>BSBM01000892.1:11170000-11770000 GCA_027924585.1 Larix kaempferi
CCTCATCATCGTTCTCATCTTCATCATCATTGTCATCTCCCCCTTCCTCATCAACATCTTCATCATCATCATTATCTGCATCACTATCATGATGATCATCACCATCATCATCATCCTCATCACCATCATCACCATCACCATCATCATCATCCGTATCCTCACCCTCATCCTCATCATCCTCATCATTGTCCTCCTCTTCATAATCATTTGCATCTCCCCCTTCCTCATCAACATCTCCATCATCATCATCTTGTTCATCAATTAACTGAACTAGGGAGATTCAAAACTGTGACCTATGTCTAGTCCCAAGGCTACCACCTTCAAGCTTGAAGTGCCACTGACAATGGATGAACAAGTGTAGTTTATTACCACCCTATTAATTTTTCACTGCAAATTATATGTATTCTTTAATTTCATTTGCCAACTTTACATATTCCTTTGTATGTTTTCTTTAATATACGTTGTCAACTTTATGTATCCCCTTAACACATGAAATTAAGCAACGCGTGCGCGCTCTCTGACACACGTGAGCGCATCTACGTGAGCGCATATTTGCATGTACGCGTGACTGGATTCAAATTTTTTTTGGCGCCCCTGCAGGTTTGGTATTAGCTTCAGATTTCCAAACCTTGAGGCTCGGTCTGATTTGGTCTAATTTGTGGAAGAACACAACAATTTCTATAACTTCATGTTTTTCATGCCTAGTTCTGCATATGCTCCACGTGTGCGCTACCGATGAAATTGCACACACTTGTCGAGTTCTGTGCGTAGATTCTAATTATATATTTTTTGAAAAGATTTGTTATTTGTTTCTATTTTTAATTCATTTTTAACTGCACTCATGTCAAATTTGTAAAAAACATAGGTTTTTTATTTGGCCTATAAGTTTTTTTTGGCTTACCTATTTCGAGAACGAAAAAAGAACCTGCATAAGAGTACAAGAATACCTACAAGCTAAAAGAAAAAGTTTTTTTATTGTGTTCAGACAATGATATGGTAGCTCAACACTTGACCATGTCATTTTAGGGCTTCACTGACTTTCGTAATTAAAAAAAAATATAAAATTAACTTTTAAAATTTTGGAAAAATAGTGCCGTACAAGATTTTTCTGTTTCCTACGCCTCTACATATTTTTTCCATCATAAATGGACAATATACATAACAAACAGGTGGTTCAATTAAAACATGTGCATTATGTTTTAGAGAAAGAATAACATACCAATCTTTAAATAATGACATTTTTGGGTGGTTATGCCACGTTTCCATAAACAAAAGTTATATATTCTGGAACGTCATCCGTCATTCTACGTTTCATCTTCTTACACCTAATTCGAAAAAGTTTTGTAGGTACCTCTAATAATTCATTTCAATGATAATATTTCTGTTTTTCCATAATGTCATTGCAACTAACGTGTCATAATTGGGTATCATTACCTTGCACTAGCCCACTAGCTTTCCCATATTTTCCTATCAATCATATGAGAAATGAGATTGAAATACAAAATCATTCAAACCTTTAACTCAAGATATTTCAGCAAAGACAATGCTTTGTCTATCTTTCTTTCTAATATTATTAGTTCATTTCTCCAATCTCAATCCTTGTGACTCCACAAAACACTAAAATCAATGCACTGAAATTGATTTTGTCCATTGCACAAATAGTAAAACTAATGCACTATACTAAAATCAATGTAACAAACACATCAATTGAAAAATATTGAATTGATCTACACTTAAATATATGCAATTTAATGAAATCAATGCAAGGAGCACTAAAACCAATGGACTAAAATAGATTTTATCCATTGTACAAACAATGAAATCAAGGCATTATACTAAGATAAATGCTACAAACAACATAGTCCATTGTATAAGTTACATTGAAATCATTTTTTGCGTCCATTATACAAAGATTGAAATCAGTACAATATTGTTATATCCATGGTAAATCTTGAACATCAACCATGAAATCCTCAATGTATGTTTTTAGGATTTAGAGTGCTCATTTATCATATCTTAAATCAATTCAATGTATTATTTTGCATTATGTCATCATTGAAACCATTGTACTCTTCAAGAAGAGAAGTAGAAAAGCGATATGGGTGGTCATGGGCATTTTCATCGAAGGACTAATGAAATGGGATTGTTCCATATTCACATGGGTGATCTACATATAAATTTCAGCAACTAGGGAGCTAGACTACCCCCTCACTCTTGTTGATGACAACTGTAATATTACCCTTAAACCCTAAGTTACTATTAAACCCTTTTCGCATACTTCTAGTAATTTCATCACGTTAATCATATTAATGTCTATAGGTCATCTAATAGATGTTTCTCTTATATGTAATTCTATGTGAGGGTCCTACCCTAACCCCCTTACTTTAGTATCTAGTCAAGCAATATATAAGACCATCTCTTTTGAATAAAGTCAAGTAGTTAGTAGTTAACAATAAATGTAAAAAGGGTCTCTTTATTAATTAAGGGCCACTAGAAAGTTGGTACTTATTAATATTTGACTATGTCAAGTAAAAAATATTAATGGAAAATGGAAAGCTTATTTTGGTCTTGAAAACTAAGTAAATCCGCAAACCTTGTGATGTGGGATAAAATAAGTTTCTCTTTGAAACTCTTGTCACTCTCGTTATCCTCTATGGTTGCAAAGATTAGGGTTGCAACATCTCTAGATAATCATGGAGAAAGATTAAACAAATTTAGAAGCATTTCATAACTTTTAACCTCAAAATTAAAAGAAATACACCCTACCCTATTCTCCTTCTAGGAGTGGGTATTTCCTCATCGAGAGCATGGCTATGACTAGGTACCTGATTTACAAGTTCAGGATAAATAACATGGGATACCAGAAAATCCCCAAAATTGCTTTAAATTCCAGTTAAGACCAACATTGGCTCAAAAGAGGTTGGGATAAAGATGACATGGCTTGGTTAAACCATTGGGGGATTGATGAAAAGGCCACTCTGCAAGATATCAATAACATTAAGAACATTATCACATCTAAGTTTAAAGAGAAAATGTGGGACGATAAATAATTAGAGGTTAAAAGAAAATGTAGATACTCAAAGGAGTTCATTAACCCTAATATGAAGTTCAAAAGAATCTCTCTATGTTAATTAGTTCAAAGAAGAAAATTAATATAGCCAAGTTAATAACAAACTCTCATGAGATTCATAGTGAAACTTGTTGATGTATATGTAACTTCGGAATGTATTTCATCTATGTACTTCATATAAATTTATTGTACCCTTATAAGAGATGTGTTATTCCTATATAAGGAAGTGTCGTCATGTGTATTGACAAGTGTCGCAAGTGTGTGTACTTGCCGATGGGTTATTAGACCACCATGTGTGGGGTCGGCCTTGAAATATATATTATATTGTGGATGTACCTAGCTAGACAAGTCAGCCCCATAGTGTAACTGAGAAAATAGGTTAAGTATAAATAGAGATCGGGAGATCTCTATTTGATCACTCGAAAATTCATACTTCTCTCACTCAGAAAGTGGCGCACTAGTGAGGAGGAGGATCATCTGCTACTAGGAGACTATCTCAATGTATTTTGGTTGTACTTTGGTTGAGCCATTGCTCTCTCTATCTCTGAGGAAGTTGTGGGGTTTTTTACCTTAGGGTTTTCCGCACGAAAACTCTGTGTCTCTTGTCTCTCACGCTTTTGATTCTTGTGATGCTTGTCATGCTTATTATGATTGTTATGCATTGATATACTGTACATGTTATTCTCTCAGTAAAGATCCTAGAGTATTGTGAATTAATGCTCAAAATTTAACAAAACTGGACATTGGACAATTCCTAAAACACAATGGATGGAAAGGACTTGCCATCTTTGTGAGTATATGAGCATTGAGGATGAAATTCACATTCTCTTTCCCTATGTACATTCACATTAGATCGCAAATTCATAATCTATGCTGCAATACAAACCTCCCTAACCTTCTTACTTGTCAAAACTATGTGTTGGTTGTCGAGTTTGATCTTACTGATTCAGAGATGATATTGTTTTAGCCGTATTTGTACCCCAGTTTTATATGATATGTAGGTTGACTGTACACTCAGTCCCAATAGGGGGATGTTGGGGGGCATCACCCCCTTGTTACACCATATTTTGCCACCTTGTGAGCATTATTACTCCTTGGCCTCCATTACCTATTTATAGACTCAAAACCATACTCGTGGTTTTCCTTGAACCCCTTTTTCCCTATTTTTTGTCTTGTACACGAGCTACTTCAGTACACCTCCTGTATACGACGGTTGCATCACTACAGCCTATGTACATTGACGTTTTGGTAAATGAAAGTAAAAACTCTATTTTTCACTCCAAAAAGCAGCCATTGTGACCTTTGGCCCTCCATGTATCTTGTAACGACTCAATTCAACCTTTCACTTGCCTTTGGAGGGTTATATATTGAGCTATTATGGTACATGGAAGGAGGAGAAAGAGAAGAGCATTGAAACTCTATCGAAATTTTTCCTTGCTTGAGTCTACATCCATTGATCCTAGTTGTTGTGAACCATTTATGTTCCCTCGCAAACTCTTTCATATCTTGTAAAGGATTCATTCTTTTGCTCGTGAGTTTTCCATTGTATGGGCGATTGAAGTGGTGGAGGCACAAGTGGAGGGACCTAGTTCTTGGTTCAGATGAGTTGCATACAGGAGGTTGTATCTTGTACTTCTTGTTCATATTAATAGAAATACTCATTTTCTTGTCCATTTATATTGTGAATGATTATTTATTATCATTGGGTACATATGCTTATATATATCATGGATTATTCTATTGTATATGCTAACATCTTTTATATATCATATGCACTTGTTTGCGTTTATTGTTGAGACTAAGTTGCAGGTCCAAGTGTTGTGATTCAAAAGCTCAACATAATTCTTCATCAAACATCCGAATTGAGGTAGGCTTTCTATGTTGTTTATCTGCATTTACATTTATATAGCATATGTTGGGAATTGAGTTGGTTTCTCGGGTTCATCTGTCTATTGTGGTCTACCCCAAGCCATAGGAATTTTTTCTTCATAGCAGAATTGGCGACTATGCTGGGGAGAAGCCTCCATTTGGGGTCTTCTGGGAAATTTTCATTATTTTGGGTCTATGTACTTTTGGGTTTCTATGTCGCCAGTAGGTTTTTAGGTTCTTCATAGAAAATATTGAGTTTTCTTGGCCTTTTGGTTCATTTTTTGTTCACCTATTCTTCCATGTACGCGAGTATGTTGTGATTTACCCGCATATACACCCTACTGATAGTTAACTAGCCTGCGTACATATGCTATTGTTTTTTGAGCAGTTGCGTACAAGTCCGGTTTAACCTTGTTTATGATATTTGGTTGGTGCTGGGTGAATTCTGGGTGTTCCTAAGTCTTATTAGGCCTATATCCTGATTGTCTATTGCCCTTTTAGTGACTGGAAGCTCCTCTTTCTTTAGTTTTTTAGAAATTGTTTTTTTAACCATTTTTCTTTTTATAGCTCATTGGCTTACTGAGTCTTATTTTTTGGGATTTGATGGGTTATCTGCATTGAATTCTCTACATATTTTTCTAGAAGTACTGATTCTATTTGAATTTTCATTTATTTATTTTGAAAATACAAAAAAAATTGCTTTTTTGTACTTGCATTTTGGATTAGAGTGCTTGTGACTTAATTAGGTTTGATTGGGCATGAAAAATTGTAAAGAGATTGCATTTTATTTATGAAAAAAAAACTTCCGTTTGATTGTCATTTAGTGGCATACTGTTTCTATTGGTAGATGAGTCTAGTGTTTTTTGGGTGTGCATATCATTGAGTCATTTCATATCATTAGTTTCACGACCATATTCCTTTGAGTAATCAGAGCCAATAAAATTAACGCTTAATTAAAATTGATTAGAACATTGATATGGATTTATGTGGGAACGAAATAAAAGAGCATATACAAAATCAAATACAAAGATGTATTGCAAAGGACACAGCGATACAGTAAACACATATTCTATTAAATAGCGGAAATAGAATAGATTGTAAAATACAACAGCTAGAATGGTAGTAGCTATCTCTAAGAAGATATGTGGTCACTATGCTCATTTGTGCCAAGATGACTACAATGAGGCTCTAAAGGCTTGTTTACAATACCCAAAATCCAAAACCCTAACCCTGGAAGATGAAAGCCAACAATTTTGTGAACCCCGTTTTGGGTAGTTTGGTGTATCAACTTCCCGAGGGCATAACTTTGGCATACGGTCTTAGTTTGGGTTGCACGATAGCTTGTTGGAAATATCTATCCAAAGACAACGCTACAAAATGCGAATGGGGGAATTTTTCGAGCAAGATTCCCCAAAAACGTCATTTAGGGTCTCAAAACGGCTCCGAAAGTTCAGGACCCAAAAAACTGCTAAAAATAGTAAATTACCAAAATTGCCAGAAGACTGTTTTGAGCCAGTTGGAAGAGGTGGGTTGCCACCGATATCCACCTGGATCAAACATTTTTCATTTCTAGGGTGTACCAACAAGCATAAGATTCGAGTCTTGGAATAGAACTTTTGAGAGTAAATGATCCAAGACTATCAAACAAACATTATGTGTCTGACCAGGGAGTGGTGAAACCCATGGTATACATCGGTGTTCTCAGAACGCTCTACTCACGCCATAGTTAAGCACGAGGTCACGGGAGGTTAGTTGCGGAGATATCCCTCCAATACTTGTTGAACGTGGGAGATATATCCATGATTTGTTCGTATCTAGGGACTCTTGGAGGATTTGAACCTTTTGATTTTCGAGCTTAGCTACCCTTCCCATACGACAGATCCCACCTGCGACTGTTCTCCTAAGAATTGGTTATACGTGGTGGCCATAGTTTTTTTACCTAGGTATCACATAGGGCATTTGCAGCGTTTATTCTGTGATTGTCCTGAGTCAGATAGGGGTCGGACAACACATTGTGTTCGCACGAAGTTTGAGGGCCCTTATAACTGATTATGTTACCTCCGGTTATAGTTTGGGAGTCTCAGGCTTCTACTAGGTGAGACATACCGGCTGTAGAGTCCGGAGGTCTCTTGAGCCAGTCCCCTATTGTGTGCATTTTGGTTGTAGTTTCTTCTAGGTGTGTGCTCTGTGACGATTTAGTAGGCCATTAGGAGACACTTTTTTGTTGACTCTTTGAAGTCATTGTGGATCGATATCCAGCTCCCCGTCGATCTCGTCAGTTGGTTGGTTTACCAGCTATCGATCCGTCATGGACTCTTCATAAGAGACATCGGAGGACTATCGCTGGTCCTTTATTAACATCTCACGAGCTTCAGAGAGCTCCCATTATGTGTTCTGCATCTGGCACGTTGGGATTCCCCTCAAATCTGTCCCCTGGAACGAAGAGAACTTCCCCTCCTCACATATACTCCTTGAGGACTGATCGGGAGGGAGGTTCATCACACATCACTCCTCATGGGTATGGGACATCCCATCCCACTAGTAGGAACCTGTTCGATGATACATAGTCATCGGGTATTCCGTATGGTTCATCTATGGGTATGTTAGGGTTTGGTTCTACATCCATCTCTACGACCTCAGATCCTTTTTCATTGGGTATGCCCGGTTTTATTCTGAATATTACTTCCACCATGTCTGGTAGTCACGCTACCTCTAGCATTGGGATTGGGGGCACTACGAGCCCTTTTACTGCATATCAATTCAGGAGTGGTCACATCCCCCCATCTTCTTCGAATGTTAGAGGATGGCCTCCTCCTTCGTCATCCCCTAGTGTTATTGTGAATCCTTTCTTGAGTGGAGGTTTCACAGTAGGAATTGGATCTACGACTTATATCCCATCCATTAACCCATATGCCTCTATGCATGTGCCTCTGCCCATGAGCACTTATATGATTCTGAATCCTCCTCCTAGTTCCTCGGTTCCCTGGGGTGGGAACATACCATTTTCTTATGGCCCTCACTAGGGTGTTTCTTTCGCGTCAAGTGGTTATACGATACCCCATTCTTACAGAGGTAGCTTTTATAATTATTCAGTTGGTTTTGACCCTTATTCCATTCTTCCCTATGGATCCCATTCCATGCACATGCCTATATATCCTCATATGGGTTAGTTTGGAGGAGCATATCATCCTTCTGGTCATGGTCATGGTTTCTATCAAATTTTTGGCACCTCAGGTGTCAAATTTTATGTGCACAGTCTCATCCTCAGTTTCACAAAGTCAGTCTCTTTTGGGAGCTTGTAATCAAGCTTCGCAGCCTCATCTCCCGTTCCTCGCTAGGTTAAACTTGCATGATCTTTCTAAACTCACGAATGATGTAGTGTATCATGACTATACATGTCCTCCAGTCCCCACCAAGATCCCTTCTGATGTTCCAAAGTTTGAAGGGAAGAAGGGTGAGTATCCACGTGATCACGTCACCACTTTCCATTTATGGTGCTCCTCGAATTCCTTAAACCACGATTTTATCTGTTTGAGGCTATTTCAATGAACTCTTATGGGGGATTCCGTGAAATGGTATGTCGATTTTCCTGGGGGCATGTATAAGAGATTCAATGATTTGGATTTGTTTTTTCTAGATCACTTTCAGTTGTCAGTTCGTTACGACACTGGCACCAAAGTTTGATCTACCTTCCGCCAGGATAAAGCCACACATATCTCTGATCACATTCAAGAGTGGCACCGATGGAAGAGGTTAGTGAAAGCCAACATTCCTCCAGAGTTTCTCCTGGAATGGTTCCTCAAGTCTTTTCCCCTTATATTTCAAAGGACGTTTCATTGTCCGGAACTATGACTGAGGAACAAGCCACCTTTAAAGCCCAGTAGTTATACCTAGTTTATGCTCAGTCTTGGATTTTGTTTGACATTATACTTGATGCGCCATGATGAAGACATGAGCCCAATCCCAATCCTGGACCACATGCTGATGGCATTGTTGGTTTCGCAAGTGCTCATCCCATAGATATGGTTATGAATCAGATGCAAAATCTGTTTATTAACCAGTCTACCCCTAGAGATGCTTCTGCCTTGTCCATTTCCACCCAGTCGTCTGATGTACATTCTATACAATCGGAGAACCCATCCGGTAACCAACATCTTGGTGGGGAAAAAAAGGGGAAGAATAACCATAGGGGTGGGAATAATAAGAATAATAAAGAAAACACTAACCCTCCTCGGGATGGAGGAAATGCTGGTGGGGACCGTAAGCCCAGGCGTAAGGTGAATTTTCCTTGTAAACTTCGCTCGGAATATCACCTTACACATTTGTGTCCTCATATGGAGGAAGCATCAAAGCACATCGCACAGAGTACAGCTGTGTTGATAAATCCCCTTCCTCATCATCAAAATATGGCTTCTAGTGATTTCATTGTCGGCCATGGGACTACTGAAACTTTGACTTCTTCTACCCATAACGGAGGTTTTGGATGCATTAACATGGTCAAATATGAGGTTTGTGTTGCTACTCGATCGCATGATTATGGAGCTCCAAAACCTTCTTTCAAAAATGATCCCCCTCCACCTGAGACTCCATTGCATATAGAGAATCTCAATGCTATGCCATGGATACTGAAAGGTGTCCTCAAGTGCTTGACGCATAATCCTAATGACTAAGCCACCCATAACTAGTCAATTGTGGAAGATCTGGACCAAAGTCCGTGTGATATGTTGGCTCTTGAGGTTCTCTAGGATTGTCCTTCCCAAAGGAATGCCCTTCTATGTGCTTTAGGATTCCAAGATATTTGTAGCCCAAATGTCGTCAAGTTTGACACTTATGATGTTCAACCTCGGTCGCCCTATCATTTGGATTTCCAAGTTCATGTTAGGTGCCTAGAGATGATCGTTAAGCATACTGTGGTTGATGAAGGTGCTTCCACTTCAATAATTTATTTAGATTTTTGGAAGGCTCTCGGCTCTCCTCCATTGTTGAAGTCTATGACCATGCTTACAGCATTCGATGGTCGTTCCTTCAGGCTGCATGGTATTATCCCCTCCCTTAAGGTCCACTTGGGAGGGAAGTCCGTTCCTATAGAGGTTGAGGTGGTCGATGCTCCCCTTGACTATAACCTTTTACTGGGTCGGAATTGGATCTATGCTATGAGAGGAATTTTGTCCTATGTTTTTAGAGTTATCTGCTTTCCCCGTGAAGGCAAGATTGTGACCGTCGATCAACTAGATTTTACTAGTTCCAGTCTCGTAGCATCACCAGGAACTGTAGTTCCTTAGATTAAAAATTCTCAGCCGACAACTGAGGATGTTGGTGTAGGCTTGTATTCCTCCTTGATGGGATCTTTTGACTTTACTAAACCAATCTCCTTTATAGGAACCATCTCCGATGATGCTCCTTCCTCGTTGAATAATGTACCGTTCCGGACATCGTACTTTAGTGATCCGTGGAATCTACCTTCCACGAGTTCCCTGTTGAGGGATGTTTCGCACATCGGAATGGCTATGCCCTTGTCTGCAACTGAGCTTGTTTATTGTGATATTCAACAAGTCACTACAGATCCAGATCTCTCTTCTTCAGGGATAGAGGAAGAAGATCTTGTTATGCTTCCCGTGTGGGAAGTCAACTCGTCTTGTTCACATGACTGCCTTGATGGTACTTTACCTTCAGATGAAGCCATTATCGAGGCCATGAATGGAAATGAAAATCCTTGGGAGGATCTCCATCATAGATCTTATTTCCTTCCCAACCATGATATTATTGAGCAAGATGAGTTTGGATCGACTCTTGCTGAGAAAGTTGGTCACCTCGTGGCTCCTTTGGAATCACATGGCATTTATGTGAAGGGAAATATGGCTAATATTTCTCCTACTATCCCGATCAACATTTCTAGTACTCCCGAAAATGCCCTTTGGCCTTAAAAATGCCAGAGCTACATTTCAGTGGGCCATGGCCTATGCTTTTCATGATATTAAGTGTATAGTGGAGGCTTACTTGGATGACCTTGCTGCTCACTCTCGTAAGAGAATGGATCGCCCAGGTCACCTCCGCCTCATTTTCGAGAGATGTTGGCATTATAATATTTGTTTGAATCCAAACAAATGCATCTTTGTCATGAAAATTCATTCCCTTCTAGGGTTTGTAGTCTCGAAGGAGGGAATTTGAGTCGATCCGTTAAAGGTTGAGGCAATACTTTGTTTTCCTCCCTCGCATCATTTGATTCAACTTCAGATCCTCCAAGGGAGAGCCACTTTCTTAAGTCGTTTTATCATGAACTATGCCAGTATTACTAAGGGTTTCATGCGATTATTGAAGAAAGACACCCCTTTTATCTGGGATGAGTGAGCCTAGCAGTCTTTCGACACTTTTAAGAAAGCCTTGGTATCAACCCCTCTTCTTAGTCCACCCAACTATGCAAGAGATTTTTTTTCTTTATGTGGTTGCGTCTCAAGAGACGATTGGTATGGTCTTGGTTCAGGTGGATGATGTGCTTCAAGAGCATGTTGTCTATTATCTTATTCGAAACCTAGTAGATGTTGAACTAAGGTATTCTCACGTTGAGAAACTGGCCCTTACAACTTTTCATGAAGTCCAAAGATTACGACATTACATTTTGCTTAGGAAAACCATAGTTATAGCACATGTCAATCCATTTCAGTTCACTCTCTCACTACGTTTGATTGGGGGGAAGTATAATAATTGGATTGTCATCCTTTAGGAATTTGATCTTGATTTTGCTTCAGCGAAGTCGGTGAATCCCTTGGTTTTCGTGGAGCTAATGTAGGATTTTCCTAGACTTGATGAGGAATTGGTCCATGAAGACTCATTTGTTGATGAGCATTTATTGTTTATCTTGTCGATAGAGCCTTGGTATGGAGACATCATTATATATCTCAAAACTCTGAATTTCCCTTTGCATTTTTCACGAGATGAGTGGCGACGTGTGAGACACCATGCCAAATATTATGTCATCATCAGTGAGACTTTGTATCACCGAGGAAAAGACTCTCTCCTACATCGTTGCTTAACTCATGAGGAAGTGGAGCTAGTGCTTAATGACTGCCATAGTGGGGCATGTGGTGGTCACTTATCCGGGCTTGCGACAACCCAACGTATATTGCGAGTGGGTTATTTTTGGCCTACAATCTTTAAATATTTTGTTAACGTTGTAAAGAGATGCCACCCTTGTCAGATGTTTTCTCATAATATACGCTAAGTAAGGTTTGAGCAGAATACCTTGGCCAAACCATTCAATTTCAAATTTTATATAAAACTAACAAAATATATATTTACAACCCCTCTCTCATATATTTACAACCCCCCTCTCTCTATATATATATTAAAGTATACAATCTCTTTAATATATCTCTATTTTTATTACAACAATGTAAAAAAAATTAAGACGTTGAAAAAAAAAATAGATAACTTCATTTTGATGATAACACAATTAAGAGTAACTAGATTCCCATAGATTTGATTTTCCAGCATTAGTGTCCATGTGTCCCCTCGGCAGTTCAAGGGTTGTTATCTAGGAACGGCTGTGTGAGATTCAAATGGCACTCTGCAAGTTGCATCTTTGTTAACACCCAAAAAGTGCTCACTAGCTCATTTCCTTATTCACATGACCCATTTGTCCACTTTTTCACCATTTGAGCCTCTAAAGCCATCAAAAGGTCACCAAAAGACCTTAATACACCCCTTTTTCCACTCAAAATGAATATTTTTCCTCAAAAAGCATAAAAAACCCTCAAAAAGGGTCCAAAATTCCCAAAAATATTAAAAAGGGAATAAAAATATTAAAAATATTCAAAAAAGGAAAAAGGAGGGAAAAAGTACCTAAACCATGTTGGTAAATACCATTGGTTTCCTCAAAACCATAATGGTATTCCCCACCACCAAAAACTATAAAAAGGTGGTAGGGGCTCCTCACTTTCCATCCATCCATCATCCTATCCTCATGCTGTCAAAATATCCCATGAGCTTTTGACCATTGTAGCACTCTAGGAGAAGAGACCTTTGGAGCTTGGAGCTGCTCACCCTTGGAGCTACTCAACAATCTTCACCACTTGGAGGTATCACCATTGCAAGCACTTGCTTGCCCCTATTCTTAATACAAAATCATTTTTTACATATTTTCAATTGTTTTTCTTTTCATAATATTTCCATTGTTTGCTTAACTATTTCACATAGATCCATGATTAATATAGTTTAAAGTAGTTTGTTATTTATTTTTATTGAAACTGCTATCACTTGTTGATAGGTTCCCATTGCACTAAGCTTGGTTGCAAAATCAAGACAATAGTCTTTCCTTCTTAGAATGATTTAGTTACATAATGTGTTTGGCATCTTGTTGCTTGTAGTTACGTTAATTGTTAGGAACTCATGTCAACCCTTCTATTTACTTTGTTAGTATATTGTTGTTGGACGCATATGCTTTGTAAGTCGTCCCATAGTATTTGTTGATACATAGTTTGTATTATTATTGTTGGATGCAT
The DNA here is from genome assembly GCA_027924585.1 of Larix kaempferi. Taxonomy (NCBI): domain Eukaryota; kingdom Viridiplantae; phylum Streptophyta; class Pinopsida; order Pinales; family Pinaceae; genus Larix; species Larix kaempferi. Next base: position 11,183,438 of record BSBM01000892.1, read on the forward strand.
ATGCTTTGTAAGTCATCCCGTAGTAACTGTTGATCCATATTTTGTATTGGCCCATGGTTTGTATTGACACATGGTATTGACCCATGGTATTGGCGCCTAGACTTAGTATATAAGTTTGTGTTGAGACCAATGAAGGTACCGTGAAGTTATTTGTATTGAGCTTGCTCAAAGGAGGTTTCCCCCTCGAAGTGGCATGCAATCAATATAAAAGTAATTTTGAGTTCTGTTATTTCTGCTATTTTTTGTGTTTTCATTAATTAATTATTGCAAGTTCTTCACATTAATGGGTGTGGAGGAACGAAGGTGGGGCGACTTTGTTTATGTTTATTTTTTTATGGGCTTCTCTTTGGCATTGTGGATTTTTTTTTCAATCCTCATTAAACACACCCAATTATAGTTTGACAGATAGAGTGAGAGATGGTACAGAAAGGAAATTGGATTTATGTGACTTGTAACAGAAAAAAAAACATAACTTCATGTTGAAGTTGAAATGCATCACTCCATATCTTGAGATGTGGGGATGAGGGCTCCACTGTGAGCTTCAATCAACATACACCGCTTCTTAGTTGTATCTCATAATTATAACTCATATATTTCCCATCTTGCTTCCACTTTTACAATGCTTCATCTACTAATTCGGTCTCGCAATCATTCTTCTAGGCCACCTCTTGGAGATTTTAGCTCTCCATTCTTTGTCAATTGTGTTATTTTCATTTATTTGCAGAAAATCATCCAGAATACCTTGGCACAAGTAAGTAATAGGGGTTGTGCAGCAGCAACTAAGTAAGGTTTGAGTAGAATACCTTGGCACAAAGTACTAGAGCCATTCACTTTTCAGCAATACAGCAACTCTATTGCCTACTTCGAGGCTTCCTGGGCTTCTAGCATATGCCAAAAAGGCTAGGTGAGGGTTATCAGAGTTTATGGAAGAGTTATAATAGTCAATTAATATTATAGAATGCACTGGGATAATGTATTAGTGAACTTGGAAAGGTTTGGAGTGATTCGGATGCCAAATGCACACTGTGGACTACTGAGCTAGTCAAATTACCGACTCTTACAAATGAGGATAAATGCATCCAAATTATTAATATAGGGACTGATATGGAATTTATACTGAGTTATTAAACTCCTACAACTGATAGGGAGTCAAACTGACGCTCAGAATTGAATTAACAGTCATAATGGTAAAACTAGTATAGGAATAACACCCAACGAGCTAGTCTTGCAATTTTATTCATTAAACTACTTCCATAATTCATCAAATCTGTTATAAAGTATTTATATTCTCTGATATAAAATTATGAAAACCTACAGGTTGAAAAAAATATATCAGAACTCTTCTTTTACTGATTTAATAGCCTTCCAAACTTACAGTGCCTCACAGGCTAAATATTCATTACATTTGATGGAGAATGAAAGGGAGAAGTAGGAATTTTATTGTGGCTCTACTTTGAAGTTGTTATAATACCATATACAGGTTAGATGTCTGATATTTTCTGTACAATGAGTTTATGATCTTCACTGGGGTGCATCTACCAAACTAGCACTCTCCTCCATGGAAAACTCCTCCAAATCTAGCTGAGAAAGATGTAGAAGTGGGAGAAGAAGGTGGATATCATATATGAAGTTGATCTCTGGACATAGAATCTTATGATATATGCAAATAATGGTGCACTGGGATATCTGAAGTTCCTGCGCGCATTCTCTAACTACTATCTCTTTCTTCAGGTGGTTCTCCTCCAAAACTAGCTGCAAATCCATTGTAGAAGTGATCTCCTCTTCAAGCTGACTGTGGATCTTCAATGATGGACTGATATGAATGTTATTGGGTGCAATAAAATATTCTATACCTTCATATTACTCACTGAAAACTATGGAGCCTTGGCGAACATCTCCCAAGAAAAACTGTTGAGGCACATCACTCAACCAAGAGAGGCTCAGAGCTCTCAAGACAAAATTGAAAATGACAAAAGTTCTCAAATGAAGTTGGAAACCTTCTTAAATAGATGAAGTGACTTTCTCTTCAATCCAACCACATGTGTGTATCAAAGAGGGCGCATTCCTTGAGAGGAATAGCAACTCTTTGCTTCGAAAAACTTTATTTCCTTTGTCTTCCTTCACTGAATTTGGCAAGTGCACCTTAGTGAGCTTTTCTGGATGTTACTACTTTCATTCTGACTGCTTTTCCTATTCTTTCCATTTTCTTTACTTTCCTTCTTATCTTCTTTTGACAGTTTTTCTGTTTTCTTTTGTTAGTTTCCAATTTTTTTTCCTTACCTTCTTTCCTCCATTGGATTCCTTCATTTTTCTGAGATTTGCCACTAAGGAAAGAGTGGTCCACTTGACACCAATGTGCCCTTTTAGTCCAGTCATCACCACTTGCAAATATTTATTAGCAACAATTATTAATAAAAACAATACAAACTTCAGAATTTAATTAATTAATTAATAATTAATCAACTACCATAGTATAATTGCCTCAAAAATACCCCATTAATTAAATTATCATTTAATTACTCAACTTAGACCCTCCAGGGATGAGAGGATCCAAGTAGTGAACAAGGCCACTAAGGAGGGGACATGCCAATTGTCATGATCGTCCAAAAAAGATTCTCCAAGATAGGGTTACATTCACATATAAAAAGGTTTCTCTTACACATGAATGCACAAGAACAAGCATGTGCATTTCCAAAGGGATCGTAGTTTATGTCCGCGAGGATGACATGGTTGAGGGTGAAACTCCAGGTGAAATGGAATTCAGTGTTCTTGTGGAAGAGATATATGGAAATTGTGAAAGATGTAGAATTGGGGATAATTCTATACATTGTTTGTTTAGATGGCCAATAAATAAGTTGGTGGAGGATGAAGGTGATATTTTAAGGTTGAAGAAAAATTTCAAGGAGCCCCCCAAGGAAATTGTGGTATGGGATATTATAGAGGCACAAATCCCTTAAATAAATGGGAGGGGGATCTTTATAATGATAAAAATTCAAAATCAATTGATATGCATGTAACGAGGCCATACAAAATGATGAAACATGATATTGCTACAAAAAAGGTTGGAAAATGTGAAACACAGATAGATGAAGAGAAAGAAATCCTACTTTTAGCAGCAAATGAATGTTGCAAACAATATTGTCTTCAGCATGTGGATAGGAAATCCATTGCAGATGCTAGAAGGGGCATGAAACTCATAAATGTTAACAACAAAATTAACACCCTTAGTCAAGTGACAGAAGAAGCACATTTTTACCATGCACCCGCAACAGGAAGACATGACACAAGTTCATGCAGAGATGAATCCTCTCTAAGAAATGCATTAAAATGCATTGATTATGGTTAAAATCATTATAAATGGTGCAAAAATCCTAAAAACTATGAAAAGTGGGTTTTGAAGTTAAAATAATCTAAAATGGGGAAAATGGATTATCCCACACTCAAAAGAGAAACCTAAGGCATATTTCCCAATGCTATATAAGAAAGGCTTTGGGGCATGGTAAAGACACACCAGTAGAGAGCAAAGGCATGCTGAAGAGATTCTGAAGGAGGAGAAGGAGCTCAAATTCTTAAAAAGCAAGGGTGAAGGAAGGGAAGCTCATGACAATGGAAGAGGGATTCGCACCAAGATCATTGGTAAGGATGTATTTCTTCTTAGTTTTAATATGAATGGATTCAAGTTTCTACCATCTAAGAGTTTGAATTTGGCTTATCATGCATGAATTTAATTCTTAAATGAATCTAGATCTTAATAAGTTTTGATTAATGATTACAAATCTTTGTAAAATTGTGATAATATTTTCATGTTGCTGACATAGGAACTCACCATTTCTTAGTAAGATAGATTGATATGTTGCAAATCTAACTCCCTACATGCAAACATCATAATCTATTATCAGATTGGGGACCATATGGCTTGAAATCTCTTGAAATTTATGCATATTTAATGATTTTTCTTCATTTTTTGGTGATCTCCATCCTTTAGATCTACTCACTTGGAGCTTAAATATTAGTTCAAGATCCATAGATACAGCAATATGAGCTCCAAACCGGCCTCCTCCCACCTTTCTTGCAACAAATGCTTCAAAATCCCACTCTACATCTAGTTTCTTGAATTTATGTTTCCAATTTGCAGCTCATCCACCTAGTTTGTGAGAAACTTGTTTTAGATCTGTTTTGGAGGCTTATTAAGTGAATTTGCAGACCTGTTTTGGAACCTTAATTTGCTGATAATGATCAGCCTCTCACTCATTTAACAAGTCTTCATATGCTTTTTCATGATTTGAACTTCGATCTTCACCTTTGGACTCATCTTTCAATAACTTGTAAATCTGCCCCAAATTTGGATTTCTATGTCAAATTATGATGGATCCTTTACATCTTTGCTTGGGTTATTTAACTCAAGATCAGTTTTCTTATCATACTTATTTTATTACTCCTTTTTGAGATCCTTTGAAAATCGTTTGCATCATTTGGATCAAAGATATCTCCCATTGGAATGCCCTTCCAAAAACTTTAAAAATTGCTCCAAATTTGCTTTCTCTTTTCAATCTTTTCTTCAAGTTGTAATATATTTTGTAGCTTGAGAGCATATTAGATCCTAGATCCCTGCTATGGCATACTTATGACTGATATTTAACTTCATTTGAACCTCCTTTACCTCTTTGCAAAGTTTACACACCTTCCAAGCACATTAATTCAAACTTGTAATCTTACACTAGTTGGAGGAGATCTCTTTCATCTTTGGATCTGTTTTGAGACCTATTTTGTATGAACTTTACACACTTGTTTAGAGCCTTATGTGGAGCTTTAAATCAGCCTTATAATCCTCTTGAAAAGTTAAGAAAGTTTTATAGAAATTCACAATTGGAATCCACTTCCAAACACCTTTAAAATCTGCTCCAGATTGTAATTCATTTTCAATCTTTTTCAATTGGTAGTAGATCTATTTTGCTTACAACCTTATTAGATGATGGATCCCTGTTTTAACATGTTTAAGGACTGATATTAACCTACTTTAATGTCTCTTTACATGGCTTCAAGTATCCAAAATCACACTTAATAAATTGTTTACCAAAACACCTTAAGCACTTTCAATATTTCAGACCTTTACCATATGTTGATTGGAAACATTAATTAAACATAAACCATACACATTTGGAAGCACCACACACACTTTGAAGAAAATTTCACACACATTTGCATTTGAATAACACCTTGAACATCACATGATTGAGATAATTTGAGAATAATTTCTTTCCAAAAAACAGAATTAAAACTTTAATTAGTGGCATTTTGTTTTGGAGTTAAATGTTTTCATGATTTTCATGCACAATTAGAGAGAGTTGCACCTTTCATGTTCAGTTTTCTTGAGATATATTGTGTATGAGGCACCGTATCCTCTTCACTCGCATATTATGAAGACCTTGTGAATGAAAAAGTGTATCTCGCTTGTAATAGTTTAGGAGTTCACTTTTCAAAGCATCTTATATCGAGCCACCATATCCTCTTCACTCACATCTTATGATGATATTGTGAACGAGAAAGTGGATCTCACTTGTAATAGAGTCAATTTAATTTTTGCATACAATTTCTGAGCCAGCGTATCCTCTTCACTTGGGCATTATCAGTGATCTTGTGAATGAGAAAGTGGATCTCACGTGTAACAGTTTAGGATTTAATTCAAAAGCATTCCAAAGGGCTCTATGTATCCTCTTCACTTGGGCCTTATGGCGATCTTGTGAATGAAAAACAGGGATCCTCCGTGTAATAGAATTAGATTCATGTTTACTTGAGATATCTATTTGGGTTACATTGGTCTTTACACATCAATTATTATCCATATTTTAGAAAAAATGTGCATAAACATACGGAATATACTAGAAAATTTGCATGACTGAAAGAAACTCATGAACCTCTTACTCTTCCTTAATTTAGAATATTCATCGAATTGAAAGGTAGAGTCGTGAGCATTTTGCATTGTTTGGTTAATTTTTCTGTTTTCGAGTGAAAACACCACCAATTTCATTTCCACTCCTCAAACTAAGAAAACTACATTTAAAATTGGCGCTTAATATAAAATTGACAAACTTTTGATTTTTATATCAGCAACAATTTAGGTTAGTGCCCCAGATTAGGTTTGGAGAGTTAACACTCCTAGGCTGCAAAACTTTGAAACTAGCATTGATTAAAGAGAGTAAATCCATTAGTCACAAAAAACGCTTGTCACGAAAGTGCTTCTGAAACATGTGCCAAGCACGAGGTCAATCTGGATAAGTAAGGGTGGTTCCCCCTTCTTTCTTATTTAGTGGGACATGAGCTTATCGAGGGGATTCTATGTTCAGTGATAAGTCCTCAGGGTGACATCACTATTTCTAGAGTTCTTGGTAATGAGAGTTGTCCTCGAATTACAACTGTCCGTCCGACCGTCGATTGTGAAGTGGTAACTTTAGTGGTTTTTCTTAGGATATCACATAGGCTATTGTGAGTAGGACACACTTGCAATACCTGAGACATACTTTGGAACTTTTACTCCTTGGGAGGGTGAGTGGTCTGGAACCAACACTTGTACCCCTGGTGATTAAAGTTTATTGTAACTGTTTCTCACACCTTTGCTCCTAGCAATTGTATGAGGACATGAAATACCTCAGCAACTACTAGTTTCGGAAGTCCCTACAATCCAACTTTTCACCGAGCTTCGGTTCTTTGGAAAAGTAAGTTTGCTTTCTTGAAATCTTTAAGGAACTTTTACTGTGTGGACACTTTTTATTTTGTTGAGTCTAGAAAGCCATAGGATTGTTTGATTCTGTTTGCAAAAATCTTTTCAAATACATCCTTTTATCAAAATTCTTCAAAGTGGCTGCTCTCCCAACCCACTAGTCACGGTGGCAGCGAGGTGAGTCACCATAAATTGAAGGCCCCGCTACATTGCGGAGACGACTACAAAATACAAGACACTTTGACTTTGAAACCAACACACTTCTAACTTCAATAATCAACAGTAGAGAAGAGAGACATCAAACAAATACTACACCATCACCTACCCAGGAAAACATAGAAATTGTTGATCCTCATGCTCCAATTTCAATTGAAACATTAGAAGACAACACTGCAAATCCTGTAAATCCACCTCCGACAAATCTTTCAGACCCAGTGGTACTCCACATCAGTGAACCTTTGAATACCATCAATCCTCTTGTGGCACACTTGGTACACATGCTAAATTCAACCTCTAATCCCATGGCTTCATTAGGAGCACAAGGGACCACATCAGCACCATCTCAAACAAGTGTTGGAGGTAGCAATACTCCCAACATCCCTAGGGCTTCATTAGGAGCACAAGGGACCACATCATCACAACCTCAAACGGTTGCTGGAGGTAGTAATATTTACAACTTGCCCTCTACCACAACTCCACTAGTTAGTTTACTTGCTTCTACCATAAGTTCAACTAGCACTTCAGTGCCAGTTGGTATAGTTTCGGGTCCCAATCCTGGAAGTACATCCACTTTACCTGCAGGAATCCCTACTGGAGGGTCTGCCTTACCAAACTTGGGTTTCCCATATGGTTTGGCTACTCAAGGTCAAAACAATTTAGGAGTCAACCAAAATCCTATTGGCATACCAAACATTTTTCCAAATCCTAACCTTGGGGGGAATCCTTCACTTTGGACTCTCAACATCCCTAGTGGACTTAAGGGACCATGGAACACTAATGCTAATTGGGGTAATACTCCACAAGTTATTGGAAGTGCCTCGGGAAACCATTATCCAAACTTTCCTAGCACAAATCCTGGGGGAAATCCCATTCCCCCAATAGGTAGCACACCCGGAGGCAACCCATCCACCAACTTCATTCCACCATGGAGTGGGAAAGTTCCAGGAAGTACCCAATCTTCTTGGGCACCACCCCCGCAAGGGGGAAATCCACCCATGAATCCCAACCAAAAATGGAGTGGTAATGTTCCAACAAGTAACCAATCTCAACGGAACATACCCCCGGAAGGGGGAAATCCACCCATTAATCCTATGCCACAGTGGGGTGGCAATGTTCCACCAAGTGTCCATCCTCAATGGAACATACCTCCGCAAGGGGCCAATCTATATATGCATCCTATCCCACAATGGAATGGACAATATTCAGGAAATAACCCACCTTTTTGGATGTAATCTCCGCAAGGAGGTAACCCTGCTTGGAATGCTTTTCAAGCCCAAGGACCACAACAGTGGAGCAATCAAGCTTCACCTAGATATCAAGCATTTTCTCTGGCATCATCCAAGTCCCCATTTCTAGCTACATTGAATCTACCAAATTTATCCTGGCTGACCAATGACCTTGTTCTACATTTCAATGGGTGGCCAACCATACCAACCAAACTACCCTCAGACATACCCAAGTTTGACGGAAAACTAGGGGAAGATCCATCAAATCATGTGATGACATTCCATTTGTGGTGTTCATCCAATTCCCTAGTTGATGATAGTACTAGGTTGAGGTTGTTTCAGCGGACCCTAACCAGAAATGCTGCGAAATGGTACATTGAGTTTCCCCGCAATACATTTACAGAATTTTCATCTTTAGCTATGGCATTTTTGACACATTTTCAATTACCTATCCGCTATGAGATGGGAACTGAACTTTTATTTTCACTTAGGCAATGCACCGCTACTCACATCTTGGATCATATCCACGAGTGGAGGAGACATCGAAAGCTTATAAAAGCTGAAATCCTTGATCAATTCTTAGTAGATTGGTTTATTAAATCACTATTTCCTACTCTTGCTAAAGATTTAGCCATGTCAAGAGCCATGACTGAAGAACAACTCATTCAGAGTGCTCACCATATGGATTTAATATATTCCCAATTGGGCACACTTTATGATTTAATACCCCATGTTGTAAGACATGTGTCTGATCCAGCTAGGCCTCCAAAAGGACTTCATACTGATGGTGTGATTGGATTCATGAACCAACTTGAATAGATTACCCAGCAATTGGGACAAATGTCAGTCCAAAACCCGCAACCCACAGTTGTCCAGGAAACTCAGCAAGCTGCAATTCCTGCCCAAACTTCCGAAGTCCTTACGGTTCAAACTGTGGACCCAAAAGGAAAAAAGAAGAAGCAAAATAAGAAACCTAATGCAAACCCTGGGACAAGAGAGGCACCTAAGGTGAATAACCGCACAAAAGGAAATCAAGAAAATAGGAAAAACAAATATCCTTGCAAAATTTGCAAAGAAGATCATCCTACTCATCTTTGTCCTCATATGGATGATATTCATCGCATGTTGGCACAAAGAGGAGGGAAACAACCACAACCTGTTTTTCTAACTCAAACCTTCCCCCAACAACAACAAATGGTTGCTGCAGCGCCAGGACCTCCAGCAGGAGGAAACCAGGAAAACCCCCCACAAGGGGGCAATCCACCCAACGCAAATATCTTCACAATTGGTGAACATAACATTCATATCCAAACTAGGGCCCATTCTTATGACATACCTTCAAAAGATGCTGAAGCAACTGGATCTCAGCCTAGTGGTTTTCTAAATATTGAAAAACCAACCATAAACATGGTTCCTTGACCTCCAAAAGGGGTCCTCCACAAAACAACACACAATCCCATTGCACGAGCTGCTCAAAACTATAATGTGGTTGAAGATTTAGCTCAAGCCCCTTGTGCAATGTCTGCCTTGGAGGTGTTGCAAAGTTGTCCCACTCAGCGGAAAGCACTATTTTCTGCCATCGGTGCTGTTGATCCATCAGATACCAATTTAATCACATTTGACTTAGAACAGCCCACCGGCAGGCTTCCCTCACAAATTACTTTCCAAATTAAAGTAACTTAACACGGGAAGAATATTTTTTGAACCATTGTGGATGAAGGAGCCTCCACTTGCGTCATGTCCCTAGCTTGTTTGAAAGCTTTGGGATCACCCTCCTTGGTACCATCCCAAACAATAATCAAGGCATTTGATGGACATTCGTTACCACCTCATGGACTCATCTTGGCTTTCCCAGTTGAACTGGGGGGGAAAACAGTTCAAGTATATGTTGAGGTAGTGGATGCACCCATAGACTACAATTTTCTATTGGGATGTAATTGGATGCACAAAATGACAGCGATAGTGTCTTCCGTATTCCATGTCATTCGGTTCCCCCACCAAGGGAAGATTGTTACAATCAATCAACTAGATTACTGCTCACCTGAAACTGGTATTCATTCGAATGTACCTTATGTAGGGGATGGAACAATGGTTATTCAAGATGTTGGGGTAAGAATGTTTAAAGACTCATCCCTTTTGGGAACTTTCCCACTTCCACCACCAATATTGACCTCTAACATTGCTCCAATTTTCACCATAACATCGGAGGTATACTTTCCATTAAGAGTTTTATCTAATTCCGTTTTGGAGGTTGGTTCCACCTCGTCAGTTGGAACCTCCAAAGAAAACACCTTAGAGGAAAATAATGATGGCAAGATACATGCTTCTGCACACCATGAGGAAATGGAGAGTAATGTTCCCTTTTCTGCCACGGAGCTCTCTTATCAAGCTATTCAGATGGCCTCGGTAGAACCGGATCAAAAAACTCCCAAGATAGAGGAGTATGATCCCTATACTTCACCTATTTGGGCCTTGAAATCGCAAAGTAACCATGATATCCTAGATCAAACCTTCCCTTCAGATGAAGCCATCTTAGAGGTTATGAACATCTTGGAACGACCCTAGGAGGATATGCATCACAAATCCTCATTTCTTCCTAAGGTCGACTCATTAGAAGTTAAACCTGAAAAGTTTTACTTCGAGAGTAACAACCATAAGTACCAATGCCCCGTCTGAATCTACGATGTGAATTCAGAAGGAAATTTGGTGAACATTTTGAAAACCATCCAAATTGATATCTCTATCAAACCTGGCATCGTTGAGTTTATAAACATAGGTGTGGATTGTTCTCGTGAGGAAATAATTTTTTACACTGCTTTATTTAAAATGTTTCGTGATATATTCGCATGGTCTTATGCATAAATGCCAGGCATTGATCCCAACATCGTAGAACATGAAATCAAAACGTATCCCAATGTTAAACCTGTGCGGCAAAAACTACGTCCAATGAACCCTAAGAAATCAGCTGCCATTAAAGCAGAAGTCAAAAATCTCTTGAACGTTGGATTCATCTATCCTGTTCCTTTGACTGATTGGGTATCCAACCCTGTTCCAGTTAACAAAAAACAAGGAACTCTCCGGGTTTGTACCGATTTTAGAGATCTAAACTTATCTTGTCCTAAGGATAACTATCCCACACCCTTCATTGATTAGATCATCGATGAATGTGCCGAGAATGAAATCTTCTCGTTTATGGATGGCTTCTCTGGTTACAACCAAATCCAGATTAAAAAGGAAGATCAACATAAAGCAACTTTTATATGCCCTTGGGGAACCTTCACTTATAGGAAAATGCCATTTGGCCTTAAAAATGTCGAGTCTACCTTTCAAAGAGCAATGTCATATGCATTTCATGATATCAAAGATATTGTTGAATTTTACCTTGATGATTTGGCAACTAAATCTAAAAAGAGAGTTGAACATGGTGCACATTTACAAGCCATATTTGAGCGCTGCTCCAAGTACAACATTAGGTTAAATCCACATAAATGCATGTTTTGTGTGGACTCTAGGAGGTTACTTGGGTTCGTAGTATCCAAAAAAGGGATCATGGTTGATCCCATCAAGGTTGAGGCAATACTTCAGTTGCCTTCTCCAAAAACAATCACTCAACTTCAAAGCTTTCAAGGAAAAGCCAACTACTTGAGAAGATTTGTCGAAAATTTTGCTGAAAAAGCTAAAGGTTTCATGCATCTCTTAAAACAAGATGCAACATTTACATGGGATGACCAAGCTCAACGCTCATTCGATGAACTAAAGAAAGCTTTGGTCTCTGCCCCGGTGCTTAGTACATCGAACTATAATCGAGACTTTTTGCTATATTTGGACACCTCTCCTACCACAATTGGAATGGTCTTAGCACAATAAGATGAATCCTCTCAAGAACATGTTGTTTACTATCTTAGTAAGGGCCTTGCAGATCCCAAATTGAGATATTCCCAAGTTGAGAAGTTGGCCTTGGCAGCAGTCCATGCTGTCCAACGACTTAGACATTACATACTTCCAAGGAAAACAACCATAGTGGTTGAAATGAACCCCATGAGACACATTTTGTCCTGCCATATCGTTGGTGGCAAATACTCAAAATGGATAGTAATTTTACAAGAATTTGACCTCGAATTCAAAAACACTAAAGCCAAGAAGTTGTTGGCATTTGCTGAATTAATGTCTGAGTTACCCATAGAGAAGGAGGGTACTATATCTGTTGAAACTTGGGCAGATGAACATGTATTCCTCATTGCACCTTTTGATTCATGGTATGGAGCATTCATTATATACCTTCAAACCCAAAGGATCGATTCTCAGCTGTCTAGTATTGAATGATGTTGCATTCGACATCGGGCTCGAAGATACCTCATCATCGGGGATAGTTTGTACCGTTGAGGAATATACATGATATTAAGGCATTGTTTAGTACACCAAGAAGTTGAACAAGTATTGAATGATTGCCATGCTGGAGCATGTGGCAGTCATCTTTCTGGGTTAGCAATAGCTCAGAAAATCTTGCGTGCATGATACTTTTGGCCTACGATTTTCAAAGATTGCATAAATGCTATCAAAAAGTGTCACCCTTGCCAAATTTACACAAGAAAAATGTGCGCACATCCTGCTCCTTTAAACCCTGTAGTAACCGTGGGTCCATTTTCAAAATGGGCCATTGATTATATGACAGTCAACCCACCTTCAGCTGATGTCCACCCCTACATCATTGTAGCAATAGGCTACTTCACCAAGTGGGATGAGGCGATTCCTACATTCAATTGCGTGGGTAAAACTGCAGCATACTTTCTATTCAATCATGTGATAGCAAGGTTTGGTGTACCCAAAGAGATCACTACGGACAACGAAAGTCATTTTAGGAATTCCTGTATGGATGAACTTACAAACTAGTTAGGATTGCGGTAAGACTTTTTCTCGCCATATTATCCTCAAGCTAACGGACAAGTAGAAGCCATCAATAAGGTTTTGAAAACCATGTTACAAAGGATGATTAATAAAAACAAGAACAATTGGCACTTGATGTTGTTTACTGCTCTTTGGGCCTACTGAACAACTACTAAAACTGCAACTGGATTCACTCATTTCCAACTGGTTTATGGAGAAGAAGTTGTGTTGCCAATTGAATGTGAAATCCCATCATTAAAGATAGCTGTTGAACTCCTACCTAATACTTCTTGGGAAGAGGAAAGGCTTCTCCATCTCCATGCTTTGGATGAAACTAGAAGAGAAGCCTCTCTAAACATAGAAGTACATAAGAAGAGGGTCAAAACACAATATGACAAGTCCATTCGTCCTCGAATAATTTCTGAAGGCGATTTGGTTTTAGTTTATGACCAAGACCAAGATAAAAAAAGAGAAGGGAAATTTGTACCTAAATGGTTTGGCCCACTTATTGTCAAAACTGTGTTAAAAAAGGGAGCTTATGAATTGGTCAATTTTGATGGGGAACCCATGTCGGAGATCAGAAATGGTCTTTATCTAAAGAAATACTTCATGTAGGCATTGATGCATCACACCATTTGTTGTATTATGTTGTATTTTTTGTATAAACTTTTGTACATTAGTTATTCCAGGCACACACTTATCTTGCTTGGCATTGTCACTTTGGCAGATGGCCCAAGAATCTTTCACATATTTGGGATATGCGGACGGCGCCAGCTATAGTTCTCGGAATGTTGCTTTCGCCGCATGGGTTGTTTTTTCACCTAATAACAAAGTTCTTAGTTCGGGAGGCACTTTTCTCGGATCTGCAACCAACAATGTTGCAGAATATAGCGCAGTCATTGAGCTTCTTGTCGAGGCTATCACCCTTGGCATACGACGATTAATCGTCAATCTAGACTCAGAATTAGTTGTATCCCAGTTAAATGGTCAGTATCAGGTTCGACATCCTACACTGTTTAGAAAGTTTCTACGAGTACGTCTTTTAGAGCGTCAGTTTGAGTTTATTGAATATATACACATTCCTAGAAGTCTAAATAGTTTGGTTGACTCTTTGGCCAACTATGTACTTGATTGGCATCTAAGTCATTAACATTATACCAAAAAGCAAGCATGTACATTATTTCATGGCCAATTTAATTGAACACATAAGTTAAAGACATAAGCGAAACCAAAATAATCTAGCTTACATCATAACCCAAAAAGTGTGTAAATTTTGCACACACCAAAAAGAATAGTGTAAATACTATTTCCCTTTTTTATTCTTTTTCTTACAGATAAGACCCCAAAAATGTTCATACAAACAAAAAAATGAAAAATTTGGAAAAACTCGAAAACACGGGAAACTGTTTCAAAATTTTCTAGTTCAACATCGAAACTAACCCACTACTTGCAGATCATAGCTTCTAGGAATTCAAGCTGAAAGGGGATGCCTCCTCTCATACATCGGCTACACAAAGAACACATATGGTAAATCATGAGTAGTTTTACTTATCTTTTATTTATACATGTACAAACCATATCCTTTTGAATGATAGAAAGGTGCATAATTCCTCATTTTTGGCTATCTTTTTAGATATTAAAGGCACATTTGAACCAATTTCTAACTAAACTGCTGGCTAGTGAAATGGTTTTGATTTAAGGACTTGAAGACTTTGACGGTTCAAATTATTTGAATCAAGTAGTTGAGACAGACCATGATTCATGATGATCTATGATTTTGACATTTTCACAAGATTCAAGCCGAAGTAAACCTCATTGAACCATTCCTACTTGGCCATTTCACCAAATTGGATAACCTCAGTCACATGGTATTACTTCACCGTCTGTCGACACATAATCCTGCTTCACATAGCCTACCTTGGGAAGGAACAACTATAAGAGTGTGCACAACTAGCTTAGCCCTTGTTTGCATTATGGATCTTTGCATTGGCCTAACCTGTTCCCTTGAAAAATAGGCATACGCCCATGCAACACTTGTTCCCTCCTATGTATCATAACATTCTTTATTCTTTTTTACAAAAAATGAAAAAGCATAAAAATTAAAAAACACAAAAATCCATAAAGGTAGAGACTTGAATAAATTCATAGTATAATCCTTGGAGAAAATGGCAATAGTCAGTCCTTGTCTCCCTTGAACACGACACATAATTTGGTCTCCACTGTCAGTACACCATCTTCATTTGCCTTAGGAAACTGTGCCAGTATTTTGAACAGATCTCCACTGATGGGTTATCCTTCCCGTCAACAATGGAGCTTTCGTTAATGCATCTAGCATTAGCATATTTCATTAAGGTCGGTTATTCAAAGTCCTATGTTTCCAAGTGTCCATTCTACGTCATGTTATGTGTTCAAGGGAAGTCTAAACCAAGTCAGCCATTCCTTGAATATTCCCGACCAGTCATGTCGTCCTTCCTTGTGTCAGTTTACAGTGTTGGATCTTGCAGTTCTACCAAATTATATCATACTATTGATATTTGTTTCGTATCGGTTGATGTGGGATACATCAATGCCCTCCTTCCGATGGATCTATTCCTATCGACATCAAATCATTATCTAGGACATGGATCTAGAAACCTAAGAGTACCTTGGATCTTGCAGTCATTAGTGGCAAGTTTCCTTGCAAATGACAGTGGGTATACATCAATGACCTTTGATTGTTTGATTCTACAAGTGTTTGACTTCATAACATTTTTCCACACTTGATAGTTTGTACTTAGTACCTCAGATTCCATCATAATTATCGGTGGGTCTCTTCGCATCTGTTAATGGTATACATCAATTACCAATAATCAGATGGTGTTTTATTATGCTCGACATCAGATCACTTATTCTCATGATATAAAATCATACTATCGTCAGTTTGTATTGAAGACCTTGGGAAAAACAGTTGTATCACTCATCGATGCACTCCCTGAGCTTCGCAAGATTAGACTGCCATGTCAGAATCCCAAAAAGACTTTGTTATTGCACTCATCAAAGTGCACATTTACATTTTCATAAAAAATTGCTTTTGACATGGATCCACTGTGTATTGTTCGTGGCCATGCTTGTTTACTACTGAGCATGGGTATGCCCGCCTCAGGAAGATATTATAGATTTGCGAGATTTCTATGTTTTATGGTATGATCCTCAATCCATTGCATGTGAGCTTTCCTTCCCTTATCCTTGCTTTGAACGATAAAGAGTATCAATATACAGAGTATAAATTTCAGTAATGTATTTTGGCCCTTAGCTTTGCTTCGGACCTCACACATTAGGGGGCATCTATTAACAACAAAATTAACACCCTTAGTCAAGTGACAGAAGAAGTGCATTTTTACCATGCACCTGCAACAGGAAGACATGACAGAAGTTCATGTAGAGATGAATCCTCTCTAAGAAATGCATTAAAATGCATTAATTATGGTTAAAATCATTATAAATAGTGCAAAAATCCTAAAAACTATGAAAAGTGGGTTTTCAAGTTAAAATCATCTAAAATGAGGAAAATGGATTATCCCGCACTCAAAAGAGAAACCTAAGGAACATTTCCCAATGCTATATAACAAAGGCTTTGGGGCATGGTAAAGACACACCAGGAGAGAGCAAAGGCATGCTGAAGAGATTCTGAACGAGGAGAAAGAGCTCAAATTCTTCAAAAGCAAGGGTGAAGGAAAGGAAGCTCACATCAATGGAGGAAGAATTCATATCTAATGCCATGATAAGGATGTATTTCTCCATTATTCTACTATGAATAGATTCAAATTTCTACCATCTTTGAGTTTAAATCTAGTTTATCTTCTATGAATTTAATTCTTGGATGGCTCTAGATCTTAAATGTGTTTGTCTTGTTTGATGAATTGATATAGATCTTTTAGGAATTTGTAATAATCTTTTCAAGTTACTGACGTAGGAACTCACCATTCCTTAGGAATATGGTTCAATTAGTGTAGACACAACCTTGCACTAAAAAGTGTTATCAATAAATAAAAATGCTATGAGGGAATTTTTCTTGAATTCACTCTCTTCAAGCAAAATCATTTCAAAGAGTCATGGACATGACCCACCTCCTATTGTTAGGAAAGTAAAGGGCATGAGATTTAATGGAAATATTATTTGTAATAAAGCATGGTACAAGATACACAAGATTCCTCAAAGAACCTTCTATAACTACCAACAATATTTCCAACATGGACACATCAAATCCATTCATGGTAATACCAACAAATGCAAAGCATGTGCATAGATCATGGCAGCCATAGAAATATTGTACAAAATTGTCATGGATAATTCTGATTTTTCACCAAACCAAACAGGTCAAGTTGAAGAAGATGGAACCTCTGCTCCTTTAAGATTGCTTCCTTCAACTTACACACAAAGTGTTTTGTTAAAGGAGATCAATGAGGCTCTTCAAAAGCTCAATTATTCATCAGTATCACAACCAACAATAAGCAAGATCTGGAATACTCATTTTAGAGAGGTGGCATTCTCAAAGAACACCAACTTTAGTAAATGTAGTGAATGTATCGTGTTCAAAGCACAGATGAATGAAGTCAATGAATACAAAAGAGTTGGAAGAAAAGGAACGAGGTAGACTAAACAAACATAAAAATACTATTATGTGTGGAAGATATTTCTACTATGCACACGGGATTATGTCATAGCAGTTTCCAAAGGTGTATTTGAGCATTATCCATGATAAAATGGAAAAAACAAAGACTTCAATCCCAAGATTACGTGTCAAATCAAAATCTATTGTAGGAACAAACTTGGGTTTGTCATTGAAAGGTATCCTAACACATGGGCATAACATGGGAGGTTTTGGTCATTTCTCCCTACCATTTGTACACATGGGATCACAATTTACCATTACATCTCTTTCAAAATGATTGAGGGACCTTGAAGACCCACAACATGATAAGTATGGTGATCTCAAGTTTATGAGAGTGGAAGTTCAAGAAACCCACTTTCTAATGCATTACTTGAAACCTCTATTTACTCAAATTGTAGAGTGTACAAGGATTATTTTCTATCTCATGGAAGATCAAAAAATCAGAATGTTGATTTCAAACCTCTTCCTCCACATTTGTTGTTACAGTTGGACAATGTAGCAAGTGATAATTAGAATTGTTATGTTTTCATGTTTCTATCACTTTTAACTGCACTTGGTGTCTTCATCACTATTGAGGTTGGGTTCTTTCTTGTGGGTCACACCCATGAAGACATAGATGGAACCTATGGAAGAATGTCTTACAACTTGAAAAGTAATGATATATATTCTTTACCCAAAATGATGGAACATATCGCACAATAGAAGAAAAAAGAGTGTTTCTACCTACACTTATTGGCACAGTGTATGACTTCAAAAATTTACTTAATGGATAAATCAAGGAGGGAAAACATGCACTAGTTGGACATCTTAATGTCCAGTACTTCCAATTTCTTGTACTCAATGATGTTCTAGTGATGAGGTATAAAGAATCAATTAGAGATACTGCATGGTCAGAACCAATTGAGTTGTGGAATATAGATGATGAAGGTCGACCTAAATTTCCCATAGGGAATCCATATTTTTTAGGTCCCAAACAGAATGATGTCCATTTAAAATAACTAAAGGAAGGAATAACATCATACATAAAAATGTGGAAATAGACAATTGGCAATGAGAATTTGCCAATTGTTACAGAAGAATGGAAAAATAAAGTAGAGTATTGGGAAAGAGTTGTTGATGTATTAGATGAAATCTCCAATAATCATATAACAGTGGATGGAAGTGATTCAACTTATGTGTATTTCTGGCCCAAGACATGAAAAATTGTCAATGCTGATTGTAATGCACTCAGTGTAATCTCAAGTATTATGGATGAGGATTTTGATAATGTGACAGATGAACTGGTATATGTTGGACCCAAGTACAACAATCCAAATCCAACATTCAATCCTTTGACTGATGTTGATAAAGGAAATATGTTTCTAGTTAGATCAGGAAATGAGGATAAAGGAGAGCTAATTTGGATGGCCAAAGCCACCTCAAATATCTTTGAGGATGATGAAACTGAGACTCTTCATGTAAAAGTTGATTGGTGGATGCATGCTTCAAGGAAATACAAGGGAAAATTTTTTGAACAATATTCAGTACCAAATCCCAATGACACAGAACTTGGACCTAGTCCAATTAATACCATAGTTTGGGCATGGATTCCAAAGAAATGACAATGCAAGAAGACCAATATAAATAAATTTGGTGTAGAAGTTGTACTTGATCTATTTGAGCGGATATAGTGAGATTAGGTGGAGATGATTCATGAATGTAATTTTGTTCTTTGAAGAACCTATTAATATACAAGAAGAAACACTTTTCAATGTTTGTAGTATATCAAATATTCTCTTCATATTATTTTTTGAGAAATATTATATTATTTAGTACATCTATTCAAATTTTGGGTTTAACTTCAATGTTAATTAATGTCATGTTTTGTCACATACCCAAATTTTGAACATTTTATGTTGTGAGAAAAAAATTATGTTTTATGTTATTGTAAATTTTTATGATTATTGACCAAGTGGGGTCATGGATGACTTTAATTAGTTACTTTGAATATTTTATTATTAATAAATAAAAGACGAGACAAATATCCAAAGGAGGTTGTTGAATGAGCTGTGTTCACTGATCCACTAGGAGGAATGGACTGGGGTGAGAGCAAACTAACACTTGGTAGCATACTCAATTCACTTCTAGCTCTTGCAGAGGGCAACTTCCCTATTTTTATGGTCATGTTTCCCAAGAAAGTGGAACTGAGCAGGTGGCTCATTAACTAAGAAACTGACCAAAGTCCTAGGCATGCTTTATCTACCCATCAAATTCAGCAGGAGGTTGTTCATCTTTACCTTGTGATAATTTCTGAAATAGAAAGACAAGAGATCACAAAAGATTCGATGAGGGGAAGGTTAGAAGTGATTGAGTGAGTTAAGATTACATTTTGAACTAGTGCAGCCACATTGCTAAGTTCAATATTGCTAAAGGCAGAAGTACTTACTGTTAAGTACTACTGCTGAGTTGTAGAGGAATTTATTCCATTCTCCACACAACATATTCATCCTAGTGGTTTAGTGAACAGGCTCGGGGGTCCTAAGGAAAGTGATTTGGATGTCTTCAGGAGAAGGTTGGGTGGAACGGGCTCCTTTGGTTGTTTGTTTCTTCTACAGATTATCAGGTTTTATTTGTGTTATCTTATTTACTTGTGTCCAAATATATTATTGAAGAAATGAATGTGATTATGTTATCAGTTTCCTATTAAATCTTAGACATGTTTTGGCTGATAATAAATGTTTTATTTTTGCAATATTATCTGCTCTGAAAATCCATTTATCTGCTAGGCTAAAATGCTAAATGGATAGTTAAAAGTTTAAATGATGAATGATAGAATAGAAATGCTTCCCTGTATTTTTCCACACACTGATTTACTGCCATACTCTAGTACAGGGAAGATGAATTTAAATTAGATTTGAATAATGCTATATTGTATATGGATTCGAATGATTGAATTTCATAGATAAATCTATTTTATTTCAGTACAACTTTACTGTCTCATTTTTCAGTAAAACATTACGGAACCCTAACTAGGAAACCTAGGTATTTCTGCACATAACTTAGCAACAAAACTATTAACATTTATGCATCTGTATAATCTTTTTATAAATACAGAATTTATACTTAAAATCAAACCTCACTTGTACACCCAAATTCTAATGTAAAACCTACTTTATGAACAATATAAAATAGGACAGAGTTCATAAATATTTCACAACAGTTTAACATTAAACATATCATTTTTGTATAGAAATGTTAATCTTTGAATCAACTTATTCTCATAGCCTAATTACTTTAATATTAGATTATAAACAATAGTATTGCAAATATTAGCATCGAAATATTTTATAAACAACTACAAAAACATGCTATAAATCTAGCTCTTTGTGTAAACGACTCATGTGGCAAAACCCTAGTTGTGTCATGTTCGACTCAATTATTCACTTAAACATTTACACATAGATCTTGTAAAAACATTATCGAAAGTATTATAATTTATTCAAATACACTAAGATTAACTAAGCATTAATAAATCTAAAGAGTCTATCGACCATCCTAGGGTTGAAACCCTGTTCATAATCCACATTTGGTAATATTGTAATAACATTGCATTCTTTTACCAAAATGAAGAAATAATACAAGACCAGGGTTTGATACCCTAAGGGTTCATCCAATTGGTTTAAGTTTTTATAAAATTAAAAACACAACCTTTACAAGCTTTCTAAAGCACATGTGTGCAGGGTTGAGTCTCGACTCACCCTATCCACATAATAATTTTATAAGCTATCAAATAAATCTTAAATACATAACAGGATTGGGGTTCAAAACCCTTAGCTTTTCACAAGAAAATCTTTAGCATTGCAAACAAATATGGTAGGGTTTCCAAACCATGCCTTTTGGCCAATGTTCGACACGACTCTTAAAAATGAACATCACAACCATTTTCCAATAGAGATGGGATTTTCCCTAAAACTTTGGTAGCTTGTATCAAAACCTATTCATTTCAAAAATAACAGAATGTCGAGAGTAAACTCTCTGAAATTGTAATTCAAACTATACTTCGATATTGAAAAACCATTTATATTAAACCATAAGATTTAGTTACAGAACAATAATTCATAAGAAAACGTTGAGAAACCAATGTGAGCTCAAAGGATCAAGGGTGAAACCCTCTCTGTCATAAAACAATTTTCCATACGGCTTATAAGTCACAACCAACTATGAGTACAATTTTTTTTAAGTTAAAAGAAGTCTCGATGAAACCATTTATGATTGGCAGCAGTGGCAAGCTTCACCGTATCTTCTTTCGAGTTTACAAATACATTCCCATAAGGGAGTCCCTGAGGCTTACCAGAGCCAAGAAGCTCTTATTCCCACTCGGGCCAACTATAAGAAACAACCAAGGAAATCACCTGTCAAGTTATCAATCAAGAAACTGGTTAAACCATGATTTTAAAAGAGTAACTCAAAAACATTATTTTGAAACATTGTATCATTAAAAAAACTCAGCGAAAAAGATGAAGAACGACTGTAACATTACCTTCAAAACATTAGAACGAACGAGCAACTTCTCCAACGTATGCATGGTTATGATTTGAGCATCAACAATGGTGGTGCAAAGAATCCACCATCGAACCCAGTAAAGGTTGCAAACTCTGTAAAACTGGTGGCGTCAAGATTCACCATCAAACCCAGCAAGGGTTAAAAACTATGTAAAAAGTTTGGTTCATATAAGCCCGTGGATGACAAAGATACAGGCTGCAAGGCCTCAGTATCGAAACCTGAAGGACTTCAATACTTGCTTTGCAAACCCTGAAAACTCGAGAGCCTATCGGCCTCTCCCAACACTACTTGTAAGTGAAATGAATACGAGGGTGATAGACTATCAACCCAGGTCTTGGGTTTATCCCAAAGCCCAAATCCATCAAAAGATCAATGGCATAGAGCTTGCCACGGGAGCATGCTATCGTGTGATCCACCAAACCTCATTTAATAACATTTAAAGTTACAGTTAACGAACTTAGTACCCTGCCAATGCAAAGTTCCACTACGGTTAATATCGTGGACCACGCCATGCATATGGTGTAAAGCATAAAGCATATGGTTTATAAAATTTAGGTTATAGTTACAACAATTCGGTTTTCAAGTTAATAATGTTTAGCAAATAGATTTTATACATATAGATTATATGCATATAGACCATATGCATATAGACTATAACTTAGAGATTTTAATATGAAGCCCGTGCATATAATATAGAATCTATAGTTATGGATAGGTTGGGTTACAACCCTTGATTAATTCAAGTTGTTAGTCCATGGTAGTGGCATTGCCATGTAAAGATATGCTTACATAAAACATCGTTTAATAGTTGGAATACTTTTAAATTATAAACATTAGAATAAACAAAACAAATCCTATTAAAATAACGTCTGAGCTAAGATGCTAAACCATACAAGAAAAATGGTAAATACATAGGACATTATTGAGCTATGTATAATGAATGTATCCGAAAAATACATGAATATAATTGATATCCTAATGAATAAAATCCTGAGTTTGATAATCATAGCTAGGGTAGGTCTTACCTTCGCACAAGTTGAGATCTCTACACTTTGGTACTTAACATCGAAGGGAAAATGATGTACAACAAGTCAAAATGATAAACACCGATTATACTTCAGTTGGAATCTCTTTCTTACCTGTGATCTGTAACAGAAGTTAAGAGCATTAGCTATCAATAGCTAAGTAAGCCTCGGGGTGCTTATAACGACCCCTTCATTACAAGGAAACGATCAATTAGTCTCTAGGATTAAAATTTATAACATAGAACAAATAATGACGATGAGCACATTGAACAAGAGATAATTCAAGTTTCAAACATTGAAACATAATGTAAACCTTTGTATTAATAAAGCATTTAGACATATCAATGACGATTATATAATGACATTACAACATTTAGGTAGCTAGCATAAATTTCTCATACAGTGAGACGTATTAACTATAGTTACGACAATTTTTAGTATTCATTGCTTATAAGCGATGTAACCCCTTTAACTAACAACGAACATTTTAAGTAGTTGTCGTCGTTGCAATTAATTAATCAGTGATTAGATGAATTAAGTTACCATTAATGATACTTCCGCGTAACAAATACAAGCATTTAATGCTACTTAAAAATTTTAAATTTTTGTGAAATTTGGGGATGTTACATGTTTCTTTATGTGAAATACATAAAACCAAACAATATTAAACTTTTCAATGTTTTGTTCAGATCAACATATCTTCTCACTATATAAAATGTTAATAATCAAATTCAATAATACATTTAAAAACATCTTTTAGACTTGGTCTATGAATAAATACTAGGCACTTGAGATAAAGTTTGAAGTGAGTTTTTCATAATATATATTCCTTATTATATTTGACATAAATCGAATTGTACTATTGCATTCTAATTCATACCAATTATAAAGTGATGTCAACATTGTGCTAGTATAAAAACTTACACTCAACACGGGCAAAGAAGTAACACTTGTGTCATTATTAAAAGGGGTAATAATAGTCACAAACACAATATTAATATGTTGTTAAATAAATTTATATGTAAGAAATTTCCTACACAATTTATTCATGAGTCAAGTCTTGATGAAATTTGTTTTAATATAGAAAGAGAAATATTAATGATAATATAAATATTGTAAGGAATATAATATAGATGAATATTAATATGTTATTTACAATTTAACATGTTCAAACACTACAGGAGTAATCTTTGATATTTGATCTGCAATATGAAATTTCTCGCACAACCTTTGTTCATGAAGTAAGCATTTACCAACCTAATTTTTAACAATAATAATGCAAATAAATTATGTTGCTATTCTAATTTATAATTTATTTTTATCATCAAAAGGGTAAAACCTAGACTTTAAATTCATAAAATATTTTTCGGCAAAGAAGTAACACTTGTGTCATTCTTAAAATGGTTAATAATAGTCACAAACACAATATTAAAATGTTGTTAAATAACTTTATATGTAAGAAATTTCCTACACAATTTATTATTCATGATTCAAGTCTTGATGAAATTTGTTTTAATATAGAAATAGAAATATTAATGATAATATAAATATTGTAAGGAATATAATATATATTAATATTAATATGTTATTTATAATTTAACATGTTCAAACACTACAAGAGTAATATTTGATTGATTTTGTTAGATGATGCACATGATTGACATCACTACCTGCGTTTATGGATATTTCTATGACAAATATTACACTTCTTGTGAGCATCATGGGAACTCTTTTCTCTTTGAGAATGACTACCCTTTTTGCGATTGGACATGGGAATTTCACCCTTGTCACCTTAGCTTCATTGATGTCACCTTGATTCTTGCACTAGTACAAAATGAGAGATAAGTGACCAAGCGACCAAAAAAATTGGTCACCACAACTTTTTCAAGGAATAAATGACCAAAATTGAGAAATTTTAAGTGAATTGACTAAAAATGACCAATTTGGTCATGAGATAAGAACTAAACTAAAAATGACCAAGATAAATGACCAATTTGGTCAGGAGATAAAAACTAAACTAAAAATTACCACATAAGAATTGGTCATTTATGTGGTCATTTTTAGTTGTGTCATTCCGGCAATGGAAAATTATAATTTTGATAATGAATTTGTACAATTTACTAAATTTTAACACTACAGATGGATTCAGAGACCCCCCTAGCTGCAGATGGATTCGAAGACCCCTTTCTAGGGGGGTCTCCGAATCCATCTGCAGTGTTAAATTTAGTAAATTATAACATTAATTGCGCTGAGAATCGCTCTATAGCCCAGTATGAGGAAGATCTTGTAACGTTTGTCCATGCTTGTCCATATTATTGTCGACCATTAATAAAATGTAATAATAAAAGGTAAAAAGTAATAATATGAGGGATATCTTGTAACGTTTGTCCATGTTTGTCCATATTATTGCCGGCCATTAAGAAAATGTAATAATAAAAAGTAAAAGGTAATAATATGAGGGAGATCTTGTAACGTGCTTGTCCATGTTTGTCCATATTATTGTCAGTCATTAATAAAATGTAATAATAAAAAGTAAAAAGTAATAATATGAGGGAGATCTTGTGACGTTTGTCCATTTTTGTCCATATTATTGTCGGCCATTAATAAAATGTAATAATAAAAAGTAAAAAGTAATAATATGAGGGAGATCTTGTAACGTTTGTCCATGTTCGTCCATATTATTGTTGGTCATTAATAAAATGTAATAAAAAGTAAAAATTAATAAATATTTTGTCGACCATTGAGTGCAATACCTAAGAAGAGGTTTGCACCTCGAGAGATTTGATCCCTCTCGGTGCTTGATAGAACCTAGGATTTTGATCTAGGCTAGTAGTACACAACTTGGATGATGAAAATACAACTTTCTAGTGTCATAATTGTCAACAAGAAGGACATTTGTAGGATTCATGTCCTCAAGCACATGTTTATTCTAAAATGAAAAAATGATATAAACAAAAAGCAAAGGATGACTATCATTCGAGCAGCGACTATCAGATGATGAAGATAAAAAAGATGCAGAATACGTACACAATAGTCTCAGAAAAGGATACCAATGGATAACTAGTAGTACGTGATGATGAATTAATGCCCTATTCGATGGATAGAGCAAACAACAAGAATACAAAGATTATCCCCTCAAGGGTGGTAGTTGCAAATGAAGCCCCATCAAGGGGAATGAAGTGACTTTATGAACCCGACAACTTCAATTCCAATAAGGAGTTGGCACACTATCTAAATCGCCAATATCCAACTTCTAGTCTACAATTAGTCCCCATGGAACCTTCACGTGATGGTGTAGGATCAAAGATTATTTTACTTATTAACTCTTGACTCTCTTTGCATGCTTATTACATTTGAATTTTATGAATGCTCTCAAAATATCTATAATAAGTTGTAAGTATGGTATGCACATAATAAAAAATGTAATTCCATTTATTATATGAATAGAAACAATACATTTTTTTTTTAAAAATCATTAAAAATAAAATAAAAATTGAAAACCAAACATAAATATAAAAAACAATTTAAAATTCAACATCAATTTAAGAAAATAAACTTATACATAATTTTTTTAATAAAATTTTTTAAAAATCAATTTTATACTAATTAAATATCTATATTAATAAATATAATTACATTATTGCCATAGTCCTATTCACTTTAATAGTGTAATTGTCAAATTCAACCCACTCAAATTTTATCTTATTTAACATTTTAACATAGATCATTATCATAAAGAATTCAATCTCTCACTTACCAATAAAAAACAAAAAAACCCATATATATATTCCAATTTACATATTTATTATCCCTTCTCCTATGTATTTAATAAATAATAATAATAATTGTCAAATTTCATTGAAATATGAACACAGTACTTCCAATTTTTCAACTACGAATAGAACACAATGCAAATATATATATATATATATATATATATATATATATATATATATATATAGATATATATATATATATATATATATATATATTCCAATCTTATTTTTAATTGTCCCACGCAAATGTATATATATTTATATATTCCAATCTTTTTTTAATTGTCCTGGCCTTTGCTAAGCATTTCAATAAGTTTGAAGTCCGCTTAGGTCATGGAAAGCCTAGTCAATGGAAAAATCCTATACAATACCCACATCACCATTTTTATTATTATGCTCAAAATTTTCCTTTTTAATTGTTAGCGAGGCTTATTATGGGTGACTGGATATCAGTATCTCTACTTGAAGTTGACACTATTTGACATGAGAAGTGCTTCAAGGGATTGAACAGGTAAAACTAGGGTATCAAGGGTTTGATCGCAGAAGATATCAGGTAAGTCTTTTGCTTCAAATCCAGTAGCAGATATTGCATATTTAAATATTTTAGTCCTTTCTTTCCCACCCACTGTTGTTTGGGCAAGGAAATTGATTCCGTGTATTGGAACTCCTTGACATTGGGGTAGATGGTCTTCATTTGCACTTGAAATAGCTCCATGTGATTCGAAATCATGATCTATGTTGATTTTGTCGAAATAGAATGATCGCTAGCTATTCGAACTAATGATCACCTTATGGCAACCAGGGGCCCTTTTACACTTAGACTACACCCACTTCCTCATTTTGCGGCTATGGGTTCTTCTTGATTTCATAGATCCAGTGAGGGCTCCAATTTTTTCAAAAAGGGTTTCAGTTTTTAACCTGTAGTTTTTGTATTTTTGGGAAGTTTTGTATCATTGGTTGTTGTTAACTTGTTACGTGGTATGTTCTCTGACTTTCACCTGGAGTTTATGTTGTAGTATGGGAAGTATTGGAACATCTAGATCTTCACCTGGAGAATATGAAGCTCGATCACGAGGGTCAAAATTTGGATCTGGAACATCTGGCTCTTGGGTTGGATCATGATCACAAAGGTAATATCAGTGTCGGGTTCAAGAATTCTGATAGTCTTCAATGGGAGAAAGCCTCTTTGGCCATCTGATACAAATAATTTCAACCTCCCCCCACATTCTTTTAAAGAATTCACAGGAAAGTACACCAAGGTTGGTAGGCTTACCATTTTTCTTTGAGTTTAGAGCATCAACTAATTCATCCTTGGTTATTACAGTAATTAATCTCTCTCTATCCATCAAGTAGACATTCCCGAGAATAGATTTATAACCATAATCTCTGGATGTAATTGTTCTGTCAGTCATAGCAATGATCCTTGGAAAATCCACTGTACCGAGAGGTCCACTCCGATTCATTTCCCTTTTGTAATGTTCAGATGTAGGACAAAGACCAAGCAATCAATAAGGGAGAAAATGAGTCCATGCAGGAACCTCCAACTACTCTTGCCATTGGCATATCCTCTACGAGGGGAAAAAATGAGGCTACAAGGTGAGTAACACACATCCTCCCAAGATAACATTGAAATTTGATACCTTTGGTTAAGTAAAGAGGAAGTATCAAATACATATGACAACCTGCATAAGAAATTTCAGGGACTGTATAAACTACACCCGGCATCATAATATTTCAAAAACTAGAAACTAAACCATAGGGAAAAAAATGTCATACCATATATGGTGGTAATATGCCCGAGTTGAAACCATACTATCCATTTCTATCCATGGCCATATTGAACTGCAAATCCACTTATCGAATTTATGTTGCCTCATGAGGAGACTGCCTCCAACTGATATCGGATTTACAAGTTTGGTCTTCTTTTCAGTTGGATGCTGTTACTAACATTCTGCATTTTTTTTCCTCTCCCCATTTCAATGCTGCTTCGAGGAGTTGCAGATGCTAGCATCTTGTTGTTCCAAAACTCTTTCATTAGTTTTCTTAAATTTAGTTATATAAATCAGTAGCCTGTTGGGATGCATGAGTTTATAGACTGAGATCCAATGCTATTCATAAAGGCATGTGCAATTAATATTAGTGGTTTTTTTATTTCATGAAGGTTAAATATTAAGTTCCTTAAGGTGCATTTATTTGCTTTGTTTATACAGGCCATCTAGCCATATAGTGGACACTATCATCCCGCTGAACAAAATTTGACCTAGCTTCTTAATTTTCTCAAGGAAAGTGGTATTGACATTGCTGATGTTCAAGTAAAGAAATTCTGTACTTCAGTTTATATTTCATACTGTTCATCTTCCTTCATGTATTATACTTTAAACTATTCTGTTTTTTCACATGCAACATTACAAGTTCCTGCATAATATCACAATTGATTGTGAAACAACAATTTTAAGATTTCTGAAGCTGAGTTGGTGTCCATTTTACAGACGGGTTCATATTCGGAAGAGAGTCTTAGTGTGACAAATAAGGAACCAAAGAAAAGGAAGAACACTATTGAGACACTGGACTTGAATATTCTGCAGGAGACACAGAGTAACACTATGGATATTGATAAGAGCAACATTGGAGTGACAAATGCAGAACCAACAAGGGAGGAGAACCAACCTATTGATACACATAAAGCCAATATCTTTCCTGTGGCACACACAGAGAGTAATAATCTGGATGAGGATAAGAATAACAACATTACTCCATTCCATGATGATGAACAAAATGGAATTGAAGTTAAAGCTGGCATGTCTTCATTACTTTCTCAATTTGGAAGCACCGAGGGTACTGAAACAACAAAGACTGGGGGCATGAAAGAAAATCAAGATCCAGTACACTACAAAAGAAGTTTGTCAGAAGAACTTGAAATTCATAAACTAGAAATTCCTCCCAGAAAGCTGCTCGAAAGGATTAACTCAAAAAAGGTAATACAATCGTATCAGCTAGGGAAGCAATTATCTTTCAAGTGGTCTTCAGGTGTAGGTCCACACATTGGGTGTGTTGCAGATTACCCTCCTGAACTCATTGCATGCTTCTATGTACATGTCCTTCTCCTATTTTATCTTCCAGTTTCTTCCATAGAATTTTTTTCTAGAAATACAATGTTGGATCTTTAATCCCATTGCACCAAGAGAACAGGGTGGGGAAGATCTTTGTCTCTACATATGTTTACTGTTAAAAGAACATAATCAATGAGTTTGATCTAAACATAATATGGGTTTCCAATTTTATGATGCTTAATTTATTTTTGTTTAGGATGAAACTATGTTAATAGACAAATAAGATCGAATTCTATATATGTTCAAACATATATTAATTGCATATATTTTGCAGAGCCAGAAAAAACCCAAACTGTTCTGGATTTCGGCAGCTGCTCCTCTGACATCAATTATTCTAGCTACTGTATTCAGCTTCTTTACAAGGCATGAAAACCATGGCATTAGCATTGTGAGATATCTTCACCAACTTTGGGGTTATCTTATATGTTATTAAATTCCTCTGTAACCGGGCTTGGTTCTAGCTTGCGGTCTCTTATAAATCTATTGAATCCCATGTTCTTTGAAGCATTTATATAAATTGTTGTCGAATTTCTTCACATTGGGCACTTACAGAAAGGACTGAACCCTCCTTCAATAAGTATGCTATATTTTCATGGTCCTTACTTACCACTGGCACTGAAAACTGGTCTTGTCACAGGACTGATTGCACTCACGGTAAGAACAAAATGGATTAGTACAAAGTATTTAATATCTATGAATTAATTTTTCAAAAATTCTGGAAATATCGATCGTAGATCTGAGATTTGCAATATTTTTTTAAAATATCAATAGATCATTCACATGCTCAATATCTCTATGCTATTACAGGAGGGAATTGAAGTGGGAAGAACATTTGCTTCAATAAAGGGCTACCAGGTGGATGGAAACAAAGAGATGATGGCCATTGGGTTAATGAACATGGCAGGCTCTAGTACGTCCTGCTATGTTACAACAAGTATGTATATACATCTTACTTCCAGATTATACTTCAAAACAAAAATCCAACCGATTCTACAACTTTACATCTTACTTCCAGATTATACTTCAAAACAAAAAGACAATTGATTCTACAAATTTAAAAGCAATGGTATAGGTCCATTCCATTTAATATTTAAAGACAAAAATCCAATCGATTCTACAACTTTAAAAGCAATGGTAGAGGTCCCTTCAGGGGTTGTGCGGCACTATCTTTAAATGCCAAAGCATATACCACCGACACAAATGGACAATGATTTGCATGCTTAACTAATACAAACATTACACACATATGATAGCCTTACAAGTATACATATTCATATGCAGGTTCTTTCTCTAAGTCAGCTATGAATTGCAATGCAAGATGCAAGAGTGCAGTATCAAACATAGTGATGGCTTTAACAGTCATGGTCTCTCTTCTTCTTTTAACTCCACTTTTCTACTACATGCCTGTACTGGTGTTATCATCAATAATAGTAGCAGCAGTTCTAGGTCTCATCGATGTCCCTGCAGCCTATTTCAATGGAAAGTCGATGAGGTGTATTTCTTTGCATGTATGGGAGATTTACTAGGAGTCATCTTCATCTCAGTTCAAACAGGCCTTCTAATAGTAGTACAATATATGTTCAATTCCATTTATGTACAAACTTCAGCCAAATTTCCCATTAGTTGGCAACAATATGTTACTATAGATCAAGTTTGCTCATACCTATTAAAATCTGCAGGTGGGTATCTCAGTGTTCAAAAAATTGTTGGATGTGACAAGGCCACACAATCTCCTCCTCAGCAATATTTTAGGCATAGTATTTTATAGAAATGTGGACCAATACAAAGAAGCCTTAAGGGTACCAGGATTTCTAATTCTTGGGATTGCTTCACCAATTTACTTTGCTAATTCTACCTATTTGAGAGAGAGGTTAATATTCTAACACAACTTTCATTTAGATCTTATTCCTTAAATTAATGGCCAATAGAAAAACATAAAAACATGTGTTTCAATTTTCATAAATTAATTGTTGCAGAATACAGAGATGGGTACAAGATGAAGAAGACTACGTAGAGAAGGAAAAGGCAAATACACTACAGTATGTCATACTAGACATCATAGGTAATCATTCATAGGGATTCTTACTATTATTGTGCATAACGAGCAATATCCAAATCTATTAAGGTGACAACAATAATTCTTACTACTATTAGAGATTATGAGAGAAACAAAAATCTTATAGGAAATGTCACAATCTTGCTGCAACTGTGACGACTATTGACACCAAAGGAATTAACAGTCTTTTGGAGGTGAAGAAGACACTGACGAAACGGGGACTTCAGGTGAAACCATTTGTTTGCTTTAGAATTCATGAATACACATCTCAATGAATACACCTCTCAAATATATAATTCCCATATGAATTAGCTTATGGAAATATTTATAGGTTGCTTTTGTAAACCCTGGAGCAAGAGTCCTGCAGAAGCTGGAATGAGCAAACTTAATGGAGAGTTTTGGTAGGGATTGTTGGTTTCTTTCAGTAGGGGAAGCTATCTATTCATTTTCTTCATTGCTCAAGATCGAGGCTTGATAAGAAATAAGAGAGACTTATAATTATTATTAAGTAAAATAAAACATTCTAATCCAGGCTCATAAATTTTAAGGTAGGAGGTGTGAGCACAATCGTGCATTTTTCTTATAATTATGGACATAATTATAAGGTGACAGCTTTCGTTGCTATGAGTACTAGCCTCTCAGCCCAAGCTAGAGTAGGCTGAGTTATTAAGGACAGAGAAGAGTGTTATGAAATATTTTGCATGTATTAATTAATAATTAATAAGGCGGGGGCCAGAGCTGGTCATTCCACGTTCTATAACTTCATCTATTCTTTAAACATGGAATATCTAGTTCAGTAAAATATTTGCACAAATATGAACTCAATAATTGATTTCTAATTTGTGGGGTTTTCATGGTTGATATGAAAGCTAAGTTGTATTTGATGGTAGGCAAGATTCTTGGTTAATATGGTTAATAAAGTTTAAGGTGATAGAAAGAAAGGCCTACCATGCCATAATTATCAATCTCTTTAAGTCCTATCCATTCTTTTTAGGATTAGGTTGAGTGTAAAATACATTAATGCCCTTATTTCCTAACCATTCTTTTAGCATTAGGTTGAGTGTAAAAGGCATTGTATGTGATATTACTACATTATAAAAGATAAAGTGTAATGATAATAATTATTGATTTGAGTTATTCATCAATGCCTTTATTTCATAACCATTCTTTTAGCATTAGGTTGAGTGTAAAAGGCATTGTAGGTGATATTACTATATAAAGTGTAATGATAATGATTATTGGTTTCAATTCTTCTTTATATATTATTAAATTAATGTATATTGATTTAAATTTATATTTTATTAATAGAATTGGTTAGAAAATAAATTAAATAAATAAATATAAAATACAATGATTATGCCTATGATGTACAAGAACAATTTATCTTATTTGTCGATTTTAACTAGCAAAATCATAGTTCAAAGGTACATATTTGAACTGAACTTACTATACAAATGCATTCTTGATTTTTGAGATATTTTGACAAAAGAAGGTTATCATTAACATGGCCCTTTTTTGTGACTATTGGGTAATCTTTGTTTCTTACCTAAATATGTGACCATTTTCTAGAATTTGGAAAGATGTGTTGACCAACGTGACATCAATTGACAGGGGTTCACCTCACTGTCAACACATACCGCAGTCTCCCTGGGCACCAGCCCGAGCAGGTTTGAGCCCGCCCAGTAACACCCACAGAGTGGATGAGGTCTCACCCAAGGCGTCTAGGAAGAGCAGAAGGAACCATGTTTCCGCCGAGGGAGGAGGAGATTGTATCTACATAGACTAACTCTATTGCAGTACTTAAACATAAACTTTAAACATTCGACATGGAGTTATAACATATTACGTAATTGCAACATTTATCATCCTAGCAACAGTAAGCAGACATTGCATCAAGAAAATATAAAAACATTCATATATCGCAACATTGCACAAAGATCATACCAAAACATCATTATTATATTACTGTTGCAGTCGTATACCATAAGCAAAACATAGATCTTCGTACAAATACATCTCCTTATCTCTCGCCAATTCTCTCTCTCTCTATATATATATCCCTAACACTTACAACTCTCATCTATTTATAGGCTTCTGCCATTACAATGTTTGTCCACTTACAACCGACTTCCTAACCGACACTATGGACAAATGACCCAATATCTAACTGACTCGGTCCAAATGACCCAAAAAATTGCATACCACGGTACACTTGATTCAACATTACATAACATGTGGTCCAAGTGACCTAAAACCCGCCAACTATGGTATACTTTAACACAAAATACTCCTTCTGTGCCCTCATCCGATGTGTCGCAGCATCGACAGTACTGCGACATTTCCTCATCGAACCGCCTGCCAACAAGATGGTGTTAATGTTGATGTATATGTAACTTCGGAATGTATTTCACATATATGTATATTGTATTCCTATAGATATGTTATTATTCTTCTATACGGAAGTGGCTGTATTCCTATAGAGATGTTATTATTCCTCTATACGGAAGTGTCATCATTTATATTGTAAGTGTCGTAACTTATACTTGATGGGTTATTAGACAACCTTGTTGGGGTCGGCCCTGTATAAGTCATGTGGGTCAAAGGGTTATTAGACCACCCTATTGGGGGTCGGACATGTGGGTCAAAGGGTTATTAGACCACCCTAGTGGGGGTCGGCCTAGTCAGCATTATGTTAAGTGGTTAAGTTGAGGCCGACCTAGTTGAGTAAAGGTCAAGTCAAGTTAGTGTATAAATAGAGAGTGTGTCTCTCTCATTTTACACATTCTATTCTCTCACTCACACTTTGGAGAGTGGCACACTTGTGGAGGAGGAGTCTCTATTGCTAGGAGAAGACTATCTCTTGTATTCTGGTTGTATCATTGCTCTATCTATCTCTGAGGAAGTTCTTGGGGTTTTTCACCTTTATGGTTTTCTCCAAGTAAACTCTGTGTCTCTTGTGTGCTTGCATTATTGTGTCCATGATTGATATGCTGTAGATTTGTTGTACATGTTGTTCTCTCAGTTAAGATCCTAGATCATATTGAATTAAACTCTGAAAATTTAACATGGTATTAGAGCTAGCCTGAAAGAAGGCATGATATGGCATGTATGACACTTGTTGCACTTACGATACTAGGGCTTGATATAGCAAAAACTAGTCATCGTAGCACTTTCGCTATAAATCCATTTTGGAGAAGTTTTCGGATCTGAAACTTTTACAGGTCGAAGATAAGATCCCCATGTACCTTGTTTCCAAAGTAAAACCTCTAATGCATTGTACTTTGTGATTTATGATCTATACAATATAGGGTTTCTGCCTCTTCCAGACCTGAGTCAAAAACAGGTGACCTTGGAAAAAAGGTCATAACTTGGGATAGGAAGAGCCAAATGAAATTTCGTAAAATGTGACAGGTAGTACACAAACTGTACTATCTCAAGAAAATGTTTCAGAGGAAGAATTTGAACCAGTGATACGTGGCATGCCGTACAAGTTCGCTCTCCTGTATTATCCCATAAACAGGTCACGTTGCGACACTTGGCATAACTCTCTCTTAGAGAATCGAATTGAGGTCAGACCTGTTGAGATGGAAAGATAATAGGTCAAGCTATCTCAAGAAAATATTTCAGACCCTGTGGATCGAAAAGTTTGGAGTTACACGAGAAACAATCAGGTACATATTTCTGTCAAAATAGAATTATTTTTTAGCACCTTCATTCATGGCTTCTGGAATTTAGGGCTTCGGAGAAAGTTGGGATTTTTATAATTGGAGACCACGGTTGGATGCTACTCATCAAATTCTAAATTTAGAGACCAATATCCGATTTTTTGGTTGGGCAGACGGACGGGCTTGATCAAACCCCAGTTCGGGACTTTGATCGGAAAGATGGAAAATTAGGGCTTCTGCAAAACTTGGAATTTTTGAAATTTGTGACCACGGCTCGAAGCTCCTCAGAAAAATCGAAGCTTAGAGATTTGAATCAAATCTTTGGTTGCGTGAAGCTCCAGGAGACTCAAACCCTAATTCAGGGTTCTCCCCAGTGAATTTAGAAATCTAAAAGGCAATTTTGAGGGGTGAAACTTTGTAGTTTTCAAATTCTGAATATACCAACTTAATCAGCTCATCAAGGCGCATATTTCTATCCTTTCAGAAGTTTGAATTTTTGGGGTTTCTTTGACAAACCCTAATCCAGCTCTAGGTCCAGTTCTTGCAAATCAAGTGGATTGGGTTAATCCTAGAAGAAGATGGATTGGTCACTTGCATAAGTGAAGAAGTTCTTGTTTCAGAGGGAGATGAGGCCAAGGCCTTACATAAGAAGATTACAAGCAATCTCGACAGGTATGACTCATCCAGGTATGTCTCGAGTTTTGTTCATGATTAAGTTGATGATATGTTTGTCTTCATGTTATTACGGTTAGAACAATCTTGATTTTAGACTTGTCGTATCACCTTAACAAAATTATGAATGCATGCATTAGGGTGTTGACACTTATGATTGTACTAATGCATTATGGTGTTGTATGAGGTTTATGTTGTCCACTAACATGAAAGGTACACCAAGAAATACAAATCATGTTATGGTTCAAGAACATATGATCATGATCACATGAGGACAAAGATTCATCCATTGCCATGGATCTCATAGAAGATCCATTTAGGAGGTATGTATAACTTGGTTCTATAATGGTTAACCTATGAGATATGCATGTTACTAGCACAAGTCATTGAAGAAGAACAAGAAGACATCATGTGAGTATGTTAGACATAACTAGCTAGCATGCTAATCCAAGTATGTTTTTCCTATATCAAGATAGAATCCTACCTTGTGTTAGGATCTTATACCGTTGTGTTGTTGATAATGATTATTCATGAAGTCATAGGTTTGAATAGTCATGGTTGTATGCATATTATGTTTCTTACCATAATTAATGATTTAACTAACCAGAAGAGTCCTATGATCAAATAAGAATATGAATGAGTAAAAGAAGACTTCCCTGAAACCTTGAATACTAATGTTTATTATCTGTGTTTGAAATGATCCTGACTATACATGCTTGAGATTATTGTGTTTTGATAATATTAAGATTATACTAATGAATGTTTGATTATGTATGAGACCTAGAGGATAACACAATGATAAACTAACAAGCATGCATAGGGATCGAGAATGAATATAAGTTCAAGGACAGGTAATCCAGGAAGCAAAGATGAAGAGGGAGCACACTCCAATAGTTTCTGCAAGGATGTAGATATTCAGAGGGAGTTGACCACTTTTCACAATCGACATCAAAATGGAGTTGTAGAAAAGAAGCAAAGACTGAGAGGGAGTCAACCCAACAATCAAACATAGATAAGTATTTTAATTATCATTTCTTGCATATTTGTTTGTTTAAATAAAATTGTTCAATAATGTATATGCTCATGTTCCTAGACTTATGATATGTATTGTGCATATTAGAATGATTGCATTAATGAACAGTATACTACTAATATGCATGTGATGGGTAAGTGGCCTATGGCACTGTACAACATTCCAGTGCTACTTATCTAGAATGAAACCTCTTTGCTGACATGTTGGGAGTAGTGCAAACTCTTAACAATGTTCTGGTAGAGACTGGAAGGCATCTAGAAAGTTGTGGAACATGGATAAATGTTGTATTGAAGCATTGGCTAAGATAATTGCATGACTGTATGCCATATTTCTTTATGTGTAAGAATTTGTCTAAAAATTATGAGATGTTTCTAATCATGCAATTTAACTTGTTTTGTAGAAAACACTGTATACCTTCACATACAAAAGAAGGACTACAACATTTGTTCAAGCAACAAAATTATCTATTGAAGATATTGAAGTTCCCAAGATACGAGAAGAATGCCATGATCCGTCAATCATGAAGAACGATGTTTGGGATGCGGTCCCAAGAGTTGAAGGGAAGTCTATTGTGACTTCCAAATGGAACTATCAGATCAAGCATGATGCAGATGGCAGCGTAGAGAAATATAAAAGTGATGAAATAGAAGATACACCAAATGGATTTCAAGATAGCCTTCTTGAATGGTGTAGTCATATATGTGTGTAGAACTTGGTAGGATAGACAGCTTTCTATCCAGTTTGGGCTTTACCAAGAGTAAAGTGGATTCCAACCTTTACTACAAGGTTGAGGAAGGAAATCCAGTGATACTACTTTTGTATGCGGATAACCTGTTTGTTATAGGTGAAGATAGATTGATTGCCGACACGCAGTGGAAGCTTGCTTCCGAGTTCGCGATGAAGAACTTAGGGATGATGCACTATTTGTTTTTGGCATGGAGGTGTGGCAGAGTGCAGATGGAATCTTCCTTGGACAAGGGAAGTATGCAGTAGAGATCCTTAAGAGGTTCGGGATGATGGATTGCAAGGCCATGGCCACACCTATGGCATCGAATCAAAATATTCTTTGTGATGCTTCATCTGAGCCAGTTGATGTCTCTATGTATCATCAGATGATTGGGATGGAAGTGCTGCAGATAGGAAGAGCACATCTAGATGCTGCTTCAGTATGGGATCAGGTGCGATATCTTGGTTTAGCAAGAAGCAGTCCTACGTAGCACTGAGTACAGTTGAGGCAGAGTATGCTGCATCTTGTTCAGCTAGTTGTGAGGCAGT
The DNA here is from genome assembly GCA_027924585.1 of Larix kaempferi. Lineage (NCBI taxonomy): Eukaryota > Viridiplantae > Streptophyta > Pinopsida > Pinales > Pinaceae > Larix > Larix kaempferi. Next base: position 11,222,290 of record BSBM01000892.1, read on the forward strand.
ATGGCTACGGAAGCTACTGTCTGAGTTATTTGATCTCCCATTGGATGCTACTTGTATCTTTTGTGATGACCAGAGTTGTGTGAAGCTGTCCGAGAACCCAGTGTTTCATGACAGGTCGAAACACATAGAGATCAAATATCACTACATCAGGGATATGGTGCAGAGAGGAGCTGTGAAGCTCCTATACATTGCGACGGACGAGCAGATTGCAGTTGTGCTGACGAAGCCACTAGCTAGGTGAAGTTCAAGTACTTCAGGGAGAGGCTTGGTGTTCTTCAGATTGATGACACTTCAAGGAAAAAGTGATGGACACATTTGCAGAAGCCATTCCAAGCATGTTGGAAGGAGGATCCTTCACGTGGCTATGGATGTAAGCATTGGATGATGAGCATCAGGACGATTCTCTAGTTACTGCTCTGTATATGCATCAAGAGGATGCTGGATATGATCAGTTGGATCATGTATATTTATGTACACATCATGTTGGATGCTGGGTATGATCAGTTGGATCATTTATATGTATATGTATGTACGCATCATGTTGGATTCTGGATATGATCAGTTGGATCATTTATATGTATATGTATGTACGCATCATGTTGGATGCTAGATATGATCGGTTGGATCATTTGTATGTATTTTGTATAAGCATCATGTTGGATGCTTGGACCATGTATATGTATATGTATCAGGTGGATACATTGTATGATCAGGTAGATCATGTATGTTGATATGTATCATGTATGATCAGGTGGATCATGTATTTGTATTTATATTTGTATCAGGTGGATACATTGTATGATCAGGTGGATCATGTATGATGATATGTATCAGGTAGATACTTGGTATGCATCAGGTAGATGCATTGTATCATCAGGATGATCATGGATGACGAGCTTCAGGATGTTGCTCCAGATGACTTGCAGCAAGATGTTGCAGTGATGATGATCAGGATGATCATGTATACATCAGGATGATGTATGGTGAGTATCAGGTTGATACTCTATGGCCATGGATCAGGTTGTGCAGATGAGCATATAATTTGGCTCTGGGAGATTTGCAGATAGTCTTTCGAGGTTTTTCCTATGGCATATAATTTGGCCCTGGCATATCTAGCAAATGCTCTTTCGAGGTTTTTCTCTGGGAGGACATATAATTTGGCCCTGGGAGATCTGTAGATAGTCTTTCAAGGTTTTTCCTATGGCATATAATCTGGCCCTGGGATATCAGGCAAATGCTCTTTCGAGGTTTTGTCCTATGGCATATAATATGTCCCTGGGAGATCCGATAGGTTGGGCTGTGTGCCCGTAATAAGTCCTGGGATGCTCTTGCGAGGTTTTTCCATGACCACATATAATCTGTCCCTAGGAGATCCTATAGGTAGAGCTATGTGCTCGTAACAGCCTAGGATGCTCTTGCGAGGTTTTGTGGTGACCACATATAATCTGTCCCTCGGAGATCCTATAGGTAGATTTGTGTGCTCGTAACAGCCTGGGATGCTCTTGCGAGGTTTTGTGGTGAGGTCACATATAATATGGCCCTAGGAGATCCTATAGGTAGAGCCGTGTGCTCGTAACAGCCTGAGATGCTCTTTCGAGGTTTTGTGACGCATGTAATATGTCCCGAGGATTCCATAGTATGGTCAGTGATGATGAAGACCTGCAGGTGGTGGGCCTACATCTAGTATGAAAAAGGACTTCCTCTGTAGAACTTCCTATGATGAGTAGATTCAGAGATTGATTGAGATAGCAGCAGCAGTGACAATGATGATGACTTGATGACGATTATCCAGTGACGATAATCCAGAGAAGATGACTTGTGCTAGAAGACCTGTGTCGAGAAATACCTTCCTAGTTAAGAGGGAGTGTTGATGTATATGTAACTTCGGAATGTATTTCACATATATGTATATTGTATTCCTATAGATATGTTATTATTTCTCTATACGGAAGTGGTTGTATTCCTATAGAGATGTTATTATTCCTCTATACGGAAGTGTCGTCATTTATATTGTAAGTGTCGTAACTTATACTTGATGGGTTATTAGACCACCTTGTTGGGGTCGGCCCTGTATAAGTCATGTGGGTCAAAGGGTTATTAGACCACCCTATTGGGGGACGTCCATGTGGGTCAAAGGGTTATTAGACCACCCTAGTGGGTATCGGCCCAGTTAGCATTATGTTAAGTGGTTAAGTTGAGGCCGACCTAGTTGAGTAAAGGTCAAGTCAAGTTAGTGTATAAATAGAGAGTGTGTCTCTCTCATTTTACACATTCTATTCTCTCACTCACACTTTGGAGAGTGGCGCACTTGTGGAGGAGGAGGCTCTGCTGCTAGGAGAAGACTATCTCTTGTATTCTGGTTGTATCATTGCTCTATCTATCTCTGAGGAAGTTATTGGGGTTTTTCACCTTTATGGTTTTCCCCAAGTAAACTCTGTGTCTCTTGTGTGCTTGCATTATTGTGTCCATGATTGATATGTTGTAGATTTGTTGTACATGTTGTTCTCTCAATTAAGATCCTAGATCAGATTGAAGTAAACTCTGAAAATTTAATAGTTAACTGTTGGAAATTTTATTCTCGTATCAATCCATAAGGAATTCTATTTAAGGGTGCTAGCTCAATGGTAGAGCACCTGCTTTATAGGCAGGAGGTTGGTGGTTCGATTCCACCGTGCCCTATTTATATTCTGAAACCACTAAAAAGAGATAAATGACTAAAAAAATGACCAAAATTTGCATATAAACGACCACCATGACAACATGAGAGATAAGTGACCAAAAAAATGACCAAAATATGCATATAAATGACCACTTTTGATTTGGCGATTGCTAGTAGCAAATTAGCGGTCATTTATCACGTGACAATTAATGACCAAATATATGACCACAAGATAAGCTAAATATGACCACATTTTTGTTCGCATGATATATGGCCACTAATTTGCTACCAGTTGTCACCAACTCAAAAGTGGTCATTTATATGTGGATTTTGGTTGTTTTTTTGGTCACTTATCTCTCATTTTGTACTAGTGTTGTGTGCATTGGACACATAAGAACCTTCATGTTGACTTGGAGAGACTTGTTTGGGTTCGACCCTACCCTGAGGATGCATATTTCATGATCGATGGTCTCTCTATGATTCATCCTAGCATTGAGGATGACTCTGCGACTAGTTAAAGGGTGCAATCATCCATCATGTGATTCAATCAATGAATTCAAGTGTAAACCAAATGCACCTCTATATATGGAGGCATCAAAGGTAGGAATGGTATGACTCAGATGCTATTGGGAAGGGGATGGTGTACACAATATGTCATCTAGAGCGAATGCAGGGGTCTCTTGGTCCTCCTCAGAAACAATCAAGTAGAATCCCTGCACACAATTATCAACCTAAAATGAGTAGGATGATGAAGGATGAAACAACCTCAATTCACTACTTCTCTCATCCATCAAGCCAATGGATGCATCAAAATCATCAGGAGCTGGTCAACACAAGGGGGCTCTTGTGAATTTCCAATGGACGAAGGATTCACTCCAAGAAGTATCTCAATTTCGCTATGGGAAGGATCATATGCTTGGATATAATCAAGATCATCCATAATCTCCTCAAGCGTATATGAAACAGAACATACCTCATGATCCACCATCTCATGAGGTTCCTCCATGTAATAAGAATGCAATCAACCATGTGAGAGTGACTGTCAGAAACTATAGGAGGGAGAATGTGATCCTTGCAAATTCTTATGAAATTTCTCAATCTGAGCTTAGATTGTTGGAGTTCACATTGAGTACTCCGCAAATAATCCCTAGTGGTATTAAAATCAAAAGTGAGCTTTCCAATCTCTTCTCCATCCCTCAAGGATGCATCATGATACACCTCCACAATCTCAATCAAATGGTCTCTATCAGAAATCAAATGCAACAATTTACCTATTATCGTTTTCATCGCCTTCTGAATCTTCTCCATGTATTGAATGGAATATGGTTCCTGCATTGATGCATCTCTCCAACAACAACATGACACCAATTGTTACACCAAAATCTCATCATCATGAGTAATGTGTCATCCCCATGCATTAATCCCTAACATTCCCTGGGATAAAACATCAGAAGGAATGATGTTTTCCTTTCCATTTACCTTTTATAGTCACCACGACGCACCATTCCTTCATGCAAGGAGCGTCAAACTGAAGCTGGCGCACTCTGAACCTTAGCAAAGAGCATTGCTGACGCAATGTGCCTTTGTACAGGATGTGGTGAGCTACTTCTGACGCAAGTTTCCTTCATGCAAGGTGTTTTAGAGTTGGTTAAATTGGATGAAAGGAATATTCGAGCGATTTATTGAATCTTGGTGATGTGGAGGCTTATCCCTCGATATGTGGATAGGTGTCCTTCGATTCCCTGTTGGGCGGGGCCCAAGTTGGAATATATGCACAAGTGCTGAAAAGCGCGTATTGCGCACTGTGACAAGGTATGGGGGTAGTTTTTGGAATTGCGCACGCAGTGGAAATTGCTAAGGAAGGATTGCGTAGTACGCTGATGCGCAGGACCCGCACATCAGCTATTTTGGGTATGAAATATGGTTAAAGGTCATACAAGGATATGACATATTTTGAGTAAGGAACAAGTTGAAGGAAGAAGAAAGCGACCTGTCTAGGAGAGTGGCAGCAAGAAGTTGAGAAGCTAGACCACTATGCCGATAGCGATAGGTAGGTGGAAGATGCGGAAAGGGACAAGCCATGATGTAGTTGTAACTGTTTTGGTGACTGCGGCTATCAAAAGAGCATGCAAGCCACAAGTGGTCCATCTGGAAGGCCTGGAGCAAGCGAAGTAAGCTATCGATGGCGACAGTCAGGTTGGCAGTTAGCCATGCCAAGTTTCGTAAACCTAAGGGTTTTTTCCTATGAATTGTAAAGACATGACCTATGGGCATGATCTAAAAATAAGGCATGATTTTGTAAGGGAAGGGTTGATCATTGTTGAGCATTGTATGAATCTTTAAGCTTGAAAGCTATTGAAAAGGATCTACAGCTGTGTGCACAGAGACCTGTCTGAGAGAGAAGAGAGTCAGCAGCTGAGTGCGCAGACTAAGAACTGTTGTACCCTTCCCAAAACACCAATATAGCAACAGTTCTTGTGGACGTAGCCTCCATCCGGGGGGTGAACCACGTTAAATCCTGTGTAGTGTGATTGTTTTTTGTTTTGTAACTGTTCATTTGCTTAGTATGGATGCTTAATGCCGTAATTATCTGTTATGTGGTTTCTTTTATATGTATTCACCGCAGGAATGATGGGAATAATATGTTAATTAATACATGTGTGGATGAATGTTAGGTATTCAGCACAACTATGTCTTTGAATGCATGAATTTGTTGGATAATTGCATAGTTAAGCACTGGATTTGAGCGTAGCATTGGAGCGCACAGTATTGTGTTTCATTCAATTAAATACACATTAAAGATAATAACCTAAGTGTTATTGAATGGATAACGATCATTTAGTAAGGTTGATTAGAGTTGATCAATTCCTGAAGTGGACGCGTGGTCTAGTTGACGCGCTGACCCATGGTGAGTGCTGCGAGGTAAGCTGTTGATAGCTTATCATCGTAACGCTGAAGGTATCAAATACCACACAGTCGTTGGATGCGTTGGTTACGTAAGTGCCTCAGCTTGCCAAAGTATCTGATGTGAAGTAGAGACTTCGGGCAGTCTTTTGTCTGTAGCAAGAGTCGTTTGTCGCGTTGCCTAATAGTCTCTTTGACACTCACATCACCAGGTTGTGGAAACCTAATTCTGCAACCACTCCCTCAGCTTTGCCTCGGGTGAGACCTCAGGCTGCTCGTAGTCTCTTGCCAAAAGGACCGGTGAATAGGGATTTTGTTGGTTCCTAGAACCGCGAAGTACCTAGGACTACATTCGAAACCTCTAGATCAGTTATATATGCCAACAAATGGTTCCGTTGTTGCGCTAAGACTCAGTGATGCGATAGTGTATTTGGAAAGTAATGTGCGACGAAGAATATCAATTCCCATTTGGTTCAGACAATTGGCATACCGAAAAGAAAGAGATCTAGGACTGGTGTGATAAGATCGAAAGAGATTTTGCAAAGAAGGAGAACAGACACCCGCGTCTATCTAACGTAGAGTGGTTGAACAGATATTTATGGAAAGATATTCACAAGATATTCTGGGATTCATTTGGAAACGAGCTGCATGAGTGGATATCACGACTCATAGAGAGGAAAAACTATTTTCAAGGAGGAGCACATATAGAGTGGACTCCAGTTATCATTGCGCAGCTCAAAGCAATAGACAGCCCACTATCGTGAGCAGTAGACTTCTAGGTTGATAGCATACTTGAAGGGTTTGTAACAGAATTTGCTGTAGACACACTGAAATCCTAGAGCCAAGCTTAAGCATACTTTTTTGAAGGATTCAGAGGTAAGTACATGAACAATCTTAGTCTATACATTAAAATGCTTTTAGCTGAGAAAGGCATTTTAAGAATGCAGTAATATTTTTGAATCTGTCATGGTAGAAAGTATATATAGTGGCTCTAACGAAGAAACCCATAATCTGAGAAGTGGAAAGAGATATAAGTTTAACAAAGAAAAGAATCCTGGAGAACCTGGACTCCACATGGATACCGAAATCCCATGTGACCTTACTAATCATACCACGTCGTTATCAACCACAATCCATCCTATTACACCTCAGAACCCACCAGTTGCAAACACCGCACCTCCCCTATCTCAGAACCCATCCGATGCGAGCATTGCGCAGCCCACTCTGCAGAACATCAATACTGGTAACACTGCAGGAGCGGGTGCTCAGACCATTCCGACTCAGACTATTCCAGTTTAGAATACCCAGTCTCAGAATATTCCACAGATTAGTATCCCTAGCACTATTCCGAGTACCACATTTACTTTTTCCACTCAAAACCCCACGCAGAATCATAACACTACTCAGGTTGCTACATAACCAAGAAGGAGAATGACAGATAATGATATAAAACTATCGATATTCAAAGGCATGGGTCTAGAGGACCCTGATCAACACTGGTTTCTATGTGAAGTCGTATGGAGTGTAAAGCAAGTTCAGGATGATGCTGTGAAGAGAGCACATCTCATCACTACTTTCAGAGACAGAGTCTTGCATTGGTTTATGAAATATTCTCAGGCACATCCGAGAACCCTAGCGGAAATTAAAGCCGCACTCTCAGCAGAGTTTAAGAAACTGAAATCCGAGTCACAGTGCATAACAGAGTTAAAAGAAATTAAACAGAAACCTACAGAAACAGTCTGAGAGTTTGACCAAACATTTAAGACATTGTTGGACCAAGTGAGCTTTGTTATAGCTCTGCAACAGCATCAAGAATGGTTCATCGCTATGTTGTTTCCCCACATCAGACAACCATTGATGTAGAAAAAGTTTGCATCATAGGAAGAGGCCTTAGAGATCGCAATGAAGCTAGAGGCTTCCCCGATCGACGAGACTAGCTCTGGAATGTCTCAGATCCAGAACCAGTTGACCACCTCAACACTAGAATTGCAAGGTATGAAGAATGGAAAGGAACAGAGATATGAACATAGGCATGAGGTATGGTGTACAGGATGTAAGGGAGAAGGCCAAACCATAGAACATTGCCCCTAATTTCAAGATGATCTCAATAGTGGTGCACTGAACCCAGGCTTCGTGGTGTGAAATCTGTAGAACCAGAGGACACCGACTTGAGGACTGTTATCTAATACAGAAATACATATAAACACCCAAAAACTTATATTGAAATTTCTATAAATCAGTTGGACATAGACTATAAATAGACCTCACTCAACCACTTATCTACGTTATGAAGAATTTGCCATTATATGTTTGAGCTATCACAGAGCCAAGTGACTTGAGTAGTGTATGAGTGAATAGGTCGACTTGCAGGAAGTGCTAAAGCGATTTAAGCAATTAGGGATTCCAGGAGCTATGACAACCATGAAGGGAATCTCTTCCAGAACCTCAGCAAGGCAGGCTACAGAGGCCAGCAAGGGGAAGAAACCAGCTTCAGAGCAGGGAGGGTCACAAGAACCAGGGAAGCAGAAGTCAGCCATAGCCTGTGAGTAGCCCATTTACCTTGTTCCTGACTATATCCCTCCACGGAAAGATGACGCACCATCAGTACATTTGGATAAAATTGTTGTATATGAAATCCAGGTCCCAATTATTTCTACTCGGGTGAAGGTTATTGAGAACCTACTAGGCGAAGTGCCGAACTGCAAATTGGAGGACCATGACCTCCTGGAGAACATGTTAGCCAAGATGAAGAATTATGCACAGTTTCGTCCCGACGGCTACATTGACCGAATAGTTGACGCCCAGACTGGTGCCCAAAGCCTATAGGTTCTAGATTGGATAAAGGCCCCCCAAGCATCCGGGTTGCTAAATCTGTTGCAAATGCCACATTTCTCTAAAAGCATTGAGTTTTTGGCGGTGGTGCACACACTACTGACTTGCGTGCACGAAGGATTCTTATGGTTGGATAAGTGCGTCGACATCAGTATATATTTGATACATCAAATCACAAACCTAAACAAGCGAGGAAAAGACCCTGTTGACCTAATGGTAGAGAGGGCGCAAATTAGAGCTCTGTTCACCGAAGTTGCGAAGAAATTCAGTGTGGTCCGGAAGGGGCATGGATTCCCGACCAACGATATCAGTGATCACGCTACAAAATTTACTATTCAGTTGCTCGCAGGGAATCTGTTGCTCAAGTGTCAACCACCGGAGGTACCCGCGGTTGCGATTAAGCTAGCAGTGAAAAACATTGCGCGGAACACCTTATAATTGGTGCTAATATCTACTCAATGAGTTTCTAGTAGACGTTGAGGACACACAGGATAATGGAACAACATTCCATTTCGGTTGGCTACTCATATTAATATCATTTGTAGGCTAGAAAGAGACGGATGGGTATCAAGGCATCCCAACCTTAACAGGACAGGGTCGTGGAATGCACTTCAGTAACCTATGGGTGAGCCGGAAGGCGTCTAGACAATGGCAGACAACCGAAGTCTTTTATGTCTATTATCACGAGTTGCGTGATGCGATTCTTTCAACGCCACGAATCGCAAGACCATAGACCAAAAAATACACATGCATCATGATTTTTATGGTGAGGAGGCATCGGTCATCCATTCATCCTAGGGATGACATAGAGGAAGAATTGTGGTATCCAGGGTTTTATCGGCTGGATCAGGAAAAGATCAAGGAGATGATAGAGGGATGGGATGTAGACTGGAAAGTTCCCACAACACTAGATGCTGTATCTGATTATGAACAACGTGTCGAACTCATCTTGGAGAAGATTGATGTAAAGGACACTGATGATGAAAACACCAAGGAAGATAAGGAAGAAATAGAAGCAGACAAGGGAAAAAAGAAGGGGGGGGCTACCAGCAGGTACTCTCATTGTTGAAGAAAAGAATCCTACTCAAAGTGAGCCCACGAAGATGACAGAGCGAAAGAGGAAGGCCACTGAGAACCCCACGGAACCAAAAGGCCAATGAAAAAAGAGGAAGGCTGAGAAGCCATAGTTCAGCCTGCAGCTCCATCCAGACAATTGTGAGACAATCGTGACAAAAGTGTAGGAAGCATGGGACGAGAACCTAGCAGAAAAAGAGGCCAGGCATGAACAAATGCAACTCTGCCTCACTCAGACAATGGAAATAGTACATACTTTGGTCACCCAGTTGATATTAGGCCATCAGTCACCAGACTCCAAAGGGAGGGTAGGAGGAACGAGTGCGCAGAAGCAGCCACCTCATGTCGTAATGCCCTACCCGAGGGTTGCGCACATAGAACCCGTGCACTTTATCTTCCCAAATCATCATGTGCATGACGCAGCAAAAAAATCGGCACACTTTGACCTCAACATTGGATCTCTATCACTGGAGGACTTGACCGAGTTACACATGCAGGTTGTCGAGGAGATTCATGAGAAATGCATCGCCTCATATGATAAGAGCGCAAAGTTAGCTGAAGACATCAATCAGCTGAAGTAGGCATCAGCTCACAATACACATGCGTTAAGAGAAGCTCGAGAAAAAGACCGTAAGCTGAAAGAGATAGTTTCAGCAGTCTGCGCAAAGATTGAGTAATGCGCAGAAGAAGACGATGTAGAGGATATAATAAAGAAAATTGGGGGCAAGGTAGAATCCCTCACATCAGATATGATACAGATGGATACTTCCTATAAAGGGAAGATTGCAGAGCTGGAGGCTAGGCATCCAGTCATACCACCAGATCAGTGCGCGGCTCCAGCTGAAGAAGTACAGGAAACCATGGACAGCATTTCGTTGGAAGTGACTAAGTGCCAAGATTTACTTGAAGGAGTAAATATAGCATTGATAGGGTTGAATGAGGATCCCATGCTTCAAAAGATAAAGGGGGTTCTGAAGTGGACACAACAACAGGTAGAAGTTGCAAATGCAGAGTTAAAGAGTGCGTCGGCCAGGGAGAAAATACAGAAGTACAACGAAATCAAGGAACTGCAGAAAAAGTTAGCCACGATGAGAGAGAAAGAGGCTGCTACATCTTCCAGGTTGCAGCCCATTGAACAACAAGGCCTTGAATTGATGCAACAATTCGATGAGAAGTTTGTAGAACTTCAGGCGACGGAAGGCACCATGAAAGAGCATGAGGCCAAAGAAAAGGTCTCGTGGGCCATTCTGGAGACACTTTGATGATTTGAGAAGAAGGACAAGGACATGGTTGCTGAGATAGAAATCACTTTGCAAAATTTTACTTCAAAGCTAGGTACACCAGAAGATGCGGCACCATCGTCCTCAAGTGGAAGTGGCTCGGGATGAGCCACATGTGATTGTTAGGGGCTTGTTGGGCAAGGCCCAAGCTGGAATATATGCACAAGTGCTTAAAAGTGCGCATTGCATGCTGTGACAAGGTATGGGGGCAGTTTTGGGAATTGTGCACGTAGCAGCAATGGCTAAGGTAGGATTGTGTAGTACGCTGATGCGCAAGACCCATGCAGCAGCTATTTTGGGTATGAAATATGCGTAAAGGTCATACGAGGACGTGACCTATTTTGAGTAAGGAACAGGTTGAAGGAATAAGAAAGCGATTTGTCTAGGAGAGTGGCGGAAAGAAATTGAGAAGCTAGGCCACTACACCGATAGCGATAGGCAGGAGGAAGATGCATAAATGGATAGGCCATGATGCAGTTGTAACCATTTTGGTGACTACGGCTGTCAGAAGAGCGTTCAAGCCACGAGTGGTCCAGCTAGAAGGCCTAGAACAGGTGGATTAAGTTGTCGATGGTGACAATCAGACTGGCAGTTAGCCACGCCAAGTTTTGTAAACCTAAGTGTTTTTTCCTATGAATTGTAAAGACATGACCTATGGGAATGATAAAAAAATAAGGCATGATTTTGTAAGGGAAGCGTTGGTCATTGTTGAACATTGTTAGAATCTTTAAGCTTGAAAGCAATTGAAAAGGCTCTGCAGCTGTGTGCGCAGAGACCTATCTGAGAGAGAAGAGATTCTGCAGCTGAGTGCGTAGACTAAGAATTGTTGTACCCTTCCCAAAATACCAATATAACAACAGTTCTTGTGGATGTAGCCTCCTCTCAGGGGGTGAACCACGTTAAATTCTTTGAAGTGTGATTGTTTTGTGTTTTGTAACTATTCATTTGCTTAGTATGGATGCTTAATGCCATAATTATCTGTTATGTGGTTGCTTTTATATTTATTCGTTGCAGGAATGATGGGAATAATATGTTAAGTAATACATGTGTGGATGGATGTTAAGTATTCAGCACGACTAAGTCTTTGAATGCATGAATTTGTTGGATAATCGCATAGTTAAGCACTGGATTTGAGCGTAGCGTTGGAGCGCGTAGTATTGTGCGTTTCATTCAATTACATACACCATAAAGATAATAACCTAAGTGTTGTTGAATGGATAACGATCATGAAGTAAGGTTGATTAGATTTGATCAAGTCCTGAAGTGGACGTGCGGTCTAGTTGACGTGCTGACCCATGGTGAGTGTTGTGAGGTAAGTTGTTGATAGCTTATCGTCGTAATGCTCAAAGTATCCAATACTGCACAGTCGTTGGATGTGTTGGTTTCACAAGTGCCTCAGCTTGCAGAAGTATACGACGCGAAGTAGAGACTTCACACAATCTTTTGTCCCCGGCAAGAGTCCTTTGCCGCGCTTCCCATCAGTCTCTTTGAAACTCGCATCACTAGGTTGTGGAAACCTAATTCTGCAACCAACCCCTCAGCTTTTCCTCGGGTGAGACCTCAAGTTGCTCACAGTCTATTGTTGAAAGGGCCGGTGAATAGCAGTTTTGTTGGTTCCCTGAACTGCGAAGTACCTGGGTCTACATTGGAAGCCTCTAGATCAGTTACATACGACAACATTCCCTAACCCATTGGGATAATCCCTTAGGTCTCTCCCTTAAATATTCAACCTATTCTATCCATCTAGACCTATAAGTACAACCTCTCTCTCTCCATGGGGCAGGATGAAGGATTATGCACCCTCATGCTGGTGCAATTCACTCACGATCATCTTCTTCATCCATAATAATGTTAATTTTTTGATAATTTCATTCAATACTATCTAGGATCACTAAGAGAATAACATGTACAACATATCAATCATAAACACAAGAGCCAATAGACATAGAGTTTCCTCGGGGAAAACCAAGAAGGTGAAAAACCCCGTAAATCCCTCAGAGATAGAATAAGCCACAAACCAAGATCAAAATGATCAAACCCAAAGAGATGTCTCTCGCAGATACTCCTCCTCCTCCATGTGTGCGCCACTTTCTCTCTTAGCCATGCGAGCTTGCGAAGTGAGTAAATGAATAGAATGAGAGAGGCACACCCTCTATTTATACACTGACTTGACCTGCCAATAAACTAACAGGGCCGACTTCCTAAGGAATACTAATAACCCAACCACATGACCTAACTAGGGCCGACCCCACACTGGTGGTCTAATAACCCATCAATACAAATGACGACACTTACAATGTAACTTGTGACACTTGCAAATACAAATGATGACACTTCCAATCAGAGGAATAATACATCTTTGTTGGATATACAATAAAGTACTAATGTAATACACAAGTGAATATCTTCTGAAGTTACAAATACATCAACACTCCCTCTTAACTAGGAACGTATTCTCTAGACACGAGTCATCAATACATATTGGCGCAAGTCTTCAATTCTGGAGCTGGATCATCATAACTAGATCACGAAGCATCGTCACTGCTGCTGCACTCGACATTTCGATCATTGGGCTATCTATGAATTCTTCTCGTCATAGGAAGTTCTATAGAGCCATCCCTTTTTCATTTTGGTTGCAGGCCTAGCCTCGTGCAGGTCTTCATCATCACTGGCCATACTGTGGAATCCTCGGTACTTATTACGTGCATCAACAAAACCTCAAAAGAGCATCCTCGCTCAGACTATAGGATCTCCCAGGATCTTTTACATGTTGAGTGTCACCAAACCTTAAAAGAGTGTCTTGCAACCTGCAAGAACTCTAAAGAGCATCCCAGGACTGATTACAAGCTTACTTCTCAACCTCTAGGATCTCCAGGGATGATTACATATGACCCCCCACCACAAACCCTTAAAAGAGTGTCCTACATCTAGCAAGAACTCTAAAGATCATCCCACGACGTATTATGAGCTTACTTCTCAACCTATCGAATCTCCAGGGCTGATTACATGTGCTTAGGAAAAACCTTTAAAGAGTGTCTTGCAACCTGCAAGAACTCTAAAGAGCATCCCAGGACTGATTACGAGCTTACTGCTCAACCTATCGAATATCCGAAGATGATTACATGCCTCTAGTAGCAAAACCTCGAAAGAGCATCCTAGCTCAGACTATAGGATCTCCCAGGATCTTTTCTATGATACATGCACAACCTGTCCATGGCCACAGAGTATCAACCTGATACTCATGATCATACTGATCATCATCATATAGTACATCATCCTGATGCACATCATCATTGCATGATCATCCTAATAATCATCACAACATCATCCTGATGCATATCATCTGGAGCATCATCATGATACTGGTCACATATGAACATCCTAATCATCATCATAGCATCGTCTTGATGCATGTCATCTGGAGCATCGTCCTAATACTCGTCACATATGATCATCCTGATCATCATCATAGCATCATCCTGATGTATGTCATCTGGAGCATCATCTCGGTACTCGTCACATATGATCATCCTGATCATCATCATAGCATCATCCTGATGCATGTCATTTGGAGCATCGTCTTGATACTCGTCATCATCGTATAATCAAAATGATCATACAAAGCATCCACCTGATGCATATCATCATATGTGATCATCTTGATCAACATCATGCAAAACATCATCCAGAGCATCGTCCTGATGCTCATCACACAACGCTTACATCCACAGCCATGGGAAGGACCCTCCTATCACCATGCTTAGAATGGCTTTTGCAAATGTGTCCCATCACTTCTTCCTCGAAGCATCTTCTATCTGAAGAACACCAAGCCTCTCTCTAAGGTATTCAAACTTCACTCTGGCTAGTGATTTAGTCAACACATCTCCAACCTGCTCATCTGTCGCAACATACAAGAGCTTCACTGCTCCTCTCTGCACCATATTTATGATATAGTGATATTTTATGTCGATGTGCTTCAACCTGTCATGGAACACTAGGTTCTCAGACAAATTCACACAACTTTGGTTGTCATAGAAGATACAGGTAGCATCAAACGGGAGATCAGATAACACATACAGTATCTTCCTAAGCCATACTGCCTCACAATTGGCCGAACAAGCTGCGACATACTTTGCTTCGGCTGTGCTCAGTGCTACACAGGATTGCTTTCTGCTAAACCAAGATATCACACCTAATCCCATACTGAAGCAGCACCCCGAAGTGATCTTCCTATCTGCAGCACTGCCAGCCCAATCTGAATCACTTGATAACCCTCCAGGTTAAACTTTTGATTCGCATCATACTTGAGCCCATAATCAACCATACCCTTCAGGTACCTCAAAATATGCTTTACAGCAATTAGGTGAACATGCCTAGGATCTATCAAAAACTGGCTCAAGGTGTTCACTGCAAAGAAAATATCTGGTCTCATGTTCATCAAGTACATCAAGGACCCAATCATCTAACGATACATAGTGAAATCAACCAACTCAGATGAAGCATCACTCAATAGCTACAGGTTTGATGCCATAGGTGTGGCCATGGCCTTGCAGTCCATCATCCTGAACCTCTTCAGGATCTATACTGCATACTTCCCTTTTCCAAGGAAGATCCCATCTGCACTCTGCCACACCTCCATGCCTAGAAAGTAATGCATCATCCCCAGGTCCTTCATCTCAAATTCGGCAGCAAGCTTAATCCTCTTCGTGTCGGCAATCAATCTATCATCACCTGTCACAAACAGGTCATCCATAGACAGTAGCAGTATCACAAGATTGCCTTCCTCAACCTTGTAGTAAAGGTTGGAATCAACTTTACTCTTGGTAAAGCCCAAGATAGATAGGAAGTTGTTTATCCTACCATACCAAGTTCTAGGAGCTTGCTTCAAGCCATACAAGGATTTCTTCAACCTAAACACATATGAATCCCTATCATGTGTCTCAAAACCAATTGGTTTCTCCACATACACTTCCTCTTCGACTACACCATTCAAGAAGGTTGTCTTGACATCCATCTGGTGTATCTTTCATTTCATCATTGTATCCAGAGCAAGTACTATTATGATGGAAGTGTATCTAGATACAGGAGAAAAAGTTTCTTCATAATCTATTCCCTCTTTCTGGAAGAAGCCACGAGCTACAAACCTCGCCTTGTATTTCTCTATGCTTCCATCTGCAACATGCTTGATCTTATAGATCCACTTGGAAGTCACAACAGACTTCCCATCTAGTCTTGGGACCACATCCCAAACATAATTCTTCATGATCGACTGGTATTCCTTGATCATGGCATTCTTCAATATCTTTAATAGATAGCTTCATTGCTGGAACAAATGTTGTAGTCCTTTTGTATACGACATTTCCTACAATTCAAATTCAATTGAATGATTAGAAACTTCTCATAGTTTTCAGAACAAAGTCTTACACATAAATGCATGTCATACAGTCATGCAATTATCTTAGCCAATGCTTCAATACAACATGTAGCCATATTCCGTATCTTTCTAGATGCCTTCCATCTCTACCGGAACATTGCTAAGAGTGTGCACAACTCCCAACATGTCAGCAAAGAGGTTTCATTCTAGATAAGTAGCAATGGAACGTTGTATAGTACCATAGGCCACTTACCCATTACTTGCATATAAGTAGTATCTTGTTCATTGATGCAACTTATCTAAAATGTATTACATACATCCTAACTCTAGGAACATGAGTATGAACACAACATCATTTAAGTAATCATATATACAGGAAATAAAAATCCAAATACTTATCTTTGTTTGGTTGTTGGGTGGACTCCCTCTCAATCTTTGATTCCTTGCAGGAACCACTAGAGTCTCTGATAGTGTGCATCTTAACCAATGCTGAAAATGGATGAGAGGTTCTTCCTTTCTGCAACTCCATTCTATTGTGGATTGTAGGGAGTAGTCAACTCCCTCTTAATCCTTGAATCACTGCATAACTTCTTGAAGTCACCTAAAGTGAAATCTCCGCCATTGTCGGATCTAAAGATATTGATCTTCTTATCAGTTTGATTTTCTATCAAGGCTTTGAAGTCCTTGAACTTATCAAACAATTCACATTTATTCTTTAAGAAATAAAACCAAGTCTTCCTTAGAGAAATCATCAATGAAGGAAACATAGTATACATACCCACTCAAAGAACTGGATGGCATTGTTCCACATACATCAGAGTGGATAATCTCCAAGATTCCTTTTGCTTTTCTTTCACTGCTTGGAAATTCCTTCTTTATGTTCTTTCCTTTTGCACATCCTTTGCAAATACCTTCATGTTTTGACTAGATTTCAGGAAGACCCTCTACTGCTTTGCTTGCAATTGGTAGTGCCCTATAGTGCACATGAGCATGCCTTCAATTCCAAATTTCACTTGGCTCAATGGATTCATGTACCATGGCATGTTCAGGTTGTCCCTTTAATTTGTACAATCCTCCCTCTTGCTCTCCAATCACCACTACATCATCTATTTTCTTACCCTTTGTCCACATGAGTACTTGGCGATCTATAAATGCAAATCTCATTCCCTTTGCATCCAAAGATATGGAGAGAAGATTCTTCTTGAGTCTAGGTACATATAGAACATCTTGCATTTTTATAGACTTCCCAAGTCTAGCTTGTAGGAGACTTCACCACTTCCCTTTATAGGATATTGATAGTCATCCCCAAGTTTCACCTTATGGGGTGACTCATGTTCAGATAGGTC
Organism: Larix kaempferi; assembly: GCA_027924585.1. NCBI lineage: Eukaryota > Viridiplantae > Streptophyta > Pinopsida > Pinales > Pinaceae > Larix > Larix kaempferi. Next base: position 11,239,759 of record BSBM01000892.1, read on the forward strand.
TACAAAGCATTATTTAAATCCTGTCATGTGTTTGGAAGCCCCACTATCAATAATCCAATCATCACATCCATGTGAGATAGTACCTGTGAGAACAAAGATCAACACATATTCTTCCTCACTTGAAGAATCTTCACTTTCTTTCTTTTTCTTCTTCTTGGGAGTTCATCATCCTCAGCAACATGTGCAAGATATATTTTCTTATTGCTCTTCTTGCTGTTGTTGTGATTGTTTCTTTTGTTCTTGGGACAATCTAAAGCAAAGTGTCCTATCTCATCACAGGTGAAGCATCGAACATGAGAGAGATCTTTCTTCTTATGATGGAAGTGAGAATGTTTCTTGTTGTGAGATTTCTCCCTCTTAAAATTACTTCCTTTAGTGTGTGTTGTGAGGGCTTGATCTTCACTTCCCATGTTTTCTTCTCGGGCCACAAGCCTAGCTTCTTCTTGTGAACATTCCTCCCAAAGTATACTGAAGGAGATTAATTTCTTCCTTGCACAGATTCCTTGGATGAAGGAGTCCCATGACCTAGGTAGGCCATTCAATGTGGTCATTATAATTTCTCCATTATCCACCACTTCATCCACAACTTCAAGTTGTTCCTTGATTTGAGAGACCTTTGAAAAATAGGATTGAATAGTCTCTCCATTCTGGATCTTTACCCCTTTCAATTGGTTCCGCAGAGTCATCTTGCGATTTATGTTCTTTCCTTCAAACAACTTGGTCAAGGAGTCAAACATCTCATTAGGTGTCTTTAGGGAAGACACATGGGGTATGAGATGGTCCTTAATAGAATCATCAATGATTCTCTTGGCTTTGACAAATTTCTTCTTGTGTAATGCCTTAGCCTCATCTCCCTCTTGAACTGGAACCTCTTCCTTTATGTAGTTGTGCAACTTATTCTCTTCTAGGATTAACCCAATCTTATACTTCTAGGCTCAGAAATTATCATCCCCTTCAAGCTTATCTTCAAGCTTGGTGTGATGAGACATCTTAAAGAGTACTTCAAATGGAAATAGAAAGTTTTATGTCTTACCACTTGATTTGTTGAAAACTGAATCTGGAGCTGGATTAGGGTTTGTCAGAGAAACCCTAAAAATTCAAATTTTGAATTTCAAACTTATGAAAGGATAGAAAGACGCGCCTTGCTGAGCTGGTCAAGCTGGTATACTCCAAATTTGAAAAATGCGAAATTTGACCCCTCAAAATTGCCTTTGAAACTTCCGGATTCACTAGACTAGACCCCGAACTAGGGTTTGATTTTCTCAGAGCTTCATCTAACCAAAAAGTTCTATCTTGGTCTCTAAAATTTGATTTTTCAGAGGAGTTTCTAGCCGTGGTCTCAGATTTCAAAAATTCCAACTTTCTCTGAAACCCTAATTTCCCGCAGTAGTAACGGGCCAAAAATTGAAAAATGCTCAGAATTGAATTCTGTCTCGACAGAAAGATGCTCCCTTGCTAGGAGAGTCAATCTAGCCTCTTGCCTTTGATGATCTGTGGAGAGAAACCCAAAAATTAAGAATCCCTAGCTTCCTCACCTGCACAATGCCTTCTTCTTAGGTCAGCTTTGATACCATGTTAACTTTTCGATAATTTCATTCAATATTATCTAGGAATAGACACAGAGTTTCCTCGGGGAAAACCAAGAAGGTGAAAAACCCCGCAACTTCCTCAGAGATAGAATAAGCCGCAAACCAATATCACAATGATCAAACCCAAAGAGATGTCTCTAGCATATACTCCTCCTCCTCCACTTGTGCGCGACTTTCTCTCTTAGCTATGCGATCTTGAGAAGTGACTGAATGAATAGAATGAGAGAGGCACACCCTCTATTTACACACTAACTTGACCTTCCAATAAACTAACAGGGCCGACTTCCTAAGGAAGTCTAATAACCCAGCCACATGGCCTAACTAGGGCCGACCCCACACTGGTGGTCTAATAACCCATCAATACAAATGACGACACTTACAATGTAACTTGCGACACTTGCAAATACAAATGACGACACTTCCAATCAGAGGAATAATACATCTCTGTTGGATATACAATAAAGTACAAATGTAATACACAAGTGAATATCTTCCGAAGTTACAAATACATCAACAAATAAATTAGGAGGCTTTGAAAGAATTTGATGGTCATGGATTCCAACCACACAGGTTGTTACAAGATTTGGAAATAGAGATGGGGGGAAATACCATTTCCATCAACGTGGAGGTAGTTGCCGCCCCATTGGATTATAATCTACTCCTTGGTCATAAATGGTTTTATGCCATGACTGTGATCGCATCTTCTGTATTCTGCATTGTGAAATTTCCCCACCAGGTGAAAATGTTTACTATCGACCAACTGAATTTTTGTACACCGGAAACCACTACTCACCCTGTGGAAAGCGCACCCCTCTTAGTTCATTCGTCGCAGATGTATGAGAGTATGGAGGTAGGACTCCTCAAGGACTCATTCCTCATGGGATTCTTTCCATCGCTAGATTCCCCCTTCACATGTTGCCACGGTGAACATGATTTATTCTATGATCCCATCACCAGCCAACTCCAATGACCAATGGCTCATGCCCGAGCATGACAAGCTATACTCAATTAGAGATGTCCTGCCTCTCACACCGGAAAAAGCTATTTACAAGGCTATCCAATCAACATTTGATGAACGCTCCTCATTGTCATCTACATATCATTCTACACCCCTACAGTGGAGCTCATCCCAACTAGATCCTCTACTCTGGACTTTTCAATCCGACGAGTCCATTATGGAGATCATGAGCATGGATGAAACCCCATGGGAAGACCTCCACCATTGATCATCTTTCCTCCCACTGCTAGATTCTGTGGAGAACCATATTGACACAATAATTTCCTTAGATGTCTTTCCCAACCCCTAGTCTCCTATCCTCACTTGTGATACGGTAACTGAGGGTAAATTGGAAAACATTACTCCTAATTTTCCAATCGACATCTCGGACACACCCAAAGTCATGGAACATATTCATATAGGCCACAACTGCTCTCCTAAAGAGATTACCTCATATACGTCCTTATTCAAACAGTTCCGCGATGATTTGCATGGAGCTATGAGTAAATGCATAGGATTGATCACGCTATTGTTTTACATGAGATCCAAACATATCCCGATGCTAAAATGATCCGATAAAAATTATGTCCAGTGTACCCTAGGAAAATTGCATCTATAAAGGCTGAAATTGAAAAGTTGTTGAAGTTTGGTCTCATTTATCTTGTCCCCTTGACATACTAGCTCTCTAATGGCATCCCTGTTACCAAAACACAGGGCACCATTAGGGTTTGTGTCGATTACAAAGACCTAAATAAGGCTTGTCCCAATTACAACTACCCTACCTCGTTTATTGACCAAATGATCGACAACTGTGCTGGAAGCATCATATTCTCATTCATGGATAGATTTTATGGATATAATAAGATTGAGATCCACCTAGTTGATCAACATAAAATTGCTTTCATATGCCCATGGGGTACATTTTCATATCGCAAACTACCCTTTGGCCTTAAAAATGCTTGTGCAACATTCCAACAGTCTATTTCGTACGCTTTCCAAGATGTGAAGGAATTTGTAGAACCGTATCTCGACGATCTCCCTGCTCATTCGAATCGCTATGAGTTCCACATTGACCATCTGATGGCCATATTCCTTAGATGTAGGCAGTATAACATCCTTCTAAACCCTTACAAGTGCATATCTTGTGTCGAGTCTGGACACCTCCTAGGCTTCATCATTTCGAAAGATGGGATCCACATTGATCCCCTGAAGGTGGAAGCCATCATTTCTCTCCCACCCCCAACGAATATACTGAAACTACAGAGTTTGAAGGGGAAGGCAAACTACTTAAGGCATTTTGTGTGTAACTTCGACGAGAAAACGCAGGGATACATGAGATTGTTAAAGAAGGACGTCTCGTTCATTTGGGATGATTCTTCTCAGCAGTCCTTCAACAACCTAAAACATGCTATCACCCATGCACATGTGCTTCAATTGCCCGATTACACCAAGGATTATATCCTCTATCTTGTTGCTTCCACTACCACTATTGCTATGGTTTTGGTCTAGGAAGATAGAAACCCCCAGGAACACATGATTTACTACCTCAGTAAGGGTCTCGATGACTCTCAAACGAGGTGTTCACATGTTGAGAAACTAGCTCTCACAACAATCATTGTTGTCCAAATGTTTTGCCACTATATCCTCCTCCGCACTACTGCTATCATTGTCGACTCTAACCCTATGTACCATGTTCTCACACCTCAGGTGCTAGGGGGAAAGTATTAACGATGGATCGTCATTATTCAAGAATTTGACCTCCATTTTGAGAAGGCCAAGTCTAAAAAGTCTTTGGTTTTTGCGGACCTTATTTGTGATCTTCCCCATACCGATCAGGGAACTGAGCCCATTGAATCCCTCCCTAACGAGTATTTGTTTCTCATTAGTACTTCTAACCCCTGGGGCATGTGGCGGTCATATTTCTTGGATGGCTACAACTCAGAAAATAATACGCGCTAGATACTATTGGGATTCCATCTTTAAAGATTGTATTGAAGCGGTCAAGAAGTGTCCTCCTTGTCGACTTTTTCATCATAAAAAATGCTCTCATCCATCCCCGCTACATCCCATTATTTTTGTTGGCCCCTTTGCAAAATGCGGCATAGATTTCATGCACTGTAATCCTACCTCGGTCGGAGGCATGTTTAAGTCATCGTTTCCACTGACTATTTTACCAAGTGGGTCGAGGCCTTGCCTACATACAATGAAGACGAAAAACAACCACACTCTTTATGTTTAATCACATCATTGCACGATTTGGAGTTCCCTAGGCCATCGTCACTGATCATGGAAGACATTTTCAGAACAAGATGGTGGATGAATTAAGCACCAGGTTGGGTTTTTGGCATGAGAACTCAACTCCGTAGTACCCAGAGTCCAATGGACAAGTAGAGGCCATCAATAAGGTCTTGAAAACCATGATCCAATGCATGGTGGGTACACATAGGTCTAACTGGCACAATATGATTTTTTCATCCCTATGGGCATATAGAACCTCCGTCAAAACTGCCACCGAATTCACACCTTTCCAATTAGTCTACGGAATGGAGGCAATATTAACTATTGAGTGCGAGATTCCATCATTGAAACTTGCAGTTGAATTTTTGCCGAACACCACCACCGAGGAAGAACGTTTTCTATACTTGCATAAAATTGACGAAACCCAAAGTGATGTGGCTCTTGCTAATGAAGCACTTAAGAAGCGCATCAAGGCCCAATATGACATATTGGTCAAACCTTGTACATTTAACGAGGGATATTCGGTCGTTACATATGACCAGAAACATGATAAGCTGGGGGCAGGAAAAATTGATTCCATATGGCATGACCCATATGTAGTTAAATGTGTTTTGGAGAAGGGAGCATATGAATTAGAAGGTTTTGACAGGATATCTTTAGGAGATCCTCGCAATGGACTCTTCCTGAAGCGGTACTATGCCTAAGTCTTTTATGCCTTAGTACTATATATATATTGTATATGATTTTTGTTTTGTGTGGTGTGACACTTTGCTTCAAGTGTGTTAAGATCTTGTCTTTACGGTTATACCATGTTCTTCCTAGATGTGCAGATGGAAACGTGTTTTGGATTTGCGGATGGAATCATCCACAATATCCATAACCTTGCTTCGGCCGCATGGGTACTCTATTCCCCTACCAACGAGCTCATTAGATAAGGAGGGAGTTGTCTAGGATACGCGACCAACAATGTTGTTAAGTATCATGCAATGATTGGATTGTTGACTGACACTCTTTCCCTGGGCATGGACCACATTATTGTCCACCTTGACTCACAATTAGTTGTCTCTCATATTAACCATGTCTACACTATCCGCGATCCAATGCACATGCTTGGTTGAAAAACCAAGCAAAAGGGTTGATGAACTGTTGGAGCTGAAGGTGTCCAACATCTGTAGGGACTCAATTAGACTCTCAAATGTGGTAGAGTCAGTAAATGAGTCAAATTCTGAGGAGTATATGTAACTGTATACTCGAGGGAGTATATTATTGGGGTACATCTGAATACTGTTGCCAAGCGCAACCCGGATATCCATTGGAAAATGTAACTAGTTGTTTCCTCAATTAGACTCTCAAATGTGGTAGAGTCAGTGATCCAGATTTTATGAGTAGAATGAAATGAATACAGATTATTATCAGATGCTTAACACAAAATAACAGAGATACAGTAAAACTGGTTTTCTATTCAATAAGGAAATAAGCTAGAACTGTAAAATGCAGCGGAAAACAAGCTTGCTGGAATGGTGGCGGCTTATCTCTGAGAAGAGATGTGACGACTGCGTTCATTTCGCAAGAAGATGGTTACAATGAGGCTCTCAAGGCCTTTTACAATAAACAGGAATGTCAAAAACCCTAGACATCCAAAAACCTAACCCTAGGAGATGAAGCGCCAAAATTCATGTGGGCCCCGTTTGGGTACGTTAGTACATCAACTTCCCGGGGTCGTAACTTTTGCATACGATCTCCGTTTGGGGTGATCGGTAGACCATTGGAAAGGTCTATCCGAGATTTACAACTTTCGACTAGGACCAGATGTATGTTAGGGCAAGCATTTGGCCCCCCAAATTTCCAAAAAAGGTCGTTTAGGGCCTCAAAATGGCCCCGAAAGTTCAGGACCCGAAAAACTGCTAAAAATAGTACAATACTAAAATTGCCATAAAACTGTTTTGAGCCAGTTGGAAAGGTGGGTGGCCACCAATATCCACCTGGATCAGTCAGGTGATATCTGGGGTGTTCAACAAATAACTAAAAGGACCGATACCCTGTACAAGTCTCAACGATGTGATCAAGGTGTTGACGTTGAGCATGTGAGAAACAATCATTTGGAGAGGCACTTAGGACTCCTTTCAAAATGATTCGTAGGCACTCATCACTAATGGTGATGAGTCCAAGGAACAGGGACCTCTGGGTCTATCCTCTACAATAGATTTGGTTGGTGTCAATAGAGGGAGACCGGAAACTACGAAAGCAATGATGTTTCCTTGATAGGAGCGCGAGGTGTACAACTGAAGTGTGATAGTATTGATGGTAGGACCGACATACTATGGGGATGGGGAATAACTGGTGTCATAGAGTGGGTGGACTCAAACTTCCTTTGTTTAGAGCATGATGACATGGTTAACCTGGCAGCATAGGAAACTGAATTTTAGGTGTGAGGATCATATCTTAAGGGATCAGGGGTATGTATTGCAGACTGGAGTGACTCTGGGGGACAAGCTGATGGATGCTATTGGGAGACTCTCAGGGTGACATACTGTAGAATACTCTGAACAAAGGCGACCATAATGGGGAAGCTTCCATATGAGTGGACATGATCTTATATGGCGCCGAAAAGTACCATTGGGTCCTTCTTCATGGTTTTAATGAGCTCTAAGAAGGGATAAAAGTGTGCTCTGAAATAGAACTGTCCTGTGGATTTATGCGAGCTCAGGACTGTTCATGCTCATGAGTGCTTTCATTTTTAAGGAGTCTGAAAACGATAAGAAGACTCTGAATTGGTGGAGGAGTACCATCACGTGGATTTGTATGAGCCCAAGATGATTATTGCTAGTGGTTGAATTCAATTTTAGAGAGTCTGAAAGCTGGAAGTAGACTCCATTGCTGTTTTTTTTCATATGTTAGTCTCCAAGGCCCGAAAAAGCATAAAATGATGCAAATGGAGAACTCTTCTAGCCGATGTGACTAGAGTATTCCTTTTTCCTAATTAGTCTACAAGGTCCGGAAAAGGGGTAAACTTATACCATGTAGATGCCCTTTCAGATACTTTTAGCAAGCATGAAGGGAAGCAAGATTACTCGGTGATCTTTTCATTGTTTTATGAGTCACAAAAGAGCTTAACAGAAACTCCCTAAGTGAATTTTTCGTAAACGAATTGCTCGGCCCGAAAAAGGGATAAAATTATACCAAACAAAAGTAATGGAGAGGCAAGGAGGAAGTGTTCAATCAAAAGGTGAGTATAGGGATCAAGCATACTGATAGGGTGGAATACTAATGGGGCCTCCTTGCGGGTTGATGAATGGTAGCAAAACAATGCCATAATTGCTGTATGGATGGAGTGGAGGGATCATGTATAAGTTGTGATGCGACAATTTGTAAAATCTGACGGTTGTCGATGTGGCACGCAAATCGAGGGGACGACGAGCATCTGAAAAAATGCCCAAAAATTCTGGGGGTGAGAGCGAGAAATGATCTCAAGCATCATCATAAGTGCGGAAAACTGAATCCGACGATATAAAATTTGTCCAAAATGGATAACGGTCGATGTGGCAGGCAAACCGAGGCAACGAGGGGCATGGGAAAAATGCCCAAAAAAACTAGTGGTAAGAGCAAGAAATGGTCTCAAGCATCGTCACGAGCGCAGAAAACTGGATTCGACGATATAAAATTTGTCAAATACGGATAACGGTCGATGTGGCATGCAAACCGAGGCGATGAGGGGCATAGGAAAAATGCCCAAAAAATCTAGTGGTGAGAGCGAGAAATGGTCTCAAGCATTGTCACGAGCATGGAAAATTGAATCCAGTGATATAAGACTCATAAAAAATGGACCACGACTGATGTGGCACTCAAATCGAGGCGACGAGGGGCATGTAAAAAACTGCCTAAAAATGGGACCTGGAGGAATCAAGAAAAGGAGTGGACTATCGTGAATTTCTCGCTGTGATGATTCCAATGGTACCAACGGTTTGAAAAATGGACATTGTATGATGCCGAAATGGTTGATTGAAAAATGGACATCGTATGATGCCGAAATGGTTGATTGAAAAATGGACATCGTATGATGCCGAAATGGTTGATTGAAAAATTCGTCAAATTTCTATAAATAGCTAGTGGACCCAATGTGACACGTGTCATTTTCACGGTTGAGTTTCACAGAGTAATTTGACAGAGTCAGAGCATTTTCTTGATTTGTGGGAGTTTTGACCGTTGGTTTTTTATTCTGCGAGTTTCAGGTAAGCCTATGTGCCTTAGCCTTTCAATTTATTTACTTTTTGGTGAGCGTCGGTGTCTCAGAAGCTGCAAATATTCCACGCTGGCTTTCCAACACGAAATATTGCTGGTTTTGAGCCTTTTTCCACGATGCACATCATAGGTATGGGCTGGACAACCACGATGTGCATCATGGATGTGGGTTCCTACAGCCGCGATGTTCATCGCGACTGTGGATGCTTACAGGTGCGATGTTCATCACGGCTGTGGGTGCTTACAGCCGCGATGCACATCGCGGTTGTGAGGGATGACAACCATGATGAGCATCACGGCTATGAGGGATGAAAGCCGCGATGTTCATTGCAGGTAGGGGTCCGAAAGTCGCGATGGGGATCGTTTGGTTAGGAAAAAATTTTGTTTTATTTTTCTAAAAAATATTGTGTTGTTTTGGCAGGATGCTGAGGAGGCCGCAGGTATCATGGAGGGAGAGGGATATTGATGAGGGGCTGATGGGAAATATCCGGGAGAGCTTGGATGTGCGGGCGGCCTTGGCTTTGGGCGGACTACTGAAGTTCGCTCAGATCCCTCTCATGCGTTCAGTTAGGGACCTTCTGAACAAGTTGGTTGACTTCTGGGACCCAGAGGAGGTAGCTTTTATTATGCAGGGTGAGCGACTGGAGCTTACCTTGACTGATGTATATTTTCTTATTGGTTTTCCTCGTTTGGTAGAGATAGGGGACACCCAACCCAGGATTCTGGCTGGTATGGATATTGAGGATCTCCTTGAGAGATTCTACATTCTAGGGGCCCGTGCGCAGAACAACGCACTTGGTATCTCAGATTTTCCAGAGCCAGAGATGCAGGCAGTGGCGGCTTGTGTTTTGCAGGTGCTTGGTGCACAGGTGCCCCATCGTTTGTTGGGGGGGAGGGGGAAGAAACGATGATGGTTCACCGTGTCTTGTAGGGGACCTATTTTGCTTGGGGCCAGATGTTTCTGGTCTGTGTTCGGTGAGAGCTGAACAAGGTTAGGAGGGAGGAAGGAGAGTTTAGTTATGCCTCGTTCCTCTATTGTTTCTTTTTCGAGTGGGTGCCTACCTTGCGGCCACATGTGCTGGTTCGGGAGGGATTGAGTAGTGAGCCACGGATGGTGCAGTGGGGGGAGATGATGCCCCGGGGTGGTGGTGGCATTCGGCGGTATTTCTCGTCGAAGATGTACGATCAGTGGGAGCATAAGCCCGTTGTGATTGATGACTATCCATATCAGGGTATGGACTTCCGGGGAGACCCTGAGGTGCCTCGAGCTTACGGACAGGCTTGGGGGTTAGATGGTACATCTTTGTTTTTATTTCTCTATTATATCATGTTTAGATGTTTTGTTATGAGTATAGCTAGATATTTTTATATGATGTTGACTTGTTTCAGTGTGGGTCATGGCAGATGTTGGTACAAGGCCTCCAGTGGATCATATGGGCTATAGGGGATGGGTGATGGTGGTGGTTTCTTTACTGGTAGCGGCACCCCTGCCTTGTGCATGAGGAGTTGTGCGTAATCAGGATGATGCGGTAGTGGACGTATGTGATACCTTGGACGCGCTACTAGTGGATGCACCAGATGATGGTTGGAGGGATCTAGATCGACATGTTCTTGATCGTTATTTCGATGCTCCCCGTGAGTGGCGATCGATCTTGCTGAGAGTAGCTGTAGTGATGGCTGAGAGGAGGGATCGAGAGCCTTATGATCCAGAGGAGCTAGAGGAGGAGGAGCCAGAGGATCTCGGTGACCGTGATGATTAGGTTATCTTGTACCTGCCCCCAAATGCTGATGAGCATATGGGGGTGTATTTTGTTGATACATATTTTGTACGGTGGTGTACATTTTGTATATTTGGGTGCTAAGAGCACTCCTGACATTGTGACTCTTATGATGATATATATATATATATATATATGCGTGTGTGTGTGTATGCGTTTTTCGTATATACTAATGTATGCACATAGATGCACATCTTGTCTTTTCATTTATGTTGTGTTGCACGTGATGCAATGATATGTGTTTTGTTTTTTGTATGCCCATGGAGGCACATGTTTATGCACGTGGATGCAATACTTTTGTTTTTTGTATGCCCTTGGAGGCACATGTTATGCACGTGGATGTAATACTTTTGTTTTTTGTATGCCCATGGAGGAACATGTTATGCATGTGGATGCAATGTTATGATGATTTATTTAGTTTGTTTATTTCAATTTTTGATGCCTATGTGATGCATGTTGTGATGTCCTACATGTTTTGGTTGATGTGCAAGTTTAGAATGTTGTTATCCCTTTCGTCTGCTACACTGTTTAGATTTCTTGGGACATGAGTGAATGAAATGGATTCAAAGTGTCGAATGATTTTTTTAGTTCGCAGGAATTTTTGAAATAGACAGGGATCGCGTACTTGGTAATAGTTGTTGAGCTGGGAAACAAGGAGCTGGGAGTCCAGGAAAACACTAAGGTGACTTATGCCCATCTGGAGAGCAGCGGCCAGTAGACTGGTCATGGCATCGTACTCAGCTTGGTTGTTTGTGGCAGCACCTATGCACACTCCGTTGAGGTGAACCAACTAATGTGAAGGGAAATAAATTACCCAAGCCATTGAAGCGAGATTTGGAGACCAGCGACTTGCACCGTTGGTAAAGCTGATATGGTAGAGTGGAACAGGATCCATCTGTGTTCATGCAGGATAAAATGAAAAATGTAAGGTTTTGGAAGTTTATAGTGAAAAAATAAATTAAAAAACTGTGCAATATGGACTGTGGTGTCCAGGTGATTTTTAAGGATAGAATCGTTTGAGGTACAACCCATTATGGGGGTTGCGCATAAGGGTTGCCTTCCGAATTGGTCAAAATGTATGCCCCATGTCCAAGGTAAGTGTGTATGACGTATGGGCCTTGCCACATGGACTGGAATTTTCCTTTGCTTGTTTTATCATGGGCTTGATCGTAAACGAGTACCAAGCCTCCTTCACTAAATGTTCATGGGTGAACATGTTTATCGTAATGGAGTTTAGATCTGTTCTTTGTGGCTTCAATTGTTTGGAGAGCTGCGCGACGATCTTCGTTGGCCTGCTCTAAAAGAAGTAAGAGTTCTTCAATTAGTGAAGTATCCGGGAGGAGTTCTATGGAAATTTGTAATGTCGGTATCTGACACTCAGTGGGGAGGATAGATTCCACACTGTGAACTAAATGGAAAGGGGTAAAGCTGGTGGCAGTTTTAGTGGATGTACGATAAGCCCATAATGAAGGAAAAAGCATGTGATTCCAATTGGACTTATGTCGGTCAATAGTGCACTGGAGGATGGTCTTCAAAATTTTGTTAACTGCTTCGACTTGGTCGTTCCCTTGGGGGTAGTAGGCAGAGGATAAATGATGTTCAAACTTAAGGAGTGTTGACAATTCTTGCCAAACAGAGTCCTCGAAGTGGGAGCTGTGGTTTGAGACAAGTTGCTTTGGTACTCCGAAGCGAGCAATAACATGGTTGAGGAAAAAAAGGGATGTAGTGTCGGCTTTATAATTGTAAGTAGGCATGGCTTCTGCCAATTTGGTAAAGTAATCGATAGCCACAATAATGTGTTTATGGCCGCCAGCTGATGTAGGATTGCAATCCATGAAGTCGATGGCCCATTTACAAAATGGTCCAACGGTGACGAATGGATGAAGGGGGGAAGGGGGGGGGGGTTCTTGCCTTGGGGGCAAAGAGCTGGCATTTTTGGAAATGTTTGACTGTTGTGATAGAATCAGTGAATAATGACGGCCAAAAATAACTTGCGAGAATTACCTTTTGGGCGGTGGCCATTCCAGAGAAATGGCCGCCACAGGCATTGCTATGACAGTCATTAAGGACTTGTTCTGTTTCTTCTTGGGAAAGGCACCGTTGTAGGATTGTGTCGATGCCACGTCGATAGAGGACATCACCTAAGACAAGATAATGGGGAGCATGGTGATGAATGCAACGGTGTCTGTCACGGTCGATATTGGGTCAAAACTTCTGTGTGCGGAGGTATACCAAAATGTCATCATACTAAGGGTCATCGGATGAGATGATGAATAAATGTTCATCAATGATATCAATATGGATAGTTGGTGATGATGATGAAGATGGTAGGTCCGTAATGAGTTGAGCGAGTGCTAGCGTTTTGGTGCTCTTTGGGGTTTTAAAATTCAGGTCATATTCTTGTAAGATAATCACCCATTTGGAAACATGGCCTTGTAGAAGGTGGCGATTCAAGAGATAGACCATTGCGTTAGAATTTTCCACAACCATAGTATGGCATAGGAGAATATAATAGCACATCTTTTGTACTGAAAAGACGATGGTGAGGGAAATTTTCTCTTCATGTGGGTAGCGCAGTGGTGGGCCTGATAAGGTTTGGCTCACATAGTAAATGACATGTTCTTGATGAGTGGAGTCTTCTTGGATGAGTACTCTGGAAACGGCATAATCTGATGCCAAAATGTAAAGGGTAAAGTCACTTGTGAAATCTAGAGGAGAAATCAAGGGGGCACTTGTAAGTGCTTTCTTCAGGTCTGTGAAAGCTCCTTCTGCTTGGTCTTCCCATACAAAATGGGTATGAAGGCATAGCAAATAGAGGAAACCATGTATTATTGTGGCATAATCTGGGACAAAGCGACGAAGGAAGTTGGACTTCCCTTGAAGGCTTTGTAGCTATCTTAATGTACGAGGTGATGGTAGGTCTACTATGGCTTGAACCTTTAAAGGGTCAACGGTGATCCCTTTTTCTGAAATGATGAAACCCAACAGACAGCCTGCTGGAACGCAAAAGACACACTTGAGTGGGTTCAAGCAGATTTTGTATTTTTGACAACGCAAGAAGACTTGTCGAAGATCATCTAAATGGCCATATCGTTTCTTAGATCGAGCCATGAGGTCGTCTAGATAAACTAATATGATGTTATTCAGGTCATGAAAACAATAAGTCATGGCTCGTTGGAAAGTGGCTCCAACGTTCTTAAGTCTGAAAGGCATGACACGATAGGCGAAGGTGCCCAATGGGGTAGTAAAAGCGGTCTTGTATTGATCTTTTTTACGGATTTTGATTTGGTTGTATCCGGAGAAACCATCCATATAAGAAAGTACCTCATGCCCTGCACATGCATTGATTAGTTGGTCAATAAATGGTGTTGGGAAGTTTTCTTTGGGACAAGCTAGATTGAGGTCATGAAAGTCAGTACAAACGCAGATGGTGCCTACTTTCTTATTGACTAGTACTGGGTTTGAAACCCAGGTGGTATATGCAATAGGGTATATGAAACCTGCTGCTCGAAGCTTCTCAATTTCTACTTTGACGGCTGGAAGCTTGGATGGGTGAATGGGGCATTGTTTCTAGTGGACCGATGATATGTTGGGCCAAGTGTCTATGTGATGTTCTATAATGGTAGGATCAAGACCAAGCATCTCGGTATAAGACCAGGAAAAGACATCTTGAAATTCTTGAAAGAGTTTCTTATAGGCTTGGGTTTCCTTTTCAGTGCATGATGCGCCTAAAGAGATAAGCTCAAGTTTTTCGGGGGTGGTGGAGACGTCGATTTCTATGATTGGAAAAATGTTGGCCATGTTACCTTCTTCAAAGGATTCTGGAGCAGGGATAGGATCTTTGAACCAATCGACTTTGGTTGGTAAGAAGTCTTTGGATTCAATGTGTATTTGGTTCACTGTGGTGGAGGTAGATGCCTCAGGGATGAAGTATGATCGATGGTGCATATCATCCCAAGGGTAGTCCGGTGCCATGAGAGATTCTAAGATTTCCTCATCGGTGCGGAAGTAGTGCATCATTAAATCAATTGGTTCAGGCTTGTAGGTAGTTGAAATGATGTAAATGGTATTGATTTCTTCTGAATCGGAAGATTATGGGGGGAATATTTTCTCAATGAGCGGGGGGTATATCTCTAGGTCGGCATTATTCAATTCGTATAGTGCTGCTCTGTAATCTGGGAGATCAGGGCAATGATGTGAATAATGGTCGTAGATGCCGCATATCGCACAAGAGTGGTTTGTGTGCAATGATTTATCATGAGGTCGATTGGGTAGTTCTAGTTTGACAACTGGAACGTTGGTTTCATCATCCAACATATTCATGTGTTCTTGAAGTGCCAGTAGTTGTGGACATAGATGGGTAGCATGGCCTATATCGTCACACAAGGAGCACTTAGGGAGCGCACGGGTTGTTGGGGGATTCTTTGCTAATTTGGGAGTCATTGGGGGGAGTGTGAGTTGTGGGTCCAGTGGTGTAGGTTTGTGGGCCTCTACCCCTAGTGTGGCAGGATTGAGGGGGGACATAACTATATGTTGATGTAGTGGCCCCTATTGGAGGTGGTTGGTTTTGGGGGTTCGGCACACCAGGTGGTGGACGGTTTTGGGGGTTCGGTACACCAGGTGGTGGATGGTTTGAAATATTGATGGGTTGTACCGGTTGTAAAATGACATTCGGTGTTGGGGGAGGGGTTGGGGTATGTAGGTACCACACATGTATTCCTAATGTTAATCCTGCGAGATTAAGGGTAGCCATGATGGGTGTCCTGATGGCACCTGAAGGGGGAAATAAAAATGGGATAATATGAATTGGTGTGGCTCCTATGTGACTAGGCACTGTGGGTGGTTGTGGTAGTGGTTGAGGTTGTGGAGTATGCTGATGTGTGTTGTGCGAGAGGGTGCACAAATTGGATATTTCAGTCATCCGGAGAGGGGTGGGATAGATGGGAAAGTGGTGGTCATGGGAGTATCCAAATATATCCCGGGTCCGACTAAGGAGACGAATGATGTGGGTGCATTCTGAATGGGTTGTTGGATCATGGGAAGAACATTTTCAAGCGCTGTGGGGGCATTGGGATCATAGTATGTTATCTAGTCGATTTTGACTACACGTCCTTCGTGGGGGAACATCATGAGGCGGAAAACTAAAGAAGCGACAAATTTCATGTTATACATGTAGCTTCGTCCCAGAAGGAGATTGTAATCAAGTTGGGCATTGATGACCTCTATATCTATGAGAACCATTTTTCCCCCATGCTTTATGGGCACGTTCACTAACAAACCCTGAGGTTGAGTTGAACAACCATCGTAAGCTCGCAATGTGGTAGTTGACGGTTCTAGTGTTGGGGATCCAAGTTTCTGCCAGATGAAAGCCGACATAACATAGGTGGAGGCACCTTCATCGATTATGCATCGATGAACGATGAGGTTATGAATGGAAACAGAAACCTGAAAAGATAGAGATGAAGGAAGACAAGGTTTAGCTTGGTCTAAGTCGAAAGCCATCATATTGGAGTCGTTAGGGTCTATGCCACCAATGGCGGATAATAACAATTTTCTCTATGCAGGACAACTTTTTAGGATTTCTAGAGCGGACATAGCAGCGAGGGACTGGGCTAGGTCTTCTACAATGTTATAGTTCGAAGCTACACGAGTGTCAAGGTTGTTGTTGATTCGTCGTAAGGGGAAGCGAGGTGCTTTTGGACCCCCGTCCATGAGCATATTAGGTATGCGAAGTGGCTGATCAGTTGGGAGGGTACTCGAATATGGATCAGTGGGTGTGGCCTCAGGGGCAGAGCCGTATTGATTTCGGTGAGTTTGAAGGTTGACATCATTTGATGACATCATTAGCAAATGGTGAGTTTTAGACTCTGTATGCTGGTAATCGGTTGTCACATAGGTAATTTGCTGCTGTGTTGCAGCGGATCCTTGTGGGGGATCCATTGGATGAGTTTTTACTACTCCTTGGTTGGGTAGAGGGTTTTGCAATATCATGGGTTGTGGCTGAGGAGGTGGTACTGGCTATACATCATGTCCTTGTTGTTGGGCATCGTCGGTCCAGAGTTGACGCGCTCGATCTAAATGGGAGCAATTATGCGAGTAATGTCCGTAGACTCCGCATATGGAACACGGGTGGTTTGTTCTCAAATTAGGATTTTTACCCTGTTTGGGTGGATGATTAGGGTTTTGATTTGTAGGAGTAGCGTCATTGTTATTGGGAGGATTAGGTGGTTGTCCTCCTTGGTTTTTTTGTTGGTTGCTTCCGCGGTTTCGTCCTCTTCCGTGATTTTGTTGACCTCCTTGAGTACACTAGTTGTTCTGGTTTTGAGGTTGGTTTTGTTGTGCATAAACATGCCCTTGGGTAGTAGGTGGGTTTTGAGGTCACGCAGGAACATGAGCAGGATGCGGTGGGCAGTAAGAGGGAGGGTTCTAAGGTGGCCATGGTCCTTGTTGCGGTTGTGGGTAACCTTGAGCTACTGGAAGTGTTGGAATAGGAGGTGCTTCTTATTGAGGATAATAAGCCGATTGGGCTTGTGGGTGAACCGGAGTCTGATGGGCCTGCTGGTTATAAAATGGAGGTGGTGCATAAGATGATGGTGCTTTCCCATAACACTATGGTGGACATGAGGGTCCATGAGTGTGGTGGGTGTGCATTACTGAAGCATACGAAGTTGTAGCTCCAGAATGAGATGTAGCACTAGAAATCTCTGGGGCGTTGTTTGTGCTCGTCATGGTGAAAGGTTTTTTTTGTGCCATAACCTGGCCAATGATACTGTTAGTGGCATGTGATACCCCCAGTGTGTCGTTCTAGGATGGATCGCCACGAGGGGCATCCGATAAGATTGTGTATAAATATCCAGACTATGCATATATCAGGTCGAACTGTTGAGCTTTTAAAATGGCTTCTTCTTTGGACTAGGGTTTTTTAGAAGCTACATCTTTGGCTATGAGAGGGAGGAGTGATTTTAGGAACCAATCCAGGAAGATACGGTCATCAAGATTTATCTTCCAGAGACTACGGAGCTTACGCCACTCATGGATATGATCGGTGATGTGTGTAGTGGTGTTCTGTCTACCATACAATAGTATTTCCACTCTTGCATCATAGCGGACATGTATTTGGAAGAACTGTAGAAAAGTTGAGGCGAGGGATGTAAAGGTGGGGTGCGTCCCATGTGGCTGTTCAATGTACCATTTGGTTGCCGAGCCAGTAAAAGTTCGTTGTAATAAACGAAGACGAATGGAATCGTCTACTATGGAGTTTGAGGAACACCATAGGTGAAAGGACATGATGTGGTTTTGGGGGTCTTCCCCAACCTTCCCTTCAAATTTTGGGATGTCTGAGGAGAGATTTGTGGGCATGGGGGCCAAGTGGGGTCATGTCTAATAGGATCATTGGTTAGTCTTTCCAAGTCTGGAAAATTTAGACTTGCCATAAATGGCAGATTGGCCGAGGGGTGTGATGTATTGGCTAGGGCATATGTGATGGTGGTAGCATTATGGTGTGGGCCACTGCCCCCGAAGGGTATCTGATTTGTGAAGGGGATATGTCCCCCAATCAAAGGTGTATGGGTGAAGCCTATGTTCCCAAGTGTAGATTGAGTTACCGTTGGGTTTGGGTTGGGTATAGTAGACCTAGGGTTTGGTATGCTGGAAGTGGTTCTAGTCAAAGGTATACCTATAGCAGGTGTAGGTCCCGTGTTGGGAATCCCTAGAGTAGATGTAGTTCCCATATTAGGCATGCGTGGAGTGGAAGCAGTTCCCAAGTTTGGCATACCAACATTGGTTGTGGTGGTGGTGGCTAATGTAGTAGCCGGGATGGTGGAAGAAGTTCCACTAGCAGTCCCTGTGTTGAAAGGGTTGGAAGAAAAATCATCCATGGGACTAGTGGGTGCGGTGTATGTGGGGTTTTCGAATTCTACCTTAGAGTCATATGTGAAATGAGGTGCGTTAGAATCGAATGATGGGGTTCCATGCCGATGATTTGTGGAGTCAAGGGAACCGTACTGTGGGGGCTCACCCCGGAAATGTCGAGAACGTCTCGGGGACTCAATAGTGATAATTGTGAATAAAATCTTCTAGGTGGTGATGAGTGGAAAGCTCGAAAGCCCTAATGAAACCATGTGTGCAAAAGGGGAGTGTAAAAAATAATGGCACTCAGGCCAACAACCAAACTCAAAACACTTACTATAACAACTGTGCTATAGTAAGTGGAGCAATCAAAAAATATGGTCAGAAAACCAACATGCAAACGGCTCCTAAAAATAGAAAAAGGTGTACTCACTAACCAAGGGTGGGTAATGGATCATGCAAACACCTAACTAAAAGTGGTGTTATGACTCAACGAAACATATCCTCTGCAAGGTGATGAAATCCAAGTCAGACAATATGAGTAGTGGAATCAAAGGCTATATATCCCCCTACTAGGAGGGACACCGGGTAGACAATCCTATAAGTTTGGCCACTAAGATACCCCGTTCATGACACGTCCGGTTGGGTGAATGACACGTCCGGTTTGGCCACTAAGATACTCCCGTAAGGGTGGTACAACGCGAACTACGAAAGTTATCCTTCGGTGACTAAGTGGATTGCGATAGTCCACTCAAGCCTCCAGAACCAGTCTGGCTACTTCAACCCTCCTAAGGGAGAGGCCTTCCCGACGAATTGGTTTTAAACCGTGTCAACAAATAATAAGGGATTTTGGTACCCTAAATGTCAACCACTATGTCTCAAGATGAAAAAATGAGTGAGGGGTGTTATTTGGATACTTATCCCCTCAGTCCTACCTAGCTACAATGTTCTTTTTGTGTTCCCCAAATGGGGTTAGAATGTTGGTTGAGTTAAGGTAATTTTTAAGGCTCACTTATAATTATTGTGACAGATTGTGTGCTTGTGTGGGTGTATGCCAAAACAATATGCCACGCATGGGCGATTTAATCACAAACTAAAATAATGATTCCAATTTGTGAAAAATGAAAGACGTTTCAAATTTAAATGCTTTAATGATCTTTTCAAAAAATATGGATTCTTTAAAAAGTTTTTGTAAGGTAAAGCAAATAACAGATGTAAAAATAAATGGATTGTTAAAGTCTTTTTTGGGAAAAATATTGAGCAATTTAGAAATATGGTTCTAACCTTGTAATGTATGAAATTTACAACTTCAGAAATACTTAACAAATCTTTCTTTCAATTAACTGAAATTTTTCAAAAAGATAAGTGAAGCATGTAACCGAATATAAATTAATAATGCTGCAATAATGACATAGTAGGCTGTAAAAAATTGCAGAAATTAATGCTGAAAAAATTGGCTGATTGGGCAAATTTTGTTTTTTGAAAAAATCGGCCGAACCGAAACAGGGAAATATCGTGGCTGTGAGGTCAAAATCCGTGCGGCGATGTGGGCGAAAGTCACGATGTGAATCGCGGCACGGTGGGAAAAATTCACGATGAGCCACGCAGGAAAATGACGAAAAGTTGCAATGGACCACGCGGGAAAAGGCCTCCCAGCCGCGATGGGCCGTGCGGAAAAAAGCCACATGGGCACGATGCACCACACAGAAAAAAGGCTTAAAGCCATGATGGACCGCGCAGAAAAAAGATGCACAGTCGTGATGGACCGCGCGACTGTGGGTGCCGAAAGTCGCGATGTACGGACGAAAATCAGCCAGTGAAAAATGAACCCAAAAATTGAAATGTTGGGTTGTTTCGGGCTGCAGAAAGGGCCAATGGCTAGGGCAGCTGTCAAGAAGTTGACTAGTATGGAAGATCTACAGTTTGAAATGGGAAAAACAACTAAAATAAAGATCTAAAGCAAAGATTTAAAGTTCGAAAACCAGTGGAGTCGCCAAAAACTGTTGCTTGGTTTTTCAACTAAGCATGTGCAAGGATGCACCTGCTAACTAGTAGCAGCAGTCTCAATAAAAATACGTAAAAACTAATGTAATCTGATCTAACATTAATATGTACAAAGAAATAAAAAACTAGATTTAAGAATATAAGAAAAAATATCTGTAAGAAAAATGAGAAATTAAAAAATTTGATTTTGTATTACCTCAAATGGTGAGGATGGTGAGTTTTGAGCAGCTCCAAGGTTGAGATGCTCCAATGTCCAATGGTCTCTTCTTCTCCAATGCTTCAATGGGGATCTTCAAACTCGAAATGGGAGGCAAGGGCTCTCAAAGGGAATTTGGCAGCATAAGGATAGGATGAAATGTGGATGGATAGTGAGGAGCCCCTATCACCTTTTTTATAGTTTTTGGTGATGGGGAATACCATTATGGTTTTAAGGAAACCAATGGTATTAACCAACATGGTTTAGGTCTCTTTTTCCCTCTTTTTCCTTTTTTTTTGGAATATTTTTTATATTTTTATTCCCTTTTAATACTTTTGGGGAATTTTGGACCCTTTTTTAGGGTTTTTTGTGTTTTTTGAGGAAAAATACATAGTTTGAGGGGTGAAAGGTGTATTATGGTTTTTTGGTGACCTTTTGATGGTTTTAGAGGCTCAAATGGTGGAAAAAGTGGACAAATGGGTCATGTGAATAAGGGAATGAGCTAGTGAGCACTTTTTGGGTATTAACACCATCAAAGGAGGGCCATGATGGATCCCCCATCATCGACACGAAACATGCTCAAATATTTTTGGGAGTAAATCGGACAGTAGATTAATGTTTGGGACTGAATCAGGGAATACCGACATGATAGAAGGTAGAATGACTGCAGACAGTGATTTAATGAAACAAACCTCTCTTGAACATGGGCATGGCATGACTTGGCAGTACTGACGTGACGAGAATGTCATCAACCCCTAATGCAACTGATAATGGAAGCATTCTTTGGATAACTCAAAGGATTGAAAGGGATCATGGAACTGATGTGACTCAAGGACAGACAGATTATCCAAGTACTGGATGAATATGCAAACAAGTGCCATGTTCAAGAGTGACTAGGTACTGCCATAATTGCTATGAAACATAAACTCTTTCCTTATCCCCACCATGATTGATGAGTACTTCTTATTTTTTTTAACGAGCTCGAGGAGGGTAACAGAGGCTCGGTATAGCTCCTCCGTCGGATGATTCCAATACCAAATGTTTTACGAAACTGATATAGGAAGGGTTCGTCCCAAAATGGGCCCTTCAATGGTAGTTTTTAACGAGTCCAAAGAAGATAAACTCGGCATCATTTCATGTTTCGAGAGTCTGAAAAGAACTAAAGAAGACTCCAAAGGTTCTTTTGCAAAAAAGTTAGTCTCCTCATCGAAAAAGAATAAAACAATATGAGAAGAACTCTTCTAGGCATGATTAATCGTAGTGTTCCTTTTTCGTAAATAGTACTTCCTAGTCCGAAAAAGGGGTAAACTATCACCAGAAAGATGATCATTCAAATACTTTTACAAGCGTGAAGGCATCAAGTTTGCTTGGTGATTTTTCCATATTTAGGGAGTCTGAAAAGAGCTTAAAGAGGAACTCCAAGGGGTTACTTTTTTAGAGGAGTTTTATGAGCCCCAAAAACTGATAAAACACAACTCGGTGACTCATTCTCATCGTTTTACGAGCACGAGAAAGGACAAAAGTAAGCTCGATTCCATTAATATTTGACTTTGATGAGCGGGATAATAACACAAAAAATTGCTTGAAGAGTCTTTAACACTTGACAACAAGCATGAAAGAGCCACGATGACCGTCGAAAAGTTAGAACATCACTTTATCGCAGCTGGAGTCTTCAAAAACTAAGTCAAAATGAAAAAATCAGGTGTTCAGATATGGAAATGTTACCAACTATAGTAAAAATGACCCACAAAAGTGAAAATCAAAATAGGATTATTCAATTTTTTGTATAAAAAGGGCCAAATAGTAAAAATTAGTTACTATTGTTTTTTACGAAGTGTGGAGGAGTGAAAACATCATTTGGAGCCGATTTTCAAACATATGCTACGGAGGCTACAGTCCACCGTTTTCTGTCACGTTAGTGATAGGTAATCCTAAAATTTGTCCAACATATTTCTAGTGGATTAGATTTATGATTTATGGTAATTTTTTAGGGTTTTGGTCTTGTGAATGAGGGTATTATGCACGTTCTGGCCGACGTGCTTTCCCCTTGTGGGAATTGCATCGAGGGATATCTGAGTCACTTCTCGTATGGTGTAAGTGCATCACCAGTTACTTGTATACAAAGTCTGGGTGCGTCGGTGCAATATCATGGGAAAAAATAAAAAAAATGAGGCAAAAATCGTCTAATCCAATGGTTGAAAATGATGCTAATGCTTGTTTAATTAGTATTGGGATAGGTTTGGGCTCACACCATGGTCCAATGGAAAGAGAGAGAGAGCATGAAATGGAATATGCCCAAGTGGAACATGACCTGAATTCAATGAATGCATTGCGGGAATATAGCTTGTTGAAGTTTTTCCATGTACATGGCATGAGTGCCCAAGTACAATTACTAGACTACCTGATCGGATTGTGGGATCCATATCAGTAGCATTTCCATGTGGGTACCCATATCCTTACCTTGGATATGGAGGATATATAATTTTTTATGGGTTTATCCAGGAGGGGAGCCCCAATTTCATTATCTGGTCCGTGGGACAGTGATCAGACTACTGAGGACTTGGTTTCTCAGTGGTGTACTCTTGGTACCTAAATGCTTGCTGTGAAAATTCCCATCAGGCACGTATGAGACAGAGCACCGCAGATAATTTTTTTTACTATCGAGAGGGTGGCAAGGAGTACAGATTTGCATTAGGCCACCAAGGCCTAGATACTCTATGCCATTGAGTGCATGGGTCCCACAGTATTCAACTGGTGTGAGGGTCTCCTCACCAACATCAGAGAAAAGCTCACCAGGTGTCCCCAGGGTGAACTTAATCAGTTCAGATATGGGTCGATCGTGGTCTCATTCTTCTTTGAATGGGTTCCTATATTGAGGCCATAGGTGGAGATAGAGGATCTCGATCCGAAAAATCCTTACATGGTCAGGTGGTCTGAGGTTATGGAACGCCATGGCGGTGGGGGGACCATCATTAGCTACATTCCCACCTTCTTTAGGTGGTTATGCAAACAACTCCTCATGGTTGAAGACTATCCGTATGCGGGCACGAACTTCAGAGGTGACCCATACTTGGCCCTACCTCAGGGTGAGTAGTGGGGGAACCTAGGTAAGAATGACACTTTGTTCGTGTTTTTGTATTTTATAGTTTTTTTATGTTTTTGAGTAGTGTTGATGTTTCATTGTATTTTTGATGCAGACATTGGCCCATCTCGACCGACAGGGTCTCTTCCCATCGAGAGGAGGGGAGAGGTATGAGACATAGAGGCTACACTATGGGATGCAGCGAAGGAGTTAGATGAGTTGGAGGAGAACCTCCAAATACTGACGGTGGATATACCATATATATCCATCGATGATCTTCCTTACAGGTACCAACATCATACAGTTGGAGTTTCTGGATGGTTCGGGAAATTTCTCCATAGAGTGGCTTGAGCGATCATCTGTTATCATGAGCATCCTCAGGGATAGCTCATACATGATGTTTATGTACTGAAAGCTACGAGCTTTAGAATTTTTGTATCTATGACCTACTGAAAGCTCATATTCTTCATATTTTGTACCAGTACTACATTTTTGTATTGTACCGACATGATGATATTTATATATATAAAACACTATTTGTGGCATTATACACTGTGTTTGATTGATGATTATGGGATCTTGTACATGTTCAGCTTATTCTATAAGTAATTTACATGTTATGTCATTTTTTACACATCTGTTTGTTAGATTGTTTATGAATGTGCAATGTACAAATCCAATATGAAATTAGCCAAGGAGTCAGCGATAGTGTTCATGTCTCTAGGGATATGTAGGTATTGAATGGATTCCTTAAAATATAGAAATCTATCAAGTACCTTGGGCCTGGATTCCTTAATGGCAGGTTACCTTGCTTTCAACATGATTTCACATCATTGGCTCTTGATTGAAATATTCCATCGAGTGTTTGACCTCATCTCATTGATTCACATTCGATGGTATGTACTATGATACCTTGGGAATCATTGACATCAATGGTGATTTACCTCGAGCTTGTTAACGGTATACCTCAATGACTGGTAATCAAGTGGTTTCTACCATGTTCAACTTCAAGACATTGTAATCACATGGTTAGATTCGTATCATTGCAAGTTCCGCTTGAAGACCTTGGTTTAAGTCATAAATCTCACCCGGTTGTGATGGAGAAATTTTTGGGTCATATTACATGGATCCAATTTGTATTGGTCGTGGTTGTGTTATCATCTCATCATGGATCTACAATTGTGTCTAGTAGCCATGATTGTGTTCAGTCGGTCTTTTCTATCATGGATCTGCAATGTATTGGCTGACATCCATGTTATGAGTCATGTGAGACATGTATCTCAGAGTCAGTTGTACTGCAGAAGTTTATTTCGAACTGGTGATTCATGCCACATTCCTTTATAGTACAAAGCACTTCACCCATTTTATTTTACCATCTTCATGCTTCGGGGGGCATCTTGTTACACCAAAATCTTGTCATCATGAGTTATGTGTCATCCTTATGCCTTAATCCCTGAATTTCCCTAGGCTAAAACATCAAAAGGAAGGTTGGTGTCCTTTCCATTTACCTTTTGTAGTCACCCCTATGCACCCTTCCTTCATGAAAGGAGCATCAAACTCAAGGTGACGCACTCTACACCTTAGCAGAGCGCATTTATAATGCAGTGTGCCTTTGTACATTACGCAGTGAGATACTTTTGACACAGGTTTCCTTCGTGCAAGGTGCATCGGAGTTGGTTAAATTGGATTAAAGGAAGCTTCAAGAGATTTCTCGAAGCTTGGTGATGTGGAGGCTTATCCCTGGATATGTGGATAGGTGTCCTTCGGTTCCCTAACCCATTGCGATAATCTCTTAGATCTCTCCCCTAAATATTCAACCTATTATGTCCATCTAGCCCTATAAATACAATCCCTCTCTCTTCATGGAGGGGGAGGAAGAATTATGCACCCTCATGCTGGTGGAATTCACTTAGGATCATCTTCTTCATACATAATAATTTAGGAGGATTTGGATATTTGAAGCAAGATCGTCCATGTTGGAGTCATGACGTCAAAGATTTGTTTATAACTCCTTTCACTTTGTATCTGCTGCAATTTACATTATCATAAATATATTTCCATAAATGCATTATGTCTTGTAATATCATTTATGATTTGCTTCTTTGACCGCTTATCTAGTTAGATTCATAGGTATATGCTTTCATATCGTTTGCTTGTTTCCATCTCTTCTATCTTATTTTACAGTCAGAGATCGAAGGATTGAAAGAAAATCAAGGAAAGAGAAAGGGATTGCGATCACCAGGTAATTCATCTATCCTACAATCTAATCTAACTAGGAAATATTTTATGTTGTGTACTCTTTTGTGCTATATATATACCATTTAGGTCTAGAGAGATCTGTTTTTGTCCGCGTTAACAGATTTTCTACACACACCAATGCAGTAGTGTCATGAAGCATGCTCAAGGCCTCGTGGATCTTCCTCACACTCATATTGAGTGGCCTTTCAAAGGGATAAGGTTGAGAGAGAAAATCCTCATCATATATCAACCTCATGAAGCTCATGTGGTGATGGTGAAATCGATTCTGGGACCTCTTCCTCTACTGAAAAATATTCATGTTCTTTAGGAACAAAGGAACTTGAACGTGCAATAGGATCATCGAGTGGAACCTCTTTGTCACCAACATAGGGATATGGACATCCATAATTATATGTATCCCTATAATCTTGGCACCCCTCAATAGGTACCTAATCATGGCACCCATTAGTAGGTGTCTCAGTAGAGTTTGATCAAACCTCAGTAGTTTCTCCAAAAATACTTGAGCATTCATTAGTAGATTCTCTCAGATTCATGTCTATAGTAGAAAGCATCTCTGGATGATCTTCATTGATTCTTTTCCTTCTTTTGCGAGCTAGCACAACATGCTTCCTCGTGTGCATGCACCACTTTCTAGGCACATGTTCTTTTGTATTCTTGTTGGTTTATTTGGGATATTCTCTTACTTTATCACCTTTTCTTCGTGCATGGCTTCACTTTCTTCTTCAAGTGCTTCCTCTTCCTCTTCTTCCGTTTTCTTCTTATCAACACTCATCAGTAAGGATTATATCTCCAAAAAATTTAGAGTCACCTTGGGGTGACATTCTCTCTTTATGGAACTCATCCTTAAATCTTTTGTACATATCCCTTATAGCGAGGAGTATCTCCTCTATCTCTTTCTTTTTTTTTGGTGAAAGGGAGTGGAGGGTGGCTCTAATACCCTCTGATAGTATATCCATTGAAGTGTATTCTTCATATAATGGGCCATAATAGATACCATCATCTTTTCTTTTATTTCTCTTGTACTCATGTGTTCGATACCAAGACACATCTACAGGTTCGAGATGTGTTATTTTCTTAAACTGAGCTTCCCTTCAACGAGAGTAGAGGAAGTGCTATGATACCACAGTAATGTACCCCAACAGGAATTTGTGAACACTAACTCAAAAAATTTGATGTGTTGCCAATGTACTACTACGAAATATTTGATAAATATACAACAAGATTCTAGTCCACTTCTAGGATGCCAAAATGACACACTAGCTCCAAAGGCTCTGCAATAGGTAGTAGGGGGCTTGTGGCTTGAATCCAAAAGGTTTGGTATGGATTGGAGCTGATAGGACTAGCTATGGACTCTATTTTTGTAGAGTATACATATTGCAGAATAAGAATTGCATAGTTGGAGGGGTTCGAAAGAGGTTTGGAGGGACTTGGAGTGGAATTGGGAGTTTGGGACAACATAGGGTAATGATTTTGAAACAGTTGGAAGGGGTATCTAGTAAGGTGAATTATCTTCAAAACTACCTAGGATGGATTGTACAGAGTCTCATATTTTTTCAACAACTCACGGAATGTGAATTGGATCTCCTAAGAGGAAGATATGGTTGTTTTAATGGGAGTAAGTGAAATTAACTAGTAAATGAGCAAGAGTGTGGAAATTGGGGGTGGATGTAATAGATTTTGATACGCAGGATAGGGGATATGCAATATGTGGTTATAGGTTTTCTTCCAAAATTATATCATATAGGTTTTGAGTCCATACATTCAGTAGTGGAAATATTCTCTGGGTACGTCATGCCCCGGATGGTCCTAAGACCATGTAGTTTCAGTCCCCGGGACTTCTGTGGAAATCCAATGGATATTGGTTCTACACTAGATGTATATATACTCTCCTATAATCCTATATACAATATGAGACCCTTGGTTTATATTTTTGGAAGTGATTTTACAATTTGCGGTTACTAGGAGAAAAGCTAGGAATTCAGGATAGCTCATCTATGTGTTTTTTGACTCAACCAAAATGGTGCATGAGCCTCACAAAATTATGATATAATACTAGGGATGGTCTCTATACTGTCTCACCTACCTACAAAAAATTACAAAAATCGATTTGGTCCTATAGAAGTGAAGATATAAACAAAATAATGGAGACTAGTTAAATTCGCCTATTGATTGAGTAGGGGTGCGATAGATTATTGAGAAAGAGATAGTAAATTCAAAATATAACATAATTATAAATCTTCTTATTGCATATGAATGACTAATAATATCAAGGTTTGGCATGCAAATAACAATATCACATGAAGCACTAACCATTAATCTACAAAAGATATTAAGAAGATTTGCACAATAGCACATATAACTTGAAGCATGAAACATACTTGATTAGTATTGGAACTTATGAAACATGAGAAGTACATCAAGAAATATGCAATAAACTCATTGAGAAAGGATGATTTCCTTCCTCCTTAATGGCTAGTTGAATACACAACTAGTGTGAAAATGAGGAGCCCATTACCCTCTTGGTATGCAAGGGGAGCATCACCCAAGCAAAGAGAAGCCTGAGTAACTACAATACAATAAAATTTCATCAACAACCTTTTCTAGTGTGCCTTGCTGCTCCTTTTAAGCTTGAGAAATATCCAATACCATGGAACAATACTATGGATGAGTGAAAACCATGTTCCGTAAACACCTTTAGTCAATACCATGGAACACCCAAAACCATGCAATGGGTAGTTAGTGGTCCATAATTGCTCGACTACCGTCATGAATGTTCCTTCTAGCCATTTTAACCTTCATAGATGCGCCCTCCAACCACTTGGACCTTCATTAACGCATCCTTTAACTTCCTTAACCAACTCTTACCAATTTACCATGATTTGTGGAATTGGTCCAAAATCTTTTCTTTTCCTCCACTACTTCCATTATTTTTTCCCAACGTATTCACACATGCCTTATCCTTTTTAACCAACTTCTTGGGCGCCCCCTTTGACCCAATCCCTTCACCAATAATTATTATTTTTTCATTTTTGGACCAACATTGGCAAAATAAACGTGTGCAAAATATAGTTTGCCAATTATTTGCCAATTTATTCCCAAATTAATAGTTTTGCCTAGCAACTTGAATTGGGAACCTTATCTTCTTCATGTATCTTATCTAAGTCCAAATAATATTTTATTTTTCCTTGGACCATTAAGCTTAGAAAATATTTCTCCTTTAGCCACCCATTTAATAACTTTAATGGTTTTCACCTAGGTGACTTGGCCAAAATAATATAGCAAAAATTGGGATCATGACAAAACACAAGCATGATGCAACCCTAGTACTCGTTGATAGATTCTCTGAAATGGAAATCCTCATTCCTTGCAAGAAGACTACGACAACAAAACAATCTCCTCAGCTCTTTTTCAAGCATGTTTAGAAACACTAGGGTTTACTGACTACATTCATCTTCAACATAGATTCTATATTTGTCAATGCTTTTTGGAAAACACTCTAGCAACAACTTGACACACAACTATCTATGTCAACTTTGTTCCATCCTAAGATCGATGGATAAACGAAATTTGCGAATCACATGGTGGTACAATTGCTTTGCATGTATAACCACAAGCATCGTATAGCATGGGATGAAAGTACCGCATCCTTCCAACATAGTTTCAATTGAACACAAGATAGTTCAACACGCAAGAGTCCATTTGAAGTTTGTTATGGATTTCATCCATTAGCACCTATCGACTTAGTCATTCGACCAACAAGGCTAATCGACACATACCGTGAAAAATGAGAGGTCGATAAAGAGCTCAAGTTCAAGGATAGTGTTTGTGAGATTTAGAAACAGGCACATGAGATGTTGTGGCGAGCTAGTGAGAAAGCGTGAAGGCTCGGCATGAAAAACATCGTATTTGTCCTTCATTCAAAATTGGGTGATTGAAAACATATCAATATAAAAATATTTATCCTCCTACTTGGAGCTTTCACGTTGAGAAGATTGGGTGAATTGACTTATAGGGCCCATTTTATGGGAATAGAGGGGTCCCTTATCCCACAAACAAGGAGGTCTCATATACCAAATAGATGTCTCGCTTGGCAATAACCTTAAAAATATATTATTATTATTATTATTATTATTATTATAAATATATATATATATATATTATAAAAAATAATCTATAATAATTTTATTAAACTATAATACAAATATTTCCATCTTCCATATTAGTGACACACTTAAATGAACCTATCCATTTATTAGATACACTAATCCATGCCTTTGTCTTAAAAAGACATTACGCATCTTTTAACGCTACGGGTTAGATTGGTGGAGGAGCAAAAGTAAATGGACCCTAATAAAGTGTTCAAATTTGATTAGTTAACTATTAGAAACCGATTACCAGTAATAAAAAGAATTAAAATAATATACATTATACAAATGGACCGTTTTTTAAAGATTATTTTAAAAAATAAAAATAAAAATTATTATTATTATATAAAAATGTAACCCTTTTAAGATGGATCATTAAACTTCATTTTAGTAATATTATAACATTTTTTTTATCTAATTAAAAATTCATTATAACGGTTAAAATGGTAAGAAGAAAAATATAATATATAGTTATCCTTTATATCGAGCATCTTATCCATAAAATACGATTAATAAAAAGATCAATAATAATATTTTCTTACATACTTCAGGGTGGAATATAGTTAATAATATTGCCCTATTTTTCATTTATTGTTTTAAATATCTGGAAGTATGTAATGAAACTATTAACTCACTCATTATAAGTGTTAAAACGGTAAAAAGAGAAATATATTATATAGTTATCCCTTATATCGAGCATCCTATGACCTATCCATAAAATACGATTAATGGAAAGATAAAATGCAATAATAATATTTTTTTACATAATTCACGCTGGAATATAGTTAATAATATTGCCCTATTTTTCATTTATTGTTTTAAATATCTGGAAATATGTAATGAAACTAGTAAATCACTCATTATAACTGTTAAAACCGTAAGAAGAAAATATATTATATAGTTATCCCTTATATCTAGCATTCTATCCATAAAATACGATTAATAAAAAGATGAAATGCAATAATAATATTTTTTTACATACTTCACGGTGGAATATAGTTAATAATATTGCCCTAGTTTTCATTTATCGTTTTATACGTTTTATACTTTTTAAGCTCAGGCCTCTTCGGGGAGTCTTGTGTATATTAACCCTATTTTTCATTTATCGTTTTATACTTTTTAAGCTCAGGCCTCTTCGGGTAGTCTTGTGTTTGGAGAGCTCTTTATATAGTTTTTCAGGATATCCTCTACTGGTGTTGTAAAGTTACGTGGCAATCTCTTCTACATAGTCATGGCACCAGGAAAAAGAAGTGTCTGAAAGCAACTCTGAAGATCTCTCTGGAAAGCAGAAACGTTGGAGACTGGACGTGGCTCTCGAATGTAAACCGGCGCTAGAAGATCTTACTAAAAAGTTGGCATTGAGATCTATGGGAGGTGCAGTTCATTGGTTACTGCCATCTGAGACAAAATTAAAAGATTTGGTAGATCTGACCGAAGAGCTGGGCTATGAGAAGGGTGGAGAAACCATCGATTCGTTATTACAAGTGGGCAGCAACAATCTACTATTAAGTCTCACCAGAGAACGGGGCTTCCAGAATGCCGCAGAAACACTAAATTGGTGCGTACCAAACGACACTAAGCGTTTGGTGGAGCTTACTCAAGAACTAGGGTTTAGAAATGGCGCAGAGACCCTGAATTGCCTTTTATCCAACGTTACAAGGCCTATGCAGTTAGAGCAGTTGACGAGCATTGCCGCAGTAAAGAACACACCGCCCACCTTGTCATCAGACATGAACACCCCTGCAGAGTTTCCACCGGTGCAATTTCAGACACCCACTTTCCGAGGGCCGAGCTGTTCTTCGCAACAACAGTCTTTCATAACGAACCGCAATCCAGAGGCAGCTGCACTCGGTCCTTCTGAAGGAAATCACAGTGTCGCTGGGCATCCTCTGCAAGTGTCGATACCGGAAAAGCTGAATGCCAATCAATTTCAGGGTAGCGAAATACATGGGGCATTTCCATTTCCCTTTACAGTGAATGAGCAACCTCGATCTCACTGCCAGTTCAAAGGCTCAATAGGTATGGTGGGAGAAACGCAGCAACGAAATCAAATTGGCAGCCATAGTAGCGGTCTCCAAGGAGGGCAAGCAACGAACCAATGCTTCAATGGTAATAGACACCTTGGTAATCTCTCCAACAGCTTTAAGCGGAGAGCAATAGAGCACGGGAATTACGATCATCCCGGAAACAAATCATCCACTCCATTACCTACTGTGCCAGGGCGAAATCAAATAATGAACGTTTCTCGGAATATAGTTCCTAAACAGGGTTTAAACAAAAAGACTATTAATGGTGTTGAAATGGGTTCTGATCAAGGGTTTCGAAATAGCTGGCTGGTAGGCCTGCAATCGGAGATAGAAGTGCAGAGCAACCGTATTGTCCTGGGAGAGGCATCATCCAGGCAGAATTATGGGAACCAATACTTTAATCGAGCTTATCCTCACGTTCCAATGAATCCAGATATCCACCATCGGATTCCGACACAGATTCAATTTGAGGTTGCTGACTGGAATGTTTACCAGAACCAGGGTGGGACTCAAATGGGAGGAACCCATGGAAGTTACATAGGATCATCCTCAAAGGAAGAGGAGAAGTATGTGGGTACTGTGGATAAACTTGTGACGGACAAACCTCCCAAAAGGTAAGGCAATCAGCCTGAAAATTAATAGATTGCTAGTATCATACTGCTCTTTTTTAAAAGCATGTCAATATACAGTGTTAAGAATGTGATTGAGTCAGTCTTTAAAAGATTGCTAGTATCATACTGCTCTTTTTTAAGAGCATGTCAATATACAGTGTTAAGAATGTGATTGAGTCAGTCTTTCAGTCTAAATAAAATTTAGTTCGTGAAAGTGAATTTTTTTCATATTTCAATTGTTTTGGCTTATATTTATTTTTCACATTGTCAATTGTTTTCGTTTATATTTATTTTGCAGGATGTGAACGGTATGACATTCTGGGACAATGACAGAGTTTATAATGCAAGTGATATTACAGGCGAGAGAAATTAAGATTTAGTGTTTTAAGATTAGATGAACTTTAGGTACGGTGTAGAATTGACCAAGAAATTCCAATCATTTCAATATTATGTACCGTGTGGTATTTGTCAAGGGTGTTTTTAGATTATACGGTGTAGAATTGACCAAGAACTTCCAATCATTTCAATATTATGTACTGTGTGGTATTTGTCGAGGGTAAACTTTTCTGTCGTAAATTTGTCTCTTTTAGTTATTTCAATATTATGTCTTATACTTTACTCCAATACGACTTCAATGGATATTTTACATTGATGGGTTTGTTTGTCTGTAATTTACAATGGGAAAATATTACAATTATAATTTTGATATCTATATCTAACCTTAAGTGAAGTTTTTTCATATTTATATTTCTTCATCTCAGTGATTTACTATTATTATTATTTTTTTCAAGTAAAGAGTATTTACCAAATACCAACTTTTTTGTTATTTCAATATTATGTTTCAATACTTTACTCCAATATTAGTCTTATTTGTTGATTTCTTTGCATTACAATGACAAAATTTGTTATTGATGGCTTATTTTTTTATTATTTAAATTGGGCTTTTCTCAATAAAAGTATTGTTATCTATGTAGGTTTTAAACTCTCATATCTTTTCTTCTATTGGAATAGATATTTTAAATGGATGGATTATTTTGTTATGTTTTGAATTGGGTTTTTGTAACACACTTGGAATCCTCCTTACTACATTGAGGAAATGGGGTGCAAAATTTTTTCCTTTCAACCCTCCAACATCCAAACATGTTAGTTTTATAATGCTACATGTTGGCTTTCTTCGAGTTTCGATAGTTGAATTAGTCATTCTTTTCTTTCATATTCGACATCGATATGTAACACTTCAGCGATTCTGGGAGCTTGTTGTCGAAAGTGTAAGGGGAAAACTGCTTCTTGACCATATACCAACTTGAAGGGGGTCTGACCTATCGTTCTCCTGTATGTTGTTCTGTACGCCCATAGCACTCCACTAGCTCTCAGGGAACAACTTCAATTATAAACAAGTGTGCATCAGGTAGTTCATCTTCAATTCTTGTCGGCTCTTCTCCCGTGTCGATTCGTGACAAGTGGTCGGGTTCGAAATTTTCTTTTCCTGGTCGGACTGTAACTTCAAATTCAAATTCCTGGAATAACAACAACCAACGACATAATATTCCATGGTGCAATGGCTTATTGAATAAGTATTTGAGTGCTTGATGATTTGTATAAAACACAAAAGGGTTAGCCAATATATAGTGTCGGTATTTATGCAATGAAAATGCCACACCCAACACTATCTTTCTATCATTGAATAATTTCTTTCTTATTTGTTCAACTTTCTTCTGCTGAAGGCGTTAGGGTAATCCATTCCATCATCACCTGGTTTTGTTAAAATTGCATCGACTACTATGCCTGACGTGTCAATATGCACATGGAACTTGATCGACTAGGTCGGGAACCGGAGTATAGGTGCATCGACAACTCTTCTTTTCAATATGTCAAATGATGTATTACACTTGTTGGTCCACTTGTATTCTTGATTTTCTTTTAGTAATACCTCCAAGGGATACTTCATGTCAGAGTAATGTCGAATAAACTTGTGACAGTATCCCGTGTGGCCCAACAAGATTCGCACTTGTTTAGAATTGAATGGTGGCTTTAGGTCGAGAATGACCTTGATTTTGGCATAGTTGACTTTGATTCCTTCCTTGCATACGACATGTCCCAATATTATCTTGATAAGAGTTGCGAAAGTACATTTCTTGATGTTCAACGAGAGTTGAATTTGTCGACATCTTTCTAGTATCAGCCAGAGCCATTTGCATTGATCCCTGAGCATGGAGTATATCGTCTAGCCGTCAAAGTATACAACCATAGTTTTATAGATGTATTCTTGGAATAATTTAACAACAATTCTAGAGAACACAACCTGTGCATTCTTTAGACCAAATGACATGACTTTACAAGCAAACGATCTGAATTCACAGAGAAATGTGGTCTTCTTTTGATCTTCTTTGGCGATAGATGCTTGGTTGTACTCGGAAAATCTATCCATGATTGAATAACACTCATGACCTCCAACTTCATTAATGATTTCATCAGTGAAAGGAATAGGAAAAGGGCCAGTGAGTGTTACTTTATTAAGTTCTCGAATTTCAACACACATTCACAGGCGCATAGGATCGTGCTTCTTCGGTTGTACAACCATTGAAATTTCCCATTTTGATTGATTGATCAGATAGATTATTCCTATGGAAAGCATGACGTCGATCTCCTTTTTGAAAATTTCCTTGTATTTGTGTGCAAGTTTATATGGTCTTTTCTTCACTGGCTTGGCATCTGGCTTGATATCAATATTCATCTCTCCCATTTCCTGGACCATGCCTTTGAGATCTTTATAATCTGGCGCGAATACGTATTGAAATTCTTTGAGGAGGTTTGTAATTTCAGTTGTTTGCTCCTCACTCCAGTAATCGCCAACTTTCACCATTTTTGGTTTTTCATCGTTGGATATGTCAATTTATTTTGACTTTCGCATCCATCCATTCTGGTGCTCGACTGTAATTTATCAGTCGTTCACATTCTTTGTTCTGCGTGAATGCCAGTGGAAAGTATTTTTCAGTTAATCTTTCATGATCTTCTTTCTCTGCGGCCTCCACTTTGAAAGTTGTTCTAACTTGCTTCGACATGGTTGGATGGTCTTGTTTCCATTGGAATCTCTTTCCGAATGTTTTCTCTGTTTCTAGTAGTAATTGTGTCGAATGTTGGACTTCTGTCGACTGGATGTTATTGCAGGTAATGGTTTGTCGAACCAGTGGCTGCTTATATGATGGTACTACATTGTTTGTTAGTTGCAGAAACTTTTTGACTTGGTTACTAGCTTGAATTAACTTCTCTTCCTTTGGAGAAAATTAGAAATATTTGATGAAATTTTCTTTTAATTCTTTTGAAACGAAGGTCTCTCCTCTTGCTTCTTCCATCTTGTACCATTTGTTAGGAAAGTCATCGAGTGTGTTCAGAAAGAGATGCTGCCATGCTCTTTCATCTTTATATCCTAGTCATCTCCACTCCCTTTCACAGTTGTTGACATGAATTTCAAGGTCTTTCCCTTGTGTGAATATCGACATTACTGCTTGATCTGTCAATTTCTTACCTCCAAAACTTTCAACAAAGTATGTCGATGGAACTTTTTTCATGTCTGGAGACTTGACTAATGCGTGTCCCACCATCTCGCAGCTTGTCTTGTAAATGTCT
This sequence comes from Larix kaempferi, assembly GCA_027924585.1. NCBI lineage: Eukaryota > Viridiplantae > Streptophyta > Pinopsida > Pinales > Pinaceae > Larix > Larix kaempferi. The sequence goes on from BSBM01000892.1 coordinate 11,276,399, forward strand.
TGATCAAACTTTGTAATCGCCCTTGTTCTTCGACATTCTTTGAAACTTCTTCAACATGTATAGACGGATATTCTCATTCTTTATATCGCAATGGAGGAGTATGTAATGAGTCGTTCTTCGCTAGTGCTAAAGATGAATATTCACGGATTTTTCTCTCGAATATCTTTGGAATGGTCGAGATAGAGAAGCATTTCTTTATTTTATTTTTAGGAATGGATTCAATTTTCCAGCATTCTTTCGCTTGAAGTTCATAATTTTCTATTTGCCAGTCGTACAGTTGAGCATCAGAGTTGTATCTGACCATTGCAGGATCTCCAAGATGGAGTTCTCCTTGTGCATTGGATTCAATATAATCTTCATTTATTGTTTATTTGATACAACTGTTGTATGCCATTATCATCCTCCATTGGTTCTAACCATGATTCACCTTGAGATGGGAAAATAGGTACTATCACCTTCTGACAATTTCCTTTGAGTTTAATTCGACCTTTATCGAGTGATATCGATGCTTTCATTTGTATGCCCCATGGTCGACCAACCAGGTTTGGGAATGAACTGGCTCCATCTTTATATGTATAATTTCGAAGTCGACTTTTTTCGCTATGCCTTTTAGGGAAGTTTCGACATCTCTCCACATGCCAAATGGTTCAATTAGACCTTGGTCATTGAGTTTCAAATAAATTCCCGATTCTTGAAGCTAAGTTTGACCAAATTGTTCCTAAGTATCATGGTTCATTATATTAACTTGCGAACCAAAATCGAGGACAACCCGTCGGACACGGTGTCCATTTATTTCGAGGTCGACGAGAGGGTCGACATCATTCTTGTCTTTTTGGTTCAGTTGGCATATATGTTTAGCTTGTCTTAGCTCGATAGATTTATTTTTAATATTGTGAAACAAGTCAGTTAGCTTCCTAACCTCTTATTCTTTAGTTATTAGATTGACCAATTCATTAATAGCTTCCTGTCAAACTTCCTCATTATCTTCTTGTGTTGCTAGTTCATGGAATATATCAGATGCATTCTTAAACAAAGATTTTTTCTTATTTAGATTTGGATAATCCTCTTTATTTATTAGTTTGGTTATTTGTGGATTATCATGACCAGTTCGAGTACCTTGTATTATTACAATTTGCATATTCTTCATTCTAATCACATTAGATTTGGGAACACACGATAAGACATTAACATTCTTTTTATTTGTAATTTTTTCAAGCATAGTAGGGAAATCCTCCAAGAAGTGTTCCCCTACTCCACATTTTGTACATAATTTAAGATCTTTTCGATCTTTATAAGAACAATCTGCATGGCAATGTCCTTCACTAATACAAGTGAAACATTGTCCAGGTCGTCAAGGTAGGAAGTCTCAACTTCTATTGCCGCAACCTTGGCATGGGAATCCTTCACGTCGGTTGTAATTGTCATTGCGTCGATCATATATTCAGTCGTCATATCTTGGATATCTATCATTTCTATCATTCTGGTCGTATCTATCATTTATGTCGTTCTGGTCATATTGATCACTCTTTTCGTTCCTGTCACTTCTCTGGTCGACATAATTGGTTTGGTATACTGCACCATAATTTTTATTTTTCTTTAGATTCAAATGGCATTCTGTTATAAATTGAGTACTAACGTCACATATCTGGCACCGATTAGCTTAATTGTTCTTCATGTTATAAGGTCAGTCTTTTGTAGCATGCAAGTCGTAATCTTGACAAATATCACAGAAGTGTCTTGTCTGTACAAGTCAAACATCTTGTTGTCGGTCTTCCTAATGAAATAAATCTTTTGAGTGTCCTGTAGTGGAACATTTTGTACACCATAATTCTGCTCCTCCCAAATTGATGTTCCAGATGGATTGGTGCATGTTTGCCAGTCGTTCCTCAATATGTCTATCGATAGGTGCGAGAGGGTAGTCGTCATCCATTCCGATTTGTAGAGCCTATGTCAGGGCATCTTCATATGTGGTGCATTCTTCCAACGAACTTGCAAATTGATATTTCGTAAGAGTCCAGCTACGAACCATTGGATCAATATTTTTTCCTCAATATCATAATCAATCCGGCTGAAGAGATCTTTAAATATCTTATCATACTCCCTTATGGTTTCTGTCAGTTTATGTACTGTGGTCTTTAACTTTTCAGCAACCAGTTACTTCGCATCCGGAGTTTTGAAGAAAAATAAGCAAAGTTGTTTGATTTGTGCCTTTCTCGCATTTGGTGTTTTGTCAACATATCCCATATACTAGGTGAGTGATCTTTTTCGCAAAGAGCTAGCAAACTGTGCCATCTGTCGGTCTTCATTGGTAAGTGTGTTGGCTTCCCATATTGATTCTCATACAAACCAATGTCTCCGAGGATCTTCATCACCCTCGTAGAACGGAAAGTGTGCTTTTTGTTTGCGCCATGTCTGTCATACTCCCTTACGGTTTCTGTCAGTTTTTGTACTATGGTCTTTAAATTTTCAGCAACCAGTTAGTTCACATCTAGAGTTTTGAAGAAACATAAGAAAGGTTGTTTTATTTGTGCCTTTGTCATGTTTGGTGTTTTGTCAACATATCCCATATACCAGGTGAGTGCTCTTTTTCGCAAAGAGACAACAAACTGCACCATCTGTCGGTCTTCATTGGTAAGTGTGTTGGCTTCCCATATTGATTTTCATACAAACCAATGTCTCCAAGGATCTTCATCACCCTCGTAGAACAGAAAGTGCAGTGTTGTTTGCTCCATGTCTGCATGAACTACTTCAACCTCTAAACTAACTGGTGGAGTCGGTGGATTATTTTCGGTGAAAGACTTACCTGCTTGGGTGACCTCGACAGGTACTATTTCCAAATGTGTGTTGAGAGTGGGTTCTTCCCCTTCAATTCCAGTGTTTGGAACTTCGTTCAATTCATTGGCTCTCGGAAGTTGGCTTTCTTCGACTACTTTTGTTGAAATCCAAGAATAGAGTAGGTGGAAACTTCTATTTGAAAACTCGTGCGGAAAAGTGACCCAATTTCCTTCTTCTGGTCGATTAATCAACATTCTGTCAACCTCATCACCTTCATGGTTATGTCAACTCCAAATTCCCGACTGACCAGCGTGAAGTCCTAAATATTCTTCAACAATATCCTGCACTCGAACACTTTGATTTAGATGCAATGGAGAATGTCAATATACAGTGTTAAGAATCATACCGCTCTTTTTTAACTGCATGTCAATATACAGTGTTAAGAATGTGATTGAGTCAGTCTTTCAGTCAAATAAAATTTAGTTTGTGAAGTATGATTTTTTTTCATATTTCAATTGTTTTGGCTTATATCTATTTTGCACATTGTCAATTGTTTTCGTTTATATTTATTTTGCAGGATGTGAACGGTATGCCATTCTGGGACAATGACAGAGCTTATAATGCAAGTGATATTACAAGCGAGAAAAATAAAGATTGAGTTTTTTTAGATTATATGAACTTTAGGTAGGGTGTATAATTGACCAAGAAATTCCTATCATTTCAATATTATGTACCGTGTGGTATTTGTCAAGGGTGTTTTTAGATTATATGAACTTGAGGTACGGTGTAGAATTGACCAAGAACTTCCAATCATTTGAATATTATGTACTGTGTGGTATTTGTGGAGGGTAAACTTTTCTGTCTTTCACTTAAGCAAACTTGTCTTTTTTTAGTTTATTTAATATTTTGTCTAAGTATTTTATTCTATCTTTCAGTTATTTCAATATTATGTCTTATACTTTACTCCAATACGACTTCAATGGATATTTTATATTGATGGGTTTGTTGGTCTTTAGTTGAAAAATTACAATTATAATTTTGATATCTTTTATTTTTTCCATATTTATATTTTTTCATCTCATTGTTTTACTATTATTATGAGAGGTTTGTTTTTAAGTAAACACAACTTCTCAACTCAATTACTCATTACCAATTGTCAACCCAATAAACAAATTATATAATTTTCTTTTATTTATAAAGTATAAAGTTTCTTCCATATTTATATTTTTTCATATCGTTGTTTTACTAGGAGAAAAATAAAGAACTTTCAACTATTTCAATCTTATGTAGTGTGTGGTATTTACCAAGTGCCAACTTTTTTGTCTTCTTTCTGTTATTTCAATATTATGTCTCAATACTTTACTCCAATATTACTCCTATTTGTTGGTTTCTTTGCACTAGAATGGCTATTTGTTATTGATGGGTTATTTTTTTATCATTTAAATTGGGCTTTTCCTAATAAAAGTATTGTTATTTATGTGGGTTTTAAACTCATATTTTTTTTTGTATTGGAATAGATTTCTTACCTCCAAAACTTTCAACAAAGTATGTTGATGCAACTTGTTTCATGTCTCGAGTCTTGACTGATGCGTGTCCCACCATCTCACAGCTTGTCTTGTAAATGTCTCGACCAGACTCTGTAATCGCCCTTATTCTTCGGCATTCTTTGAAACTTCTTCGACATGTATAGACAGAGATTCTCGTTCTTTATATCGAAACGGAGGAGTATGTAATAAGTCGTTCTTCCCTGGTGCTAAAGTTGGATATTCATGGATTTTTCTCTCAAATATCTTTCGAATGGTCAATATAGCGAAGCATTTATTTATTTTATTTTTAGGAATGGATTCAATTTTCCAACATTCTTTCGCTTGAAGTTCATAATTTTCTATTTTCCAGTCATACAGTTCGGCGTCGGAGTTGTATCTGACCGATGCAGGATCTCCAAGATGGAGTTCTCCTTGTGCATTGGGTTCAATACAATATTCATTCTTGTTTATTTGATACAACTGTCATATGTCATTATCATCCTCCATTGGTTCTGACCATGATTCACCTTGAGATGGTAAAATAGGTACTATCACCTTCTAATCGTTGCCTTTGATTTTAATTCGACCTTCATCGAGTGATATCGATGCTTTCATTTTTCTACCCCATGGTCGACCAACTGTTCGGGTACACAGGGTACTAACAAAGGACCGAACACCAAGAGAAACCACTTCACACAAACAGATCATAGATCAACACACCGATGTTTTTACATGGTTTAAACCCTCTTGAGGGAAACACTCCACGGCCCCGGCCAAATAGCTTCTACGGGACAATTTATTATGCAAAGAAAGAAAGTTACAAATGAGCTTGTCATAATCGATCAACTAAACAATGACCCTCCATGCTCTTTAAATAGAGATCATGGACCAATTGGGTGCTAATCCATGGATCAAGGTTAGGTATGATCTAAGAGAAGTTGAGTCGTCGGATCACTCTATGTCGGGAACATATTGTGACCCTCGGATTAAGTATTTACAAATGCATACTAAAGAAACACACTATCCCTAATGGGTATATTACACAAGTTGATCTTAACTAACTCCTAAGTGTCTAAATATCCTAACATCCCCCCTTAAGAACAACTTGGGATAGGATTGAAGGATTTACAAAAGTGACACTATTAGGAGAAGGAAGGAGGCATTAGAGCCTATCCCCCCTTAATGACAAGTTCCTGAACTCCTAACATAGATCGAAGTTTAGAAAAATTCGCTTCTGTAAGAGACTTAGTGAAGATGTCTACAACTTGATCATCTGTAGAGCAAAAGAGCACTTCAAGAACACGATCATGAACAAGATTTCTGATGAAGTGCATATGTAGCTGAATGTGTTTGATGCGTTGATGTATAACTGGATCTTTGGAAAGCTTGATGGCACTTTGATTGTCGCACCAAAGTGGAGTAGGTTGTTGTTTCTCGAATCCAAACTATGAAAGGATCTGTCGAAGCCATAAAGCTTCCTGACTGGCATTAACTACGGCTCGATATTCTGCTTCTGCTGAAGAAAGAGCAAGAGCTTGTTGTTTCCTACAAGCCCAAGTGATAGGTCTAGATCCGAGATTGAAAACATAACCTGTAGTAGACTTTCGATCATCAGGATCGTTGGCCCAATCTGAATCAGTGAAACCAACCAACAAAGGTTTCCCCCTTGTACTGTAATGAATCCCAAACTAAACTGTACCTTGAATATATCAAAGTATTCTTTTAGCTGCTTTCTAGTGACTTTCATGAGGTGTCTGCATATAACGGGAAACATGACCAATGGAAAAGGAAAGGTCAGGATGGGAATGAGTCAAGTATAAGAGACTACCAACAAGCCGACGATACAAGGTGGCATCGACTTCAGGTGAAGTACAAGTGGCAGAAAGTTTGACTCTAGACTGGAAGGGAGAAGGGGCTGGTGTACAATATTCCATGTGAAAGCGATGAAGAAGGTCACAAGCATACTTAGATTGAGAAAGAAAGATTCCTTCTTTGGTTTGCAGGACCCGGAGACCAAGAAAATAATGCAAATGTCCTAAGTCTGACATTTCAAAATTTTGTTTAAGACTGGATTTCACATGGGTTATAAGCTTAGGGTCACTACCAGTAAGAATAAGGTCATCAACATATAGAACAAGTATGATGAGATGGTTTCCTACTTTCTTGGTATAGACATTGGGGTCATAATGGCATCTAGAAAAACCAGTGTCAAGGAGAAAGTTATCCATTTTGGCATACCAAGCTCTAGGAGCTTGCTTAAGGCCATATAAGGATTTCTTAAGGCGGCAGACAAGGCTAGAGTTATTCTGAACATATCCAGGAGGTTGTTCCATGTAAATTTCCTCCTGTAAATCACCATGTAAGAAGGTAGACTTGACATCCATTTGATGGACTTCCCAATTATGTAAGGCTGCAAGGGAAAGAACGAGGCGGTTGGATTTTATTTTTGCGACGGGAGAAAAGGTTTCATTGTAGTCAATCCCTTCAACTTGGGAAAAAACTTTGGCAACTAACCTTGCCTTAAGTCTTTCAACACTTCCATCTGATGCATACTTAGTTCTGTAGACCCATTTACATCTGACAACTTTTCTTCCTTTTGGAAGAGGTACAAGATCCCAAGTATCGTTCGCCATTAAGGAATGATATTGTTCATTCATGGCTGCATCCCAATCTGGATTCCCTGAAGCTTCTGCAAAAGTTTCTGGATCATGATTCTCGGAAACTTGAGCCAAAAGAGAAGAGGCTCGCTGAAATTGAGAACGTGTTCAACGTTGATCTCTAGGATCACTTTCAAGATCACTAGCTGCTTCACATGTTGAACGGACCCATCGAGGAAGCACTTGTGCTGGTGCAACTGGAGAAACATGAGCAGGCGGAGGTGGATTTTCATCCTCATTGTCATCATCAGAAACTGGAGTTGGAAACCTGTCAAGGAAGTTGGAAGAAGAAGGAGAAGGCACAAATGACAAATCGGGCTCGTAGGCCAAAGATGGCATAATCGCCGAGTTAGGCTCACAGGCCAATAGATTTTCATCAAATTTAACATCTCTTCTAATGATTATATCATGCGAATGTGAGCCCATGCTTCACTACGAAACACACGGAAGTGACTTACATCAGGTTTAGTTTTACTCCATGCTTCTTCTGGTGTTATACCTTGTAATACTTTAGTGGGAGTGCGATTAACTATGTAATTTGCACAATTAATGGCTTCAGCCCAAAATTGAAGACTTAGTCCCTTAGATTGGATCATACAATTAGCCATTTCTTTTAAAGGGCGGTTCTTCCACTTAGCTACACCATTTTGTTGTGGTGTATATGGAACAGTGTGCTATTGTTGGATGCCTTGTTCAGTGCATAAAGTAGTGAACTTTTTGTTAACATATTCTAATCCATTGTCAGATCTTAACTTAATAATTTGATGACCAGATTGTTTTTCAACAAGGGCCTTGTAGGCCAAGAACATGTTAAATACTTCGCTCTTAAGTTTTAGGAAATAAACCCAAGTGCATCTGGTGTAATCATCAATGAAAGTTAAGAAATATTTGAAACCAGAAAAGGAAGCAGATTGAAGAGGACCACACAAGTCACTATGCACAAGCTCCAAGGGAACCGAGGCGTGCCAAGAGGCATGTTTGTCAAAATTGTCCCGATGATGTTTTTCGAGTACACAACCGGAACAAACACCATCCCTACAAGATACCATCGGAAGACCTATCACCATATTGTATTTACATAGTTGTTGCAATGAGCGATAATTTATGTGACCAAATCGCTCATGCCAAAGTTTGCTCAAGTTATCACTATGAGCAACAAAAACTGAAGGGAAAGGTGATGACCGAAAGTTGTTAAACTTGTACAACCTGGTAATATCATCAATAATTCTGGTAGCTAGGACCTGTTGAGGATCTTTAAAATCCTTGATTACAACTTGGTGAGGTGTAAAGGTCACAGTTTTACCTTCACCAGAATGAGTGATCTGATAGACTGATAACAAATTGCAGGAAATTCTTAGAACACATAGTACATCACTAAAATGACCATTATCTACTAGAACTATTCCAACTCCTACAACACTCAGAGATCTATCATCACTAACAAATATTTGTTTGGTGTTACATTCATGCATAGTAGAAAAGATGGCTTGATCTTTAGCCATATGATAAGATGCTCCAGAATCAATGAGCCATTCATTTGAAGTAGAAGAAGAAGATGCATTATAAGAATAACCAGAAGCACAAAGTGCATGTCCATGAGAGGCAGATTCTGAAGGTGAATCTAGGATGATGTGGTGCTTCTGTTCGGATATCCACATCATTTTTTTCAGGATCTTGCATGCAATTAGGGTTTGCATGCAGAATCTAGGGTTTGCATGCACCTGCATGCACTTGCATGCATCCCAGTCACCAGTTTGATGCCTCCAGCAACTTAGCCACCTCATTCTAGCACCCAGGAGCCACTTACTACAGAGTTTTAGCCCTCCTAGGCTGAAAGGCGCCCAATTCTCACCTACTGCCAGAGAAGGGCGCACTTGTTCACCTATCACTGCAGTTCCACTTCAGTTACACTCAGTTAGCTCCGATTCTCCCTGATTTGAGGCTAGTTTCACTCCCGACTGACTGTTTCACTTCCGTTGGACCTCCAGATTGACTAGATGACTTGTTCTGACTTCAGTTAGCCTCCCATGCGCCCCCACTGAGCCTCCCTCTCCTTAATCAGTGCTACACACTTCAGTTACACTTATTACACTCAGTTAGACTCAGATTGACACCTGGATGACTGGTTCTTGTGCATTGATGACCACCACCGATTGATGATGAGGACTCCTAGTTGGATTCAAGCTACTCCATTCAGTGATTCGAATTGCCTACTTAGTCAATTCGAATTTCTCATTAACAGAAATTGTATTCTATTGTAATTCATTCACCCTTTCTGGGATATTGAGCACTGCTGCATGTTTTGCACAGTTTTACACCATATTTTCTATATTCATCTGTTGTGATTGATTTACTTGTTCATTAGATCTGCTGTGACTAATTTTACATGGTATCAGAACCATTGCAGGGACAAGATCTCTTTTCTACAGGTGTTTCTACAAGAAGATTTGACTGAATTGCTCAAAAATTGCAAAAAGTTTTGGCATGAGATATCTCAAGGGCATTCGCTCCTGTGCATGCAAAGCTTGAAAATACATCCAATACCACTCCAGAAGCTTGAGTTACCACATAATTCCTGGATCTGATACATTGGACCCATTCAACATTGTTTGATCTCCAATCCCAGGTGTGATGCAACTCTAAAAGGGTGGATTGTTCGACCTTACTGTTCTTGGTTTATTGTGATTTGCAGGTTTATTGTCTCCATCAATTGCATTCGCTACATTGTGCATGCAAGCTCCTCTATAGCAATTGCATTTGCTACACTGTGCATGCAAGCTCCTTCTACATCAGTTTGACTCGCTCCTATCAATGGAATATTCTTCTTCAAATCCTATCCTCGCCCCATTCAATTATTTTGATTGGAAAGAAGATATGGAGATCATATTACGTTCAAAAGGTTACTACCGAGTCACTCTTGGTCTTGAATTGGATCCAAACAATGTGTCAGATCGAACCAAACACTACAACAAGCTTGATGAAGCTTATGGTCTTCTTTGTCTCTCCATCTCCAAAGATCTTCACTTCCATCTCAGCGGATTGAAGACTCCAAAAGATATATGGGAGCAACTTGAAACACTATTTGGCAAGCAGGATGAGATTAGGGCTTTTCAATTAGAGAATGAATTGATTGCCCTTAGTCCTGAGAATTTTGAGACCATCAATGAATTCTTCACAAAATTCAAGAACTTGAACTTGCAGTTGAAGAATAGTGGAGTTATCAAAGAGGATAAACAATTGATCCTCTCCATTCTAAGAAAGCTTGGTAAAGATTATTCGGTATTTGTCTCTCCTTTCAATTCCGGTCGGCTAACTACCCCGAATTGGAAGATGCCTACCTTGAATGCATTCATTGAGTCCACCACAAAAGAGCATGACAAGTTGATTCAAATGGGGTCCATAAGCTCCAAAGATTCAGCCCTATATGTTCAAGGACCCAAGATCTCGAATGGTAAAGGAAAGCAAAAGAAGGAGAAGCCCAAATTCGAGCCTCACAAGCAAAAAGACAAAGGCAAGCAAACGAATGCACCATCCAGTTCGAAGTTCAAGCAAAAGGGCAAAGAAGGTAACCAAAAATCTAAATGTACTTATTGCAATCGTGGCTTTCATCCCGAAAGTTCATGTATGAAGAAAACTATAGATCAAATGGCCCTCCTTTTGGAAAAGAACAACATAACTCTTCCCGACGGTGCAAGGAAGAAGGATAGGAATGATGATCATGAAAGAGGACAAGCACTCATGGCAACGGTTTCGAAGCCCGCTACTCTCTTGATAGATTCGGGTGCATCAAATCATATGGCTGCAAATATTGATTCTTTTTCTTCATTCAATCCAAACAGCTCCATCCCCATCCATTTGGGAGATGACTCAAAAATTTCTTCAAAGGACAAAGGTACGATTCATGTAGAACATGGAAGCTTTCAGAATGTTCTCTATGTGCCTTCCTTGGCTTCAAATCTCCTTTCTTTGTATCAAATGACACACACTGGTGAACCAAAGCAAGTTACATTCAGCCCTAATACAGTTGAAATTTCTGATATCAAAAGTGGAAGACTAGTTGCAGTCGGAAAGGCAAATCACACTGCAAAATGCTATGAGTTTTCACACTTTATTCCGCTTGCAAAGCCCACTGCTCTTCGCACACATGGTAATGAGGTTAGTAGGCTTTGGAATGAAAGATTTGGACATCTTAATTATAAGTATTTGCTGCTGTTATCAAACAAATCCATGATAGATGGGCTTCCACAGCTCCGTTCCTCGAAGGGAATATGCACTGGTTGCATCATTGGGAAGCACCCCGAGCAGAGATTCGACCGCGGCAAAGCTAGCAGAGCTTCTACTATTTTGGGATTGATCCATTCTGATATAAGTGGTCCGCTGCCCCATATGTCATTAAATGGTTCAAGGTATGTTTTGACATTTATTGATGATTTTTCCCGCTTTACATGGGTATTCTTTCTCAAAAACAAGTCAGAAGTGCTTGGAAAATTCAAGGATTTTAAGGCTTCTGTTGAGACCACCACTGAGAGCAAGATCAAAGCTCTTAGATCTGATAATGGTGGGGAATATATCAAGTCCAAGTTGCTGCAAATTTGTTCCCAAAGCGGAATTCAGATCCAACATACTGTTCCCTACACATCCCAGCAGAACGGTGTAGCGGAAAGGAAAAATCGGTCACTGAAAGAGATGGCTACATGCATGATTGAATCAAAAGGTTTGGCTGCAAATATTTGGGCTGAAGCAATCAATGTTGCTGCATATATACAGAACCATGTTCCACATTCATCCGTGAAAGGTATGACTCCTTTCGAAGCATGCTTTGGTCACAAACCGGATGTGTCAAATTTGAGAGTTTTTGGCTCTACTGCATGGGCTAGAATTCCTTCTGAGAAGAGACGAGCTTTGGATCCACAAAGTACCGAGTGCATATTGATAGGATATGGAGAAGAATCAAAAGCATATAAACTCATGGATATCAGATCTAAAAAGATATTCATAGAGCGCAGTGTGCAATTTGAAGAACCACTTCAAGAATTGCAATTAGTCGAGGAGAAGACTGTCGATTCACCGCCTTCACCAGAAGAAGATCCGTGCAACGATAATGAAGGTATGAGTTCTGATATTTCTGATATTTCAGTAGCATATGATGATCATGACATATCAGGTTCAGAATCCGACCATTATGATCCTCCTTAGTTACCAAAGTGGGCCCAAAACACTCTCCAATCTGCTGGTTCGAACCTTGGAAATCCTGCTGATCCGAGACGAACAAGAGCAGACTTTCAAAGAGAAGGTATGGAACTATCTATTTCTGATCCATTACTTCCTGAGATTTGTTATTTGATGGCTGGTTCAGATCCCACATCATACTATTCTGCTCACTGAGATCCGAGATGGCAAAGTGCCATGGATGAAGAGTATAGGTCTCTTCAAAAGAACAACACATGGGAGCTAGTTTCTCTTCCACCTGGAAGAAAATTAGTGAAGTGTAAATGGGTCTACCGCACGAAATTTGCTTCTGATGGATCTATCAGCAAATACAAAGCAAGGTTGGTGGCAAAAGGTTTCTCCCAAGTCCAAGGAGTGGACTACACTGAGACTTTTGCACCGGTTGCAAAGATGGATTCCATCCGCCTTGTTTTAGCTGTTGCCGCATCCAAGCACTGGGAAGTGCACCACATGGATGTGAAGAGTGCATTTTTACATGGAGACCTTGCTGAAGAGGTATATATGCAGCAGCTAGAGGGATACACATCAGATCCATCATTAGTTTGCAGATTGAAGAAATCTTTGTACGGGTTAAAACAAGCCCCAAGAGCTTGGTACGCAAAGATGGACTCCTTCCTTCTTTCTCAGAATTTCCAAAGATGAAAATCTGATCCGAATGTGTATCTTCAGTGAGTTAAAGGTAATTTGTTGGTTATTGTACTTTATGTTGATGATCTTCTCATTACTGGTAGCACACTTACTTCAATAAACAAGCTAAAATCTGCCTTAAATCTAGCTTTTGACATGAGCGATTTGGGCTTGCTGAGTCACTTTTTGGGCTTGGAGATAGCTCAAAATTTTGATGGGATCACAATATCTCAGAAAAAATATGCTTCCAACCTGTTATTGAATTTTAATATGGATGAAAGTAAGGCAGCCCCATTCCCATTCCTCTCAGGAATCAGTCTTGAGGAGGGAGATTCTACACCGCTTGCAGATTGCAGTATGTATCGGCAGTTGATTGGTTCACTACTTTATTTGACACACTCAAGGCCTGATATCTCATATGCCGTAAGTGTCGTGTCAAGATATATGCAGCAGCCACATGATCTTCATTGGCGAGCAGCCAAGCGGATCTTGCAGTATGTGCAAGGTACGAGACAGTTTGGCATACATTATGCTGCAGATTCTGAGCTAGATTTCATTGGTTTTACTGATTCAGATTGGGCAGGTGATAGCATTGATCGGAAGTCCACTTCCGGTTATGTTTTCATGATTGGTCATGGTGCTATTTTCTGGTCCATAAAAAGGCAAGCAGCCATTGCACTTTCTTCAGCAGAGGCAGAGTATCGAGGGGCAGTCAATGCCTGCATTCAGGCAGCTTGGTTGCAGGGTATTCTTTCCGAGTTTGGTTTTGGTGGCACTACTTCGACTGTCCTATTTTGTGACAATCAAAGTGCTATCAAGATCTCCACAGATCCAGTTCAGCGGCAGAGGATCAAAAACATTGAGATTCATATGCATTACATTCAACAGTTGGTGCATGACCGCACCATCATTCTGCAATATTGCCCTACTGATGAGCAAATTGCAGACATCTTCACCAAGAGATTCACTGAGAAGAAGTTATCTTACCTCCGTTCACTGTTGGGGGTGAGTTCCATCATGGTGGAGATAGATTGATTCATTATTATGCTTTAGCTTGAGGGGGGGATTTCTTCCCACTGGGTTTTCCCTCTTTCCTCACTTATTTTATTTTCAACATTTTTTGGATTATTGTATTGGGGTGACCTTTGGTCTTAGTTACCAGGGCCCCACATTATTTTTGTTGGCACATCATAGTCTAGCTTGAGGGGGGGTGTTCGGATATCCACATCATCTTTTTCAGGATCTTGCATGCAATTAGGGTTTGCATGCAGAATCTAGGGTTTGCATGCACCTGCATGCACTTGCATGCATCCCAGTCACCAGTTTGATGCCTCCAGCACCTTAGCCACCTCATTCTAGCACCCGGGAGCCACTTACTACAGAGTTTTATCCCTCCTAGGCTGAAAGATGCCCACTTCTCACCTACTGCCAGAGAAGGGCGCACTTGTTCACCTACCACTGCAGTTCCACTTCAGTTACACTCAGTTAGCTCCGATTCTCCCTGATTTGAGGCTAGTTTCACTCCCGACTGACTGTTTCACTTCCGTTGGACCTCCAGATTGACTAGATGACTTGTTCTGACTTCAATTAGCCTCCCATGCGCCCCCACTGAGCCTCCCTCTCCTTAATCAGTACTACACACTTCAGTTACACTTATTACACTCAGTTAGACTCAGATTGACACCTGGATGACTGGTTCTTGTGCATTGATGACCACCACCGATTGATGATGAGGACTCCTAGTTGGATTCAAGCTACTCCATTCAGTGATTCGAATGGCCTACTTAGTCAATTCGAATTTCTCATTGACATAAATTGTATTCTATTGTAATTCATTCACCCTTTCTGGGATATTGAGCACTGCTGCATGTTTTGCACAGTTTTACACCATATTTTCTATATTCATCTGTTGTGATTGATTTACTTGTTCATTAGATCTGCTGTGACTAATTTTACATGGTATCAGAACCATTGCAGGGACAGGATCTCTTTTCTACAGGTGTTTCTACAAGAAGATTTGACTGAATTGCTCAAAAATTGCAAAAAGTTTTGGCATGAGATATCTCAAGGGCATTCGCTCCTGTGCATGCAAAGCTTGAAAATACATCCAATACCACTCCAGAAGCTTGAGTTACCACATAATTCCTGGATCTGATACATTGGACCCATTCAACATTGTTTGATCTCCAATCCCAGGTGTGATGCAACTCTAAAAGGGTGGATTGTTCGACCTTACTGTTCTTGGTTTATTGTGATTTGCAGGTTTATTGTCTCCATCAATTGCATTCGCTACATTGTGCATGCAAGCTCCTCTACAGCAATTGCATTCGCTACACTGTGCATGCAAGCTCCTTCTACATCAGTTTGACTCGCTCCTATCAATGGAATATTCTTCTTCAAATCCTATCCTCACCCCATTCAATTATTTTGATTGGAAAGATGATATGGAGATCATATTACGTTCAAAAGGTTACTACCGAGTCACTCTTGGTCTTGAATTGGAGCCAAACAATGTGTCAGATCGAACCAAACACTACAACAAGCTTGATGAAGCTTATGGTCTTCTTTGTCTCTCCATCTCCAAATATCTTCACTTCCATCTCAGCGGATTGAAGACTCCAAAAGCTATATGGGAGCAACTTGAAACACTATTTGGCAAGCAGGATGAGATTAGGGCTTTTCAATTAGAGAATGAATTGATTGCCCTTAGTCCTGAGAATTTCGAGACCATCAATGAATTCTTCACAAAATTTAAGAACTTGAACTTGCAGTTGAAGAATAGTGGAGTTATCAAAGAGGATAAACAATTGATCCTCTCCATTCTAAGAAAGCTTGGTAAAGATTATTCGGTATTTGTCTCTACTTTCAATTCCGGTCGGCTAACTACCCCAAATTGGAAGATGCCTACCTTGAATGCCTTCATTGAGTCCGTCACAAAAGAGCATGACAAGTTGATTCAAATGGGGTCCATAAGCTCCAAAGATTCAGCCCTATATGTTCAAGGACCCAAGATCTCGAATGGTAAAGGAAAGCAAAAGAAGGAGAAGCCCAAATTCGAGCCTCACAAGCAAAAAGACAAAGGCAAGCAAACGGATGCACCATCCAGTTCGAAGTTCAAGCAAAAGGGCAAAGAGGGTAACCAAAAATCTAAATGTACTTATTGCAATCGTGGCTTTCATCCTGAAAGTTCATGTATGAAGAAAACTATAGATCAAATGGCCCTCCTTTTGGAAAAGAAAAACATAACTCTTCCCGACGGTGCAAGGAAGAAGGATAGGAATGATGATCATGAAAGAGGACAAGCACTCATGGAAACGGTTTCGAAGCCCACTACTCTCTTGATAGATTCTGTTGCATCAAATCATATGGCTGCAAATATTGATTCTTTTTCTTCATTCGATCCAAACAGCTCCATCCCCATCCATTTGGGAGATGACTCAAAAATTTCTTCAAAGGGCAAAGGTACGATTCATGTAGAACATGGAAGCTTTCAGAATGTTCTCTATGTGCCTTCCTTGGCTTCAAATCTCCTTTCTTTGTATCAAATGAAACACACTGGTGAACCAAAGCAAGTTACATTCAGCCCTAATACAGTTGAAATTTCTGATATCAAAAGTGGAAGACTAGTTGCAGTCGGAAAGGCA
Organism: Larix kaempferi; assembly: GCA_027924585.1. Classification (NCBI taxonomy): domain Eukaryota; kingdom Viridiplantae; phylum Streptophyta; class Pinopsida; order Pinales; family Pinaceae; genus Larix; species Larix kaempferi. Next base: position 11,292,857 of record BSBM01000892.1, read on the forward strand.
AATCACACTGCAAAATGCTATGAGTTTTCACACTTTATTCCGCTTGCAAAGCCCACTGCTCTTCGCACACATGGTAATGAGGTTAGTAGGCTTTGGCATGAAATATTTGGACATCTTAATTATAAGTATTTGCTGCTGTTATCAAACAAATCCATGGTAGATGGGCTTCCACAACTCCGTTCCTCGAAGGGAATATGCACTGGTTGCATCATTGGGAAGCACCCCGAGCACAGATTCGACCGCGGCAAAGCTAGCAGAGCTTCTACTATTTTGGGATTGATCCATTCTGATATCAGTGGTCCGCTTCCCCATATGTCATTAAATGGTTCAAGGTATGTTTTGACATTTATTGATGATTTTTCCCGCTTTACAAGGGTATTCTTTCTCAAAAACAAGTCAGAAGTGCTTGGAAAATTCAAGGATTTTAAGGCTTCTGTTGAGACCACCACTGAGAGCAAGATCAAAGCTCTTAGATCTGATAATGGTGGGGAATATATCAAGTCCGAGTTGCTGCAACTTTGTGCCCAAAGTGGAATTCAGATCCAACATACTGTTCCCTACACACCCCAGCAGAACGGTGTAGCGGAAAGGAAAAATCGGTCACTGAAAGAGATGGCTACATGCATGATTGAATCAAAAGGTTTGGCTACAAATCTTTGGGCTGAAGCAATCAATGTTGCTGCATATATACAGAACCGTGTTCCACATTCATCTGTGAAAGGTATGACTCCTTTCGAAGCATTCTTTGGTCACAAACCGGATGTGTCAAATTTGAGAGTTTTTGGCTCTACTGCATGGGCTAGAATTCCTTCTGAGAAGAGACGAGCTTTGGATCCACAAAGTACCGAGTGCATATTGATAGGATATGGAGAAGAATCAAAAGCATATAAACTCATGGATATCAGATCTAAAAAGATATTCATAGAGCGCAGTGTGCAATTTGAAGAACCACTTCAAGAATTGCAACTAGTCGAGGAGAAGACTGTCGATTCACCGCCTTCACCAGAAGAAGATCCGTGCAACGATAATGAAGGTATGAGTTCTGATATTTATGATATTTCAGAAACATATGATTATCATGACATATCAGGTTCGGAATCCGACCATTATGATCCTCCTCAGTTACCAAAGTGGGCCCAAAACACTCTCCAATCTGCTGGTTCGAACCTTGGAAATCCTGCGTATCCGAGACGAACAAGAGCAGACTTTCAAAGAGCAGGTATGGAAATATCTATTTCTGATCCATTACTTCCTGAGATTTTTTATTTGATGGCTGGTTCAGATCCCACATCATACTATTCTGCTCACCGAGATCCGAGATGGCAAAGTGCCATGGATGAAGAGTACAGTTCTCTTCAAAAGAACAACACATGGGAGCTAGTTTCTCTTCCACCTGGAAGAAAATTAGTGAAGTTTAAATGGGTCTACCGCACGAAAGTTGCTGCTGATGGCTCTATCAGCAAATACAAAGCAAGGTTGGTGGCAAAAGGTTTCTCCCAAGTCCGAGGAGTGGACTACACTGAGACTTTTGCACCGGTTGCAAAGATGGATTCCATCCGCCTTGTTTTAGCTGTTGCCGCATCCAAGCACTGGGAAGTGCACCACATGGATGTGAAGAGTGCATTTTTACATGAGACCTTGCTGAAGAGGTATATATGCAGCAGCCAGAGGGCTACACATCATATCCATCATTAGTTTGCAGATTGAAGAAATCTTTGTACGGGTTAAAACAAGCCCCAAGAGCTTGGTACACAAAGATGGACTCCTTCCTTCTTTCTCAGAATTTCCAAAGATGAAAATATGACCCGAATGTGTATCTTCAGTGAGTTAAAGGTAATTGGTTTGTTATTGTACTTTATGTTGATGATCTTCTCATTACTGGTAGCACACTTACTTCAATAAACAAGCTAAAATCTGCCTTAAATCTAGCTTTTGACATGAGCGATTTGGGCTTGCTGAGTCACTTTTTGGGCTTGGAGATAGCTCAAAATTTTTGATGGGATCACTATATCTCAGAAAAAATATGCTTCCAACCTGTTATTGAAGTTTAATATGGCTGAAAGTAAGGCAGCCCCATTCCCATTCCTCTCAGGAATCAGTCTTGAGGAGGGAGATTCTACACCGCTTGCAGATTGCAGTATGTATCGACAGTTGATTGGTTCACTACTTTATTTGACACACTCACGGCCTGATATCTCATATGCCATAAGTGTCGTGTCAATATATATGTAGCAGCCACATGAGCTTCATTGGCGAGCAGCCAAGCGGATCTTGCAGTATGTGCAAGGTACGAGACAGTTTGGCATACATTATGCTGCAGATTGTGAGCTAGATTTCATTGGTTTTACTGATTCAGATTGGGCAGGTGATAGCATTGATCAGAAGTCCACTTCCGGTTATGTTTTCATGATTGGTCATGGTGCTATTTTCTGGTCCAGCAAAAAGAAAGCAGCCATTACACTTTCTTCAGCAGAGGCAGAGTATGGAGGGGCAGTCAATGCCTGCATTCAGGCAGTTTGGTTGCAGGGTATTCTTTCCGAGTTTGGTTTTGGTGGCACTACTTCGACTGTCCTATTTTGTGACAATCAAAGTGCTATCAAGATCTCCACAGATCCAGTTCAGCGGTAGAGGACCAAACACATTGAGATTCATATGCATTACATTCGACAGTTGGTGCATGACCGCACCATCATTCTGCAATATTGCCCTACTGATGAGAAAATTGCAGACATCTTCACCAAGAGCTTCACTGAGAAGAAGTTCTCTTACCTCCGTTCACTGTTGGGGGTGAGTTCCATCATGTTGGAGATAGATTGATTCATTATTATGCTTTAGCTTGAGGGGGGGATTTCTTCCCACTGGGTTTTCCCTCTTTCCTCACTTAGTTTATTTTCAACATTTTTTGGATTATTGTATTGGGGTGACCTTTGGTCTTAGTTACCAGGGCCCCACATTATTTTTGTTGGCACATCATAGTCTAGCTTGAGGGGGGGTGTTCGGATATCCACATCATCTTTTTCAGGATCTTGCATGCAATTAGGGTTTGCATGCAGAATCTAGGGTTTGCATGCACCTGCATGCACTTGCATGCATCCCAGTCACCAGTTTGATGCCTCCAGCACCTTAGCCACCTCATTCTAGCACCCGGGAGCCACTTACTACAGAGTTTTATCCCTCCTAGGCTGAAAGGCACCCACTTCTCACCTACTGCCAGAGAAGGGCGCACTTGTTCACCTACCACTGCAGTTCCACTTCAGTTACACTTAGTTAGCTCCGATTCTCCCTGATTTGAGGCTAGTTTCACTCCCGATTGACTGTTTCACTTCCGTTGGACCTCCAGATTGACTAGATGACTTGTTCTAAGTTCAGTTAGCCTCCCATGCACCCCCACTAAGCCTCCCTCTCCTTAATCAGTGCTACACACTTCAGTTACACTTATTACACTCAGTTAGACTCAGATTGACACCTGGATGACTGGTTCTTGAGCATTGATGACCACCACCGATTGATGATGAGGACTCCTAGTTGGAGTCAAGCTACTCTATTCAGTGATTCGAATGGCCTACTTAGTCAATTCGAATTGCTCATTGACAGAAATTGTATTCTATTTTAATTCATTCAGCCTTTCTGGGATATTGAGCACTGCTGCATGTTTTGCACAGTTTTACACCATATTTTCTATATTCATCTGTTGTGATTGATTTACTTGTTCATTAGATCTGCTGTGACTAATTTTACAGCTTCTTTATTGCTGCTTCCAAGGCTGCCATATTCTTGAAACACTTAGATTGATCATGATTATCTTTCCCACAATAGGTGCAATGACGCTCAGTATTCTTGCCTTATGGCTTCGATCCTTTGTCATTTTTTGAAGAAGGAGCTGACTGAGAGGGTTTTGGACCCTTGTTTGACTTATTATTGTGAAAATTTTGTTTCTTGGGAGGCTTGGGATTTTCTTTCTATTGGGACAATAAGGCTTTCCCAGATGTATCTGCATTGTTGATTATTCCAAGATGAATGAGTTTATCTTTCTCTCTAATCAAGGAATCACAAAAGGATTCAAGACAAGGCTCTTGATAGCTAGCTGCATTCAAGGATTCTTTCATGGAGTAAAATGTAGATACAAAAATAGAATATGCAGGTCCAAGTTTGGAAAGAATATGATAAATGCATTGTTTGTCTTCCCTCTTAATCTTACATTCTGCACATAAGAGTTTACGAGTTTTGTACTTAGATAAATAATCTTGAATGCATGAAAATTCACTTGGATTTAAAGAAATCAACTCATTTTCGAGTTGGTGACCTCGAATTTCATTGTGTTTACCAAACACAGATTCCAACTTGTCCCAAGCAACATCAGGTTCATCAATTCCAGATATGTGGAATCACAAATCAGTAGAGATTGACATCCCAATCAATCCACAAGCTTCGTCACATCTATTTTCCCATTTTATTTTCTTATCATCATCAGTGGGTTCTGTTTCTTTCCCTGAGGTAATTCTGAAAAGTCCCCTACTTCGTAGAACATCCTCCATACGAGATTTCCATGAGAATTAGTTGGAACTGTTAAGTAGAATATCACAAGGGGTGGCCATATTTGTAAATTAATAGCTATAAAAGTAGAAACCAATAGTCTGGATGTGAAGAGCTCGAAAAAATAGGCGGTTTAAAAAAAATCGACACTGAAAACTGACTCTGTATGATGAAGTTATGCTTGAACAAGGAAACTGTTGAAGATGTCCCCAATAGTGATGTATCAGCTAGAGAATGTCCAACAAAAAAAAGAACCCCCCTCTTCCCAAGATGAACCTTTTGACAATCACTTTACAAGAAAGTTGCTTTAAGTGAACCACTTTTGTAAAATAAGTGATTTCACTTTTACAATGATATTACTTTTAAATAGTGCAACAATAAAAAAGAACTTAAGTGACTCACTTATATTTTTATGTTTTATTATTTAAGTGAGATGCACTTTTACAATAAATTAACTTGAAAATATAAATTGCATATACTTTTTATTTTAAAAGTAACTTCCTAAGACTTGAACTCAAGACCTAATAAGGAATAAAGTAACTTTGAACCAAGTGAGCTAGATTAAAAAGTATGTAAAATATAGGAATGAGGAAGGGGGCCTTTTTTTTTTTTACTCTTCTTGCTCGGTTTGTGTGCTAGCCCTTTTTCCTACAAAACACACCACAAATCGAAACAATTTTTTTTTTCCACACTTGTGGAGTTAGATCTCATTAGCTTTCCCGGAAGGTCTACGTTTTCTCTCTGTTTCTAATTTGCCGAGATCGCGCAAGGTGCACGACAAAGAGCATACGCAACCAAGAAAAACCCTTTCCCTTTCTGTTTCTGATTTGCTGAAATCGCTCAAGGTGCCCGGCAGAGAGCATACACAGACGGGAAAGCAATAATCTGAACCCAAAAAAAAATCTAACAGTAAAAATGATAAAATATGAGATTTTTTTCTTTTAAAAACAGAAAATAAAAAAATGCGTCACTGTAACATTAAACCTTCAGATCAGATGAAATACGCGTTTTTGGAGCAACCGGGAACCGTTTTTGATCAAACGAAAACTATTTTCCAATGGAAATGATGCTCCGAACGCAATGCAAAACCTCCCATAGCCTAGAAATGCACAGAAATACTAGAACCAGAAACCCTTTCGAGTTTCGGCAACAATAGTTCAAGATCTAGATCATAACCGGAAGCGGCTCTTCATAAAAGCTCTGATACCATGTTCAGGTACACACGGTACTACCAAAGGACCAAACACCAAGAGAAACCACTTCACACAAACAGATCATAGATCAACACACCAATGTTTTGATGTGGTTTAAACCCTCTTGAGGGAAACACTCCATGGCCCCCGGCCAAATAGCTTCTACGGGACAATTTATTATGCAAAGAAAGAAAGTTACAAATGAGCTTCTCATAATCGATAAACTAAACAATGACCCTCCATGCTCTTTAAATAGATATCATGGACCAATCAGGTGTTAAGCCATGGATAAAGGTTAGGTATGATCTAAGAGAAGTTGAGTCGTCGAATCACTCTATGTCGAAAACATATCGTGACCGTCGGATTAAGTATTTACAAATGCATACTAATGCATACTAAAGAAACACACTATCCTTAACGGATATATTACACAAGTTGATCTTAACTAACTCCTAAGTATCTAAATATCCTAACACCAACCAGGGTTGGGAATGAACTGGCTCCATCTTTTATATGTATCATTTTTAAGTCAACTTTTTTCACTATGCCTTTTATGGAAGTTTCGACATCTCTCCACACGCCAATTGGTTCAATCAGACCTTGGTCAGTGAGTTTCAAATAAATGCCCGATTCTTGAAGCTGAGGTCGACCTAATTGTTCCCAAGTATCATGAGTCATGATATTAACTTGCGAACCATAATCGAGGACAACGTGTCAGACACGGTATCCATTTATTTCAAGGTCGATGAGAGGGTTGGCATCATTCTTGTATTTTTGGTTCAGTCGGCATATATTTGTAGCTTGTCTTAGCTCGACAGATTTATTTTTAATATTGTGCAACAAGTCAATTAGCTTCCTGACAACTTCTTCTTTAGTTATTAGATTGGCCAATTCATTAATAGCTTCCTGTCGAACTTCCTCATTATCTTCTTATGCTACTAGTTCATGGAATATATCAAATGCATTCTTAAACATAGATTTTTGTTTATTTGGATTTGGATAATCCTCTTTATTTATTACTTTGTTTATTTGTGGATTATCATGACTAGTTCGAGTACCTTGTCTTGTTACAATTTGCATACTATTTGTTCTAATCACATTAGATTTGGGAACACACGATAAGACATTAACATTCTTTTTATTTGTAATTTTTTGAAGCATGGTACGGAAATCCTCCAAGAAGTGATCCCCTACTCCACATTTTGTACATAATTTAAGATCTTTTCGATCTTTATAAGGACAATATGCATGGCGATGTCCTTCACTAATACAAGTGAAACACTGTCCAGGTTGTCGAGGTTGGAAGTCTTGACTTCCATTGCTGCAACCTCGGCCTGGAAATCCTCTGCATCGGTTGTAATTGTCATTGCACCGATCATATATTCGGCCGTCATATCTTGGATATCTATCATTTATATCATTTTGGTCGTATCTATCATTTATGTCATTCTGGTCATATCGATCGCTCTTTTCGTTCCTGTCATTTCTCTGGTCGATAGAATTGGTCTGGTATACTGCATGGTAATTTTGATTTTTCTTTAGATTCAAATGACATTCTGTTACAGAATGAGCACTAAATTAACATATCTAGCACCGCTTATCTTAATTGTTCTTCATGTTATAAGGACAGTCTTTTGTAGCATGCAAGTCGTAATCTTGACAAATATCACAGAAGCATCTTGTTTGTACCAGTCAAACATATTTTTGTCTGTCTTCCTGGTGACATAAATATTTTGAGTGTCCTGCAGTGGAACATTTTGTACACCATAATTATGCTCCTCCCAGATTGATGTTCCAGATAGATTAGTGCATTTTGGCCAGTTGTTCCTCAATATGTCTATCGGCAGGTGTGAGAGGGTAGTCGTCATCCATTTCGATTTGTAGAGCTTATGTCAGGGCATCTTCATATGTGGTGCATTCTTCCAACAGACACACACTTTAATATTTCGTAAGAGTCTAGCTATGAACCATTGGATCAATATTTTTTCCTCAATATCATAATCAATCTGTATGAGGAGGTATTTAAATCTCTTATCATACTCCTTTACGGTTTCTATACCGTGGTCTTTAACTTTTAAGCAACTAGTTACTTTGCATCCAGAATTTTGAAGAAACATAAGAAAAGTTGGTTGATTTGTGCCTTTGTCACATTTGGTGTTTTGTTAACATATCCCATATACCAGGTGAGCGCTCTTTTTCGCAAAGAGCCAGCAAACAGTGCCATCTGTTGGTCTTCATTGGTAAGTGTGTTGGCCTCCCATATTGATTCGCATACAAACCAATGTCGCTAAGGATCTTCATCACCCTCGTAGAACGCAAAGTGTGTTGTTGTTTACGTCATGTCTGTCATACTCTGTTATGGTTTCTATCGGTTTATGTACTGTGGTCTTCAACTTTTCAGCAACTAGTTACTTCGCATCCAGAGTTTTGAAGAAACATAAGAAAAGCTCTTTGATTTGTTCCTTTTTTGCATTTGGTGTTTTGTCAACATATCCCATATACCAGGTGAGTTCTCTTTTTCGCAAAGATCCATCAAACTACACCATCTGTCAGTCTTCATTGGTAACTGTGTTGGCTTCCCATCTGATTCGCATAAAAACCAATGTCTCTGAGAATTTTCATCACCCTCGTAGAACGGAAAGTGTGTTGTTGTTTGCGCCATGTCTGCATGAACTACTTCAAGCTCTAAACTAACTGGTGGAGTTGGTGGATTATTTCCAGTGACAGAATTACTTGCTTAGGTAACCTCGACAAGTACTATTTCCAAATGTGTGTTGAGAGAGGGTTCTTCACCTTCAATGCCAGTGTCTGGAACTTTGGTCGGTTCGTTGACTCTCGTAATTTGAATTTCTTTGACTACTTTTTTCGAAATCTAGGAAAAATTCTACTCAATTTGGATTTTGCTTCTCTTCAGATTTTTCAAAGAACTCAATGATTCACTCAATATTGTTAGTGGCAGGGGGGCGCTTCTGCATGATATGAATAGAGTAGGTTGAAACTTCGATTTGAAAACTTGGGCTGAAAATTGACCCAATTTCTTTCTTTTGGTCAATGAATCAATAGTCTATCGAATTCATCACCTTCATGGCTACGTCGACTCCAAATTCCCGACTGACCAACGTGAAGTCCTAAATCTTCTTCGACAATATCCTGCACTTGAACACTTTTATTTAGATGCAACAGAGAATGTGGCGTTATTACCTCGGATATGTTTACTTGGAGAGCACTACCACGCTCTATCCATAGGTATTCATCAACGCCCCTTTCTTGTCGAGTTCAACTCGACTATGGAGGATTTCCTTCCTCATATATCGTGATTCCCAATCTTTGTATTTTCTGGAGCATGCTCGCTATTATCAGAGAATCCACTCGAGCAGACATGAGCAGGATCTCCCTAGCTCAAAGTGATTCTAGAACAAATATAACAGACTACTAATGCATTTCCTAGATCTACGTAAGGATCGAGTATTAGATGTATTACCTTTCACATTTCAATCCTTTCTCCTGAATGCTGCTCCACATCTCATGGTCGTCAGATCCAAGATCCAAGACTTGTCAAGACAAGAAACAAGAGAAACAAGTAAAAGGCATCTATATAATAAGAGATCTAAGTAAACAGTTAATCAAGTAAACTACTCAATATCATTACACACATGAACAATATTGGTGGAAAGCATTTGTATTACTGTAAAAAGAGGGAAGTACATAATAGAGATATAGAACTACAACCAAGGCTTAACGCTGCAGCCCTTCTCCAACAAAGCCAATTGCCATATCCTTCCAAGGAAGTATGAGTTCTCCAATAGGTGAGTGGAGATGTTCCAAGGGTGATTTCACCAGCATGTAGATACTATAGAATTACTCCCCTTGGGATGGGAGTGAGCTTCATTTAAATAATACTAAGTGGATAGGATAGGTTGAGATATGATAGGAGAGACTTAAGGGATCTCTCCAAGGCATTAGGAACTGAGTGCCAATTCATCCAAGAGTTAAGGGATAGGGTCCCAAGTCAGCAAGCTTTGAGAAGGACCTCAAAGGAGCTATTTTTGCCATCTAACTGACTTTGTCACACCCTATAATGGGGAAAGGTGCGACATCGCATGTTGCTCATGTGCAACCTGCGACGACCTCTCAAAAACTACCACAAATGGGTACAAATCCTCCCATGATGATTACTTAGTCAAGATATCTTCATGGGTGTATACACTGAATCTTATGGTGGGTATATTTTGGGTGTAACAGAATGCCCCCCAAAGCATGAAGCTGTTGAAGATAGACAAGTGAAGTGCTTTGATAGAAGAAATGGAAATAGTCTTATGGGACGAAGGACACTGCTGCAGTACAATTGACTCTGAATTGAAAATCTCATATGAAGTAGAACATGGCTTCCGACCAATACAGTGCATATCCATGGTAGTAATGATTGACTAAACACAATCATGGATACTAGACACAAGCGTAGATCCATGATGAGATGATAAAACATCCACGACCAATACAAATGTGGATTCGTGTGATATAACTCAATACAAACTCCATCGCAACCTGGGTAAAACATGACTCCCCAGGGTCTTCAAGCTGAACCCGCAATGATACGAATATATCCATGTGATTACAAATGTCTTGATGTCGAACATGGTAGAAACCACTTGATTACCGAACATTGATGTAAACCGTTAACAAGTGCGAGGGAGATCACCATTGATGTCAATGATTCCCAAGATATCACAGTACATTTCATCAAGTGTGAAAAATTAGTTGAAGTCGAACCCAAGACAAAATATTTCAATCAAGAGTCAATGATGTAAACTCATGTTGAAAGCGAGGTAACCTACCATTGAGGCATGCAGGGCCAAGGTACTCGATTGGTTTCTAGATTCAATCCTCGGATGATGAGTTGAAGTTGAAAAGGATGAATCCGTCGAAGGAGGGCCATGATGAATCCCCCATCAATCGACACGAAACACGAAAAAAATGTATAGAGTAGATCGGATGGTACAGTAACATGCAAGACTGATATGATGGCGGGTGTACTGACTATAGATGATAAATGATAGCCATATTCTTGAACATGGTCATGGCATGACTTGGCAGTATTGAAACGACGAGTGCGACACAAATTCTTAAAGCGACTGATGATGGAATCTTTTCTTTGAATGACTCAAAGGAGTAACAAGACTCAGGAAATAAGTGGAACTCGAGGGCAAACGGATGATCCAAGTGCTGTATGCAAATGCAGATGAGTGCCATGTTCAAGAATGATTACATACTGCCACTAACAAGGTATGTAACACAAACGCTTTCCTTTTTCCCCATCACGAATGATGCGTGCCTCATGTGTTTTTTTACGAGCTTGATGAGGGTAACTAGATGCTCGGTATAGCTCATCTCATAGATGAGTCCAATCCCAAATGTTTTACAAACCTAGGAAAGAAGGGGTTCATCCCAAAATGGGCCCTTCAATGTTTGAATTTTAACGAGTCCAAAGAAGGAAAACTCGGCGTTATTTCATGTTTAGAGAGTCCAAAAAGAAATAAAGGAGACTCCAAGAGATTATTTTTCATCAAGTTAGTCTCTCTGCTCGAAAAAGGATAAAACAATGCAAGAGAGAACTCTTCCAATCATGATTGATTGAAGTATTCCTTTTTCATAAATAGTGTTTCCTGGTCCAAAAAAGGGGTAAACTATCACCAGAAAGACGATCATTCAAATGCTTTTACAAGTGTGAAAGCATCACGTTCGCTTGGCAATCTTTTCCTATTTAGGGAGTCTGAAAAGAGCTTTAAAAGGACTCCATGAACAACTTTATCATGGTTGATAACCGAGTATGACAAAGGAAAAATTAAACTCGGCACAATTCCTTTTCCGTAAATAGTCTAGCGAGGCTAGATAAAGTGATAAACCTATACTCGTTAGACACACCTTTTTACTCAAATTTTTAACGAGCACAATAATGGTATCAAAAGCACTCGGGATCTTTTTCATGTTTGAACCAGAGCACGAAAAAGTAAAAACTAAGCTCAAACCACTTTTCATGTTTTAACCAGAGCACGAAAAAAGTGAAAAAGTAAGCTCAAATACTATCTTACTGTTTTTAATGAGCTCAAAGATAGGTTGGAAGAATGCTCATGATGTCTACTTCATTTTTTAACGAGCTTGTAACAGAAAATGAACTATGCTCGGGATAATTTTCATGGTTTAATGAGCTCGAAACCTAAAAAAGGAAAGTATGCTCGAAAATGTTCCCAGTGGTGAACTTCTTCCCGTCATGAAATCCAAAGGTTAGCACATGCCCCCAGCATTATTGCTAGAAGTAAGTGACTTAGCTCCAACATGACGTGGAGAGGTGATCGAGTTGACTTCAATGTAACTTCCATTGGTTGAAGACATGCCCCCAAGCTTCATTTCATTCGCCTAAGGCATAGGTGGGTGAAAAGAAGGTTCAAGTACTAAGTCTATAAGGAGACTCGACTCAAAGGGAAAGGATATGTTTCATTTTTTAACGATCTTGACACAAGATTAAAACTCTGCTCGTGGGAACCTATTTCATTTTTTAACGATCTTGACATAAAAAGGGAACTATGCTCATAGGTTAAGGCCCATTGACGGGTTCCTTCCCAACATGATGCCCAGAGGTTGGTAAATGCCCCCAACATGATTGGTAGTGTCTTAACATGGTAGTGTTCCCTCAACATGATTACTGATGATACGACATGTGGCATTCCCCCCAAGCTTCATTTCATTTGAAAATGTTGCTTGCTAACCCAACTACCAACCTGGATACTAATATGAAAATGTTCACCAAGGGGGGGAAAACGAGAATCAAATGAAATGAAGGTTCAATTTCTAACTCTAGTGAGAGACTCGAACAGATGGGAGGGAGATCTATTTCATTTTTGCACAAGCTTGAAATAGACAATAACTATGCTTGAGGGGGCCCATCTTATTTTGTAACGAGCTTGAAATGGGATAAAACTATGCTCAAGTGGATTGGCTTCATTTTTATGCAAGCTTGAAACCAAAGGTAAACTATGCTAGGTTGGTTGGTTTCATTTTTTAATGAGCTTGAAACATAACATAAACCGTGCTCGTATCCCCCATTCTCAGGGGGAAGAAACCACTAAAACATGTGGAACATTTAGGGAATTCTGATGACTAGGAGTCATATGATGAGTGGGTGTCACGAAGGAAAGTTGATCAACGGTCACAATCCTCCCATCGTACGGAAAATACATCACTCGAAAGAGTGTGGACACTACAGCTTTCATAGCATAGACATAATCATGTCCAAGGAGCAAATTGAAATCTAAAGGACATTGGACAACCATGACATCAATATAAATAGTTTTACCTCTCAATGTGACAGGTAACTATGGGAGAATCCCTAAAGGTCCAGTAGGCCTTCTATTAAAAGCCAAAATCAGGTCAGTTACTGGCACAAGCTGAGGGGAACCTATAACTTTCCAAGTAGTTGAGGATAAAATACTAACAGAAGCTCCCTCATCAACTATCGTACGAAAGATTTCTTTATCAGAAACGCCTACAGATATTTGAAAGGGAATACTCGAAGGAAGACGAGATTCTGTTAGACCATTCCAATCAAAGGAAATGACCTCATTACTTGGGGGGGTCTTGTAGGAATGGACAGGGTCTCCCCTTTCCTAGGACATTCTGAACTGACTAGGAAAACATCAGCAGTTTCCAATTCACTCTCACTTGGAAGATAATAATGAGACGAAGATTGTGTCATGGTGACTACTTCAGTATGGAATTTCTCCAATGAAAGAGTGGGATCGAGTGGAGATGAGATCGACTCGATCACTTCACTCTTGGAAGGAAGAGTGGGATCAATTATAGATGAAACTGAATTGATCACTTGGTCAACTAGCGGGGGGTCGAGGGAAACCTTACTATCACTTGTTGGAAGCACCTGTTGATAACTAGTAATATCTTCCAACTACTGCGAAGCTTCATCCATGCTTGGACAAAGGTAAGTACGATGCATTCCCTTACATAGCCAGCAAGGGTCTGTAGCTCTACCCTTCCGACCCTTCACCATATTTTTTACTGGTCGAGGGAGTGTCATCAACATGATGGTCAGAGGTTGACAATACAAGTGGTTTGGGGTTTTTAGACCACACTTCTGACACACGGGAAAGACCCAGAAAATCCTTGAGATGGTGATCACCCTTGCAAAGTTTGCAAGGGAACTTGGGCTTGCGAGGCATTCTCATAGAATGAGTGCCATCAGAGGCAGATGGTTGATGCTTGGTCTCTTTCTTATCCTTCTTCTTCTTAATCTTCCTTTTCTTCTTCTTCTTCTCACTCGCCTTCGTACTAACATCAGAGTTTTCAGTAGGAGAAGAAGAAGAGACGAAATCAGATTCTACTTTTGACGAAGAAGGAGAATGGTCACCATGAGGCTGATGCTCATGTGGTGAAGGACCTAGGTTTGACACAATTGGTGCATTTGGTGTAACTGGATTAGAGAATAACCATACTGGTAATCCTATCGTCAATCCAGGAAGACTCAACGTAGCCATAAAGGGAGGACCAACAGTTCCACAAGGGGGAATAACAAATGGCACACCCTGGAAAGGGGCGCCTTGGTTGGTAGTCCTGGAAGAATCTTCCATACCTGAACTTCCTAAGAGTCTCTAAAGTACCACACAAGTCAAGCACTACTCAAGTCTAAAAGCAACAAGAAAACTGTGTGAATAGGAGTGGATTCAAAGTCTGGATCCTCGCGGGATTATCAAGGCATCACAAACCGCTATATACTGCAGGGTCCAACAATATGACGCGACAAGGAGGATTGGGACCATACCCTTGCCTGCATACCCGATTACCTGGACAATACGTGCATGCTAATCTGCCTGAGTGTTGTTCTCGGTGTATTGTTTTGACAAGATGGCCAAATGGTTAACTTAGTTGGCTTCAGGAATCCTAGTGGTGTCTCCCGATATATGCAAGGTACGTGGGAGTTCAAATCCGTAGTGGTGCTTTCTAATGCACAACCGTTCGGCAAGAGACCTTCCGATATACTATCGAGTACATGATACACCCTTCAATATACGCCAAATATAGATTATTGTACTTGGTGGGTACGTGTCATGTCCCAAATTTCGTATTGGGTCACAATGGCCTAATCACATTGGCCCTATTCATTAGAGTTTGTCAAATTGATGCTAAAGGTCAAATAATTGCCAAGGAGGAAAATTACTAGTTTCCTAGGTTTGGGGTGGAAGCTTTGGGATTTGGAATAATGGGGATAATAAATGATGCTTAGACATTAGAAGGGTTCAATTACTTAATAAATAGAGTGAATAAAGAAATTCAAGAGAAATCCTAGGTGACAAATGGTTTTGGAGACATATGGAGGATGTGGGACCCACACTAGCTTGATTTTTCATAATACATGGTATCTCTCTTTTGCAAATTCGAATTAATGGGAATGTGATCACTCTTGGGTGAGTTGGTAAGTCATAACACATGTCATTGAGCATCTTAGGTCGAATTGGGAAGGATGGATAACCTCCATGGAAGATAAAGAGTCAAAGTGGAAGTTTGTGGACAATTGGGCTAGATTCCCTAGCCCCTATGACACCAATGATGAAGCATCTATGACAACTATGACAAATTGCAGACCTGACCTCTGACATCTGACCACTATGACATGTCAGCCCCAAAAATAGGCTCAAGGAAGGCGAATTTGGGAGTTGGAGAAGCCAAAGAGACTCAAAATCGAATTTGGGAGAAGATGGAAGGTTGGAACTAGGAGACAAGTGGCAAATGTGGAATATTTCCTAAATGGAAATCTATTCAATCTATTGAGAGGATTTCGACCCTTAGAAGGCTAATGTTGGTTATAAAATGTAGAAATGAAGTATGAGAATAGCTTTTGATCATTTGTAGAATTTGCAATTGCATTTGTGAAGAGGGAGAGCTAGTGGATGACTAGTTTCTTGCATTAGCCAATTTCGAGGGTGAAAGATTCCCATCCAAGTTGGTAATTGGAAAGGCCATTCAGACCTTTAATTTGGAGCTTTAATGGAGTCTTTATTTGTAGGTGTAAGCTACAGGGCAGCTCATGGTTTCTTCTATTGCAGCTCACTCCTTCAACCATTTCTAGTTTTGATGGCATATTCTTGATCCTTGAGGGAGGGCGTTTTTGGTGAGCTATTGTACTCTTTGGAGAAGATTTTAATGCCCCATTTATTTTTTAATATGAAATAAATACTCTTTTCTTCATCTCCAAAAAGTTTCAGGTCGAAATTCCAAGTGTAAAATTAGTCACAACAGATCTAATGAACAAGTAAATCAATCACAACAGATGAATATAGAAAATATGGTGTAAAACTATGCAAAACATGCAGCAGTGCTCAATATCCCAGAAAGGGTGAATGAATTACAATAGAATACAATATTTTTCAATGAGCAATTCGAATTGACTAAGTAGGCCATTCGAATCACTGAATGGAGTAGCTTGACTCCAACTAGGAGTCCTCATCATCAATCGGTGGTGGTCATCAATGCACAAGAACCAGTCATCCAGGTGTCAATCTGAGTCTAACTGAGTGTGTCATGTGTAACTGAAGTGTGTAGCACTGATTAAGGGAAGGAGGCTCAGTGGGGGGCACATGGCAGGCTAATTGAAGTCAGAACAAGTCATCTAGTCAATTTGGAGGTCCAACGGAAGTGAAATAGTTAGTCGGGAGTGAAACTAGCCTCAAATCAGGGAGAATCAGAGCTAACTGAATGTAACTGAAGTGGAACTGCAGTGGTAGGTGAGAAAGTGCACCCTTCTCTGGCAGTAGGTGAGAAGTGGGCGCCTTTCAGACTAGGAGGGCTAAAGAACTGAAGTAAGTGGCTCCCGGGTGCTAGAAAGAGGTGTCTAAGGTGTTGGAGGCATCAACCTGGTGACTGGGATGCATGCAAAGTGCATGCAAACCCTAGAATTTGCATGCAAACCCTAATTGCATGCAAGATCCTGGAAAAGATGATGTGGATATCCGAACACCCCCCCTCAAGCTAGACTATGATGTGCAAAAAATAATGTGGGGCCCTGGTAACTAAGACCAAAGGTCACCCCAATACAATAATCCAAAAAATAACAGTAAATAAACCGAGGAAATGGGGAAAACCTCATGGGAAAAATACCCCCCCTCAAAATAGACTGTAGCACACCAAAATATTTAACTACTCCAAAATCAAGTAGATATGTCTGGAGGTATCTTACTCTTGGGAGTAAATGGATCATGCTCCAAAAACATGTGCTTTAATTCTCCATGAGTGGATGCAAGCGAATGTGGAGACTTTAAGAACTTGCTCTTCATACCGAAAATGGTGAGAACAAATCTGAAAATATAAGGATGATCCTGGAACCTGTGATTCGAACCAAGTGAGGTAGGAATAGCTCCAATCAAATAAAATAGATCTTGAAACTTGAACTTCTTATCAATAGAAGTTAAATCAGCTCCAAAAATAGATGAATGGTTTCTTGAGATCTCCTTTGAACCAACAAGGGTGAGATCAAAACCAAAAGCAGCAAAAAGTGCATGAGAATTGAACAAAAGCGAATGGTAGTTCTCTTCATCTTCATTAAAAATCTGAGAAACTTTGTAAATGATAGAACATAAGTCTATAGGAGGCATGCAATCAAGGAGTGCAAATGCTTCACCTCCAAAATCAGATTTTACCTCCAAAACTTCAAGTAGATCGTTATTCTGCATGCTGGAAAACTCATGTGAAGGAGAGGATTCAAGAACCTCTTCGAAATCTAGAGTATGAGCTGGTTTATCTTGCTCAGAGTTTGAAATAGAAGACATTGAGAGAGTGAGTTTTGAATCTACAGTTTCTTCTTCATTTTGAACAATTGTTGAGGCCAAGACATGATCGGAAATAACACATAAGGATATCTCACTGGGCTTGTTCTCCAAAAGGCTAGCATGATCCTCTTCTTCCTGCTTTCCAAATTCTCTGTCAAGTTGGACCCATAGATCACTTGGATTTTCAGTAGTATTACTGAGGTAGCGCATACAAGGAGACATAGCAAGACACATTGCTCCAAAAGCTCTGTCACAATCATTGAGCCAATCATTCTCCTCTTCATCGGAATCAAAATCTCTTGTATTACCAATGCACATATCAAAAAGACATTGTCTCTTCAAGAATGCAATCATCTTTGGTTTCCATTCATCATAGTTGAATGGAGTAAGAATATTTTGTGAAGAAGAAGTCTCCATCTTTGCATTAGCGAATGCACATGGAGGAATTAAGAAACCTACAAATCACACACAAACAAACACTATGTTTTCAGCCTTGCATGCACATGAGATTTTGCATGCCACTGCTGAAATATATTGGTAAGCAATTCACTCAATCTTCATGTAGAACACCTACAGAAAAGAAATCTTGTCCCTGCCATGGCTCTGATACCATGTAAAATTAGTCACAGCAGATCTAATGAACAAGTAAATCAATCACAACAGATGAATATAGAAAATATGGTGTAAAACTATGCAAAACATGCAACAGTGCTCAATATCCCAGAAAGGGTGAATGAATTACAATAGAATACAATATCCGTCAATGAGCAATTCGAATTGACTAAGTAGGCCATTCGAATCACTGAATGGAGTAGCTTGACTCCAACTAGGAGTCCTCATCATCAATCGCTGGTGGTCATCAATGCACAAGAACCAGTCATCCAGGTGTCAATATGAGTCTAACTGAGTATGTCATGTGTAACTGAAGTGTGTAGCACTGTTTAAGGGAAGGAGGCTCAGTGGGGGGTGCATGGGAGGCTAACTGAAGTCAGAACAAGTCATCTAGTCAATCTGGAGGTCCAACGGAAGTGAAACAGTTAGTCGGGAGTGAAACTAGCCTCAAATCAGGGAGAATCGGAGCTAACTGAATGTAACTGAAGTGGAACTGCAGTGGTAGGTGAGAAAGTGCACCCTTCTCTGGAAGTAGGTGAGAAGTGGGCGCCTTTTAGACTAGGAGGGCTAAAGAACTGAAGTAAGTGGCTCCCGAGTGCTAGAAAGAGGTGGCTAAGGTGCTGGAGGCATCAACCTGGTGACTGGGATGCATGCAAAGTGCATGCAAACCCTAGAATTTGCATGCAAACCCTAATTGCATGCAAGATCCTGGAAAATATGATGTGGATATCCGAACACCAAGTAGAAATGTATAAATCTCATTTTTAATGGAAGAACAATTCCATTTCCCCACGACCTTGTTGTGAGCCAATGTATTGATGATGATTTCGAATGAATGGATGATTCTATGATATATTTGTGATCAATATACTGCGATGGATGTATTCTACAAGTTTCATGTACTGTACTTGAGCATTTGAAACATTTTTACTCAGATTAGCTGTATTGGGAGGTGAAATAGTGCCATTTCCCCAAGGGTCGAATTGGGGATTTTTGCAGTTAAATGGGAGAGGGTGAGAACAGTTGTAATAATCCATTAATGGTGCATATGATACTTTAATAAAATACTTAACACATTACATACCTCTGTTCATAAATTTGAGTGGGTTTGGAGGCATTTGGGAAGCCATTTTCAGTACTTACCTCAAGGGGATTTGAACCCCAAATTACTAGTAAAATTGCATACTTGGTCCAGAATCTTAAGAGAGTTTGCAGAGGTATTTTGGTGACCATATTTCATCCCTAAACATCATATTCAAGTAATAATATCATTCATACACCTTCCTTGAATATTTGAAGGGATTTGGAGTCAATTTGATACCTAGAGACTAATACTAGTCAAAGGGAAATCACTAGTAAAGTTACCTACATTGACCAGAATTGAAAGAGGATTTGCAGAAGTATTTTAAAGGTCCAAAGGCATCCTTGAAACACATATTTATGTTCTAATATTATTCATATACATTCTCAAAATATTTGGGATCATTTGGGGCAAATTTGGGACCTAGAGATCAAAACTAGTCAAAGGTCTAACTAGGGAAAAAAGTGAAAAATTGCCATTTTGATAAAATTCCTAACAAGGGACATTAGAGTGGTATTAGAGCATGGTCCTTGCACCTGTGGATTAGGTACATACATTCAAGAATAATAGGCATCCATATCTTACTATTATGATGAATCCTATGAGTACAATTCTTATGAGGAATATGCAGATGCTTATGAGCAATATGAAGCAGAATGTGAATGGTACGAGGAAGAGATGCCATCATGCAACACTTATTACAATTTCAAGAGAAATGAATATTATTCTTATGAATTTAAATATGATGAATATGAGTGTGTCACACCAACCAAGGATAATTCTATGAGTGAGTTCCAAAGATGGAGAGCAAAATATAAAACCTTGCCCCAACAATATCAAAAATATCAAGAATATCTTGCTTTTAGCAAAAATACACAACATGCCATGTCTTTTGAGTACTTTGTTGAACATGTTTTTGAAAATAGGCCCAAACATGAAGATGTGGAGTTAGTAAAGAAAGTTTTATGCCCTTCTTGTAAAGTACCTTGGAGCGAGTATCATATATGTGTGCATGAAATGATGTCCTCCTTGAGGAGAGCTTTTGAGATTTATTCAAGAAGAGATTTCAAATATACTGATCCTAAGGAAAACAAGGGGAAAAATGCATCAGCTTGGTTGAAGGAGAAAAATGAAGAGACATCACAAGAGCGTGAAGAAGATTCTATTGAAAATATGGAAGATCATTTCGAGACACCTTCTAGCTTAGACATGAACCAAAGAGCATCTACTGATGGATGTTTAAACTATGAAGGAGTACCTACTGATGGGTGCTCACACCTCTATGTTGGTGACATAGAGATCACTTTTGAAAATGTTGCTGCAAGCCCAAGTTCCATTAAGCATGATAATGAAGACCTTGTAGCAATTGAAGAAGAACCAAGATCAACTTCCCCATCACCACTTGAGCTTCATGCAGTTGGTCCAAGAAAAAATGAAGAAGATGAGGAGGTTCATTTGAAAGAGCCTCATTTTCTTGAAGGGTCCTTAAAGATGAATGAAATGAATATCCAAGATTCCCTCAGCATTCTCCATGACACTCAAGCATTGGTGTCAAATTCTTGTTGGAGAGCTACTTCATTGGAGGAAACATCCTTCCTTGAAGACATGGAGAAGATTCAAAGAGCAATGTGCCACATCAAAGGTAATTTCATGTCTTTGCTTTTTGATAGAAACCATTTGTTTGAGCTTAATGAATTGTTACATGATGCATACTTGAATAATAATGAGGATATTCATAAGCTCACAATTCAAAATGAGCAACTTCTTGAAAAGTTGCAAGATACTTGTTTTTCCTCCTATGTTTCAGATTGTCAAATGGTAGATTGTTTGGAGGATTCTCATGACATGGTGGATCATGAGAAATGTGGGAATTTGAATGTGCTTAATGTGTTTGAATATGAACTTGAAGAGATCCAAACACTTGATGTGGTGGAAGAGGAACTTGAATTGTCTCTTGATGAAGGTTATGCAATTTTTAAAGAAGAGCATGATTCCTCTACATTGGAACCAATCTATGACAAAGGTTTCCCACTTTTGAAGGAGCTGCATGATACTACCCACATGGATCCTTCCCATGATGAAACTTTTGCACTTTTTGATCATTTGGGTGAGTTAGTTCGTTCTCCTACATCCTACAATTCCATGTTTTGCAGTATTAGTCTCAATGAAGTATGGGTGAAAGGGTTCTTTTTTATGGTGCCACATGAGGAGTATGGAACTCCTAGATTTATCTTTTATGATGACATGGTTGGAGAACATTCTTATTCACATTTTCAGTAGCATAATTTGTCACTTTATGATGATTCACATCTACATGGATGCACCTATGATATGGATTTGAGTCACTTGAAGACTCATGGTTTTTCTTGCTCAACACTGGGTTCATTTGATGTTATAGGAACTTCATCCAACACTTGGGTGAATAGATTTATGATGGGAGAACATTTTTGTTGGCAGCCACATACTTTGTTACATCTTTATGATTCTCACATTCATGGATGTATGGGTGAGACTTATTTGAGTCATTTGAAGTCTCTTTGTTTTTTCTGCTCATTATTTGGTTCAGATTTTAGTGGAGATTCTTCATTCACTTCTTGGATGAAAGAATACATGGTTGAATATTTTGATGCATATCACATCCTTTTGGAGCAGCATTATAGGACATGGGATACTCACCTATGTCATTTGAGCAGATTTGATTGGTCACTTGAAGCTTGTATGCACTTGAAAAATCGTGGTCTACTTGCTTGGAGGTACAAGCACTTTCATGATTCTTTGATGAAGCACCTCCTTGATGTACATTTTCATTATGTAGTTATGTACTTTGATGATATTTATTTTGTACTCATGATGTTTGGATGAATGCATACAAGAAAATGGGATCCAGGAATCATCTTATCTGATGGTATGGGTTGGAGAGAACTCTTCATTGTTGGGGTGCAATACAAGCATAGGGACCCTGGAATAATTTTTATCTCATTGGTTTCAATTTTTTGGGGGAAACAAGCAGTATGGGAGATGGATTTCCCCACTTAATAAAGTGATTTTTATCAGAGTAGTGCAGCAGCAAGCATGGTGGTTACTCTCTAAAATCTTCATGGAAACTCAAAGACTCAAGGTTGGGCAATTCAATGGCAACTTCAAAGAATTATAGAGAAAGTAGGTTCTTCAACACCCATGTTTAAAATTGATTGAGGACAAGCAATATTGGGAAGGGAGGATTTTTCATGTCCCAAATTTGGTATTGGGTCACAATGGCCTAATCACATTGTCCCTATTCATTAGAGTTTGTCAAATTGATGCTAAAGGTCAAATAATTGCCAAGGAGGAAAATTACTAGTTTCCTAGGTTTGGGGTGGAAGCTTTGGGATTTGGAATAATGGGGATAATAAATGATGTTTAGACATTAGAAGGGTTCAAGTACTTAATAAATAGAGTGAATAAAGAAATTCAAGAGAAATCCTAGGTGACAAATGGTTTTGGAGACATATGGAGGATGTGGGACCCACACTAGCTTGATTTTTCATAATACATGGTATCTCTCTTTTGCAAATTCGAATTAATGGGAATGTGAACACTCTTGGGTGAGTTGGTAAGTCATAACACATGTCATTGAGCATATTAGGTCTAATTGGGAAGGATTGGTAACCTCCATGGAAGATAAAGAGTCAAAGTGGAAGTTTGTGGACACTTGGGCTAGATTCCCTAGCCCCTATGACACCAATGATGAAGCATCTATGACAACTATGACAAATTGCAGACCTGACCTCTGACATTTGACCACTATGACATGTCAGCCCCAAAAATAGGCTCAAGGAAGGCGAATTTGGGATTTGGAGAAGCCAAAGAGACTCAAAATCGAATTTGGGAGAAGATGGAAGGTTGGAACTAGGAGACAAGTGGCAAATGTGGAATATTTCCTAAATGGAAATCTATTCAATCTATTGAGAGGATTTCGACACTTAGAAGACTAATGTTGGTTATAAAATGTAGAAATGAAGTATGAGAATAGCTTTTGATCATTTGTAGAATTTGCAATTGCATTTGTTAAGAGGGAGAGCTAGTGGATGACTAGTTTCTTGCCTTAGCCAATTTCGAGGGTGAAAGATTCCCATCCAAGTTGGTAATTGGAAATGCCATTCAGACATTTCATTTGGAGCTTTAATGGAGTCTTTATTTTCAGGTGTAAGCTACAGGGAAGCTCATGGTTTCTTCTATTGCAGCTCACTCCTTCAACCATTTCCAGTTTTGATGGCATATTCTTGATCCTTGAGGGAGGGCGTTTTTGGTGAGCTATTGTACTCTTTGGGGAAGCTTTTAATGCCCCATTTATTTTTTAATATGAAATAAATACTCTTTTATTCATCTCCAAAAAGTTTCAGGTCGAAATTCCAAGTAGAAATGTATAAATCGCATTTTTAATGGAAGAACAATGCCATTTCCCCACTACCTTGTTGTGAGCCAATGTATTGATGATGATTTCGAATGGATGGATGATTCTCTGATATATTTGTGATAAATATACTTCCATGGATGTCTTCTACAAGTTTCATGTACTGTACTTGAGCATTTGAAGCATTTTTACTCAGTTTAGTTGTATTGGGAGGTGAAATAGTGCCATTTCCCCAAGGGTTGAATTGGGGATTTTTGTAGTTAAATGGGAGAGGGTGAGAATAGTTGTAATAATCCATTAATTGTGAATATGGGACTTTAATAAAATACTTAACACATTACATACCTCTTTTCATAAATTTGAGTGGGTTTGGAGGCATTTGGGAAGCCATTTTCAGTACTTACCTCAAGGGGATTTGAACCCCAAATTACTAGTAAAATTGCATACTTGGTCCAGAATCTTAAGAGAGTTTGAAGAGGTATTTTGGTGACCATATTTCATCCCTAAACATCATATTCAAGTACTAATATCATTAAAACACCTTCCTTGAAGATTTGAAGGGATTTGGAGTCAATTTGATACCTAGAGACCAATACTAGTCAAAGGGAAATCACTAGTAAAGTTACCTACATTGACCAGAATTGAAAGAGGATTTGCAGAAGTATTTTAAAGGTCCAAAGGCATCCCTTAAACACATATTTATGTTCTAATATTATTCATATACCTTCTCAGAATATTTGGGATCATTTGGGGCAAATTTGGGACCTAGAGATCAAAACTAGTCAAAGGTCTAACTAGGGAAAAAAGTGAAAAATTGCCATTTTGATAAAATTCCTAACAAGGGACATTACAGTACGTGAAGGAGCTTGATATACCATTAATTAAGTGGAAGACTACAATACCCATGGGATATAGTGTTGGAAAATAACGACAGTTTCCACACTTAACGACGCCGGAACACGTCTCTAACTCACACACAGTTACTAAGCTAGCGTTAATTTTATCTTGTACGGTTAGGTGGATGCATGAGGTGATTACATAAATGTAAACATAATTCAATCCTCAACTACATGATAATGCACATGTTTCTTTCTTTTTCTATGAAAACTACTTAAGGTAAGGAGAGATTTTTCTTTCTTTCAAACCAAAAGTACTTAAGTAGTAGCAAAAAGAAGAATTCCTTCCTAGAGTGAAATAACTCTAACTTTCTGCAATAATCAGTTAAAAAGCGCAAAGAAAATGAAAGATGCAACTAATCTTAACAATGTGTAAGACAAAATGATGAAGCACTTTTCAATTTTCAAATGCATGTACCAAAAATGAAATTTGATAACTCAACGCTTTTCATATCTATATACAAAAAGTGACAAGATATCTAGAGCACTCTAATCTTTCCAAAATTCCCAAAGAAAAATGGAAAGCACCCAAACAACTCAAAGGCACTCAAGAGAGGCTCAAAATCTACCAAATGCAATAATTATAACTCATTTCCTAGATTTTTACACTTGAAAAAGACACATCTAAGCTATGGAAAGGAGAATTCCACAAACATTTCCAATCAAATGCAAGACAAAGAAAAGCACTTAATAATCATGTCTAACTCAAATGTACACAAAATTGAAACAATCCTTTTCTTCTCCCTATGAGTGTGAGACCAAGAATTTCAAATGTTCAAATTAAAGCAAGAAGAATACTTATGTTTTCCAATTTCATGAATATAACAAAAGAGTGACAAAATCAATATTTTCTTTGAACTAAAGTGGAGACAAAGAATCAATCTTTTCCAATAATCATTAGATAGCTTAGCATGTAAAGGAAACAAGATGCATAACCCAAGAAAAAGAGGCTAAAAAAGACATGGATATCCCACACTCTTTGGGTCTTTAAAACAATCCAATCACGCCAAACCAAAAATGATCTCAAAACCTTGAGATGGGTCAAAACAACTAAATGATGCATGATTCATGGCCCCCCTTGGCCATGAGGGGGATTTTTTTTTCAAAAATAGAACCCATTTTGCTTAAAAATGCAAGCAAAACACTAGTTTTGACTCAAAGGGCCAAACATGAATCCAAATCTCAAAAGACCCAAAAACCAATACAAACAAGACAAACACAACACTGCTAGACAAAAAGGGTCTCTGCCTGGAAAGTACAGTGTAGAGGAGTCTGTACACAAACCAAAACTCAAATAAGAAATGGAGAAGGGATGCCTGTATGGAAATTTTTGCAAATAGGCACACTCTATGCTTATACACAGTGCGACATCGTAGTTTACCAATGTGGGAAGTGCGACGATGTCACAGTATACCAATGGAAGGATGGCGATGAGAAGCCAACAAACAAAGAATGAAGATAAAAAATGACACAGTGTCGCTCTGGGTACACTAACTAGGTGCGACAGGTGAGATCTAAGTTCAAAAATGGGCCAAATCTCCAAGTAATGAGCAATGAACTGGTTTGAAAATGAGAAGTACAAACTTAGAAGAAGGTAATCAAACTCTTCAAAGTGAAGATCTGATGGTGAAAAAGACTTAGGAGGAAAATTAGATGGCTGGAAAAAGAAATCAACTCAAAATGGAATTCAAATTGAAAACTAAAACTATGTTCATTCCCCAGTATGGTCGCCAGATTTGTTATCTGACAATCCACTCGAGCGGACGCGAGCAGGATCTCCCTGGCTCAAAGTGAGTCTAGAACAAATAGAAGAGACTACTAATGCATTTCCTAGATCTACTTAAGGATCGAGTATTCGATGTCTTACCTTTCACTTCACAATCCTTTCTCCTGAATGTTGCTCCATGTCTCACAGTCATCAGATCCAAGCTGCAAGACCTGTCAAGACAAGAAACAAGAGAAACAAGTAAAAGGAATCTATACAATAAGAGATCTAAGTAAACAGTTAAGCAGGTAAACTACTCAATATCATTACATGCATGAACAATATTGGTGGAAAGCATTTGTATTACTGTAAAAAGAGGGAAGTACATAATAGAGATATAGAACGACAACCAGGGCTTAACGTTCCAGCCCTTCTCCAACAAATCCAGTTGCCATATCCTTCCAAGGAAGTATCAGTTCTCCAATAGGTGAGTGGAGATGTTCCAAGGGTGATTTCACCAGCATGTAGATACCATAGACTTCCTCCCCTTGGGATGAGAGTGAGCTTCATTTAAATAAGACTAAGTGGATAGGATAGGTTGAGATATGATAGGAGAGACTTAAGGGATCTCTCCAAGGCATTAGGAACTGAGTGCTAGCTCCTCCAAGAGGTAAGGGATAGGGTCCCAAGTCAGCAAGCTTCGAGAAGGACCTCGAAGGAGCTATTTTTTCCATCTAACTAACTTTGTCACACCCTGTAATGGGGAAAGGTGCGACGTCGCATGTTGCTCATGTGCAACCTACGGTGACCTCTCAAAAACTACCACAAATGGGTACAAATCCTCCCAGGATGATTACTTAGTCAAGATATCTTCAGAGGTGTATACACTGAATCTTATAGTGGGTAGATTTTGGGTGTAACACTCGCCTGCTCCCTTAACTCGTCTCGCCTATTTTTTTTTCTTCTCCCACTCAATATTTTAGATATTTGGAGTGCTTTTATGACTCATTTATCTATCTTTTTGGAATTTGTTGGATCTTTCACTGCTTGTCATGCTGCTTTTTCATCTGTTGACCTTTATCATGCATCTACTCCACCAGAACATGTTTGGATACCCCTAATGCTGGTATGAAATTCTCTAGGAAACTGGGGAAGTACAGAACTTCATTTGTTCAAGAAATACTCCCACTCTCTCTCTTGTATGATTTTCTCCCACTTTCTTTCTTTTTCTTCCCAATTTGAGTTTGGAAGTCGCGGAGACAACAAGGGACGAGTCTCGACAATATGGGCTACACCTTTTTTGACTAGGAACTTGAACATAAGTGTTGGCGAAGAACACAGAAACTGGTCGGTTAGGTCGGTCTAAAACCTTTTTTGCACGTCGTCAATGGACACTGACTCTTCAATTGCGTATTCTTCACAAAACTCGTCACCAAACTTCTTGCACCATTCAGATAGATTCATACGGCCTCTGTTGATCAGCATTTTTATTAACTTGTTCTCCTTCTCATCTGCTCATCTTTTCATCTAGGAGCTTCATCAGTATGAGTGGCACGGATTCCATGAACGTTTCACCTATCTCAGAAAATAATTTTTCTCTTGCTTGAGCAATCGTTAGCTTGTTTCTTCTGGCATAATTTTGTAGGTAATTAGCAATCTTTCTTTCCCACCAATCCTTAATCTCTTGCTCTGATATCATTGATCATGCTCGCTATCATCTTATGTATGCATCTGTTAGGATATTCCTATACTCCATCCTAGTCCCGCATGTATTTTGATCATTTACATTTTCAGTCATGCATGCACTTTTTAGGGTTTGCATGCATTCTAGGGTTTGCATGCATTTTGCATGCATCCTAGTCATCAGTCCAGCACCTAGCCCTCAGTTATCCAGCCCCCAGGAGCTTCTCACTATTCAGTTTTATCCCTCCAATTGCTTAATGCGCCCTTATTCCTTGATTTTAGGGAGAAACTCGCCCTTCTTCACTTACCAGTCCAGTTGTCTTTAGTTTACACTTAGTTACACTCAGTTACAATCAGTTACACTCAGTTAAACTTAGTTACACTGAGTTACACTGAGTTACACCTACCAGAGTTAGTTTTACTGATGGTTGACAATTACTTGAGCATTGATGACTCCACTGATGATGATGATGAAGACTTCCAGTTGTGCTCCGATGATCATGAGGACACCTAGTTGTGCTCTGATGACACTCTATTGATCTTATGATCACTCTGAGAGGCTAATTCGAATTGCCACCTTAGGCATTCGAATCCTCTCTACCATTGTACTATTTATTTGTCCATATTGTGATTAATTAACTAGTGTGTGTGAAGTATTATTGCTTCTATCTGAGTTCTACTGTACCATATTATTCTGTTTCTCATTATACTGTATTGTTCACTCTTCTTCTATTTTCCTGCTTAATCATAATTACTCTTGTGAGGTATACATCATCTCTTAGATCTATTGTGAGGATTTTCACATGGTATCAGAGCATGTTGAGAGTATTGTTTATCTCCGTTCTTGAGAGTTTTTTGCAGGTTATTACCAAGATTTCGAGTGCAGCAGTTTCTGCATCTTTGCAGCACTATTCTCTATTGCTTTTGCAGGTCTTCTACAGCTTCAATGTATCCAGAATTAGAAGAAATCACTCCTCTTTCTCTATTCAACTATGATGAATGGAAACCAAAAATAATAGCATATTTGAAGAGCCATGATCTCTTTGATTGTTATTTTGAAAGAGAGTTTGAATCCTCTGAAGAGAAGATTGACTGGTTGAATAAAGGTGACATGCATATTGGAAGAATGAAGCTTACTATGCCAGATTACATATTGCTCCCAATCATTATTGATATTGGGATTCCAAAAGAGTTATGGGCTCACCTGGATGAAAAATTTGGAAAAAAGAATGAAGGAATTGGTCCTAACCCATTTGAAAGCAAGCAAAGTGATGCATTCTGTTAGGAACCCATGTCTTTACTTTGTTAATATGTTGTTGTTGGACGCATATGCTTTGTAAGTCGTCCCGTAGTATTTGTTGATCAATAGTTTATGTTATTGTTGTTGGCGCATATGCTTTGTAAGTCACCCGTAGTATTGTTGATCCATAGTTTGTAACGGCCTATGGTTTTGACCCATAGTATTGCTGCCTAGAATTAGTATATAAGTGTGTGTTGAGACCTATGAAGGCACCGTGAAGTTAATTGTATTGAGCTTGCTCAAAGGAGGTTGCCCCCTCGAAGTGGCCTGTGATCAATATAAAAGTGATTCTGAGTTCTGTCATTTCTGCTATTTCGCATATTCTTGTTAATTAATTGTTGCAGGTGCATCACACATTCGCTCCTCTTGATGGTCTCTCAGATCATGAACCAGTATCATCTCATATTGAAGTTGTTGACAAATCACTTTCAGATTCTCCACTCATGCTCAAAGCTTCTTCTCTTTCTGTGCCAGCTCACACTCTAGATATTGCAGAAGGTCCTAAATCCTCTCTTGCACCAGAGTCTGTTGGTTTGGATCATGATCACATGATTATTTCGGAGGTCAAAACAGCTATTGAAGGTAATGCATCTGCTCCTCTCCATCTATCTCCTCTTTTATACTACTATATGATCATAACTCCATGCTTTCAAAAGGTCATTGAAGAATATGGCCATTGTCATTCGCTTGGGATAATTTCTCATGCATCTACTGGTTTTGATCTCACCTCTCATGGTTCAAAGGAGTCTCAAGAAACCATGATTCAAGTCTTGTATCTTAATTGGATTCTAAGCAATTTCTGCTTGGGATAATTTCTCATGCATATGATAGTTTTGATCTCACCCCTGCTGGTTCAAAGGAGATCTCAAGAAACTATTTTTTAAGTCTTAAATATGATTTTGATTTCAAGCAAACATGTAATAGTTATTTTTGGCATAATCTCACCCATGGTGGTTCAAAGGAGAAGAAAAAATACTATATGCCCTTTCAGAGATTTGATCCTACCTCAGCTGATTCGAATCGCAGGTTCAAGGATCATTCTCATACTATTGGATTTGTTCTCATCACATTCGATCTGAAGAGCAAGTACAAGCACATGTTTTTTGAGCATGATACACTTCTTCCCAAGAAGAAGATACCTCCAGACATATGACCAAGCATCACACCTGCTTGAGTTTGGAGCATTTATTTTTTTTTTTGTGCCTTACAGTCTGTTTTTTGAGGAGGGGGTATGTTTCCCATGAAATTTTCCCACTTCCTTGGTTTATTGATTGTTATTATTCATTGTATTGGGTGACCTTTGGTCTTAGTTAACAGGGCCCATGATGGAATAAGGGGGGGTGTTAGGATATTCATATACTCCATCCTAGTCCCACTAGTATTTTTATCATTTACATTTTCAGTCATGCATGCACTTTTTAGGGTATGTATGCATCCCAGTCATCAGTCCAACACCTATCCCTTAGTTAGCCAGCCCCCAGGAGCTTCTCACTATTCAGCTTTAGCCCTCCAGTTGCTTAATGTGCCCTTCTTCCTTGATTTTAGGGAGCAACTCGCCCTTCTTCACCTACCAGTCCAGTTGTCTTTAGTTTACACTTAGCTACACTCAGTTACACTTAGTTACACTCAGTTACACTCATTTACACTTAGTTACAGTCAGTTATATTCAGTTACACTTAGTTACACTCAGTTACACCTACCAGAGTTAGTTTGACTGATGGTTGACAGTTACTTGAGCATTGATGACTCCACTGATGATGAAGACTTCCAATTGTGCTCCGATGACACTCTATTGATCTTATGATCACTCTGAGAGGCTAATTCGAATTCCTACCTTAGGCATTCGAATCCTCTCTACCATTGTACTATTTATTTGTCCATATTGTGATTAATTAACTAGTGTGTGTGAAGTATTATTGCTTCTATCTGAGTTCTACTGTACCATATTATTTTGTTGCTCATTATACTGTATTGTTCACTCTTCTTCTATTTTCCTGCTTAATCATAATTACTCTTGTAAGGTATACATCATCTCTTATATCTACTGTGAGGATTTTCATAGCATCATCGGAAAAAAAAACCAAAGTTGTAGTCGAGGGGGTTACATTGTTACCAGTGATAAGTGTTATATTATAAGCAAGCAAACACAATGATATAGATACAATAGACAAGACATGGATAGAAAGCACAAGCCTTTATATTATATAGCAAGATATGTAGAATAGTTACATGTATGAACATATCAAATTAACTTTATGAGTCATCTCACCAGCCTATATATATGTTTTGACATACAGTTACATAACTGATTGTCGGTTCAACTGACTGACCCGACATGTATTGGTCGAATGAAACTGTTGACATGTTTTACAAGTAGTTGGGTGGAGGACCTAGTCGACAGGCTGACTTAGGATCCTCCAACAATCATCAACAAGGAGAACAAGAACCACTCACCAATCTTCCATATCAAGACTA
Organism: Larix kaempferi; assembly: GCA_027924585.1. NCBI lineage: Eukaryota > Viridiplantae > Streptophyta > Pinopsida > Pinales > Pinaceae > Larix > Larix kaempferi. The sequence continues at coordinate 11,324,556 of BSBM01000892.1, forward strand.
CTAAGAGTCCCAACACATGAAAGACCATGAATGAAAATGTAAATGTGCACAATAACTATATCTTTGATTCCTTAACTACCCGTTGATAATAACCATGGATTCTCCCAAAGAATAGATCCATCTACACCACCATCCAACTATGCACTTAATGTGAAAACTTAGCACGAATGATACCAGGATCCCATTTGATCCTCATAAATGAAAGGTGTAAGATACATCCTCTAATGCACCATGCATTCAAACCATAAGTCCATCCAAAGAATTGTTCCCCAAGTAGGAAATTGAAATAAAGTGCAACACAAATGAACTCTTGAGAGAGAATGTTGAGTTGATCCATCAAGCCAACATGCTAACAATTGCTCCAAAAACAAGCAATTCCAGTATCCCATTGCTTATATTTCACTCCCATCAATGAGAATGACATCCAACAAAATCCATCAAGCAAAGGAATACCTAGGTCACACTTCCTAGTGTGCATCGTACCAAACATCATCAACACCATATAGAACCTGGCACCATGAAGGATACTAGTAGGGATGAAAGAACCATCATGAGGAATGACAAGATCATGCAACCATATTGAAAGTGTGTCATCCTCAATGCTAGGATGAATCATAGAGAGACCATCCATCATGAAATATGCATCCTCAGGGTAGGACCGAACCGAAACAAGTCTCTCCAAGTCAATGTTGACTGCTTTTTCTGGGCAGACCCGGGTTTTAATGAAGCGCAGCAACAAAACCCCTTGGCGCACTGGCCCTCTCGGCAACGAGCTGCGCGGAAGCTCGAGGTCTCACCCGAAGTGGCTATGGGGGGGTTAAGGAATCAGGTTTCCTTAACCGGGGTGACGCGGAGATGGCTCTTCTTTGAATGGTTCCTGTGAAATCGGCGGTCGGACCTTCCCGCAGGCCGCTCGTCGCAGCTGCGTGGGTCCCTTCCTTGGCAGGTCTACTGCGCAGTTTCTTCTCTCTAATGCAGCAGGCAACTATTCCTTGGGTCGACGCGCTAAACACTTCCTCGCCCTTCGCATCTAGCGCAGTAACGCAGTCTGCTCTCGCCGCAGCGACCGTGCGTTACTACCTCTTTAGTACTTAAGACACTTATAGTTATCAAGGGATCCTTCCAACTTGCTCAAACAGTCACAAAGATAAGACAGAAGTCTTGCATACACAAATAATGAACTCTAAATAGTTATCATTCACGCAAACATTATAACAAGAAGATATAAGTGAAGCTCATCTCCTCGAGGAAAACCACGTCCACGGGAGCGTTATATTAACCAGAAAATGATAGAGTTATACAATATGCTGCGCACACAGCTGCAGCCTTAGAACTTACAGGAAACTCCACGCACACAGCTGGGAGCCCTTTTCTCAAGCTTGTCTCCTCTCTATGGAGATTACAAAGGCACAGACGTCGACTCAGACTGTCTGGCAACTCAGGGATTAGCTCCTCGGCTATCCGATTTCCTCTCTCTAGTTCTACACACCGGGTAGAAAATTACAGTGAAGGATAATCAACACATGATCTATCCTTTAGACTGGCTCTCTAACAGTCTAGTATCTAACTCTCTAACTCTCCAAAAGGTAGGAACTGAAGGAAGGGAGGAAGAACCCTCTACCCATTACAATGATTCATCTATATAGGTAGCCATGACGGTCACACCTTTACAAAACTGTGGGCCTTTCCCAACAGTGCTTCCCAAAAACCCTAACCACGCACATGGCTAGGTGTACTGTAGGCGCCGCTTGCAGTCACGTCGCCGCTTCCTGCAGGCTCCGTGAATTCCGGCGCAGATTGTGGGTATGGGCGATCGTCCTTCGCCTTCAATGCTCTGGTCCGTTGCTCCTCCTTGATCCGAGCAACCATAACTTCTGTACTAAGCCTTTAAATGAGGGTAGCTGAGCCCTCTACTCCATCGCCTTATTTATTATGGTAGCTAAGCCACCTTCATTCTTTGATGACGTGCACGCGAGCTCCGCAATTTCCGGTCCGTGATCTGCGCTGAGATCATCCATCTGGCACCGTACTGCACACCGTCTCCTTCTTACCCAAAACTTAGTGCTTGTCCCAAAATTAGCACTTTCCTTCCATACTCGTGCTTTTTCCCAAAATTCGCAGCTTTTACTATAGCTGCGACCTTGGCCCCAACAGGCCCCCAACACTCACTTGTGGCTCGCCCTCGAGCCACTCGCACTAGCGCGTGGTCTTTGGATTTGCGCCTCTGCGTTTGCTTGAATCTCCGCGAATGTTTTCTGCCACTTCGCAATAGCGGAGTCCAATTCCTCAATACACTGATCAGCTGTTTGTACTGTTTCTGCGGTTGTTTCATCTTTAGTGAGTGTATCAATGATCTCTTGAGACTCGGCAATCTCTTTGATTTTTGTCTCAATCTGGCCAACGATTTCAGCATACTCATCCATGAATGGCTGAATGCTGTTGGTGAGCTTCTCATCTTCAGTTCTGAGCTTGTGCAGTTGCTGCTGCATTTTGCGCACTTCGCCCATTTTCTTCATCTTTGGCAAGCCTGTTAAGGACTTGGCTTCTTCATTCAGAACAGTGAGAGACTGTTCTGCAGCTTGCACCTGTTCTGATAGTCCCACTTTAAAAGGGAGGTTCACAAGCTCTGACCATGCTTCCATAGCCTGGTCCATCAGGTTCTTGGCTTCCTGTACTCGACCTTTCATTCGTGTGGAAGCTCTGCTCAATGCTTCGAATTGTACCTGCGCATCATCCGTAAGATGCGCAGCGACGCGAGCTTCTAGCTCAGCAATCTGGGTTTTATGGCCTTCTGCCATAGCAGCTATTTCTTGCTCCAGGGTTTTCGCCCTTTCGCCAATAATTTGAACTTTTGCAACCAGAGGGAGGTCTGGTTGAATCTCGCAAGCCGGCAATTCCTGAGCAATCTCTTCTATTGCGTTTCTGATGCCGGTGTCTTGCGCCTCATAGAGTGCAAGCTTCGCAGAGATATTCTTATGACTTTCCTTCAGCTCTATCTCCTGCGATTGCAGTCGTTGGTTTGCCTGGAAAGTAGAGAGCTCTCTAGCTCTCAACTCAAGAGAAACTTTCTCCTGTACTAGCTGTAGAGTTTCTATAGGAATCATAGACAAATTAATTTCTACAGGTCCAACTGTGCTTACCTGCAGTTCAGCGAGGGGATCTGGAAGTGTCATGCTGGTAGGCGGAATATGCACGACAGTGTGCCTTTCTGTGAGTTCTTCAACTCGCTCACCAGTTGGAATTTCTTGTGGCGCCTGCGAAGTAGATGCTGGCGCATGGGTCTGCGCAATCCTTCCTGCGAGACCTTTTAGTTCTACAAACTGTAAGTCTAGAGCACCTCGGATGTGAGCATGCATGTTCCTCATCTCACGAAATTGCTCTTTCAAATATTTGTCGATCTCCGAGGGAATGGCCTCAGTGGGATGCGACACTTTCTGCTTCTTTGTGGCTGGTTCTGTTGAGCCTTCATCGCTTCTTTGCTCAGGGGCTTCCTTGCCCTTATCTTTTTCTTGCGCAGCGGCGGGTGGCATCGCAGGTGCGATGTCAGCTGCTGCTCTCCATTCGTCCGACCACGACTTAATGGTTTCTTCGACATCTTCTGTGGTCATCCTGTAAAGACCTAGCGCCCAGTCACCTGGAATGTCGCAAGGCCGAAGGTAGAGTTGATGGATGTCGGCTGTAAAAGCCAACTTCCCGTCATACAATGTGGCTGTCTCCACGCTCAGCCTTGGCATATCTTGTATGGTATCTCGGAGGAGATAGTAGTACTCACAAAAAACAGCCGATTCATCTTGCGCTTCGCGGGATTAGGAGAATCCCAGAGGTTGATGTAGCGCATGCCGGCAACCTCTCCTGCGCGGCGTGGACGGAACTGAGTATTCGGGGGCTCCTTCCACCCGACGAGAGCACATAGAATTAGAAGCCACGAAAAATGGAATGATTGGCCTGCATTGTCCTGCACATTCAGGCAATCAGCCAAAAAAGAATTCAGCAGGAAGAGAGACCAGTTGTACTGTTCTCCCTCCGCAGCTGCGATAGCGAGCTCTACGACAGCTCCAGTAACTTCTTTTGGTCGGCACTTGGTGAGAAGTCTGCCTGCAAGCAGACTTCCTGTGAAGCGAAGTGCCTCATCTTCAACTGTCGTGAGGTCATAAGCCCGACCTCCTCTTGTCAAGTTATATTTCTGGACCAGCTTTGCAGCTAATTTTCGGTCCTTCTCCTTCCCCACAAAATGGATATTGGGATCCTTACCAGCCTTAGATAGACCGGTGATGCGGTGTATCAGATCAACATTTAGATCAATTGGCCTCCCGAGCCAAAGGTAACCTCCATGAACGCAGGATAGCAGTGTTTTAACGACTGCGTTCACTTCATTGCTACGCCCAAAGTGCGGTAGCTTCAACAAATTCAAGAGTCCAGGGCGCTCAAGATTTGCTGCAAATCCCTTCGAGATAAACTCATCAACGTTTCTGGTGGGATTATGGACGATATCCAAATATCGGTCCAACTGAAACTGAGGATATGTCTTATAGTCTCCAAGGTTAAAATCAGAGAATTTAACCAATGGAATGTTTCCCAATAGTTGGCCTTCTACCCGCACACTAGCCGGTAGTGGCGGTAGCGGAATTGGATACTTTGCATTCTTCGGAATCTGTACATCCGGCGCATCATCTGGACGCGGCGGAAGGTAGTTCACCATAGACGCGAGCGGCTCTGGAACAGGTTCCTCCGGCTGCTGCTGAGATGCTCTTGTGCCTGGAGATGTTCTGGGATCAGTAGCACCAGGGTGTACGTAGGCCGACGGCGTCACCGGAGTGGCCATGCCGAAATCTAAGCCTCGGCGTAGAAATTGACGAACAACTTCTTCAGTCGATAAATTCTCCGTTGTGAACCAATGTAAATAACAAAACTCTGGACAGCAAATGGCGGAAATGCGTAGGGTATAGACTCTGAAAACAAGGGAAAATAGTCTGCACACTCGGCTCTGAAAACAATAATGCAGATCTTCAAACACAACTTATGCAACTCGAGACAGTAACCCGAAATTGATACAAGTGTGAGGTATTTATAGCCAGCGGGGTTAGTAAATGCGACCAAGTGGGGTTACGTAGCTATAGGCGGCTACAGATGAGTTGACAACACGCTATCCTCCTTGCCGTAGCGGTGCATTTAGTGTGATTGACGGGTTCTGACAGCCTTCCGGGAGAAGCTAATGCTTTCGGCGCCTGAGTTAAATGCAAATCTTTCGGAGATTAAGCCGAATCCGTCGGAACGGGTAGAATTAAATAGCGGCCTTATCCTTCATTTATTCAAACGCGGCTACATAACTGCTGTAATTCAAAATTTCCGGTGGGTCATTTCAGCTTAGGAAACCGTGCCTCTATGGGTCCACAACAAAACTCTTTTCAGCGGCAAATTATGAAAGGGGACTTCGCAAGAGCGATAGTCCAATGGTCCACAAAGCAAAACTTCGCCAGAGCGGACTGCCAAGCTTTGCTCAAGCAATTTTTATTCAGGATGCGCGGATATTTCAAGGAACTGCGCAGGAAGCTGGAAACTGAGGGTGTGTCGCAGCTTCCGTGTAGACTAAATGCGATGTCTCTTTCAACTACACTGGGCATCTGCATTCCTGAGTAATATATTATGTCGACAGGGCGGAGTGGCCGTCGCAATAAAGCTTAAGCCGACTCCCGTTTATCATTGTAGGTAGTAGTTCTCCATTCAGCTTCGCAAGCTGAACTGCGCCTCCGTCTGTTATTTTTATTACCTGAAAAGGGCCTAACCAATGCACACGAAACTTGCCTGGAAACTTGATGAATTTACTATCGTAAAGGAGTACCAAGTCTCCTTCTTCAAAGTGCTTATGCCTAATGTGCCTGTCATGCCAAGCTTTCTGTCTTGCCTTCTGTACCTGTTGATGAAATCCGGCCATAAGTCTGTCTTCTTCTAAAGAAAGCAGTTGCGAAAGTCTTTCATTCATAGTGTCAGGATCTGCCATTTCTGTAATTTGCGCAATTCGGAGACTGGGAACAATGTATTCCATGGGCATAACTGCTTCTTGTCCATACACCAAACTGAAAGGTGTGTGACCTGTTAATTTCTTGCAAGTGGTTCTGTAAGCCCATAATACAGCTGTGACTCTAAGGTCCCAATCATCTCTTTGTTGATTACAGATCTTCGTCAGGGCATTCTCAAGGATCTTATTGAATGCTTCCACCGTACCATTAGCTTGAGGATGGTAGGGTGTACTCTTATGGTGATTAATTTGAAATTCTTCAGTAAGGGCCTCTATAGTCTCATTGAGGAAATGTGTACCTTGATCACTCATGAGGATCACTGGACATCCAAACCTAGTGATAATGTTCTCGAAAATGAACTGCGCGGCAGTAGCAGCGTCGCAGTTCTTAACTGGCTTCGCCTCAGCCCATCGGGTGAGGTACTCAGTAGCTGTAATGATATATCTTGCGCCAGTTCTTTTTCCTGGTGGGTTAATAGGTCCTACAAAGTCAATCGCCCATTTATCAAAAGCACGCAGTGTGATCTGGGGTCTTAGCGGCATTTCATCTCTCCTTGAGGGTTTTCCTGTGCGCTGGCACACATCGCAACATTTACAGAATTCCTTAGTATATTTGTGCAATGTCGGCCACCAAAGTCCTGCGGCTAATATCTTCTGCGCAGTCGGCTTTCCTGCGAAATGGCCTCCTGCGGTACCTGAATGCGCTTCTGCGATGATAGAGCTCTTTTCATGTGGTAAGATACATCTGCGCAAAATTTCGTCAGGGCCCAACTTATAAAGCTGGCCTGCTATCAAAGTGAAGTCTGCGGCTCTGACAACGAGTTGCTTCTTCTGCTGGATTGTAAGCTCAGCCGGCGCTTGTCCGGTAGTGAGAAACTTAAGAATATCAGAATAATATTCGTCTGCTGCTTGGATATAAAACAACTGTGCGTCAGGCAGATTGTCCTCCAAACTCGTAGGTTCCTCTCCTGACTCTATTCTGGATAGATGGTCAGGCCCTGCATTCAATCTGCCTGGCTTTACAATAACCTCAAAATCATACTCTTGAAAGAGCAGTAGCCATCTGCAAATTCTTCCTCCTAAAACTGGTTTATTGACCAAATATTTCAAAGCAGAATGATCAGTATACATTTTAAAGTGAGCTCCTAACAGGTAGTGTCTGAATTTCTGTAGGGCATACACCATAGCTAGTCCTTCCCTTTCTGTAGTGGTGTAGTTCTTCTCAGCTGTAGATAGCTTTCTGCTGGAGTAAGCAATTGGGTGGTCAATACTTCCTTCTCCAGACTGTGTAAGCACGATTCCTAATGCTATGGAAGAAGCATCAACATGAACATGAAAAGGTTTTCTCCAATCCGGGAAAACTAGAATAGGCGCTGTGATCATCTTTTCTTTAAGTGTGTCCAAGCTCTGTTGGCATTCCTCTGTCCATTGGAACTTCGAATCCTTCTTCAGCAATCTTTCCATAGGCGCTGTGATCCTTGCATATCCTTTGATGAATTTTCTGTAGTATCCTGTATGTCCCAATGTAGTGCGCAATTGCTTAACTGAGTTGGGCGCAGGTAAATTAGCAATGATGGCAACCTTCGCAGGATCCATCAAGAGTCCTTGTCTGCATACAATATGTCCCAACAAAATACCAAAGGGCGCACAGAATATACATTTTTTCAAGTTAAGGGAAATCTGATGCTGTCTACATTTTTCTAGCATCATGCGCAGATTCGCAATATGGTTCTTTAGTAAACCAAATACAGTCCAGTCATCAAAATAGACTTCTAAAAACTTGTGGATAAATTCTTTAAAAACAGCAACAACAACTCTAGAGAAGATAGCAGGTGCGTTTTTAAGACCAAAGGGCATTACCGTGTACTGGAATGAGCCCCATTCAGTTGCAAAAGTAGTCTTGTGGCGGTCGTCCGGATGGATTCTAATCTGATGATATCCCGAGAAACCATCAGTGAAAGAGTAAGCCTCTTGTCCTCCAACATTATCAAGTACTTCATCTGTGAAAGGAGTGGGAAATGGGTCGTGCGCTGATGCATCATTGAGTTTGCGCAAGTCGACACAAATTCTTATTTCACCTTTCGTTTTCTTTTCTTGGACCACCATAGGACTAATCCAATCGCTTTCCTCTACTGGCTCAATAATACCTGCTGCAAGCATCTTATCAATTTCTTCTTTGACTTTTTCTTTGTAGCGCGGGTTCAACCTGTATGGGCGCTGCTTTACTGGCTTGGCATCTGGTTTCAGAGGTATGCGCATCACTCCTAAGTCTCCTAGGATGCCTTTCATTTCTGTGAACTTGGTAGGAAAGATATCCTGGTAATCACGTAATAAATCTGAAACATGCGCAACGGTTTCATCATCCCAATAATCTCCTATAGAAGCAAACTTTGGGTCAGCTTCTGTACCAATGTTAACTTTCTTGAGCTTGACGTGTTCTGCGATGGCAGGAATATCAAGCTCAGGACCTTCAATATTGCGCGTCCCTTCTGATTCTGGGATATTGATGTTGCGAGGATCGTCCTCCTCATCTTCAGCGGTGAAGTTATAGCATTCCAGGGCATGTTCTATCTGGACAGCCCAATCTGGTTGGGAATATTCTGTTACTAGACCTGGTTCAAATACCTTCTTTTTAATACACTTCAGAGCCTGATCAATGCTTGGATGCTCTGACTCAAAGCTGAATGTAAGTTGAAAACTTTCTATCATAAGAGCCCAAGTAAGAGTGCCTTTGCGCAATTCTATTTCAGTATACCAATTCCTTGGAATTGTATCTAATGTGTGGATGAATTGGTGAACCCATTCATCTTCCGGAATATCTGACCATTGCTGAATACATGCTTCAATGTGTGACCTGGGGTCACTCTGTCCTTCATATTTGCGTAGCGCTTCGGCTGTGGTGTCCTGAAATCTGCGCAGTATCAATCTGCGACAGTCTTTCCATGTATGAATATTCTCCTTGTGCGCAATCCACCATCTTGCGGGTGTAGCGCGCAATGCTATATCCAGTGCCTGGATGCGCTGCGGTTCTGGAAGCTTTTGTTCATATTCCTGTATGAATTTAGTTACTTCAGTTAAGCCATCAAAAGTTGGAGTATCAATTAATTCTGTGCCAATCCATCGGATGGATTTAGTCATCATGGCGCAACGTCTTGCAGAAACCTCATGTAGACGATTCTGCCAGTTTTCCAATCCTGCATCTGAATCTGATGTGCACGAGCTATCACATCGCCAGCTGATATGGCCGTCTGCTGTAGGGTTGACATAGTCACTGTGGTTAGTGGTCATCTGATAGAAGCTTTCCATGTGGCGCGCTTCCTCTTCTGCGCGAATGGGTTCTATATATCTTGGTCCTTGAATAGGATCAAGAGGTGCGATGACCCTGATCTGGTCATCCTCAAAGGTCATCTGTCTTTTCTTCAGGTTAATGACAACCAAATTATCAAGTGCCCAGTCTATTCCTAACAGCGCTGGGTATGGTCTACTATCATCCATAATTTTGATTACTTCAAAATCTGCAAAGCTTCTTACTCCTTCAATATCAATAGGTACATTGGGTAATCTGCCCAATGGAGAGACTCGTTGCTGATTTGCGAGTCTTAGCTGGATAGGGGATCTTGTAAGCTGAGGGCTTCCCATCTGTTCCCATGTCTGCATAGTGAGAACATTGGCTTCTGAGCCCAAATCTAACATGACTTCGTCCATTTCAAATGCTCCAATCTGCGCTGTAAGCCTCATCTCTTTTCCAGTTCTAATATGACTCCTAATCTGGTGAACAGCACGCTGTGGTGTGTTCGTCGAAGCAGAGTGTTGGCACTGATCTAACAGGTGTTGGAGTTCTAGAGTTGCTTGTTCATTGCGCAACAATTTTAAACATTGTCGCAGGAACACATGAACACTTCCTAGTGCATGCTCCTTATCGTCATCAGGTCTTCCAGCTGTAGTGGCCTGTTCTTGTACCAGGTTGTCTTGTCTTAGCACTTGCGATCCATTATTGTTCTGCGGAATTGCGGCAGAACTTGAAGCTCTCGGATCTGAGAAATACTCTTGAGCTTGCTTAAATGCTTCTTTTTGCGTCTGTAGGTTAAGTGGAGCTGGTTTAATGTTAGCGCGGCGCACCCATTGCGTCGCTTGCTTTCCCGTTCCCATCTCTTGCGCACCAGTGGTAGCTCCACTGCGTGTCACTATATTAACTGTAGGGTCTGGTTCTCTTTTTTCGGCTCCAATCAACTGGATATTCTGATTGACCTGTGGTGTCTTTGCTTGCATCTTAGCCTGTAACTGAGGGCATTCTTCAATGATATGGTCAGAAGATTTACAATATCTGCAGAGGGTTGTAGGATTTTGGCAATCCCTAGCAAAATGACCTTGTTCTCCGCAATTATAACAAGTGATCTGTCCTCTTCCACGACCAAAGTTTGTTGTGCGTCCGCGTCCTCTGTAATTTGCTGCTCGGGCATCCCGAGGTTGGTCATAAGGTGGACCTGCTGTGGGTCCTTGTGTCTCTGCTTGTACCCTATAAACATCATGCTTTCTTTCTATCATAAGATCATATGCTCTACAATTGTTCTCATCATGACCTACTGATTTACAGAAATTACAATATAGATTCTTTGGAGTTTGTACATATTTCTGAAGTAAGTGGCATTCTTGTGGTCTATGACCTCTAGTTCTGCAGATCTCACACCAAGGCCCTTGTGCCTGTGGTAAAGGATTAGATGCTCCAGTTGCAATATAGTCTATGAAAACAGGACAATGGTCCTTTGAATGACCTTGGGCTTTACATTTTGTACACCAAATTTCTTCCTTAATCTCCTTGCCTTTCTTAATATCATGCACTTGCAAGGTTAAGTTTGCTAATTGGTTCTGTAAATGCGCAACATCGTTGCTTGTTCCCGCAATTGGCGAAGCTTCTAGTTTCATAGCCATTTCTAGAGCTTGTTCCTGAGTATTGAGATTCTGTTGCATAAGAGGAAGTCTAATGTGTGGGAGCAGCGCAGCAATGAACCATTCTTTATGTTGCTGTGGTGCAAACTCGAAGCTTACTTGATCTATCAAGGCTTTGAACTTCTGGTCAAAGTCCCATACTGATTCTATAGGTAACTGTTTGATGTCTTTGAGCTCTGTTATACACTGTGATTCTGACTTAGGTTTCTTGAATTCTCTAATCATAGCATTTCTTACCTCAGCAAGCGTCCTATTCTGTGCTGCTGAGTATTTCATGAACCAAGTCAAGGCTCTTTCTCTTAGTGTGGTTGCTAACTGAACCAGTTTAACAGCATCATCATTGATTTGCTTAATTGTCCAAATGGCTTCACATAAGAACCAGTGCTGCTCAGGGTCCTCTATCCATGTTCCTCTAAAAGTTGGTAGTTTCATGTCATCACCCATCCTTCTTGCACGGGTTTGAGGTGGAGGTACTGTAGCAGTGCCTCCGGGATGGTTAAACAAAGGTGGTACAGAGGTACTAGAAGTAGCGTGTGGGCTACTAGAAGGTGTTACTGTAGGATTATACTGAGCTCCGTCTGGTTTTTGCGGTGTAAAGGGGTAATACGGGATATGAGCACTCCCTTGTCTTTCTATATGGCTTGCTCTAGGGACTTGGCTATCTTTTGGGCTAGACTCAAAAGGATATTGGTCAAGGCCTACTTTATATCGTTTTCCACTACGAGTGCAACCAATAACTTCAGGATCACTATCAGAATCTACGGACATTACTTGACTATGCTATTCATCAGAAGCAATACATAGCTTTCCTTTTTCATACAGAAGCATTTTAATCCATAAGTTCAGAGAATTTAAGAACTTACCTCTGTGTACTTGGAAGAAACTCCTCTCAGCTTCACTGAAACTCTTTCTTGTATCGACTGCAAATTCGGTAATAAAACCTTCCAGTAGACTATTCAACCAAAAGTCTACTGCGCGGGACACAGGATTGTCTATCCGCTTCACAATACTAGCTAGCTCAGGCGTCCACGTGACGGGTCGATCAACATGCAGCGTAGGTCTAGAATCTGCTAACTTGGCTATCCAAGCGTGTAACTCCAATGCAAACGTAACAAAGAAGATTTCGTAAAGGTCAGCATAAATATACTTCTGTAACCAATCTTCTGTTTGAAGCGTAGGGCTTCTATTTTCTTGTTCAGCAAACTCTTTAGCCTTTAAATCAAACCAATCTCCAATTTCCTTAGCTGTAGGATTCCAGTAACACATTTGTTAGCTGAGCAAGTCTCAGTGTAACAGAACCTTATGTTGTCTTCAGCAACAGTCTCAGATGTCGCGTGACTAGTAAGTCTTACAGCAACAAGTCGCAAGGCAAAGGGATCATTTGTTGGCTCAATCAACAGGGTTCAAAGCCATGGAAGTAATGTGATCAAAAAGTCATAAGGCAACAGAACCATTTGTTGGTCACTAGGCAACGGAACCATTTGTTGACTCCTCTATCTCGCGCGTCGCCAAAATAACAAGTCTCATTCGCGCGGCAACGGAACCATTTGTTGACTCCTCTATCTCGCGCGTCGCCAAAATAACAAGTCTCATTCGCGCGGCAACGGAACCATTTGTTGACTCCTCTATCTCGCGCGTTGCCAAAATAACAAGTCTCATTCGCGCGGCAACGGAACCATTTGTTGACTGCTTTTTCTGGGCAGACCCGGGTTTTAATGAAGCGCAGCAACAAAACCCCTTGGCGCACTGGCCCTCTCGGCAACGAGCTGCGCGGCAGCTCGAGGTCTCACCCGAAGTGGCTATGGGGGGGTTAAGGAATCAGGTTTCCTTAACCGGGGTGACGCGGAGATGGCTCTTCTTTGAATGGTTCCTGTGAAATCGGCGGTCGGACCTTCCCGCAGGCCGCTCGTCGCAGCTGCGTGGGTCCCTTCCTTGGCAGGTCTACTGCGCAGTTTCTTCTCTCTAATGCAGCAGGCAACTATTCCTTGGGTCGACGCGCTAAACACTTCCTCGCCCTTCGCATCTAGCGCAGTAACGCAGTCTGCTCTCGCCGCAGCGACCGTGCGTTACTACCTCTTTAGTACTTAAGACACTTATAGTTATCAAGGGATCCTTCCAACTTGCTCAAACAGTCACAAAGATAAGACAGAAGTCTTGCATACACAAATAATGAACTCTAAATAGTTATCATTCACGCAAACATTATAACAAGAAGATATAAGTGAAGCTCATCTCCTCGAGGAAAACCACGTCCACGGGAGCGTTATATTAACCAGAAAATGATAGAGTTATACAATATGCTGCGCACACAGCTGCAGCCTTAGAACTTACAGGAAACTCCACGCACACAGCTGGGAGCCCTTTTCTCAAGCTTGTCTCCTCTCTATGGAGATTACAAAGGCACAGACGTCGACTCAGACTGTCTGGCAACTCAGGGATTAGCTCCTCGGCTATCCGATTTCCTCTCTCTAGTTCTACACACCGGGTAGAAAATTACAGTGAAGGATAATCAACACATGATCTATCCTTTAGACTGGCTCTCTAACAGTCTAGTATCTAACTCTCTAACTCTCCAAAAGGTAGGAACTGAAGGAAGGGAGGAAGAACCCTCTACCCATTACAATGATTCATCTATATAGGTAGCCATGACGGTCACACCTTTACAAAACTGTGGGCCTTTCCCAACAGTGCTTCCCAAAAACCCTAACCACGCACATGGCTAGGTGTACTGTAGGCGCCGCTTGCAGTCACGTCGCCGCTTCCTGCAGGCTCCGTGAATTCCGGCGCAGATTGTGGGTATGGGCGATCGTCCTTCGCCTTCAATGCTCTGGTCCGTTGCTCCTCCTTGATCCGAGCAACCATAACTTCTGTACTAAGCCTTTAAATGAGGGTAGCTGAGCCCTCTACTCCATCGCCTTATTTATTATGGTAGCTAAGCCACCTTCATTCTTTGATGACGTGCACGCGAGCTCCGCAATTTCCGGTCCGTGATCTGCGCTGAGATCATCCATCTGGCACCGTACTGCGCACCGTCTCCTTCTTACCCAAAACTTAGTGCTTGTCCCAAAATTAGCACTTTCCTTCCATACTCGTGCTTTTTCCCAAAATTCGCAGCTTTTACTATAGCTGCGACCTTGGCCCCAACAGTCAACATGAAGGTTCTTATGTGTCCAATGCACACAAGAATCAAGGTAACTTCAATGAAGCTAAGGTGACAAGGGTGAAATTACCATGTCCAATCGCAAACAGGGTAGGAATTCTCAAAGAGAAAAGAATTCCCAAGATGCTCACAAGAAATGTAATATGTTTCATAGAAATATCCATAAATGCAAGCAGTGATGTCAATCATGTGCCTTTTCATCCAAGAAGGGAATGGAAAGACACTCCATCCAACTAAACCAAGTGGAAAGCAAAGCACATCCCCATCTGAACACATTCAATGGCTCAAATCTCTGCCACTAGTTAAAGGGTGAAAGCATCCATCATGTGATCCAATCAATGAATTCAAGTGTAAACCAAATGCACCTCTATATATGGAGGCATAAAAGGTATGCATGGGATTCCTCAGCTGCTGCTGGGAAGGAGATGGTGTACACAGCATGTCATCTAGAACGAATGCAGGGCCTCTTGCTCCTCCTCAGGCACCATCAAGAAGAATCCCTTCACACAATTATAAACCTCAAATGAGTAGGATGATGAAGAATGAACAAACCTCAATTCACTACTTCTCTCAGCCATCAAGCCAATGGATGCACTAAACTCATCAGGAGATGGTCCAACACAAGGGGGCTCTTGTGATTTTCCAATGGAGGAAGGATTCACTCCAAGAAGTATCTTAGTTTCTCTATGGGAAGGATCATATGATCGGATCTAATCAAGATCATCCATAATATCCTCAAGAATATATGAAACAGAACATACCTCATGATCCACCATATCATGAGGTTCCTCAATGTAATCAAGAATATAATAACCCATGTGAGAGTGACTGTCAAAAACTATAGGAGGGAGAATGTGATCCTTGCAACTTCTTATGAAATTGCTCAATCTGAGCTCAAATTGTTGAACTTCACATTGAGTACTATGCAAAGAATCCCTAGTGGTATTCAAATCAAAAGTGATATTTCCAATCTCTTCTCCATCCCTCAAGGATGCAGCATGATGCAACTCCACAAGCTCAATCGAATGGTCTCTATTAGAAATCAAATGCAACAATTTACCTCTTATCGTTGTCATAGCCTTTTGAATCTTCTCCATGTATTCAATGGAATATGGCTCCCACATTGATGCATCTCTCCAACAACAATGTGAAACCAATTGTTACACCAAAATCTCGTCATCATGAGTTATGTTTCATCCCCATGCTTTAATCCATGAAGTTCCCTAGGCTAAAAAATAAGAAGGAAGGTTGTTGTCCTTTCCATTTACCTTTTGTAGTCACCCCGACACACCCTGCCTTCATGCAAGGAGTGTTGAACTGAAGGTGACATACTCTGAACCTTAGCAGAGAGCATTGCTGACGCAGTGTGCCTTTGTACAGGATGTGTTGAGCTACTTCTGACGTATGTTGCCTTCGTGTAAGGTACGTTGGATTTAGTTAAAGTGGATGAAAGGAAGATTCAATCGATTTCTCGAAGCTTGGTGATGTGGAGGCTTATTCCTGCATATGTGGATAGGTGTCCTTCAGTTCCCTAACCCATTGGGATAATCCCTTAGATCTATCCCCTAAATATCTAACCTATTATATCCATCTAGCCCTATAAATACAACCCCTCTCTCTCCATGGAGGGGGAGGAAGGATTATGCACCATCATGCTGGTGGAATTCACTCATGATCATCTTCTTCATACATAAGAATTTAGGAGGATTTGAAAGCATTTGATGGTCGTGGATTCGAACCACATGTGTTGTTATAATCTTTGGCAATAGAGCTTGTGGGAAATACCGTTTCCATCAACGTGGATGTATTCTCCATCCCATTGGATTATAATCTAATCCTTGGTCATAATTGGTTTTATTCCATGACTGTGGTTTCATCTTATGTATTATGCATCATGCAATTTCCCCACCAAAGGAAAATTGTTACTATCGACCAACTAGATTTTTGTATACCGAAAACCACTACTCACCCTGCAGACAACGTACCCCTCTTAGGTCATTCGTCATAGATATATGAGAGTTTGGGGGTAGGAATCCTCAAGGAATCATCCCTCATGGGAGTCTTTCCATCGCCGGATCCCACTTCACATTTTCCACAGTGAACATGATTTATTCTATGATCCCATCACTATCCGGCTCCAATGACCAATGGCTCGTGCTTGAGATTGACAAGTTGGACTCGATTAGAGATGTCATTCCTCTTGTTGATGTCCAATTTTGCCATCACTTTTGATCATTGAACACGCTATGCTGGTATTATTTTTCCCATTTTTGTTGCGTTAAGTCATATTTCTTCCCATTTAGACCACCGTTCAGACTCAGGTATGAACATATTTGAATATCTCATGAATTTTAATTGATTATCATCTTTTTAATGATTTATTAAAATTAACTTAACACTTCTAGACCTTATGGGCACATAGTTTTCATACGGACGTCCGTCTGGATGCTCATTCGCATTCAAACGCCCATTCGCATTCAGACATCCATTCATACCTTCGTTCGCACCCCCGAAATCGATTGTTAGCATATTCCGGAGCACTGACGGTGGAAACCACGAAGTGGGTTCTGTTGTCCAAGTGGCCCTTATGGACCGTGAGCTTCCCTTGCTGAAGATTCACGTCCTTACTAGCCCAGGCTGCCAATGCATCTGCTTCTCACCTCAAAGGAACCAAGGTACACGAAATGAGGAGAATGGCCTCTGTGTTTTAATGGGTCGTTTCTCCTGCGTTTAAGACCTTCTATTTTTAGAGAGGTCAACCACTGAAAGGGTCGACCTGCTCTCCTTTGTAATTGTTATATAAAGATGCCCAGGATTGAGAAGAATAGAGAGAAAAACATTGTATAAGCTTTGCTTCAGTTTAATATACAAGCTCTGTTTTAGCTGTTGATGATTATTTTCGTCTTCTATTAATGGTTGGTGACTACGTAGCTTACGAACAAACCCCTGTTTCTTGGGAAGGGCCCCTCAACAACCAGAGGTTCTATTTGTGCATATTCAGTAGTTTCCTTTCATCTTTGCAGATAAGTAATTTCGTTTTTATATGTATGTAGTTCGTTTTCCTGTAGATGATGTTTTGTTGTTCGTAAAATACAGTTCTCTTTTATTTACATATAATTTGTATCTCAGAATTCATATGGCCGGACATTCATACCATCGTTCAGATTGCCTTTCAGCCTGTCTTTTAGCCTTCCATTCGCTATCTGGCTCCAATGACCAATGGCTCGTGCCTGAGATTGACAAGTTGGACTTGATTAGAGATGTCATGCCTCTTGTTGATGTCCAATTTTGCCATCACTTTTGATCATTGAATGTGCTATGATGGTATTATTTTTCCCATTTTTGTTGCGTTAAGTCATATTTCTTCCCATTTAGACCACCGTTCAGACTCAGGTATGAACATATTTGAATATCTCATGAATTTTAATTGATTATCATCTTTTTTATGATTTATTAAAATTAACTTAACACTTCTAGACTTGATGGGCACATAGTTTTCATACGGACGTCCATCTGGATGCTCATTCGCATTCAAACGCCCATTCGCATTTGGACGTCCATTCATACCTTTGTTTGCACCCCCGAAATCGATTATTAGCATATTCCAAAGCATTGACGGTGGAAACAACGAAGTGGGTTCTGTTGTCCAAGTGGCCCTTATGGACCGTGAGCTTCCCTTGCTGAAGATTCACATCCTCACTAGCCCAGGCTGCCAACGCATCTGCTTCTCACCTCAAAGGAACCAAGCTACACGAAATGAGGAGAATGGCCTCTGTGTTTTAATGGGTTGTTTCTCCTGCGTTTAAGACCTTCTATTTTTAGAGAGGTCAACCACTGAAAGGGGCGACCTTCTCTCCTTTGTAATTGTTATATAAATATGCCCAGGATTGAGAAGAATAGAGAGAAAAACGTTATATAAGATTTGCTTCAGTTTAATATACAAGCTTTGTTTTAGCTGTTGATGATTATTTTCATCTTCTGTTAATGGTTGGTGACTGAGTAGCTTACAAACAAACCCCTGTTGCTTGGGAAGGGCCCCTCAACAACCAGAGGTTCTATTTGTGCATATTCAGTAGTTTCCTTTCATCTTTGCAGATAAGTAATTTCATTTTTATATGTATGTAGTTCGTTTTCCTGTAGATGACGTTTTGTTGTTCATAAAATACAGTTCTCTTTTATTTACATACAATTTGTATCTCAGAATTCATATGGTCGGACATTCATACCATCATTCAGACTGCCTTTCAACCTGTCTTTTAGCCTTCCATTCGCACGTAGACATAATTTTTAGTCATTTCCAGAATTTCCAGTATTTTGTTTATGTAGAAATAGTTAGCTAGGGTGTAGGTTAATTTTCCAACATTCTATGATTTTTTGTAGCTAGTTGAGATTCGAATCCACCTTAAGCATTTCATAGTTGGTTTCATATTCACACATAGATTAATTGTTTCAGTTTTAATTATGATGAGATCCATTTACATTCAGAATATATTTTGCTGTGCTAATGAGAATAGTTCTGGTTCGAGTAGAAGCAACATGGTTGTCTTTTGCTTATGAATTAGGTAATTCATGATTGACATCCATTTGTTCTCATGCAAAGAACCTAGAATAGCCTAAGCTTGTTTAAAATGTTATCATAGACTTTGTTAAAAATTAGTTTGTCTCATTCCTGAAATAACTTCAACATTTCATTTCCAGTTCTTATTTAAATTCATAATCAGGTTTTCATTTTCATTTACATAATATCTCATTGTCTTAGACTTTGCTAATTCTATTTTTGATTAAGTTCTTTCATTCCAATAGGTGTAATAGATTAGAAATTAATTTCCAATTCAAACTTAGTAGTTCATTTGAATTTCATGTAGAGGCATTAGTTTTCAGTATTTTAAAGTTTGATTTTTAAAAGTTCACATAGCTTAGTTAAACTATAGGTTTAATTCTCTAGTTTTAGATCAGCTACATTGTACTTTCATAATTGAGCAAGATGTCTTAGATTATAGTCTGATTTGCAGTAGCGTTAGCATAGTAACATTTGGTTTTATGTTGTAGGTTTTGCTTACAAGTTAACATTGTTTCTAGTCATTTACGTTCTTGTCTTGTACTTAGTTTAGTTTGCTTTTTTGTAGTTGATGTTTTATGAACTAGTTTGAAGTATTGATAGATATAATTTGATGTTGATAGGCAATTGCATGAGTTAGATCAGCATTTCATGTTTCAATTCTAAGCAATCATTAGAGAATCATATAACTTAGATTTTGTACTTCTTAAGTAAAGCTAGATTGTCAAAGTAGTATTTCATCTCAAGTATTGTAGCTAGTTTTTAAATATCATTTGATTATGGATGAATAGTAGGTTACAATGTTCAAGCTTTCTTGTAATTGGTCTATCTTCACTTTTCATATTTTTGTAGAAGTTAAATTAGATTTATTTCCATTTTGTATTTTCTTAGCCTTTGTAAGTCATTTAGATACAGTTCTTCAAGAAGATTGGAATTAGGCAGGTTTGCTTATAAACCATTCATTTGTTGTTAATGCATACTTAAATCTTAGATTAGTACTTTAGCTTGCTTTATAGTTGAATTAAATCTTATAGATGGTTTAGATAGTTTGGTTTCTCAAGATAGTTTCTTGTCTTTACATAGTTAGTTTGCAAACTGAGTTATTTCATAGTTAGGTTTCTGAAGTTGTTCATAGTTAGATCTTTGATATCACATAGTAGCTATTCTTTCTAATTACTAGATTAGGGTTTGAATAATTGATTAGTAGTTTCCATTTCCATAAGAGTAGCTTGTTTTTTATCAAGTCTTGTGTCCTAGAATAGTGTTGTATTTTGTAATCTCAATTCTTGACCATAGAGTAGAGTAGTATGATTGATACTATTCTGATCTATTGGTTAGGTTAGGTCTAATCTGCTTGATAGTTTCTATTTTTAAGTTTGACTCAGTTTTTCATTTTGAAAGATACTTAGATCTTTTCATTACTAAATATTTATAAGTTCTGTCGAGCCGATATGTTAGTTTCCCTTCTACCTTAGCATATATTTTGTGACAACTCGAAGTGTAGAAACCCTGGTTGATAATTAATATTTGGAGAGTTTAAATAGACTTAAATAACACCAAACACCTTGTTGATGTATTTGTAACTTCGGAAGATATTCACTTGTATATTGTATGTATTACATTTGTAGCTTATTGTATCCCCAATGGAGATGTATTATTCCTCTGATTGGAAGTGTCGTCATTTGTACTTGCAAGTGTCACAAGTTATATTGTAAGTGTCGTAACTTATACCAAGAGAATTCAGTTTCTAAGGGTGCAAGATTGTGAAGGGTTACAGAATGTCATTGCTGACTGTTGAGACAGCTTGTGAGTCGGGAAAGTTTCAGTTGAACTTGCAGAGTACGGTTGTTGTGCGCTGAGCTAGGATTGTGAGTGGCATTGCGCCATCCCTTGGAGTTTCGACGAGTTGAGTCAGGTATGCCAGGGGAGCTGGAGATGGTTGAAATCTCCAGCGAAGTAGAGTCTCCCCTCATTCCTGTTGCTGTTGAGGAAGAAGTAGATCTTGAGGAGGAAGTTGCAAACATGCTGGTTGGAGCGTCAGTTATCTCCAAGAATCGCCGTGGAAGTCAGCATTCTGAGTCCCCACAGAGCAAGCGGTAGCTTAGATCATCCAGTGCGGTGGTGGAAAAGGTTCAAGTGCAAGTGGGACAGTCCAGTCAAAGAATTGACGAGTCCATTGCATGGGAGGGATTGTCTGATGTCGACATCCCTGGGTGTGTCTTCCCTAGTCGACCGGGTGCACCACCTCACAAGGTGAACAAAAATCACAGGTATACATTGAGTATGCCAGCGCTCCTTGCTGGAATGGAGTGCTCTGCTGATATTGTGTCGGCGTTGATGTGCCTGAAGTATGATGATCATGATTTGGTGGCCTATCTAGAAATTATACCGGGCCCCTATGTGCCAGGGTCACAACTCACCGGTAAGCCAATTCCGCAAGACTGGGCATGGGCATTGAACCAGTTCAGATTGTTGGGGTTCATTAACATGCCGCATTTTGGGCAATTATCAGAGGTTAACGCTTGCATGAAGCAGCTGCTGGCCTGCTTCCATGGCGGTTCATTGTGGCTGGACACAGAGATTCTGGTCACTGTCGATATTATTGCGAGCATTATAAGGTTTCCCAAAGATGGGGTAGACCCGTCATAATACTTACGAGGGAAGGAGAACAACAAAAAGAGGGCAGGGAAGTTGGTTAAGTGCTATGGCTTGGAACAGGATGGCGGTGGATATCACACCAGTAGTATCAACGATAAGGCAGTTCTCACCAGTGCAAAGATATTATCCTGCAAAGTGGTCCGGGGCGGTTGACCTAATCAGTGTAATTCATGGATCGTGGCATGTGCAGAGCAATGCGCGGCAGGCATCCAGATGAATTGGTCCTTGTTTTTGCTGAACTAGTTGGTGAAGGATGTTTTCACTATCCAAGTTGGGAAGGGCTCATTCACGTATAAATGGCTTTTAATTTTGATCGCAGTTGTTTCTTGGAAGGAGCCCAGCACCTACCAGGGTATGGAGGCGTAATATCAAAACTTGTGGTGGGTACGTGAGCAAGAGAGACTTCGGGATTGTGCATTGTAGTTCTAGATTTATTGGGAGATGCTCTATGATGCAATAACAAAGGTGCCTCAGTTATATGAGGAAATCATGGCAAAGTATAAGCCGATTATGGTGTTTGTGAATCGACGCACGCACGCTATTTGTGTTCAAGCAAGATGTGACCCAACCAAGCAGTGGTTGTTGACCCCTTATAATGTGATGACAGAAGCCCTGGTTGCTATTATGAATGATTGGCCACCGGAATGGTGCGAACCTGTGGGGTTGGCAGAGATTGAGGCTGGAGTACCAACGACAGGCCTAGATGATCGTCTATCGACGCAGGACCAGCAGAGTCACCATGACTCAGACCAGGAATCGAGAAGGACACTAACGGATGATGAAATTGACTGTGACGTTGAGGAGGGGAGGATGAAGGAACGCCATGAGCATGGTATGATCAGTGGGGCGTCGCCAGCCATGGAAAATCAGTTGGGATGCCTCATTTATGCGGTTACTCAAGAAACCAATACAACTGCTCGAGCCATGACAAAGAAGGAAGATGAAGGTTTCCATGTGGTCACTGCCCTCTTGGATGCCTTGTGCGATATCATCTTGAAGAGGGCACCTGAGCACGCAACGTTGCAAAAAATTGGCGCAATCGGCACTGAGCCACGGGTCCAGAATGTTCAAATTGCACCAACCGCGACTGCGACTGATGATGCAGCTCTCAGGACAATGCTGCAACAATTTGAAGATTTGACAGTGAATATCAATGCGCTGTCCTCACCAACGTTGGTGTTCATACAAGCGGTTTCCAGTCAGGAAATGGCGGATAGAGAAAGTGACATACGAAGTCATCTAATGCATTCATAGGAGGCAGATCCAGCGGTCCATAAGGAAGTTGAGGATCTGAAAGGGAAGGCTGTGACAGCATGGAAATTGGTTGATGAGATGAAGGAGATGATGGAGAGCCTCCAAGTTGAGAAGGCTATTGAGATCATGGAGCTGAAGAAGGAACATGATCGGCTGGCTGTAGAAAAAATGGACTTGTGGGAAATTCAAGCGTAGTTGGAGGAGGCCATCGATGAATCCTGTCACCACGTCTTTAATCCAATAGCAGAGTTAGATTCGGTCGAACGAGGGAAAAAGATGGCGGTTATTATCACCTAGTTGTGGGAGGACAATTTTGTCTTAACCCATGCCCTGAAGCCCACCACAGTGCTGGCGGTAGTCGCAGAACGGAAGAGTTCCATTGAAGAACAAGCAACTCAGCTGGTTGAGTTAGAGCAAGAGGCGACAACGATCATTGCGGAGACTGCATTGTTCTGGGGTAGCATCGTCCACAATGAGCCGCTAGAACTGTTAACCAAGCAACGCCGTGAGGCAAAAGAGAAGCTGGATAAACTGAAGACCTCCATGTGCACCATGCCACTGGTGGCATAGGTTTCTAAAAAGGAGGAGATCAAGGACTTGTAGCGACAAGTTTCCAAAGTAGAAGAATGACAAAAGCAGTGCTCTGCACAGTTGGACGAGTTTCAGGAATTGGTGCCGAGCTTAATGCCTCCGCTGGTTCTGCACTCCAGGCGGCGCAGGAAGTGAAGCAGAGAGTTGACACACACCTGTGTAACCACCCTCTGGCAACGGACCTCAATAATAGTAAGGAAATTACTGCAATAGTCCTGCAGCAGGTCAGCGAAATCCGACAGCAGTACGAAGACTTCAGAGTCAAGACCAGTGAGTACACATTATCTGGCTGACGTGGCTCGAGGGCGAGCCACAAGATTGTGTTGGGGGCCTGTTAGCAGGTATTTTGGTAAGTTAGCATCGCAACATTGCGGATGCTACGACAAGTCAGAAGATATCACAAAAGGCGAAAAGATGGGCGTAAAGGAGAATATTTTATGTAATTTTGGGTCAAATGTACCGCGGTATGCCGGTTTTGGGTCATTTGGACCATGACAGCTAGATTTTGGGTCAATTGCTCAAAGTGTCGGTTAGGAAGTTGTTAGTAAGTGGACAAGCAATGTAAAGTTGGAAGCCTATAAATAGTCATAGATTTGTAGATCTTGGAGCATCTTTAATTATGCATCTTTTGGTTGTGTATCTGAGATCGAGAGCTATTCGTGAGATCTGTACTTTGTGGAGACATTGTATCTGGGTTTTGTGGGATTAAATGATATGACAGAACAGTTTTGCAGAATCCCCGTGTCTCTTCTATTCATTTGTGGTAATGCATGTTGTGATATATGAATGATGCTATGTTTTCTTGATGCAATTAATGCTTTACTGTTCTATTTGCTTCGATAATGAATGTTGAGTGATGCTATGAATATAAATGATGTCTGAGTTAAATGCATAGATCCATTTCTGAAATGTTGCAATAATTTTAAGTGATTGAGCCTCAAACATCCTCCTTCATTCGGCGGAAACCTGGTTCTGTCAACTCTCCCTTGAACATCTTGGGTGAGACCTCATCTGCTCCGCAGGTGTTGCTGGACGTGGTAAAACCTATATGCGCCAATGCTTAGGGAGATCACCATGGTTTGGGTGTCGACAGTGAGTGGAACCCTTGTCGACAGGATCTAAGTCAACAATGCTCTTTTTGAAAACTCTGCAAATATAGTTGTTTCGCAGATTGAGACAACAACTATAGAAGCTACAAAACTGGACTCTCACGTAGCTGACAATTCTTTAACAAAGAGAAGGAATATTTTCCCTAAAACAAAAAGTTGGGACATCCCATATTCACCATGAAAGGAACCACCTAGGTTTTCTCTCTTTGGAAATCAATTCTACATGGAGAATGGAGACAATGATGAGGTGAGATACAATGAAGAAGAGGGAGAAATTCAAACTGAAGGAACTTTTGGATTTCCTATTTTAAATACTGCACAAGATGTGACCATGAAAAAGATCCCTCCCTCCTCACTACCTACCTTTTATGGGAAGAGAAGTGAGAATCCGGATACATTTCTATTTGAATTCGACATTTTTTGTAGAAGGTATAATTACCTATAAGATGACCAAAAGTTAAAACTTTTCCCTGCCACAATGAAAGATTCTACTCTTAGATGGTTTATGGGGTTAAGAGAATCCAGCATTAGAACTTGGGAAGATATAAAAACTGCATTTCTACGAAAATATCAGGATTACTATAAACCTAAGGACTCTCGAAATGACATTTTTAAAATACATCAACTTGAAGATGAGAGCCTAGAAGACTATCTCGAAAGATTCAACTATGTCTTACATAAATCAAAATATAGTGACCTTCGAGAAGATGCAGTAAGGACTCTCTTCCTTAAGGGAATTTCAGAAGACTTTTTAGAAAATATTAACCTCATGGTAGCTGGAGATATCTCTCATAAGAATTTCACTCAAATCTGTGAGATGTGTAGGAATTACTCTAGAAGTAGAGGGAAAAGTGGGAGGCACTTTAGGGAATCTTACAATAGAAACCTAAAAGGAAATACCTCTAGTCCTGGTGTAATTACAAGGATAGAATTGGGAATCCTATTAGAAAACTTCAAAACAGATATTCTAGGAGCAATGGGTTCTCAATTAGATGCATTACAACCTAAGAAGGGACAAGAGGAAGAGTGAGAAACAATGAGTATTTTATGTCCTACGTGCAGAACTAAACATCCCCAACAGGAATTCCCATTGAATAATGTTTCAGTATGTCACCTTTGTACAAAAGAACATCCAACTGATAACTGTCCATCATTTCCTGGGTTGCAAGCTGTATATAACAGTGTAAATTTTGGTGAGACATCTAGGAGTCCTTGGAAACCTAGAGATCAACCATCATATCAGGATCCATCATTACAATTTTCGTGCTATAATCATCCTTACCAACCACCTCAACAATGGAACACCTCAATTTGGAAAAATTGGCCACCTTAGTATCCTCCTCAGAATACTCAACATCAACAATGGTTACATGGATGTAGAGGACAAGCATATGTTCAACCACCACCTCCTCTTATGCCTAACTATCCTTACCCACCTAACATCCAACAACTCTTCCCTGGATTTTTTCCTCCTTCACTACCCTCTATCACACATCAACCTCACCATTTCCAAAATATGAATCTCCCAAGACCCACACTATTACCTGCATAACTGATAGCAAATCCTAACAATAAGCCAACTCAAGCACTTAACAGCATTGGGTTTCCACCTCTTCCATCTTATGTCATTTTGGCCGCACTAGTGCATGAGATTCAATTACGTTCTGGAAGAGTTCTGCAAGATCAACACAAATCATCAGTTGTCATTCATGAAGACAATGAAGAAGAAGACATACCTAATGAAACCTTGAATGATTCCATTCTCAAAGATGTGGTTATTCCGAAATTTTCAATGCATAATCATCCTCAGAAAGAAGTAACTCTAGGAGAAAAAGTACACCCATATCCGGAGCATCTAGCAATAGAGAAATCTGTAATTTATCCAGAGTAAGATATCATTAACGAACTGAAAAATATTTGTATCAAAATCCCTTTATTACAAGCTAATAAAGACATACCAATTTATAGTAAAGTGATAAAGGAACTCTATATTAACAGACCAACTAAGAAACAGAAAGACCCTCTAACAATTCATGTTATAGGTGAAATGTCGGATTACATAACAGATCAACGTAGAATCCCAAAATATACAAATCCAAGAAATCCTGTAGGAAACATACTTATCGATATAAGGGCTGCTATTAACTTGATGACTACCATAGTTTTAGAATATCTCCATTTAGGACAGTTTCTCTATCCTACCCCAACAATGGTGGAATTAGTAGACTGCACTATGGTACAACCTGCTGGAATCCTAGATGATATTATTGTATCAGTGGCTTCATGGGAATATCTTGTGGAATTTATGGTCATACAATCAAAGGATCCTTCCAAAGGACACCCTATTATTTTGGGAATACCATGGCTAGCCACTGATAATGCATATATAGGATGTAGGTATGGAGATATGATCATCTATGATGGGTTATCTACAAGGAAACTTGCTTTATACCCACCAGCACAACTAGTAACCGAAAACCTGTTTTGGTTAGACTATCCTTTCGGGGATGAAAACTTGGAATAACTTTCACTTGTTAGTGATTATTCCTGGGCACTTCAAGAACAAACTACTAAAAATGTGTTGAATCAATTTGTCTCTTCCACAACATCTATAGACTTTCCCCAGTCCTTTGCTCAACTTGATCGAATTTTTCGAGATGAATTCCAAGAGAACATGAGCCTCTCCACATTTACAAATACACCTTGTGTCTTTGAAATTGAAGAACATATAGGATCCTATACCGTACCTTGTGAGTTCAGTCCTTAAAAATTTCTACATATAAATGCAAGTTTAGATGAAAATCAACAAAAGCAGTTATTAAAAATTCTTAAAAGACAAACTAGAGCATTCACATGGGAATACACCGATATGAAGAGTATACACCCATATACTTGTATTCACCATATTTACATAGATGCAAACATACCACCTGTAAGGTAGCCTCAGAGAAGGATGAATCTAGCCCTAAAGGATATAGTCAAGGAAGAATTACAAAAACTCCTCAATGTTGGTTTCATCTACCCAATTTCTAACATCAAATGGGTGTCTCCTCTGGTAGTAGTTCCAAAGAAAGTTACAGGGAAATGGCGCATCTGTGTTGACTTTCGAGAGATAAATAAGGCCACTCTTAAGGATTATTTCCCTTTACCATTCATTGACTAGGTGTTAGATATCTTATCAGGGAAACACTATTTTTCCTTCCTCGATGGGTATAGTGGATACAACCAAATCCTGATAGCACCTGAGGATCAAGACAAGACCACCTTTACTTGTTCTTGGGGAACATATGCCTATAGATTTTTTCCATTTGGCCTGTGTAATGCACCTGCCACTTTCCAGCATGCAGTCTTAGGAATGTTTGCTAACCTTATACATGATTGTGTAGAAGTATACACGGACGATTTTACAGTATACGGTAATAACTTTCAAGAAGCCCTTGATAACCTTGAAAGAGTTCTTATTTGGTGCCAAGAAACAAACTTAGCCCTTAGTAATGAAAAATGAAAGATGTTACTTAACCGAGGGTATAGTTTTGGGACATCATGTCTCTCTTCAAGGAATCAAGGTGGATCCTGCAAAGATAGAAATAATTTTCAATCTCCCTCCTCCAAAAACTCAGAAGGAAGTGAGAAGCTTCCTTGGCCATGCAGGCTACTACAGACGTTTCATTGAAAAATGTACTAAGATAGCTGCACGTATGTTCAAATTACTCATGAAAGATACAGATTTTCAGTGGACTGAACCTTGCCAACATGATTTTGAGACCTTAAAGGCAAATCTATCAGTGGCACCAATACTTAGGCCCCCCAATTGGTCCCTTCCCTTTCATATATCCACTGATGTTTCTGGCATGGCCATAGGAGGATTCTTTGGTAAAAAACAAGGACAGGCATCATATGCCTTTTACTATGCTAGCAAAAATTTGACTCCTACAGAATCAAAATACACTATTACTGAAAAAGAGTTTCTGGCAGTAGTCTATGCTATTAATAAATTTCGTCACTACATCATAGGCTATGAATTTTTTGTACACACAGACCACTCTGCCATTAGATTTCTGATGAACAAACCAATCACCAATGGAAGGGTGACTCAATGGCTTATTTTACTACAAGAATTTAAGATTACTGTTGTTGATCGTCCCAGTCAAGAAAATGTGGTAGCAGATTTTCTCTCTCAAATTCAAATTGATGATAGTGCTAGTCCCGTTGATGATAGATTCCCTTATGAACATTTGTTCGCTGTGTCTGTTCGAACCCCTTGGTTTGGAGACATAGTGTTAGGAACCTATGTCAACCCTTATCTTTACTATGTTAGTATATTGTTGTTGGATGCATATGCTTTGTAAGTCGTCCCATAGTATTTGTTGATCCGTAGTTTATATTAGCCCATAGTATTGACCCATAGTATTGGACGCATATGCTTTGTAAGTCGTCCCGTAGTATTATATTTCCCATGGTTTTGACTCATAGTATTGGGCATAGACTTAGTATATAAGTGTGTGTTGAGGTCATTGAAGGCACAGTGAAGTTAATTGTATTGATCTTGCTCAAAGGAGGTTGCCCCCTTGAAGTGGCCCGTGATCAATATAAAAGTGATTATGTTCTATTATTTCTGCTATTTTGCATATTCTTATTAATTAATTGTTGCAGGTGCATCACATCTGGTATCAGAGCACTTTCTTGGGCTCACTGGGTGAAATTTCTGCCAAATTGTTTTTCGCATCTGTTGCAGGTTTAGATTTGGGAATAATCCATATCCGCTTAACTGTGGGAAGTACTTGGGAATAAGCCCTAAAACGCATTGTGAGGAGTACCATAGGAACCCCGAAGTAGTTGGCCTATTGAGAGGACCTGCCAGCGAAAAGGGCAATGACCCCTACCTGATTGACTAGTTCCCACACGTGAGGTAAACCAAGAGCTATCGTTTGTGGAAAAGCGGTTATCAGTTTTACCTGAGCTGTGGAGTGAGGGGTACTTCCCCAATACGCAAGCCGTCAGACAACATTGGTGGCCGAGTGAAACCCCTAAACTGTTAGGAAGCCGCCCATACCTGGGGTCCATATCTATTTTCAGTTGAATTGTTGCCGATCACTTCCGCTCTAGATCCAGCCATTTCAGATCTATTCTGAAAGTCGTTCCAGATCCAATTGCCGTTTCAGATCCAACCATTTTCGATCCCTTCCGCACCGTTGCAGATCCATCTGTTGCGGATCCCTTCCGCACCAATGTTGCCGATCCATTTCTGAAAAAAAAATAAAAATAAAAAATAAAATAAAATTCATTTTTTTCTCCATATCTCCCTTGTTTTCACTATGTTTCCCTTGAAATTTTTGGGGAACCCCTGTCATTCCATTCTGCATCTTTCATTCCTGAGGACCCTATCCCCAATTCCCCTTCCCAAAGCTCGAAATCCCACATTTGTCTATTTTTAGGGTTTGCCATAACTTCCTCGGATTTCACCCAATCACCTTGAAAATTTACCACATAATTCCTTTCTGAATTCTACGTCTTTGTCCCTCTCTGCCAAATTTTCTCATTCTATCACCCTGCTTCTGAAATCCCCCTTTTTGCTTTCTTGTCCTTTCGACAGTGTCCAAAATCTAGTCAAACCCCAATTACCCATCAAATTGTTTCCCCAATCCAAATTTCCCTTTACTAAATTAGCTTCTGTTTGTGTTTTTCTACCCATTCCACAAAAAAAAAAAACTGGTTATCGTTGTCACCCGTGCAGGAGAAAACACCATGGATGAAGCACTTGTAGCCATCCAAACCAAACTCCAAGATCTGGATGAAAAATTTCTCAGCCTCCATCTTCAACATTCAGCCATGAACAATAAACGACAGCCAGAATCTTTTACAGCCACCGGGTTCTCTTCTTCCAGCAATTTTCGTGGGCCGAAGCTTGATTTTCCTTGCTTCAATGTTACTGATCTGACTGGATGGATATACCGAGCATAACAATATTTCAGTCTGCATAATACTTTTGATGTCCAAAAATTTCCACTTGCATCCTTTCATTTGGAACAGGAAGCCCTTCAATGGTACCGTTGGTACATCAAAGCTCATCCCGAGCCAAACTTGACAGATTTTTTCCAACTCATTTTGCCATGATTTGGTCCTAGTGCTTTTGATGATTTCACAGGAGCACTCACTAAACTTCACCAAATTGGCACAGTGAGAGAGTATCAGACAGAATTTGAGAAATTGGTCAATCACACAGAAGGATTGTCTGATGAATTATACAGGAGTTGTTTTATCAGTGGTCTCAAGGATGAAATCCACTCAAAGGTCAAAATGTTTTGTCCCAACACAATGATGGAAGTCCTAGGGTTGGCTAAGCTGGCCGAGGACAATATTGCAGCTCAACAATGCTCCAAACCCACCTTTGTTCCCTTCATAAATATGGGTTCCCAATGACCTCCCATCACGCCTTCTCCTCAACCAACTCCTATCAAGCATTTGTCTAAAATAGAAATGCAGGCATGCCGAGAAAAAGGGCTTTGCTATAATTGTGATGAGAAATTCACTCGGGGACATAGATGTGTTCAACAAAAGCTCTATCTCTTGGATGTGGATTCTCCGCCTACCTTAGAACTTGGTGAAGAAGCTACAAATACAGTAGATGATCAGGTCGACATTCAACACCGACCTATTGACACCCCATCTCAGGACGATCCACCCGAGATCTCTCTCCATGCTGTAACCGGCGTCACCACCCCACAAACAATGCGGGTCAGGGGATACTTCAAGAAGCTCCCTCTTACCATACTCATTGATTCTGGTAGCACTCATAACTTCATTGACCCTCGGATTGCCAAACAGGCTAATTGTTTTGTCCATCCTTGCTCCAACTTTGAAGTCATGGTTTCCAATGGGGGCACCTTACCTTGCAAGGGGAAGTGTCACAATGTGCGTATCTCTATGGAATATTATAACCTACGCTCTGACATGTTTTCCTTGTCCTTAGGCGGATCTGATGTGGTTTTGGGCATTCAATGGTTACGCACACTTGGCCCCATCTTATGGGATTTTGCTGAACTTTGGAGTTTAAAGTCAACAGGGCACCACACAAATTTATGGGCTTACAACCAGGGTCTCTCTGCATCATCAGTTCACATCGCCTGGAAAAAATCCTTAAGAAGAATTCACATGGTGTCATCGCTCAGCTCAATTCCATTCAGATCCACCCATCAACAGTCTCCACTACTTCCTTGGATAGATATGCAGGTATCTTTGCTGAACCAATGTGCTTGCTTCCTTCACGAGACCTTTCCAGTAATAATTTAGCCACATCTACCTCTCAGCAAAAATAACGGCTATTTTGCATGCAGTACAGAAGTGGCAGCCATACCTATTAGGGAATTATTTCTGCATCAAGACTGATCTCCCGAGTCTGGAAAATTTTCTGGAACAAAGGATCTCCTCCCCAACACACCTGAAATGGGTTATCCAACTCATGGGTTATCCCTATGTGATCACTTACAAGAAGGGTAAGGACAATATGGTGGAAGATTCTCCTTCTTGCACAATTGATGACCCAGTTTCTCTTACAGCTCTTTCTCTGCTTGTTCCAAATTGGTTGCAATATGTTCAACAGGGCTCTCTCTTCTATGAACTCCATGCTTCTTCATCAACAGGGCACTCTGGGTTCTGGAACATGTATGACCGGGAACAATGTAACTTCTTTTGGCAGGGACTAAAAATGACAATTCAACAGATGGTGGCTGACGATGATACTTTCCAAGTCAACAAGGGTGAAACGAAACTCCTTTCGGGATTGCTCAAACCCTTTCCCATCCCTACACAGCTTTGGCCAACTATTTCTATGGATTTCCTAGTAGCGCTCTGGTGGTACAATACCACATCTCAAAGGACACCATATGAAGCAGTCTATGGACAAACACCGCTAGTTCTTCTTCCATACACCCTTAGCAGCTCCCCAGTTTAGGAAATTGACTCGGTTCTTCGAAACCGTGATCAGATTCTTCTCATTCTGCAGGACAATCTTCACATGGGCAGAATTCGCCTGAAACAACAAGCCGATCAACATCATTCTGAGCGCATTTTCCACGCAGCTGACAGGGTTCTTCTTCATCTACAGCCTTCCAAGCCATCCTCCTTGACACTCCAAAGGCGTCAGTGGCCTGAAATGCAACCCGAGGATGCTACCGGGGAACCACTCCTTCAGCTTCTGCAGCAATTTCTCCAACCAAAGCTTTGAGGACAAAGATTTTTCTAAGGGAGAGGGGATGTTAGGAACCTATGTCAACCCTTATCTTTACTATGTTAGTATATTGTTGTTGGATGCATATGCTTTGTAAGTCGTCCCGTAGTATTATATGTCCCATGGTTTTGACTCATAGTATTGGGCATAGACTTAGTATATAAGTGTGTGTTGAGGTCATTGAAGGAACTGTGAAGTTAATTGTATTGAGCTTGCTCAAAGGAGGTTACCCCCTCGAAGTGGCCCGTGATCAATAAAAAAGTGATTATGTTCTATTATTTCTACTATTTCGCATATTCTTATTAATTAATTGTTGCAGGTGCATCACACATAGCCAATTATTTAGCAACTGGGAAGTTACCAAACCATCTCTCCCCACCTGAGAAACATAGGATCATAGTCCAAAGTTTTAATTACTCTTGGTTTGATCATGACCTTTTTCATACTGGTCCTCATCTTATTATTAGACGATGTGTACAAGAGGATGACACGGCATAGATCCTCCATGCATGTCATGGTGGACCATGTGGTGGGCACTTTTCTGATAAGAGAACAACATACAAAGTGTTGCACTCTGTATATTACTGGCCAAGCATTTTCAAATATGCTTCCAAGTATTTCAAGGGATGTGACAGTTGTCAAAGAATGGGTATACCTACGCCATCTGATGAGATGCCCTGATAGCCCCAAGTTATGATTGATCCTTTTGAAAAATGGGCTCCGGATTTTGTAGGGCCAATTTCCCCTATGTCTTGCAAAAAGAAGTATATCCTAGTTTGTACAGACTATGTCACTAAATGGGTGGAAGCTAAAGCTTTATTCTGAGCCACAGAAAAATCCATGGTATGATTTATATATGAAGAAATATTTACCCGATTTGGTGTACCTAGGGAAATTGTAAATGATCAAGGAACTCATTTTACCTCCAAGTTAATGAAGGAACTTACTGAGAAATATGGCATCCAACATTGTAAATATTCACCATATCACTCACAAGCCAATGGTCAGGTGGAATCTACAAATAAGGTATTAGAAGCCATCCTGACAAATACTATCCATCTACACCACAAAGAATGGGCAAATAGGCCTCTAGAGGCCTTGTGGGCTTACCGAATAACATGGAGGAATACTACTAGCCACACACCCTATGAACTTTTTTATGGTAAACAAGCTCTTCTACCCATTGAGTTTCAAGTAAGAACCATTCATATGGCTGCACTATTAAATTTTGAGAATTAATTCACAATACTCTAGGATCTTTACTGAGAGAATAACATGTACAGTGTATCAATGCATATCAATCATAACAAGCATGTCAATCATCACAAGAAGCAAAAGCATGAGAGACAATAGAAACAGAGTTTCCATGGGGAAAACCCTAAGGTGAAAAACCCCACAACTTCCTCAGAGATAGATAGAGAAATAGCTCAACCAAATTACAACCAAATACATAGAGATAGACTCCTCCTAGCAGCTGAACCTCCTCCTCACAAGTGTGCCACTTTCCGAGTGAAGGAAGAATGAGTTTATGAGTGATCCAAATAGAGATCTCCCGATCTCTATTTATACTTGTCCTGTTTTCCCAATAACCTTATGGGGCCGACTTGTCTAGCTAGGTACATCAACCATATATTACATAAATCAGGGCCGACCCCACACATGGTGGTCTAATAACCCATCGGAAAGTTAACATACTTGTGACACTTTTCAATACACATGATGACACTTCTGTATAGAGGAATGACACATCTCTATAGGAGTACAATAATATATAAATGAAATACATGGATGAAATACATTTCGAAGTTACATATACATCAACACTCCCTCTTAACTAGGAAGGTATTTCTCGACACAGATCTGCTAGCACAAGTCATCTTCTCTGGATCATAGTCATCAATGCATCATCCTTGAATCATCGTCATCATCACTACTGCTGCTATCTCAAACACTCTCTGAATATACTCGTCATAGGAAGTTCTACAGAGCCAGTCCTTTTTCATACTGGATGTAGGCCCACCACCTGCAGCTCTTCATCACTGGACATACTGTGGAATCCTCAGGACTTATTACATGTGTCACAAAACCTGGAGGTAGCATCCCAGGCTGTTACGAGCACACAGCTCTACCTGTTGGATCTCCCAGGAGCACATTACATGTGACCCATCACAAAATATGGCTGAAGCATCCCAGGCTATTAAGAGCACACAGCTCTACATGTCGGATCTCCCAGGAGCACATTACATGTGATCTCACCACAAAACCTGGCTGAAGCATCCCAGGCTATTACGAGCGCACAGCTCTACCTATCGGATCTCCTAGGAACACATTACATGTGGTCCACCACAAAACCTGGCTGAAGCATCTGAGGACTTTTTCATCCTATCCAGATCTCCCAGAAGCATATTACATGTGGTCATGGCAATGCCTCGAAAGAGCATCTGAGGCTTTTTCATCCTTTCTAGATATCCCAAGTCCACTTACATGCCATATGACAATGCTTCAAAAGAGCATATGAGGCCTTTTTCATCCTGTCTAGATCTCCCAGGTCTACTTACATGTCCTCCCAGAGCAATGCCTCGAAAGAGCATCTGAGGCATTTTTCATCTTGTCCAAATCTCCCAGGTCTACTTACATGCTCATCTGCACAACCTATCCACGGCCACAGAGTATCAACTTGATACTCTCCATACATCATCCTGATGTACACATGATCATCCTGATCATCATCACTGCATCGTCCTGATGCATGTCATCTGGAGAAGCTCGTCATCCACGATCATCCTGATCATACAATGCATCTACCTGATACATATCACCATACACAGTGTATCCACCTGATACATACATAGATACATGATCCACACAATGTATCTACCTGATACATATCAACATACATGATCTACTTGATCATACAACGTATCCACCTAATACATATACAGATACATGGTCCACGCATCCAACATGATGCATACTTACGTAAATGATCCAACTGATCATATCCAGCATCCAACATGATGAGTAAATACATAAATGATCCAATTGATCATATCTAGCATCCAACATGATGTGTACATACATAAATGATCCAATTGATCATATCTAGCATCCAACATGATGCGTACATACATACATGATCCAACTGATCATATCCATCATCCAACATGATGCGTACATACATAAATGATCCAACTGATCATATCCAGTAGAAACTAGAACATCATCTTGATGCTCATCATCCAACGCTTACATCCACAGCCATGTGAAGGATCCCCCTTCCACCATGCTAAGAATGGCTACAGCAAATGTCTTCATCACTTCTTCCTTGAAGTGTCGTCGATATGATGAACACCAAGCCTCTCTCTGAAGTACTCGAAATTCACTCTG
This sequence comes from Larix kaempferi, assembly GCA_027924585.1. Lineage (NCBI taxonomy): Eukaryota > Viridiplantae > Streptophyta > Pinopsida > Pinales > Pinaceae > Larix > Larix kaempferi. The sequence goes on from BSBM01000892.1 coordinate 11,360,463, forward strand.
GCTAGTGGCTTCGTCAACATATCTGCAATCTACTCGTCCGTTGCAACATACAAGAGCTTCATTGCTCCTCTCTGCACCATATCCTTGATATAGTGATATTTGAACTCTATGTGTTTCGACCTGTTGTGGAACACCGGGTTCTCAGACAGCTTCACACAACTCTGGTTGTCACAGAAGATACCAGTAGCCTCCAATGGTAGATCAAATAACTTAGACAGTAGCTTCCTCAGCCATACTGCCTCACAACTAGCCGAACAAGCTGCAACATACTCTGCTTCGGCTGTACTCAGTGCTACGCAGGACTACTTCCTGCTAAACCAAGAGATCACATCTGATCCCATACTGAAGCAACACCCAGAGGTGATCTTCCTATCTGTAGCACTTCATGCCCAATCTGAATCAAAATAACCCTACAGGTTAAACTTTTGATTCACATCATACTTGATCCCATAATCAAATGTACCCTTTAGGTACCTCAGAATATGCTTTACAGCAACCAAGTGAACACTCCTTGGATCTGTCAGGAACTGGCTCAATGTTTTCACCGCAAAGAAAATATCTGGTCTTGTATTCGTCAAGTACATCAAGGACCCAATCATCTGATGATACATAGAGACATCCACCGACTCAGATGAAGCATCACAAAGAAGCTTCGGATTCGATGCGATAGGTGTGGCCATGGCCTTGCAATCCATCATCCCAAACCTCTTCAAGATATCTACAGTATACTTCCCTTGTCCAAGGAATATCCCATCTGTACTCTGCCACACCTCCATACCTAGAAAATAGTGCATCATTCCCAAGTCCTTCATATCAAACGTGGCAGCAAGCTTCCTCTTTGTATCGGCAATCAATCTGTCATCTCCTATTACAAATAGGTCATCTACATACAGGAGTAGAATCACAGGATTTCCTTCCTCAACCTTATAGTAAAGGTTGGAATCCGCTTTACTCTTGGTAAATCCCAAACTAGATCTGTACTCTGTCACACCTCCATACCTAGAAAATAGTGCATCATTCCCAAGTCCTTCATATCGAACGCAGCAGCAAGCTTCCTCTTTGTATCAGCAATCAATCTGTCATCTCCTGTTACAAACAGGTCATCTACATATAGGAGTAGAATCACAGGATTTCCTTCCTCAACCTTGTAGTAAAGGTTGGAATCCGCTTTACTCTTGGTAAAGCCCAAACTAGATAGGAAACTGTCCATCCTACCATACCAAGTTCTGGGAGCTTGCTTCAATCCATACAAGGCTTTCTTCAATCTACAAACATGTGACTCCCTGTCATGTGTTTCAAAACCGAGTGGCTGCTCCACATACACTTCCTCTTCGACTACACCATTCAAGAAGGCAGTCTTGACATCCATCATGTGTATCTTCCATTTCATCGTTGCAGCCAGGGAAAGTACTGATCTGATGGAAGTGCACCTGGCTACAGGAGCAAACGTTTCTTCATAGTCTATACCCTCTTTCTGAGAGAAGCCACGAGCTACGAATCTTGCCTTGTATTTTTCTATGCTACCATCTGCAGCATGCTTGATCTTGTAAATCCATTTGGAAGTCACAACAGACTTCCCTTCAGGTCTTGGGACAACATCCCAAACATCATTCTTCATTATTTATTGGTATTCCTCGATCATGGCATCCTTCCATTCTTTCTTTTCTGCTGCTTCTTCGTAATTGGAAGGTTCTTTGTTCATGATAGCACAGAGTAAAGCAACATAGCTGGTGTGAGATCTAGTTATCTTCTTTGCTCTGTGTTCTTCTTTTGGAATGCCAAATCTTTCTGCATCTTGAATGAGCTCTCTATCCCATGTAGGTTTCTTCTTGTGAGAGTTGTCCTCACGTGGTGGATCTATAGGTTGTTGTGGATCTTCAATTTCATGATCAACATCTGGAATTGCTTCAGTAATGGTAGTGTCTTGAAATCTAGTTTCCTTGGGTTCTTCATAATCTTCAATAGGTGCCTTCCTTGATTTGATGAATGCTGATTTTTCATCAAATGTTACATCCCTGCTGACATCAATCTTCTTGAACCCTTGAAAGTATATCTCGTAAGCCTCCGAGCTTTCACTGTAACCCACAAAGATACCCTTCTTTCCTGAAGGATCCAGCTTGGTCCTCTTTTCCTTTGGGACAAGTGTATATACTAGACAACCAAATATTTTGAGATGGCTGACCTCAGGTTTCTTACCAGAGAAGACCTCTTCTGGTGTCTTATTGTCCAATATCTTGTGGGGTGTTCTGCACATATACAGTTGTCCTAGCTGCTTCTTCCCATAGATTCATAGGTAGATCCTGGTCATGCAGCATTGCCCTTGCTGCTTCCATAATTGTTCGATTCTTTCTTTTTGCAACTCCATTTTGTTGTGGATTGTAAGGAGCAGTCAACTCCCTCTTAATCCCTGAATCACTGCATAACTTCTTGAAGTCACCTGAAGTGAATTCTCCACCATTGTTGGATCTGAATGTCTTGATCTTCTTATCAATTTGGTTCTCCATCAAGGTTTTGAATTCCTTGAACTTATCAAACACTTCATCTTTGTTCTTCAATAAGTAGAGCCAAGTCTTCCTGTAAAAATCATCAATGAAAGAGACATAGTAAACATACCCACTCAGGGAAATGGATGACATCCGACCACATACATCGGAGTGGATAATTTCCAATATATCTTTTGCCTTGCTTTCACTGCTTGGAAATGCTTTCTTTATGTTCTTTCCTTTTGCACATCCTTTGCAAACACCTTCATGTTTAGTATTGATTTCAGGAAGACCCGCTACAACCTTGCTTGCAATTGGAAGTGACCTATAGTGCATATGAGCAAGTATTCTATGACAAAGTTCACTTGGCTCCATGGATTCATGCACCATGGCGTGTTCAGGTCGTCCCTTTAGTTTATACAATCCTCTCTCTTGCTCTCCAATCACTACTGCATCATCTATGGTCTTTCCCTTTGGCCACATTAGAACTTGGCCATCCACAAATGCAACCCTCATGCATTTTGCATCCAATGCAGAGATGGAGAGTAGATTCTTCTTGAGCCCAAGTACATAAAGAACTTATTTCATCTTTAAAGACTTCCCAGAGTCTAGATTGTAGGAGGCCTCACCACTTCCTTTGATAGGGTATTGGTAGTCATGCCCAAGTTTCACCTTGTGAGGTGACTCATGTTCAGATAGATTAGCAAAGGATTCTTTAAACCCAGTCATGTGTTTTGAAGCCCCATTGTCAATAAGCCAATCATTACAACCATGAGAGATAGTACCCATGAGAGCAGAGATTAGAACACACTCTTCTTTGCTTGATGAGTCATCATCATCACTTTCTGATCTAGCCTTTTTCTTGGGAGGTTCATCATCCTCAGCAGAATGAGCATGATACCTTCTTTGCTGTCCTTCTTCTTCTTGATGAAGTTGTTGGTGACCTTCTTGTCCTTGGGACAATTTATGGAAATATGTCCCTTTTCATTATAGGTGAAGCATATTCTCCTTTCTTTATGGTGATGTGAAGATTTCTTGAAGTGAGATGGCTCTCTCTTGGGCTTCCCTTTCTTGGTGCAAGCTGTGAGAGGTTGATTTCATTCCCCATCTTTTCTTCTCGCATTACAAGCCTTGCTTCTTCTTGTGAGCATTCTTCCCGTAGTCTGTTGAAGGATACCAACTTCTTTCTTGCACAAATTCCTTAAATAAAGGAGTCCCATGACCTGGGTAGGCCATTCAGAGTGGTCATGACAACTTCACCATTCTCCACCATTTCATCCACTGCTTCTAGTTGTTCCTTGATCTGAGAGACCCTAGAAAAATAGGATTGAATGGATTCTCCATTCTGAAGTTTTACCCCTTTCAATTGATTCCGCAGAGTCATCTGCGGATTTATGTTCTTCCCTTCAAATAGCTTGGATAGTGAATCAAACATCTCTTTGGGTGTTTTTAGAGATGACACATGGGGGACAAGATGGTCCTTGATAGAATCAACAATGATTCTCTTTTCCTTGACAAAGTTCTTCTTATGAAATATCTTAGCCTCTTCATCCTCTGGGATAGGGACCTCAAAGCTATTGTAGGAGTCCAATTCATTTTCTTCCAGGATTAACCCAATCCTATGCTTCCAGGCTCGGAATTTATCAACCCCTTCAAGCTTATCCTCAAGCTTGGTGTGGTGAGACATCTTAAGTAGTACTTCAAATGGAAATTGAAGAGATTTAGGTCTTACCACTTGTTTTGCTGAAAACTGGATCTCGTCCCCGATTAGGGTTTGTCGAAAAAACCCTAAAAATTCAAAATGTTAATTTCAACTTTCTGAAAGGGTAGAAAGATGCGCCTTGATGAGCTGATCAACCTGGTGTATTCAAATTTGATATCTGCAAAGCTTCACCCTTCATAAATTCCTTTTTGTCTTCCTGGATTCACTAAGGAGGACCCAGAATTAGGGTTTGAGTTTCCTGGAGATCTACCCAGCCAAAAATCTCAATCCAAAGCTCTAAACTTCGATCTTGGCAAGGAGCTTCCAGCTATGTCTTCAGATTCCAGAAATTCCTATTTTTCTGAAAACCCTAATGTTTAGGGCCAAATCTGAAAATGCTCACAATTGAATTCTAATTGGACAGATAGATTCTCCATGATGAGTAGACTCAATCTACTATACTGCTTTTCCAAAATTTGTGGAGAGAAACCCAATAAACAAGAAACCCTTGGTTTCCGTCACTACACAATGTCTTCTTCTCAGGTTAGCTTTGATACCATGTTAAATTTTGAGCATTAGTTCACAATACTCTAGGATCTTTACTGAGAGAATAACATGTACAGTATATCAATGCATATCAATCATAACAAGCATGTCAATCATCACAAGAAGCAAAAGCATGAGAGACAATAGACACAAAGTTTCCGTGGGGAAAACCCTAAGGTGAAAAACCCCACAACTTCCTCAGAGATAGATAGAGCAATAGCTCAACCAAAGTACAACCAAATACACAGAGATATACTCCTCTTAGCAGTTGAACCTCCTCCTCACAAGTGTGCCACTTTCCGAGTGAAGGAAGAATGAGTTTCTGAGTGATCGAAATAGAGATCTCCCGATCTCTATTTATACTTGTCCTATTTTCCAAATAACCTTATGGGGCCGACTTGTCTAGCTAGGTACATCAACCATATATTACATAAATCAGGGCCGACCCCACACATGGTGGTCTAATAACCCATCGGCAAGTTAACATACTTGCGACACTTGTCAATACACATGATGACACTTCCGTATAGAGGAATGACACATCTCTATAGGAGTACAATAATATATAAATGAAATACATGGATGAAATACATTCCGAAGTTACATATACATCAACATGCACGATTAGGGATGGATCTAGAAGAAGCACAGAAGCAACGGATTTTGCTAATCAATGAACTAGATGAAATAAGACAAGATGCAATCCAACGAACAATTTTAGTACAGAACCTATGGAAGAAGTGGCATGAAAAATATATTAAACAAAAACAATCCAAGATAGAGACTAGGCATTACTATTTGATTCGAGGTATAAAAATTTTAAAGGAAAGTTGACTACCCGTTGGATCAGTCCATATGAAATAACTACAACTTTTGATAATGGATCTGTTGATATTAAAAGAGTTGATGATTCACAAATTTCTTTTGTTGTAAATGGACATAGATTGAGACTCTATCATCAACCAATTTCCAAGCAAGATTTTGTTCAGAGTGTCTCACGACAGAAGGATCAAATGGAGCTGGTTGAAGGGGAAGTCTCTCCTTCTCCTAGTTCTTGACTTATTTTTGGGTTATCTTCATTTGTACATATGTAAATATATTTTTGTTTATGTAAATAAAAAAAGAGTTATTTTTTATAGCTGGTTGTATTTACACGAGGATTTCACTCTTATGATCAGCTCATAAGACTTCATTAATTAAGAAAGGAAGGCTCTTCTCCTTTTTCCTAGATTTTAATAAATTTTCATATGATTTTTCTTTTTACATATGTTTTTGTTTTGAATAAATTTGAATCATCTAATAAGTGGTTTTGTAGTATTATTACAAGGACTTTTCAGTTCATAAAAATCATTATCTGAAAAAGGGAAGTGCTCTAAACATTCATAACACATCTTGATCCCTTTCTTCCTGATTATTTAGAGAATTGAAAATTTACATTGAAAAGTGAAAATGTTCTTTGTATCATCTTTTTCCACTTACTTGACATGATTCTTGCAGCTCTTCTAATAATCCTTTCAGATATTTTATGTCAGTGATCCTACCTTTATAAAGAGATTGATAACTAAAGGTTTTTCTCCATTTGAAGCCCGGAGGCTCTCGGTACATTGTGACCTGTTTGTTAAGTTAGTAAGTAGACCAATATTTTCTGAACAACAACAGGAAGGGAACCTTGGGGATCTTACCTTTGAGAAACACCGTTGTAATCTTTTGAAGACAGAAACTTGGACTAAAGAGATCTTCTTTCTATTATCTTTTGGCTCCATCCACTACACATTAATTCAATCAACCATATGTATCTTTGGTTCGACAAACTTTTTATTTACTTGGTTTATATAAGAACAATTGTCTTCCAACCCATATATCATCCCATTCCGTAGCATGGTTTTCAAAGCTTCTCCCCCATCCACTCACTTTTAGGGAATTCATTGTTGAATATCTATAGAGGGTGGAAACACTGGGACATGAGCCTCTGATGCAAAAAGGGTTCAAGAGGCTAACCCACCGGAGTATTGAACAGGCTTACTGGGAGTGGGTACCGACCTATGGTATGACCAGGTAAACTCGATGGGGTACTGAAAAGGCCCCACTGATAGAGGAGAATCTTCTTGGGGAGGACATCTTGTTTCTAAAAAAAAATGTCTAAAAAAAAAAACTTTTATATGTTAAATTGTTGAAATTCTAATCAGAAATAAGTATGTATGGTTGAGCTAAGGAATGAACTTCATCACTTGGCCAAGAGAGAATAGCTTCAAGATTTTCTTAAGATAGGTTACCTAACCTTCAGGGGATTAAATATTTCTTATCTTGCCAAGTGGGGCCATATACTTAATATCTCGAGGGACCTGAATGTGAAATTCGATAGGATTGCTCCAGGTACTATGATTCTTGAACTCTAGGGAAGTTTGAATGAGTTCCTATGAGTAGCTTTGATGAGGAAATCTGATTAATTTTGATATTCTCTTAATTTTATACAAGGGTCACTGTAATTTTATTTGAAAAGTCTTTGACAAAGAGAGGCATATTTCTTTTTGTAATTTGAAGTATACTGGATGACTATTTGTCATCACTTACATGGTCTTCATGTATGGGTCCTTTATGAAATTGCTTATTGATGAAAACAAATGTATGGATCATTTTTATAGCTAGTTAATGTTTCCTTTCCGTATAATAACAACAACATTCTAGAGTTATTTGTTAACTGTTAATTGGAAGTATTTGAATACCAATTAGGTTTTTGATGGCTTGAGGACATGCCATATTTTTGGTTTGGGGGAGGATTCATAATTGTTTCTATTTTCTGATTACTTATAAAAGTTCATTTATCTCTGACGAAATGATATGTTGTTTAAGGAATAATGCAAGTAGTAGAAGAAAATACTGTTCTAATCCATGTTAAACAAAGAAAGAGCGACTGAAGTTTTCAGAAAAGCAGTTTACATTGTCCTTTTGTGTGCTGGCAGCCCCAGAAATTCTCTACTTAATCAGAATCAGTCAGCTCCAACAAGCACATCTTGTACATATAAAAGGTCTGTATGAAGGTTCGAATGCCACGCTGAATGAGATATCGAATGAAGTGTCAAATGACAATCCGAATGAAACCATAGCTTTATAACAGCATGATCAAGTATGCTAAGGTATCTGATTTTTTAATTTTGACTATAAACGAGAAATTCAATTAACTAACCATATCCAGGACTGTCAGGTCTCATCTCTATGCACATGAAGACATTACAATCACATTCTTTGACTCATCTCGATTTCACCAAACGAATCGATTAATCTTGTATCAATGCGATTTCTAGAATTTTTTCTGACTATCATATAGTTTCATCTCTTCATTAAGTTATATGCAATAATGATCATGCGAGTTGTCATTTTATTAATCAAAGGTCATCATGATTTTTAATATACCTTATGTTATAATCCCATGATGAAAAAATCTTTCAACCTGTCCAAAGTTGACTTTGGACATGGTTGAATATTTCAAAACCATACAAGTTCATTAACGCACGCACCTTTATTATGGCACACGATTCAAAATTCTGAATGATGGCGTGATTGTTCAAACGTGCCAAATTTCCATCTCATGATCATTCAAATGTTCAAATGGACCGTGTTTTAAACTCGACCCCTATGTGATCTTCTCCCTCACTTTGTTCACCCTCATCCTTTCTGAGTCCATCTAGTCGCATCCCCTGCATCCATCTACCTCCGTTTAACAATGCCTACCCGCCATGAGCCTGGGAGCTACCAAGATTTGCTCCGTATCACTAAGTTCCAAGCATGCCGTGATCTTTTTCTTCAAGCAGGTTGGGGCTAGTTCCTCCATCTTCTCCAGGTCCACGATGATATATTTCACTCCTATTTTCCAAGGGATTTGATGGCAAAACGGCTAGGGTTGGCCACCTTACCTTTCCAGTGTCTAAGGAATCTATCGCTCTTCCTGACTTCTTCTCTTCTTTGCTTAGTGGGACCTAGAATATCCCTGGTTTGGGGGAGTGTTGATGTCTGATTTCTCCATCACTTTTGATCATTGAATGTGCTATGATGGCACTATTTTTCCCATTTTTGGTGCATTAAGTCATATTTCTTTCCATTCAGATCACCACCATTCAGACTCAGGTATGAACATATTTGAATATCTCATGAGTTTTAATTGATTATAATCTTTTTTATGATTTATTAACATTAACTTAACACTTCTAGACTTGTTGGCTAGATAGTTTTCATTTTTTCAGGCTGTGGTTTTCATACGGATGTCCATCTGGATGCTCATTCGTATTTAGACACCCATTCGCATTCGAACATCCATTCAGACCTTCGTTCGCACCCCCAAAATCCGTTGTTAGCATATTCTAGAGCATTGAAGGCGGAAACCTCGACGTGGGTTCTATTGTCCACGTGGACCTTATGGATCGTGAGCTTCCATCGGTGAAGATTCGCGTCCTCACTAGCCCAAGCTTCCAACGCATATGCTGCTCACGTAAAAGGAACCAAGCTGCACGAAATGAGGAAAACGAACTGTGCATTTTAATGGGTCATTTCTCTAGCGTTTAAGACCTCCTATTTTTAGAGAGGTTGACCACTGAAAGGGTCAACTTGCTCTTCTTTGTAATTTTTATATAAAGACGCCCAGGGTTGAGAAGAAGAGAGAGAAAAACATTGTATAAGCTTTGCTTCAGTTTAATATACAAGCTCTGTTTCAGCTGTTGATGATTATTTTCATCTTATGTTAATGGTTGGTGACTGAGTAGCTTAGGAACAAACCCCTGTTCCTTGGGAAGGGCCCCTCAAGAACTAGAGGTTCTATTTGTGCATATTCAATAGTTTCCTTTCATCTTTGCAGATAAGTAATTTCATTTTTATATGTATGTAGTTCGTTTTCCTGTAGATGACGTTTTGTTGTTCATAAAATACAATTCTCTTTTATTTACATGTAATTTGTATCTCAGAATTCATATGGCCGACCATTCATACCATCGTTCAGAATGCCTTTCAACCTGTCTTTTAGCCTTCCATCCACACTTAGACAGAATTTTTAGTCATTTCTTGAATTTTCAATATTTCGTTTATACAGAAATAGTTAGCTAGGGTGTAGATTAATTTTCCAGCATTCTATGATGTTCTGTAGCTAGTTGGGATTCAAATCCACCTTAAGCATTTCATAGTTGGTTTCATATTCACACATAGATTAACAGTTTTAGCTTTAATTATGATGAAATCTATTTACATTCAAAATATATTTTACTGTGCTAGTGAGAAATAGTTCTGGTTCGAGTAGAATCAACATGGTTGTCTTTTACTTATGCATTAGGTAATTTATGATTCACCTTCATTTGTTCTCATGCATATAACCTAGAATAGCCTAAGCTTATTTAAAATGTTATCATAGACTTTGTTAAAAATCAGTTTGTTGCATTCCTGAAATAAGTTCAGCATTTCATTTCCAGTTCTTATTTAAATTCATAATTAGGTTTTCATTTTCAATTACATAATATCTCATTGTTTTAGACTTTGCTAATTCTATTTTTGATTCAGTTCTTTCATTCCAATAGGTGTAATAGATTAGAAATTAATTTCCAATTCAAACTTAATAGTTCATTCGAATTTCTTGTAGATGCATTAGTTTTCAGTATTTTAAAGTTTGATTTTTAAAAGTTCACATAGCTTACTTAAAGTATAGGTTTACTTCTCTAGTTTTAGATCAGCTGCATTGTACTTTCATAATTGAGCAAGATGTCTTAGATTATAGTCTGATTTGCAGTAGGGATAGCGTAGTAACATTTGGTTTTCTGCTGTAGGTTTTGCTTACAAGTTAACATTGTTTCCATTCATTTAAGTTCTTGTCTTGTACTTAGTTTAGTTTCTTTTTTTGTAGTCGATGTTTTATGAACTAGTTTGAAGTATTGATAAATATAATCTGATGTTGATAGGAATTTGCATGAGTTAGATCAGCATTTCATGTTTCAATTCTAAGAAGTCATTAGAGAATCAAATAACTTAGATCTTGTACTTCTTAAGTAAAGCTAGATTGTCAAAGTAGTATTTCATCTCAAGTATTGTAGCTAGTTTTTAAATATCATTTGCTTATGGATGAATAGTAGGTTACAATGTTCAAGCTTTCTTTTAATTGGTCTATCTTCAGTTTTCATATTTTTGTAGAAGTTAAATTAGATTTATTTCCATTTTGTATTTCCTTAGCCTTTGTAAGTCATTTAGATACAGTTCTTCAAGAAGATTGGAATTAGGTAGGTTTGCTTATAAACCATTCATTGTTGTTAATGCATACTTAAATCTTAGATTAGTACTTCATCTTGCTTTATAGTTGAATTGAATCTTATAGATTATTTAGCTAGTTTTCTTTCTCAAGATAGTTTCTTGTCTTTACATAGTTAGTTTGCAAACTGAATTATTTCATAGTTAGGTTTCTGAAGTTGTTCATAGTTAGATCTTTGATATCACATAGTAGCTAGTCTTTCTAATTCTTAGATTAGGGTTTGAATAATTGATTAGTAGTTTCCATTTCCATAAGAGTAGCTTGTTTTTTATCAAGTCTTGTTTCTTAGAATAGTGTTGTCTTTTGTAATTTCAATTCTTGTCCATATAGTAGAGTAGTATAGATTGATAGTATTCTGATCTATTGGTTAGGTTAGGTCTAATCTGCTTGATAGTTTATATTTTTAAGTTTGACTCAGTTTTTCATTTTGAAATATCCTTAGATCTTCTCATTATTAAATATTTCTAAGGTCTGTCGAGCCGATATCTTAGTTTCCCTTCTACCTCAGCATATATTTTGTGACAACTCGAAGTGTACAAAACCTGGTTGGTAATTAAAATTTGGAGAGTTTAAATAGACTTAAATAACACCAAACACCTTGTTGATGTATTTGTTGTTAAATTTTTAGTATTAAATCACAATACTATAGGATCTTTGCTGAGAGAATAACATCTACAGTATATCAATGCATGACAATCATAATATGACAAGCATCACAAGAATCACAAGAATCAAAAGCATAGAGACAAGAGACACAGAGTTTCCGTGGGGAAAACCCTAAGGTGAAAAACCCCACAACTTGCTCAGAGATAGAGAGAGCAATGGCTCAACAAAAATACAACCAAATAACACTAAGATAGTCTCCTAGTAGATGATCCTCCTCCTCCTCACTAGTGCGCCACTTTTTAGAGAGAGAGATAGTTACTTTTCCGAGTGAGTAAAATAGAGATCTCCTATCTCTATTTATACTCACCTTTTTTCCCAGTGACCTACTGGGGACGACTTGTCTACTTGGATACATCCACATTATATTATATATTAATTAGGGCCGACCCCATAAGGTGGTCTAATAACCCATCAGCAAGTACACACACTTGCGACACTTGTCAATCCACATGACGACACTTCCTTATAGAGGAATAACACATCTTTTTATAAGGGTACAATAAATATATATATAATACACAGATGAAATACATTCCGAAGTTACATATACATCAACACTCCCTCTTAACTAGGAAGGTATTTCTCGACACAGATCTGCTAGACAAGTCTTCTTCTCTGGATCATCGTCATCGATGCATCGTCATCATCATCGTCACTGCTGCTACTATCTCAACCAATCTCTGACTCTACTCGTCATAAGAAGTTCTACAGAGCCAGTCCTTTTTCATACTGGATGTAGGCCCACCACCTGCAGGTCTTCGTCATCACTAGCCATACTGTGGAATCCTCAGGACTTATTACGTGCGTCACAAAACCTCGAAAGAGCATCCCAGGATGTTACGGGTACACAAGTCCGACCTGTAGGATCTCCCAAGGCGCTATTACATGTGACCCCACCACAAAACCTCGAAAGAGCATCTCAGGATGTTACAGGTACACAACTCCGACCTGAAATCTCCCAGGGCACAAATTACATGTGGTCCACCACAAAACCTAGCAAGAGCATCTCAGGATGTTACGGGTACACAACTCTGACCTGAAATCTCCCAGGGCACAAATTACATGTGGTCATGGAAAAACCTCGCAAGAGCATCTCAGGATGTTACGGGTACACAACTCCGACCTGAAATCTCCCAGGGCCCAAATTACATGCCATAGGACAAAACCTCGCAAGAGCCTCTCAGGATGTTACGGGTACACAACTCCGACCTGAGATCTCCCAGGGCGCTATTACATGTCCTCCCAGAGCAATGTCTCGAAAGAGCATCCCAGGCTGTTACGGGTACACAAATCTGACCTATAGGATCTCCCAGACATGCTCATCTGCACAACCTGATCCACGACCATAAAGTATCAACCTGATACTCACCATACATCATCCTGATGTACTCATGATCGTCCTGATCATCATCACTGCAACGTCCTGCTGCATGTCATCTGGAGCAACATCCTGAAGCTCATCATCCATGATCATCCTGATCATCACTGCAACATCCTGAAGCTCATCATCCATGATCATCCTGATCATCACTGCAACATCCTGCTGCATGTCATCTGGAGCAACATCCTGAAGCTCATCATCCATGATCATCCTGATCATCAATGCATCCACCTGATGCATACCAAGTATCTACCTGATACATATCATCATACATGATCCACCTAATCATCAATGCATCCACCTGATGCATACCAAGTATCTACCTGATACATGATACATATCACCATACATGATCCACCTGATCATACAATGCATCCACCTTATACATATACAGATACATGGTCCAAGCATCCAACATGATGCACATACATACATAAATGATCCACCTGATCATATCCAACATCCAACATGATGCATACATACATAAATGATCCAACTGATCATATCCAGCATCCAACATGATGCATACATACATAAATGATCCAACTGATCATATCCAGCATCCAACATGATGCATACATACATAAATGATCCAACTGATCATATCCAAGCAGAAACCAGAACATCATCCTGATGCCCATTCTCCAGCGCTTACTTCCACAGCCATGTGAAGGATCCTCCTTCCAACATGCTTGGAATGGATTCAGCAAATGTGTCCATCACTTCTTCCTCGAAGTGTCCTCGATCTGAAGAACTCCAAGCCTCTCTCTGAAGTACTCAAACTTCACTCTGGCTAGTGGCTTCGTCAGCACATCTGCAATCTGCTCATCCGTCGCAACATACAGAAGCTTCACAGCTCTTCTCTGCACCATATCCCTGATATAGTGATATTTGATCTCTATGTGTTTCGACCTGTCATGAAACACTGGGTTCTCGGACAGCTTCACACAACTCTAGTTATCAGAGAAGATACCAGTAGCCTCCAACGGGAGATCAAATAAATCAGACAGTAGCTTCCGTAGCCATACTGCCTCACAACTAGGTGAACAGGCTACAACATACTCTGCCTCAGCTGTACTCAGTGCTACGCAGGACTGCTTCCTGCTAAACCAAGAGATCACACCTGATCCCATACTGAAGCAACACCCAGATGTGCTCTTCCTATCTGCAGCACTGCCAGCCCAATCTGAATCAACATAAACCTGCAGGTTAAACTTTTGATTCGCCTCATACCTGAGCCCATAATCCACTGTACCCTTCAGGTACCTCAGAACATGCTTTACAGCAACCAGGTGAACACTCCTTGGATCCGTCAGGAACTGGCTCAATGTGTTCACAGCAAAGCAAATGTGTGGTCTAGTGTTCGTCAGGTACATCAAGGACCCAATCATCTGACGATACATAGAGACATCAATCGGCTCAGATGAAGCATCACATAGAAGCTTCAGATTCGATGCCATAGGTGTGGCCATGGCCTTGCAATCCATCATCCCGAATCTCTTCAGGATATCTACTGTGTACTTCCCTTGACCAAGGAAGATTCCACCTGCATTCTGCCACACCTCCATACCTAGGAAATAGTGCATCATTCCCAAATCTTTCATATCGAATTCGGCTGCAAGCTTCCTCTTAGTATCTGCAATCAGTCTGTCATCTCCTGTCACAAATAGGTCATCCACATACAGGAGTAGAATCAATGGATTCCCTTCCTCAACCTTGTAGTAAAGATTGGAATCTGCTTTACTCTTGGTAAATTCCAAGCTAGATAGGAAACTGTCCATCCTACCATACCAGGTTCTGGGAGCTTGCTTCAAGCCATACAAGGCTTTCTTCAATCTACATACATATGACTCCCTGTCAGCTCTTGGGACTGCATCCCAAACATCTTCTTCATGATCTATGGATCATGGCATTCCATTTCTTCATCCCAGATCCTGGGAACTTCAATATCTTCAATAGATATCTTTCTTGCTGGAACAAATGTTGTAGTCCTTTTGTAGGTGAAGATATATGGTCTTTCCTACAAAACAAGTTAAATTGCATGATTAGAAACATCTCATAATTTTCAGAACAAATTCTTTACTCATAAATAAATATGTCATGCAGTCATGCAGTTATCTTAGCCAATGCTTCAATACAACATTTATCCATGTTCCAAAAATTTCTAGATGCCTTCCAGTCTCTACCAGAACATTGTTAAGAGTTTGCACTACTCCCAACATGTCAGCAAAGAGGTTTCATTCTAGATAAGTAGCACTGGAATGTTGTACAGTGCCATAAGCCACTTACCCATCACATGCATATTAGTAGTATACTGTTCATTAATGCAATCATTCAAATATGCACAATACATCTCCTAAGTCTAGTAACATAATCATAATATTATTAAACAAACAAAATAGGCAAGAAATGATAATTGAAATACTTATCTTTGTTTGTTTGTTTGGGTGGACTCCCTCTGAGTCTTTGCTTCCTGGTAGGAGCTGCTGAAGTAGCTTCTTCTACACCTTTCTGTTGTGGAATGTAGGAAGATGGTCAACTCCCTCTGAAGATCTGCATCCTTGTAGGAGCTTTTGGAGTGTGCTCCCTTTTGATCTTTGCTTCCTGGATTACCTGTCCTTATATTCATCTTTGCTGACATCAATATTCTTGAACCTAGAAAAGACCTCTTCTGGTGTCTTGTTGTCCAATATCTTGTGGGGAGTTCTGTTCTGCACATATACAACTGTTCTAACTGCTTCTGCCCATAGATGCATAGGTAGATCCTAGTCATGCAGCATTGCCCTTGCTGCTTCCATGACTGTTCTATTCTTCCTTTCTGCAACTCCATTCTGTTGAGGATTATAAGGAACAGTCAACTCCCTCTTAATCCCTGAATCACTGCAAAGCTTCTTGAAGTCATTTGAGGTGAATTCTCCACCATTGTCAGATCTGAATGTCTTGATTTTCTTGTCAGTTTGATTCTCCATCAAGGTTTTGAATTCCTTGAATTTATCAAGCACCTCATATTTTCCCTTCAAGAAGTATACCCAAGTCTTCCTGGAGAAGTCATCGATAAATGATACATAGTAAACATACCCACTCAGGGAGCTGGATGACATAGGGCCATATACATCTGAGTGGATGATTTCCAGGATGTCTTTTGCCTTGCTTTCACTACTTGGGAAATCCTACTTAATGTTCTTACCTTTTGCACATCCTTTGCAAACACCTTCATGTTTGGTCTTGATTTCAGGAAGACCCTCTACTGCCTTGCTTGCAATTGGAAGTGCCCTATAGTGCATATGAGCAAGTCTTCTATGCCAAAGTTCACTTGGCTCCATGGATTCATGTACCATGGCATGTTCAGGTTGTCCCTTCAATTTATACAAGCCTCCCTCTTGCTCTCCAATCACTACTGCATCATCTATGGCCTTTCCCTTTGGCCACATTAGGACTTGGCCATCCACAAATGCAAACCTCATACCTTTTGCATCCAATGCAGAGATGGAGAGTAAGTTCTTCTTGAGCCCAAGTACATAAAGTACTTCTTTCATCTTCAATGATTTTCCAGAATCTAGGTTGTAGGAGGATTCACCACTTCCTTTGATTGGGTATTGATAATCATCCCCAAGTTTCACCTTATGGGGTGATTCATGTTCAGATAGGTTCACAAAGGATTCTTTAAACCCATTCATGTGTTTGGAAGCCCCACTATCAATCAACCAATCATTACATCCATGGGAGATGGTACCTGTAAGAGCAGAAATTAGAACATATTCTTCTTCACTTGATGAGTCATCATCACTACTACTTTCTTCCCTAGCCTTCTTCTTTGGAGGTTCATCATCTTCGGCAGCATGAGCATGAAACCTTCTTTTGCTGCCCTTCTTCTTCTTACTGGAGTTGTTGTTATTATCCCTTTTGTTCTTGGGACAATCTGAAGCAAAGTGACCCTTCTCATTGCATGTGAAGCATCTTAGGTCCTTCTTACTCTTTTGATGAAATCTTTTGTGGTGAGAGTGATCCTTCTTGGTTTTGCTTCTCTTGGTGTGAGCTGCAAGAGCTTGATCTTCTCCTCCCATCTTTTCCTCACGAGCTATGAGTCTAGCTTCTTCTTGAGAGCATTCTTCCCTCAATCTGTTGAAGGAGATCAATTTCTTCCTTGCACAAATTCCTTGAATAAAGGAATCCCATGATCTGGGTAGGCCATTTAGAGTGGTCATCACCACTTCACCATTCTCCACCATTTCATCTACTACTTCTAATTGTTCCTTGATCTGGGAGACCCTTGAAAAGTAAGATTGAATGGTTTCTCCATTCTGAAACTTCACTGCTTTCAATTGGTTCCGCAGGGTCATCTTCCGATTTATGTTCTTTCCTTCAAATAGCTTGGTCAAGGCTTCAAACATCTCTTTGGGTGTCTTAAGAGAAGACACATGAGGTATGAGATGGTCTTTGATAGAATCAGCAATGATTCTCTTTGCCTTGACCAAGTTCTTCTTGTGCAATGCCTTGGCTTCTTCATCCTCTGGGATAGGGATGTCTTCTTTCACATATGAGTCCAACTCATTCTCTTCCAGGATTAACCCAATCCTATACTTCCAGGCTCGGAAGTTGTCAGCCCCTTCAAGCTTATCCTCAAGCTTAGTGTGGAGAGACATCTTTAAGAGTACTTCAAATGGAAATAGAAAATATTTAGGACTTACCACTTGAAGTGTTGAAAACTGGATCTGGTCCCGGATTAGGGTTTGTCAGAGAAACCCTAAAAATTCAAAATGTGAATTTCAAAATTCTGAAAGAATAGAAAGATGCGCCTTGGAGAGCTGATCAGCCTAGTACATTCAGAATTTGAGATCAGCAAAGTCTTGCCCTTCAAAATTGCCTTTTTGTCCTCCCGGGTTCATTGGGGAGAGCCTTGAATTAGGGTTTGAGTTTCCTGGAGATCTACCACGCCAAAAATCTCGATCCAAAGCTCTAACCTTCGATTTTTGCAAGGAGCTTCCAGCTGTGCCTTCAGTTTCCAGAAATTCCTATTATTTGGAAACCCTAATTTTTAGGGCCAAATCTGAAAATGCTTGGAACTGAATTCTAATTGGACAAATAGATGCGCCTTGATGAGTAGATCCAATCTACTATACTGAATTTCACAAATCTATGGAGAGAAACCCAATAAACAAGGAATACAAGCTTCCGTCACTGCAAAATGTCTTCTTCTCAGTTAAGCTCTGATACCATGTTAAATTTTTAGTATTAAATCACAATATTATAGGATCTTTGCTGAGAGAATAACATCTACAGTATATCAATGCATGACAATCATAATATGACAAGCATCACAAGCATCACAAGAATCAAAAGCATAGAGACAAGAGACACAGAGTTTCCGTGGGGAAAACCCTAAGGTGAAAAACCCCACAACTTCCTCAAAGATAGAGAGAGCAATGGCTCAACCAAAATACAACCAAATAACACTGAGATAGTCTCCTAGCAGATGATCCTCCTCCTCCTCACTAGTGCGCCACTTTTCAGAGAGAGAGATAGTTACTTTTCCAAGTGAGTAAAATAGAGATCTCCTATCTCTATTTATACTCACCTTTTTTCCCAGTGACCTACTGGGGTCGACTTGTCTACTTGGATACATCCACATTATATTATATATTAATTAGGGCCGACCCATAAGGTGGTCTAATAACCCATCGGCAAGTACACACACTTGCGACACTTGTCAATCCACATGACGACACTTCCTTATAGAGGAATAACACATCTCTTATAAGGGTACAATAAATATATATATAATACACAGATGAAATACATTCCGAAGTTACATATACATCAACATTTGTAACTTCGGAAGATATTCACATGTATATTGTATGTATTACATTTGTAGCTTATTATATCCCCAACGGAGATGTATTATTCCTCTGATTGGAAGTGTCGTCATTTGTACTTGCAAGTGTCGCAAGTTATATTGTAAGTGTCGTAACTTATACTTGATGGGTTATAAGACCACCTTAATGGGGTTGGACCTATATGAGTCATGTGGGTTAAAGGGTTATTAGACCACCCTAGTGGGGGGTCGGCCCAGTCAACATTATGTTAAGTGGTTAAGTTGGGTCCCACCTAGTTAAAGTTAAAAGACAAGTGAAGTAGTGTATAAATAGAGAGTGTGTCTCTCTCATTTTACACATTCTCTCATTCACTCACTTCGCATTAGTGTGAGAGAGGAGGAGTGCGCAAAAGTGGAGGAGGAGTATGTTGATTAAGATATATATGTATTGGGTTTTATCACTGTGATCCTTGTATTGGTGCTTATTCTATCTCTGAAGAAGTTGCGGGTTTTTTTCACCTTCTTGGTTTTCCTCGGTGAAATGTTTTGTGTCTCTTATCTCTTGTCTCTTATGCTTGATATGATGTACATGTTGTTCTTTCAGTTAAGATCCTAGATCTATTGATTTAAATGTTGAAAAACTAACATGGTATTAGAGCTAGCCTGAAGGAAGGCATGGTATGGAATTTATGACACTTGTTGCACTTGCGACAAATTGGAAGCTAGGGATTCATATAAAAAAACCCAGTCATCGTAGCACTTTCGCTATAAATCCATTTTGGCGAAGGTTCAAGATCTGAAACTTCTACAGGTCGTAGATAATATCCCCATGTTCCATTTTTTCAAAGCACAACATCTAATTCGATGTACTTTCTATTTTATGATTAGTACAATATAGGGTTTCTGCCTCTTCCAGATCTTAGTCATAAACAGGTGACCTAGGAAAAAAGGTGACAACTTTGGATAGGAAGCTCCGGATGAAATTTTGTAAAATGTGGCAGTAAGGGAACAAACCATAGCTTCACAGGTCTGTGTTTCAGAGGCTGAAGGTGAAACAGTGACACATGGCACTACGTACAACTTCGCTATCCTGTTTTATCCCATAAACAGGTCACGTTGCGACATTTGGCATATCTCTCTCTCAGAGAATCCATTTGAGGTCAGACCTATGGGGTTGGAAAGAAGACAGTTCAAGGTACCAGAGGCCGAAGTTGCAGACCCTGTGGATCCAAAAGTTTGGAGTTACACCATGAAACCTAAAGCACATGTTTCTGTAAAATAGAATTGAATTTTGAGCACCTTCATTCTTGGCTTGTCATTGTTGCGGGAATTTAGGGCTTTGGAGAAAATTGGAATTTTTGGAATTAGTGACCACGGCTGAATGCTCCTCATCAAAATCAAAATTTAGAGACCAAGATCAAATTTTTTGGTTGGACAGAAGGTTGGGATTGATCAAACCCTAGTTCAATATTTTTATCGGAAAGGTGGAAAATTAGGGCTTCTTTAAGACTTGGAATTTTTTAAATCTGTGACCACGGCTGGAAGATCCTTAGAAAAATCGAAGTTTAGAAAACAAAATAGAACCTTTTGGATGGGCAGAAGACCGTGCTTTATCAAACCCTAGTTCGGGATCCTGTCCAGAAGATCCAGAAGTTTCAAAGGCAATTTTGAGGGATAATATTTTGCAGTTTTCAAAATTGAAGTCTACTAGCTTGATTTGATCAACAAGGCACATCTTTTCATCCATTCAGAATATTTAAATTCAAAATTTGATTTTTTAGGGTTTCTCTTACAAACCCTAATCCAACTCCAGTTCCAGTATCAACAAATCAAAGGGGATTGGGTTAATCCTAGAAGAGAATGAATTGGACACCTGCATAAGTGAAGAAGTTCCAGTTCTAGAGGGAGATGAGGCTAAGGCATTACATAAGAATGCTACAAGCAATCTCGATAGGTATGAATTGAGGAGATACATGTATGTTTTCGAAATCTGTTCATGATTAAGGTTATGATATGTTTGTCTTCATATTATTGAGGTTAGTACAATATTGATTAATTTTAGACTTGTCTTATCACCCTACTAAAAGTATGAATGCATGTGAATGATAGAAGACATTCATTGATTAGGGTTATGACACTTATGATTGTACTAATGCAATGTGGTATTGTATGGGGATGATGTTTTCTGCTAACATGAAAGGTACAAATCAAGTTCTAGATAAAGAACATATGACCATGGTGACATGAAGACAAAGACTCATGGATCACATAGAAGCTCTACTTACGAGGTATGTATAATTTGGTTCTACACTGGTTAACTTATGAGTTATACAGGTTACTAAGCACAAGTCATTGAAGAGAACAAGAAGACATTGTTTGGGTATGTTAGACATAACTAGCTAACATGATATTCTAGGTATGTTTTTTTAATACTTTTGTATGAATGATAATGAAAGTTAGAAGTTTAAGTAATCAAGGGTTTATGCATATTATGTTTCTTACTTTGATTGATGATATAACTAACCAGAAGAGTCCTATGGTCAAATAAGAATATGCCTGACTAAAACAAGTCTTCCCTGAAACCTTGAATACTAATGCTTATTACCTATGTATGAAATGATCATGACCATACATATTTAAGATTATTTAGAATCATAATGATTTGATAGTATTGAGATTATACTAATGAATGTATGACTATGTATGAGATCTTGAGGATGACACAATCATGACTTTAGTGCAGACTTAAGCATGGATAGTGGTCGAGGATGGATATAAGTTCAACGACATAATCCAGGAAGCAAAGATCAAGAGGGAGCACACTCCAGTAGTTCCTGCAAGGAAGGAAAGATTGAGAGGGAGTCCACCCAACAACCAAACAAAGATAAATATTTAAATTGTCATTTCTTGTATATATGATTTGGTTCAGTCATGTACATACTTATGTTCCTAGATTTAGAATGTATATTATGCATTTTAGAAAAGGTTGCATTAATGAACAAGATACTACTAATATAGTAATGGGTAAGTGGCCTATGGTACTGTACAACATTCCATTGCTACTTATCTAGAATGAAACCTCTTTGCTGACATGTTGGGAGTTGTGCACACTCTTAACAATGTTCTGGTAGAGATGGAAGGCATCTAGAAAGTTACAGAATATGGATAAATGTTGTATTAAAGCATTGGATAAGATAATTGCATGACTGTATGACATATGTCTTTATGAGTAAGAATTTGTTCTGAAATATATAATATGGTTCTAATCATGCAATTGAAGTTCTCTTGTAGGAAGGACCGTGTACCATCACCTACAAAATAAGGACTACAACATTTGTTCCAGCAATGAAGTTCAAAGAAAGCTATCTATTGAAGATATTGAAGAATATGAAGTTCCCAAGATCTGAGATGCAGTAATGGAAGAATGCCATGATCGAGATATACCAGTCGATCATGAAGAATGATGTTTGGGATGTGGTCCCGAGACCTTAAGGGAAGTTTGTCTTGACTTCCAAGTGGATCTATAAGATCAAGCATGCTGCAGATGGTAGCATAGATAAATAAAAGGCGAGGTTTGTGGCTCGTGGCTTCTCCCAGAAAGAGGGGATAGATTACGAATAGACTTTTGCACCTATAGACAGATGCACTTCCATCAGAACAATACTTGCTCTAGATGGAGTGATGAAGTGGAAGATACACCAGATGGATATGGTGTAGTCTAAGAGGAAGTGTATGTGGAGCAGCCACTCGGTTTTTAGACACATGATAGGGAGTCATATGTGTGCAAATTGAAGAAACCCTTGTATGGATTGAAGCAAGATCCTAGGACTTGGTATGGTAGGATAGACAACTTCCTATCCAGTTTGGGATTTACCAAAAGTAAGGAAGATTCAAACCTTTACTACAAGGTTGAGGAAGGCAATCTAGTGATACTACTATTGTATGTGGATGGCCTTTTTGTTACAGGTGAGGATAGATTGATTTCTGACACGAAGAGGAACCTTGCTGCCGAGTTCGAGATGAGGGACTTGGGTATGATGCATTACTTTCTAGGCATGGAGGTGTGGCAGAGTGCAGATGGAATCTTCCTTAGACAATGGAAGTATGCAGTAGAGATCCTTAAGCGGTTCGGGATGATGGACTACAAGGCCATGGCCACACCTATGGCATCAAACCTGAAGCTATTGAGTGATGCTTCATCAGAATCGGTTGATGTCACATTGTATCGTCAGATGATTGGGTCCTTGATGTACTTGATGAACAAGAGACCAGATATTTGCTTTGCAGTGAACATATTGAGCCAGTTCCTAACAAATCCTAGACATGTTCACCTAATTGTTGTAAAGCATATTTTGAGGTACTTAAAGGGTACGGTTGATTATGGGCTCACATATGATGCAAATCAAAAGTTTAACCTGGAGGGTTATGTTGATTCATATTGGGCAGGTAGTGTTGCAGATAGGAAGAGCACTTTGGGGTGTTGCTTCAGTATGGGATCAAGTGTGATCTGTTGGTTTAGCAGGAAGCAATCCTGTGTAGCACTGAGTACAGCCGAAGCAGAGTATGGTGCAGCTTGTTCGGCCAGTTGTGAGGTAGTATGGCTTAGGAAGCTACTATCTTAGTTATTGTATCTCTCGTTGGTTGCTACCTGCATCTATTGTGACAACCAGAGTTGTGTGAAGTTGTCTGAGAACACGGTGTTCCATGATAGGTCGATGTTGACCAACGTGACTCCAGTCGACAGGGGTTCCACTTCACTGTCGACACATGCCACAATCTTCCTGAGCAGCATCCCGGGCAGGTTTTATCCCGCCCAGCAACACCTGTAGAGAAGATGAAGTCTCACCCGAGGCGTCCAAGAAGAGCAGACAGAACCATGTTTCTGCCGAGGAAGGAGGAGGGTTGTGGCTATATGAACTAACTCTATTGAAACACTACACAGGGATCTCAAACATTTTACATGTACTCATAACGCATTATCCAATCCCATCATTCATTATCACAACAACAGTAACAATAAAGCAACATTGTATCAAGGAAACATAGCATTATTCATGAAGTGCGACATTGTATTACCATAATCAAACAGAAAGAACCCAGGAATTGCACCAGAACAGTTCAACTTTCCACGCCATCATTTTTATTTTGAAGTCCTCATACGGCTGTTCAACTGTCTGCACCAGCTCCTTGGCTTATATAGTCATTTCCTGACTGTCGACCATAGCGTCTATGGATGGGTGATCCGTAAGCTTATCCATGTCCTGCTGTTGACACTTCTGCACTACCTACAAAGCTTCGCTAACCTGCATCATAAATTTACCACCCGTGTCCTGGAACTCTTCTAACTGGATCGTGCGTATCTTCTATCGCTCGTCCACCTTGGAGACACAATGTTGTAAGTCTTTCAGCTCTTGCGACTTAGCGACTTGCTCCAGTGGTGGCATTGCACATATTGTGGCTTTTAATGTGGCCAACTGTCCCTCCGCTTCCTGTCGGTACTTCGTCAGCTGCTCAACCTGCTCATCCTGAACAATGCGGCCCCAAAATTGTACCCTTTCAGCCATGAGCCTGGTTTCGTGTGTTTCCAGCTCCTCCATCTGAGTGGCAACTTCCTCAATTGCTCTTCTTTGTTCATCCACGTCGACCTGAGGTGTACCCGGTTTCAGCTGGGCCTTCAACTCGTGATTCTCCTGTCGTAACTGAATAATAGCAGCCCCCAGTCGCTGCACTCGGTGGAGCATATCTACCTCTTCAATGGGATTTGGGACATGTTGATAAGCTTCTGTGATCGCCCAGTCAACCCGAACACTGTTGTCCCACATGCGAGCCTTTTCTGCAATAAGGAAATCTTGTTTCTTTTTCATGCCTTCAATTTTGCGGGCCTTGTCTTCCTGTTCTTCCTTATTGTGTACCTCAAGGTCATCCACTGCCTTCCGTGTGGAAGCATCCCTAGTAGTCAATTCTTCAATGGTGCACTACACATCAGCCTCGCTTTCCTATAGGCGGGAACACATACCACTGATATGTCGAAGTTAGTTTGTCATTTCCTCGCTGGTAGTAGCCTGCAGAGTAGTCAATCCTTCCATGGGCAAGGCATTCACATTAATGGTCGCTATGTGTAGCTACTGCAGCAACATGGTTAGTGCCGCATCTTCAGTCACAATCACAGTCGAGGGAATATTCACATTCTTGACCCATGGCTTGGTGCTGATTGTGTCAAACGTTGATGCTACTACTGCCTTTGGTGCTTTGCCGAAAACCAGGTCATACAAAGATTCTAACCAAGCGGTAATCGCATGGAATCCTTCATCCACTTTCCTTGCCATCTTATCTGCTGCCGCAGAGGATGTAGTATTGAGCGCTGTGACCAGCCATCCCAACTGTGCCTTGGCGGGAAAATACAATCCGCTGATCGTTGCACACTCCTGATACCGTTTCGAGCGATTCTCTTCAAGATCTCGGTCACTATCATCATTTGATACTGTTTTGGTCGATTGGTGCCCTAATTCATGGTGACTCTGCTCGTCCTATGCCGATACCCGATCATCTGGGTCAAATGGTGGGCCACTGGCTTCTATCTCGATGGCACTCATGGGTTGTCGCCATTCCTCCGGCAACTCGTTCACAACACCCTCCAAATATTCATACGTCACCTTATACGAGGTCTGCAAACATTGCCGATCAGGATCATGGTGGGCTTGGATATGTATGGTATGCGGCTAAATTGAAAACGCCATAACAGGTTTGAACAGTGTGATAGTTTCTTCAGATATTCGCGGGACCTGTGTTGCCGCAGCATAAAGCATCTCCTAATATAGCCAAAAAAGCAATTGGCAATCCCAGAGTCTCTCGGGCTCCTGTACATACCATAGATTTTGATATCACGCCCCCTGCCATTCTGTTGTAGCTGGATAGTCCATGCCCTAGTACGTGTCGGGATCTTTCCATGCGATGAAAGCGATCAACATCAATAGCCAACTATATGTAAAGGCACCCTTTCCTGATTGGACCGCCGCAGCGTCCTCCATTAATTAATTCAAGAGGTACAGGGACCAATTCATTTTGACCCCTTTGGCACATTGCTCAGCGCATGCTACAATTCCCGAGTTGCATTGGTTAGGTCGACCATCCCTAACCACCTTAGAGGACAGGAACTTAATGCCCGTGAGCACCGCCTGATCATTGCATCTACTAGTGCGATACCCACGCCCATCTGTTTCTAGGCCATATTTATGTGCCAACTACAGTGCCTGCTTCTTATCATTGGAATTCCCCTGGATGAACTACGCCGTATCAACTCCATTCTTGGGAAAACCGGTGATGGATGAAATTAAATCAATGGTGACCGGGACTTCTCTATCTAGCCACAACGACCCACCATGAAAACACGACAGAATCTACTTTACGCACGCATTCAATTCCACCAGCTGCCTGAAATGTGGCATATTACTAAGCCCTAACAAGTCGGCCTGCTTCAATCCTTGTGCCCAGTCTTGTACAGTCGGTGTTGGGGAAAGGCGCGTCTCCTGCACATAAGGGGCAGATGGAATGTCGAGGTAGGCCACCATATCATGATCATCGTAGCGTAGGTGCGTCAATGTCGGTGTAATATCCTCAAAGCACTCCATTCCAACCGGGAGCGCTGGCATCTTCACACCATACTTCTGTTTTGGGTTTCTCTTGCGTGGGGTGGCATTCAGCTGAACTGGAGGGATATACCCAAGGATGTCACTAGCGGAGATTCTCACCCATGGGGCAGACTCATGAATGGGGTGACTGGACTTCCCTACTTGTTCCAGAGCTTCACCTATTGTAGCAACAGAGGATCTAAGCACCCTCTTACTATGCAGGGACTATGAGTGCTGACCTCCCCGTCGCTTCTTAGTAATTATAGACTCTCCCACCAGCATAGTTGCTACCTCGGCCTCAAGGTTGACGGCTGGCATAGTTTCTTCTTAAACAATAGCCAGGATGAAGGGGGAATCGGCTTCACTACTGATATCAATAGTCTCCAACTCACTTGGCATGCCTCCCTATACTTCGACAACAACACTCTACAATGCGCACAACAACACTCATGAACCAGCAATAATACTCTGTAGCATGCCACAATCTTACAAAAACAACTGAATTCTTGGTGCCTTCCAACTAGCTCCAATCCGTTTTTATAGTATCCAACCAAATCCGTCGTAATCATCACGAAATCAGGCATTAACTCAACCAAAATCCTGTATTAATGACACAAATCCACCATCGATCCGGTCCGTCAATCGGCCAGATCCGCCATTAATGCCCATCATTCGAATAGCGCCATTAATTAACTGTCTGAACTTTTGGCATTTATTACTGATTTGACCTAGTCACTATGATGCCATGTGTCTCCAACCATTCCCAACTTGCGGCAGAAGCCTCCCTGCTTCCACATTTCATCCATGGTAGTGTGACATCCACCAATAATCATTTTTTTTTCAATGCGACTCAGGCACCACGGTGTTCCAAGCCCGCGCGATAGGGCTTCAACCTATGACCATTTACCAACTTGGGGAGCATCTCCCTGTCCAACTTCTGCAACTGAACCGCTCCTCAGGATGTAATACTACTGATGTGATAGGGACCAAGCCAGTGCATCCGCAACTTCCCTGGATGTTTCATAAACTTGCTGTCGTACAACAGCACCAAGTCGCCTTGCCAAAACTGTTTATTTTTTATGTGGCGATCATGCCATGACTTCTGTCGATCCTTCTCGACCCCTTGGTGGAACCCAGCAATGAAATGATCTTCTTCCAGCTGCACCAGTTGCGCCAGACGTTCATCTAATGCTGTGACATCATCCATTCCCGTGACAGCCGCAATTCGCAGACTCGAAACAATATACTCCATTTTCATAATCACTTCTTGTCCATACACCAACTTAAATGGTGTCTATCCTGCCATCCGTTTACATTTGGTGCGATAGGCCCACAACACTGTTGGGATTTTGAGATCCCAGTCGTTGCGGTTCGCATTGCACACCTTTGTCAGCGCATGCTCCAATACCTTGTTAAAAGCCTCCACCGTGCCATTTTCCTATGGATGATAGGGTGAACTCTTCTTATGTTGTATCTGCAACTCCTCTGTTAATGCGTTGATGGTGCGATTAAGAAAGTGGCTTCCTTAATCACTCAGCAATATATTGGGGTAGCCGAAGTGAGTGATAATGTTATCAAACAAAATTCACATTGCCTCGGCCCATTGGGTCAAATACTCTGTCGCCGTGATGATATACCGCGCAATCGTGTGTTTCCCTAGTGGATTGATCGGTCCTACAAAATCCATGGCCCATTTGTCGAACAGTTTCAATGTTATTTGAGGCATCAGTAGCATCTCATCGCGTCTGGATGGTTTTCCAGTTCACTGACAAACATCGCAGGACCGTGCATAGTCTATCGCATCATTATGTAGTGTAGGCCACCAAAACCCCGCATGCAACACCTTCCTAGCTGTTTCCCGACCGCCATAGTGTCCTCCTGCTATTCCTCCATGTGCTTTAGCCAGTATCGGTGCTTTCTCATGCAGCAAGACACATATGTGCAATATTTCATCAGCGCCCATTTTATACAACTCTCCTGCGATTAGCTGGAAGTTTGCAGGCTTGACTACCAATTGCTTCTTCTGACTAGTGGTGAACTCGTTTGGAGTAGTACCCATTGTCAGAAACTGGAGAATGTCATCAAAATAGTCATCAACAATGCCAACCTTAAATAGAATCCGGAAACCCATCTTCAATATTGATTGGTTCCTCCCTTGTATCAATCCGCGATAGATGATCAGGACCGACGTTCAACCGACCTGGATTCACAATGACTTCAAAATCAAACTCCTGAAAAAGAAGTAGGCAGCGGCATATCTTTCCCCCCAACACAGGCTTATTGACTAGGTATTTCAACGTGGAATGGTCAGTGAATATTTTAAAGTGCCCACCCAACAAATAGTGCCTGAACTTCTACAGCGTGTAGACCATTTCCAAACCCTCCCACTCAGTGGTGGTGTAGTTGCGTTTAGTGGACGACAACTTCCGACTAGCGAAAGCAATGGGGTGATCAAGATATCCTTCGTTGGGCTGAGACAATACTACTCCTAATGTGATTGTTGAGGCATCAACATGTACATGGAACTCCTTACTCCAATCTATAAATACCAGTATTGGTGTCGAAGCCATCTTCGTCTTCAGTGTGTCGAAACTATCTTGACATTCCAAAGTCCATTGAAATAGCGCATCTTTCTTCAGCAATTTCTCCATAGGGGCGGTGATCGCTACATATCCCTTGATTAACTTGTGATAATACCCCATATGCCCTAGATTCGCTCGTAACTACTTAACAGTGGTCGGTGGTTGCAAACTCAAGATGACCGCAATTTTAGCCGAATCGACCAACAACCCTTGCTTACACACAATATGACCCAACAATATCCCAAATGGTGCACAAAAAATACATTTCTTCAAGTTCAGCGATATCTGGTGCTGTCGGTAGTGCTCAAGCATTAACCACAGATTGGCCAGATGATCACGGATCAACCCATAAACTGTCCAGTCATCCATGTATACTTGCAAAAACTTCTAAATAAAGTCTTTAAATGCAGTAACAACGACCCGGGAGAATATCACAGGTGCATTTTTCAAACCAAACGGAATTACAATGTACTAAAAGCAGCCCCATTCAGTAACAAAAGTTGTCTTATGGCGATCTTCTTTGGTAATGCGAATCTGATGGTATCTAGAGAACCCATCTGTGAATGAGTACATCTCCTAGCCACCCACCCCTTCAAGTACTTCGTCAGTAAACGGGGTCGGAAAAGGGTCATGCAAGCAGGCATCGTTCAACTTCCGCAAGTCAACACAAATGTGTACCTCACCAGTTTTCGTGTCTTGCACCACCATAGGACTGATCCATTCAGACTCTTCCACTAGTTCAATAATACCAACATCCAACATGCGATCAAGTTCCACCTTGACCTTTTCCTTATGTCGTGGATTCAGCCGATAAGGTCACTGTCGGACTGGCTTAGCATCTGGTTTTAAAGGAATCCTCATCTCCCCTAAATCACCTAGGATCCCCTTCATATCGGAAAAATTTGTAGGAAACAAGTCTTGAAACTCATGGAGTAAATCAGTGACCTTACTCATCATCTCGTCATCTCAATAGTCCCCAACATTTGCAAACTTGGGAGTTCCCTCTGTGCCGATATTAATCTTACGAAGCTTCAATGGTTGACTGAACAGATTACTTGGCGTAGCAGGTGGTACCACATCGTGACTTCCTTCAAACTCGGGAATGTTGACATTCCGGGGATCATCCTCATCCCCTGGCCCACCGGTGATGTTGAAGCATTCCATGAGAGATTGCATCTGACAGTGTGTGTGTGGATCAACAGGGTAGGCCACCGGAACAGCCTGAAGTACCACATCGCGGATGAGCTATAAGGCATTATTGACGTCAAGGTTGGCATCCGCAAAAGTGAATGTATGAGTGAAACAGGCCATCAACTCCCCCCATGTTGTAATTTCTCTGCGCAACTCGGCTGCAATATACCATGAGCGCGGCATATCATCTAAGGTATGGATAAAAGCATGGACCCACTCATCTCTGGGTTGTGCTACCCATAATCATTGGCATTCCATCACATGATCACTAGGATTATTCGGGCCATCATACTTTCCAGTGTGATAAACCTTAGTATCACTGAACTGAACCATCATCAACCTTCGACACTATGACCAACCATCAATGGATTTCTTGTGTGTCGCCCACCAACGTGCTGGAGCAGCCTTCAGTGCTTCCTCCAATGCTAGCAATCGTTGTGGTTTTGAGACGCATTCTTCAAGTTTCGTCAAAAAGTTGGTTAATCCAAGAAACCCCTCATAGACTGGCAGTGTGACTATTTATGTCGCAACACGACATAAAGATTGCGTAACTAAGCCACATTTTCGGAGCAACACTTCGTGCAAGCAGTTCTTCCAATGTTCTAATGCATCATCAGAGTCGGAAGATGCAGAGCTCTCGCTACGCCATCCCAGCTCACCGTTGATAGTAGGGTGAATATAGTCTTCAGAAATATTGAATGCATGGTCCCATTCAGTGGGATTGTCATCTTTTACAGGCTCAATGTATCGACACCCTTCAGCCAGATCCAACGGGGCTATGACTCTGAAATCGTGATTCTCAAAGGTCATCATGTGCTTCTTGAAGTTGATTATAGCTCCACTATCATTAGCACATCCAATCCCCAATAGCGTAGGATAGGAGCTTCCTCCCTTAACTACTTCAATGACATCGAAGTCAGCATAATTCTTCATGCCCTCAATATCGATCGTTAGCCGCGGAACTTGCCCAATGGGTGTTACTTTTGCATGGTTAGCCAACCGGAGCTGCACAGGAGACTAGCTCAATGGGGGACTCCCCATTTTCTGCCACACCTACTTAGTTAAGATGTTGACATCCGAACCAAGATCAAGAATAACTGAATCGACATCATAATCACTAATCTGGATGTTCATTCTCATCTCCTTGCCAGTCTTCTGTCATTGTAGAGAGTTTACTGCCGACTCTTGCCGTCCTTTCGGAAACCGCTGTAACCATCCCTCAATCTCAACCAGGGCAGCCGGATCCTGGGCCAATAATAGACAGCTCTCCAGAAACCTTTGCAATGTTCCCGATGGTGTCAACGAAACGCCCTCCAATGCAGTGTCAAAGACGGGTGGCATATCGCAACCAACAGCCTTACCACGATCTTTTTCCAAGGTGCGACGCACCTGAAGGAATGCGTCCCATTCAATATAAATGTCAAATGGTACCTTCTTCTGGCCTTCCAACCGAATCATCGGTCGCGATCTATCTTCCCCAGTCATTTTGCCTCCACAAGTTACAACAGCCACTGAAGCATCTTGTGGTCGCGGTTCTGCCGAAATTGTTGCAATATTTGCACCCTGCATCTGAGTCTGCTGCAGATTCCCCTGTGGGTTCACATTTGGATTTGCATTCTGATTCGGTCGTAAGGGCTGGTTCTGTACTAGTTGTTGTACTTTGTTCTGGACTGGTTGATGTACTTGGTTATGGGTTGGTTGCTACAGCTGGGTCTGATTCTGTATCTGCGGAGCGTTCCCAGCCTGCCATTGTGCAATCAACTGTGGACAATTCTCAAATGTATGGTCATTAACAAAATAGAACATACACTAATTCTGTAGTAGTGGACAGTCTCGCTCATAATGCCCCCATACCACACAGTGATAGCATTGAATAGGTCCACGGCCACCTCGTCCTCCTTTGCAACCAAATCCTCCACTACGTCTACCCCGGTATCCTCCTCGGAATCTGCCTTGCTATTGGTATTGCAGCTGCATAGGATTCTGTTGCATGCCTTGTCCCTGCAGTGCATACTGCGGTTGTTGGATGTACTGTGGTTGTTGCGGAGCTATTTGCATTGGAGCATATTGCGGCACGAACTGCTGCGGGTGTTGCTGCAGTACAAACTGCATCTGTGGTTGAGGTAGTGACTGGAGTACTTGCGGTTGCAGTTGTGGTTATTGTACGGCACGCTGATCGTCCTTGACGTAGAATGCATCACACATTCTTTCTTGTAGCAACCCATATGCACGGCAATCTTTGTCATCGTGAACCACCGACTTGCAAAATGTGCAATAAATATTTCTCGTGGTTGTGACCATTTTCTGCATATAAGGGCAATTGTCATGACTATGCCCATACACCTGGAAAATGCGACACCACGGCATGCTACTTCCATTCAACGGGTTTGGCGCACCTTACACCAAATAATTGCGGAAATCTGGGCAGGTGTTCTTCGTATGCCCTTCTCCTCGGCATCGCGTACACCATACTTCATCGCATTGTTCCTTGCTCTTCTTCAAATCTTGCAACTGTATAGTCAAGTTAGCGACCTGTGTCTGTATCTGCGACATCCCGGGTGCATTATCTCCAATTGGTGATGCCTCTAATTGCATTGCAATCTCTAGAGCTTCACTGGGCATTGAGATGTTTTGTTGCATCAACGAAAGTCGAATGTGGGGTAGCAGTTCCACAATGAACCACTGTTTATGTTGGACGACGCTCATATCGAAACTAACCTTTTTCGTCAGCATCTTGAATCGTTGGTCAAAATCCCATACCGTCTCATTGGGATACTACTTAATTTCCTTCAATTCTATGATGTATTGAGCTTCGGACTTGGGCCGTCTAAATTCAGCAATCATCCCATCTCGAATCTCATCCATTGACTTCTCTGGGGCTCTCATAGGGACTAGAACAAACTTCATGAACCAATCTAATGCACGACCTCGTAGAGTCATGGCTAATTGTCCTTTCTTAGCATCAGCATCAGTGATCTGTTTCATGGTCCAGACCGCTTCACACAAAAACCAATACTATTCTGGGTTGTCTATCGCACTTCCATGGAACAATGGTAACTTAGCATCATCGCCCGCCATTTTGGGCTTCCTTCCTCCTTTCACTGTACTACTACCAATTAACTTCTGTGGAATTGACGAACTTGGCAGTGTCGAAGTGGTATTTCTTGCTGTTTGTGAGATTGTGAGCGGAGGTGTGGGTACATTGGTGCAAGGGTTTGGTCCTGCCTCTATCCTGGGCATAGCCTGGTCGTCCTTATCAGGAATGTGAGGTCGCTTCATCCTGTGTGGTCTTCCTTCGTGATTTTGCGGTTCGATCGCAGTAGGACCTTCTCCTGTCCTCTGCCTCTTCTCCTGTCGAAACCTCGCTCCTCCTCTTGTAAGACCACTTTCTTCCTCGGCTTCCCTCACAATCTCCTCATGGTCTACACCCATCTACCCCTTACCATTCCATGTACCATTCCCTAACAGTCGCGGTACCCACGGCCTCCACCCACTAGGATTTCTACTGATCAAGATGCACATTCGATATACCCTTTCGTAGATTAGCATCTTAATCGATAGTTGGAGTGACAACCGAAACCTTCCCCTTGGTCCGCAGAAGAAATATCTTTCAGCTTCACTATAGGATTTATGTGTGTCAACCGCAAATTCAGTGATATATCCCTCCAAGATGCTATCGATCCAAACTTCGACATCCCATGATGCCTTATTATTGACTTCCCGCAGCTCCTGAATCAATTCCTGTGTCCAAGCCGTCGGCTCACCACCCTGGAAATTCCTCTTCTGGATGGTCATCTTTGATAACCATTCGTACAAGATGACTAGGATTTCATAGAAAAAAAATTCGTGCAGACTGTCGTGAATATATTTTCCCACACAGTGATCTACTATCAGTCCCGTGTTCTGGCTTTCTTCTTCAGTAAACTCCTGCAACTTATGATCAAACTAGATTTGTATCTCTGGCTTCGTTGGGTGCCACAACATGTCCTCCTTTCACTCTACACACGGTCCAAGCAACGGAACCATTTTTTGACCAACGCAACTCCAGTTGACAGGGGTTCCACTTCACTGTCGACACATTCCACAGTCTTCCTGGGCACCAGCCCGGGCAGGTTTTATCCTACCCAGCAACACCTACAGAGAAGATGAGATCTCACCCGAGGCGTCCAAGAAGAGCAGATGGAACCATGTTTCTGCTGAGGAAGGAGGAGGGTTTCAGCTATATGAACTAACTCTATTGCAACACTACACAGGGATCTCAAACATTTGACATGTACTCATAATGCATTATCCAATTGCAGCATTCATTGTCACAATAGCAGTAACAGTGAAGCAACATTGTATCAAGGAAACATAGCATTATTCATGAAGTACGACATTGTATTACCATAAACAAACAGAAAGAACCCAGGAATTGCACCAGAACAATTTCATCATATCATATTATCACTGCAAAACCTTAGATACAATATCTCCTCAAAGATCAGGTCTCGGCAATATCTCACAGCTGCGCAGAAACATCCCAAACATGCGCATTTTCTTCTTCTAGCTTGATTCCCCTCCCCTCCAATACCTACGACTCCTATCTATATATAGGCTTCCGCCATTGCAATGCTTGTCCACTTACTAACAACTTCCTAACCGAAATTTGGACAAGTGACCCAATATCTAACTAACGTGGTACAAAACTGACCAAAAACCCGCATTCTGCGGTATGACTCAACATTACATAATATGTGGTCCAAATGACCACAAACCCGCATTCCGCGATACAATTGACCCAAAATACATAACTAATCTTTTGCTCATCGCCATTCGCGTCATCTTCTTTCCATTCGCGCCATCTTTTTCCTTGTCGTATAATCGAAGATGTTGCAATAGCACTCTACCAAACCGCCTGCCAACAGTCGAATCACATTGAGATCAAATATCACTATATCAGGGATATGGTGCAGAGAGGAGCAGTGAAGCTTCTGTATGTTGTGACGGATGATCAGATTGCAGATCTGTTGACTAAACCACTAGCCAAAGTAAAGTTTATGTACTTCAGAGAGAGGCTTAGTGTTCTTCAGATAGAAGATACTTCAAGGAAGAAGTGATGGGACACATTTGCAGGAGCCATTCCAAGCAGGGTGATAGGAGGGTCCTTCCCATGGCTATGGATGTAAGCGCTGTGTGATGAGCATCAAGATGATGCTCTGGATGATATTCTGCATGATGTTGATCAGGATGATCACATGTGATGATATGCATCAGGTGGATGCTTTGTATGATCAGTTTGATTATACGATGATGACGAGTATCAGGATGATGCTCTAGATTACATGCATTAGGACGATGCTATGATGATGATTAGGATGCTCATATGTGATGAGTATCAGGACGATTCTCCAGATGATATGGATCAGGATGATGCTCCAGATGATATGCATCAGGATGATGCTCTAGATGATATGCATCCGGACGATGCTATGATGATGATCAGGATGATCATATGTGATGAGTATTAGAATGATGCTCCAGATGACATACATCAGGATGATGCTATGATGATGATCAGGATGATCATATGTGACGAGTATCAGGACGATGTTGTGATGATGATCAGGATGATCATGCGATGATGATGTGAATCATGATGATGTACTATATGATGATGATTAGTATGATCATGAGTATCAGGTTGATACTCCATGGCCGTGGACAGGTTGTGGATGTAGCATAGAAAAGATCCTGGGAGATCCTATAGTCTGAGCGAGGATGCTCTTTCGAGGTTTTGCTACTAGAGGCATGTAATCAGCCCTGGAGATCCGATAGGTTGAGCAGGAAGATCGTAATCAGTCCTGGGATTCCATTTACAGTTCTTGCAGGTTGCAAGACACTCTTTTAAGGTTTTTCCTAACCACATGTAATCAGCCTCAAAGATCCGATAGGTTGAGTAGTAAGCTCGTAATCAGTCCTGGGATGCTCTTTAGAGTTCTTGTAGGATGCAGGACACTCTTTTAAGGTTTTGTGGAGGGGGTCACATGTAATGAGCCCTGGATATCCGATAGGTTGAGAAATAAGCTCATAATCAATCCTGGGATGCTCTTTAGAGTTCTTGCAGGTTGCAAGACACTCTTTTAAGGTTTTGTGATAGTCAACATGTAAAGGATCCTGGGAGATCTGATAGGTTGAGTAGTAAGCTCGTAATCAGTCTTGGGATTCTCTGTCGAGTTTTTTTTTACGGACGTAATAAGTCCTGAGGATTCGATAGTATGGCCAGAGATGATGAATACCTGCAGGAGGCTAGGCCTACAACCAACATGAAAAAGGGCTGGATCTGTAGAACTTCCTATGACGAGAAGAATTCAGAGATAGCCCAATGATAGAGATGTTGAGTACAACAATAGTGATGATGATGATGCTCCGTGATCCAGTGATGATGATCCATCTCTAGAATTGAAGACTTGCGCCGATATGTATTGATGAATCCAGTGATGATGATTCAGCTCCAGAATTGAAGACTTGCGCCGATATGTATTGATGACTTGTGTCAAGAGAATACCTTCCTAGTTAAGAGGGGGTTTTGATGTATTTGTAACTTCAGAAGATATTCACTTGTATATTGTATGTATTACATTTGTACCTTATTGTATCCCCAACGGAGATGTATTATTCCTTCGATTGGAAGTGTTGTCAGTTGTACTTGCAAGTGTCGCAAGTTATGTTGTAAGTGTCGTAACTTATACTTGGGTTATTAGACAACCTTGATGGGGTCGGCCCTATATGAGTCATGTCGGTTAAAGGGTTATTAGACCACCCTAGTGGGGGGTCGGCCCATTCAACATTATGTTAAGTGGTTAAGTTGGGGCCGACCTAGTTAAAGTTAAAAGACAAGTGAAGTAGTGTATAAATAGAGTGTGTCTCTCTCATTTTACACATTCTCTCATTCATTCACTTCACATTAGTGAGAGAGAGGAGGAGTGTGCAAAAGTGGAGGAGGAGTATGCTGCTGAAGATATCTATCTCTTGGATTTGATCACTATGATCCTTATATTGGTGCTTATTCTATCTCTGAGGAAGTTGCGGGGTTTTTTCACCTTCCTGGTTTTCCCCGATGAAATGTTTTGTGTCTCTTGTCTCTTGTCTCTTATGATTGATATGCTGTACATGTTGTTCTTTCAGTTAAGATCCTAGATATATTGATTTAAATGTTGAAAAAATAGCACACCTCTCACATCGGAGGAAGCTATTTACAAAGCTATCCAATCGGCATCTCATGACCACTCCTCAGTGGAATCTACATCTCGTTCGCCGACCCTACAACGGAGCTCATCCCAACTAGATCCTCTACTCCAGAATTTTCATTATAACGAGTCCATTATGGAGATCATGAGTGTGGATGAATCCCCATGGGAAGACCTCCACCATCGATCATCTTTCTTCCCACCGCTAGATTCCATGGAAAACCACATTGACACAATAATATCACCAGATGTCTTTCCCTACCCCCAATCTCCCATCCTCACTTGTGATACAGTAACTGAGGATCACTTGGAAAACATTACGCCTACTTTTTCGATAGACATCTCAGCCACACCCAAAGTCAAGGCCACAACTTCTCTCCTGAAGGGATTACCTCATATACATCCTTATTCAAATAGTTGCTTGACGATTTTCATGGAGATATGAGGAAATGCTTGGGATTGATCCTGATATTATTGTACATGAGATACAAACATATGCCGATGCTAAACCAGTCTTGAAAAAATTACGTCCAGTGCACCGTAGGAAAAATGCATCTATAAAGGCTGAAATTGAAAATTTGTTGAAGGTTGGTTTCATTTATCCTGCCCCTTGATAGAATGGGTCTCTAATGTTGTCCCTGCTACCAAAAAATAGGGCACCATTAGGGTTTGTGCCGATTACAAGGACCTAAATAAGGCTTGTCCTAAGGACAACTACCCTACCCCATTTATCAACCAAATCATCGACAACTGTGCTAGAAGCATCATATTCTCATTCATGGATGGATTTTCTGGCTATAATAAGACTGAGATCCACCCGGTCGATCAACATAAAACTGCTTTCATATTCCCGTGGGGTACATTTGCATATCGCAAACTACCCTTTGGCCTTAAAAATGTTGGTTCCACATTCCAGCGGGTTATTTCGTACGCTTTCCACGACATCAAGGAATTTGTAGAACTATATCTCAATGATCTCCCTGCTCATTCGAATCGTCGTGAGTTCCACATTGACCATCTAACGACCGTATTCCTCAGATGTAGGCGGTATAACATCCGTCTAAACCCTCACAATTGCATATTTTGTGTCGAGTCTGGACGCCGCCTAGGATTTATCATTTTGAAAGATGGGATCCACATTGATATCCTGAAGGTGGAAGCCATCGTTGCTCTTCCACCCTGAATGGATATACCAAAATAACATAGTTTGCAGGGGAAGGAAAACTACTTAAAGCGTTTTGTGTGTAACTTCATCGATCAAACGTAGGGATACATGAGATTGTTGAAGAAGGACGTCCCATTCATTTCAGATGATTCTTCTTAGTAGTCCTTCGACAACCTAAAACATGCTATCACCCATGCACCTATGCTTCAACCGCCCGATTACACCAAGGATTACATCCTCTCTCTTGTTGGTTCATCTACCACTATTGCTATAGTTTTTGTCCAGGAAGATAGAAACGCCCAGGAACATGTGATTTACTACCTTGGTTATAAGGGTCTCGTTGACTCTAAAATGAGGTATTCATATGTTGAGAAACTATCTCTCGCAACATTCATTGTTGTCCAAAAGTTCCGCTACTATATCCTCCTCTGTACTACCACTATCATTGCCGAATCTAACCCTATGTAACACGTTCTCACAAGTTAGGTGCTAGGGGGAAAGTATTCATGTTGGATCATCATTCTTCAAGAATTCGACCTCCATTTTGAGAAGGCCAAGTCTAAAAATTCTTTGGTTTTTGCGGAGCTTATCTGCGATCTTCCCCGTACTGATCAGGAAAATTGTTGATGTATTTGTAACTTCGGAAGATACTCACCTGTATATTGTATGTATTACATTTGTACTTTATTGTATCCCCAACGAAGATGTATTATTTCTCTGATTGGAAGTGTTGTCATTTGTATTTGATGGGTTATTAGACCACCTTGGTGGGGTCGGCCCTGTATGAGTCATGTGGGTTAAAGGGTTATAAGACCACCCTAGTGGGGTCATCCCAGTTAACATTATGTTAAGTGGTTAAGTTGGGGCCGACCTAGTTAAAGTTAAAAGTCAAGTGAAGTAAAGTATAAATAGAGACTGTGACTCTCTCATTTATTCATTCACACACTCACTCACTTCGCATTAGTGAGAGAGAGGAGGAGTGCGCACAAGTGGAGGAGCAGATTTTAGGAGACTATCTCTTGTTGTGGGGTTTGATCTTTGTGATCTTTGTATTGGTTCTCATTCTATCTCTGAGGAAGTTGTGGGGTTTTTCACCTTCTTGGTTTTCCTCGGTGAAATGGTTTGTGTCTCTTGTATCTTGTGTTTGATATGTTGTACATGTCATTCTCTTAGTTAAGATCCTAGATAATATTGAATTAAATGATGAAAAACTAACATGGTATGAGAGCTAGCTTGAAGGAAGGCACGCTATGGCATTTATGACACTTGTTGCACTTGCGACAAATTGGAAGCTAGGGCTTGGTATAGTAAAAACCAGTCATCGTGGAACTTTCACTATAAATCCATTTTGGAGAAGGTTCAAGTTCTGAAACTTGTACAAGTCGAAGATAACATCCCCATGTACCTTGTGTCCGAAGCACAGAATCTAATTCATTGTAATTTCTATTTTATGATCCGTACAATTTAGGGTTTCTGCCTCTTCTATATCTCAGTAATAAATAGGTGACCTTGGAAAAAAGGTCACAACATGGCTAGGAAGCTCCAAATTAAATTCTGTAAAAAGTGATAGTAAGAGCACGGACTTTAGTTTCACAGGTCTAGGTTTCAGAGATCGAAGTTGAAATAGTGACACGTGGCACTCCATACAAGTTCACTATACTGTTTAATCCCATAAACAGGTCACGTTACGACATTTGGCATATCTCTCTCTCAGAGAACCCATTTTAGGTTAGAACTATGGGGATGGTAATATGAAAGGTTAGGCTACCACAGGCCTAATTTTTAGACCCTGTAGATCCCAAATTTCAGAGATGCACTAGAAACAATAAGGAACATATTTCTGTGAAATAGAATTAGATTCTGAGCATTCTCATTTTTGGCTTGTCACTGCTGCTGGAAATTAGGGCTTTTGACAGATGTGGAATTTTGGAGTGATCTTAGCATAGGATTAATCTCCCTAGCAAAATCGAAATTTAGATACCAAGTTCAAAGTTTTTGGTCGGGTAGAACCTCGGGCATTATCAAACCCTAGTTTGGGATCTTGATGTGAAAGGTGGAAAATTAGGGTTTCTACAAAAGTTGAAATTTTTGGAATCTGTGACCACGGCTGGATGCTCCTCAGAAAAATTGAAGTTTAGAACATAAGATCTAACCTTTTGGCTGGGTAGAATCCCGGGCATTATCAAACCCTAGTTTGGGATTTCGACTAGAAGATCCAAAATTTTCAAAGGAAATGTTGAGGGATCAGATTTTGGAGATTTTAAAATTGAAGTATACCAGATTGATCAGCTCAGCAAGGTGCATCTTTTCATCCAATCAAAAGTTTCAAATTCAAAGTTTTAATTTTTAGGGTTTCTCTGACAAACCCTAATCAAGCTCCAAATCTAGTTTCAACAATTCAAAGTGGATTGGGTTAATCCTAGAAGAGAATGAATTGGACACCAGCATAAGTCAAGAAGTTCCAGTTCCATAGGGAGATGAGGCTAAGGCCTTACATAAGAAGACTACAAGCAACCCCGACAGGTATGAATTGAAGAGATACAGGTATGTTTGAAATCTGTTCATGATTAAGTTTATGATATGTTTGTCTTCATATTATTTGAGGTTAGTACAATCTTGATTAATTTTAGACGTGTCTTATCACCCTAGTAAAAGTATGAATGCATGTGAATACATTCATTGATTAGGGGTATGACACTTATAATTGTACTAATACACTGTATTGTTGTATGAGGATGATGTTGTCCACTAACATGAAGGGTACATCAAGAAAGACAAATCAAGTTCTAGATCAAGAACATATGACCATGGTGACATGAAGACAAAGACTCATCCATAGTCATGGATCACATAGAAGCTCTACTTACGAGGTATGTATAACACGCTTCTACAATTATTAACTTATCAGAAATGCAGGTTGCTAGCACAAAGTCTCTAAGACAACAAAGAAGACATTGCTTGGGTATGTTAGACAAGCATGATAATCTAGGTGTTGAGCTCAGAATTGGACCTTTTTAATCATCATTAATCATCTTTCCTGCCCTTGTCCTACACCATTTCTCATGGCAATTAGACTTATTGTCCTTACCTTATTCCCCAAATTACCAAGGTATGGTTGATCATTGTTTTATTTTATTAATACTTATGATTGTGATAATTAGAGTTGTACATCTCTCAAATTGTGCTAACATGTTGCGATTTATGAAGGTAGTTGAGACAAATGGATTGCAGGAAGATCGGGGCTGAACAAGTCATGAAGAAAGGGATGTCCGTTGCTTGTAGAAGGATCCTTGGGGCTCGAATCATGAATCAAAGCACAGCCGTGACAGGGCAGCTGTAACAAAATTCGCTATTTTAAGTATGTTGATGCTCGAGTCTAGCTGTGAGCTATAAGGACCGCCACTCTTGGGTCAATTAACAACTCTCTCATGTTTGGATGTTTCTGTTCTGCCACGCATTGTAACAGCTAGTTATTTACGGCGCCTGAAGATCAGAGATCTTCATGGCTGCCCAATTATAGGATTAGATGTTACGATTTGTATGTATATATATGGGGAGTTGCCTCGACCCAGGGGTTGAACAACAAACAATTAATTCATTGTATTAGCAGCCGAGCAGAACTGTGTACTCATTCTTCTGTTAATATAAGGGGTTACTTCTGAGCTAAAGAGTTGTGTTGTTCAACCAGTGTCTCTGTGTGAAGACTGGGCCCGTCTTCCATAGAGATTGCTGAGTTAAAATAGGATTTTATCTTTCTTGTTGTGTGATGTTTTGTTCTTTCCTTTTGTACGCAGCAGCAGTATTTATTGTGTGGATTTCTCAGTAAAAGATTATATTTCTGTGAGATTGGTAAATGGTGTAGAATAACAGTCAACTGAGTAAGGTTTTGCTTTATGCATTTCAATTTCTTTTATATGCAGTCGTGTTCATCTTACAGCTAAGTCGTGATCCCATGAGTCTTTACAATTTATCTTTCCTGTTGTGTGTTGCTTGATTTCCATTCTGCAATTCAATTTCTTAGAACAGTTGACTCAATCTTTTGCAATTGGATTTCTAGATTAATGTTCAGTTTATCCTTTATGATTTCCAGATTGATTAGATCAGACAAGTGATTGTTCTAGAATACGAATGAGATTTCTTTTCTGCAATTGTTGATTAGATCTGATACCATTTCTTATTGATGCATGGTAGAGAAGAATTGAATTAAAGTAGTTAGAAGGCAATTGGGATTGTATAGATTCTTGGGATGAACATGGATGATAGAAGATAAAAGTATTCACTTCTAATGGTTTGGTGTTTAAGCATATATTGTGTACTTATCCTTTGAAATAAAAAGACTTTCTCGGGTTGACAATAAATTTCATATGCTCTGTGTGTTTGGTAACAATTTATCTGCATATAGAGTGCTTGACATTTTGGCGCCGTTGCCGGGGAAGGATAAAAATTAAACACTAGTCATTAGTTGCATCTGATAATTGCTTTTAGACAGTCTTTTGTTTGTTTTTGAAATGATCTGCTTCGCATGAATACGAGGAGGGTAAAACGCGATCACCTCCCAACCCCC
This sequence comes from Larix kaempferi, assembly GCA_027924585.1. Taxonomy (NCBI): domain Eukaryota; kingdom Viridiplantae; phylum Streptophyta; class Pinopsida; order Pinales; family Pinaceae; genus Larix; species Larix kaempferi. The sequence goes on from BSBM01000892.1 coordinate 11,403,692, forward strand.
AAAACCCCACAAAATACTAACAGTGCAGGTGGTTCGGGTCGTGGTCGAGGTCCACCGTTGGGTAGAAGAACATTCATCGACGACCTTGTTGACAGAACTGATTCAGCTGTCAGGACTCGTTAACGGGAGATTCCTATCAGAAGAGGCCCTGCTGATCCTGGAGCGCTAGCATCAGGATCCACGGTGGAAGATACAGGAGCAGCCGTGATTCCTGCATATACCCCTGCTAAAGAAGGAACAACTGATTCAGCTGTTACAATTGAAGAATACGCAGCTGTTACAACTCAAGAATTCGTAGTTGTTACAACTGAAGAATTTGCAGCTGCTACACCTGAAGAATACGCAGCTGTTACAACTGAAGAATACGCAGTTGTTACAACTGAGGTAAGGAACGTAGGAATGAACGAAGAAGAGGATACATAAGAAAAGATGAATAACAGACATGAGGACGAAGAGGAAGAAGCAGTGGTACAATACCATCATGAAAATAATTCCCTGCCAGAAGAAACTATGGCTACATTACAATTTCCAATACAGCAGCTAGAAGGGACAACTCCTATGAAAAACATCTCGCCATCGATGTTGCCTCGCTTCCATGGCAAGGCGGCAGAAGATCCAGACGAATTCCTTCTTGAATTCGATATCCTCTATCGCAGCTATGATTATGTCACAGATGCCCACAAGCTGAAGCTTTTTCCTGCCACCCTGAAGGACAATGCATTACGATGGTTCATGAGCCTTGGGGGAGGAACTGTTGCTAATTGGAATAAGATGAAGCAAGTGTTCCTGGAAAAATATCAAGAATATTGCAACACCAGGGACAAAAGAGAGGAATTATTCAAGATGGTGCAGAAGGAGGATGAAAGTTTGGAGGATTTTGTAGAGAGGCTGCTGTACAATGTGCAGAGAGCTGGGCAGACGAACATGGGGCTAGATGTGCTCAAGATAATCCTACTTGAGGGATCAGGGATGATTGTTTAGACATGTTAAATCTGCTAGGAAAGGGAGATATCTCTAAAGAACCTTTTGAGACAATTGTGGAATTATGTAAGAGATACTCCAGGGGATCTTCTAGGCATAACAAGCGGGACAAACGAGATAAGCTGGAACGTGATGTCTTCAACAGAACTCAGAAGTCATCCAATGGGGGAGCTACACGTGCAGAGATAGGAAATATTCTTGAAAATTTTAAAACAGAAATGATGAGCTCTATCTCTTCGGAGATTGATGTCCTGAAGGCCAAGCAAAGACAGGCAGTGGAGGATCTCACACTTGGTGTGTTTTGTCCCCGATGTAGAAAGACTCATCCACTGAAAGAATTCCCTCTTGACAAAATACAAGTATGTCAGCTGTGCGAGTTGAACCATGATATGAAAGAATGTCCCACACTTCCTCAAGTGAAGGCGGTTCTGCAGGCATCAACTCCAGAAGTGGAATCAGCCTATTTCATTGCACAGAAGAAACCCTGGCAGCCTCAAAATGAAGGTATGTCTCCAGATTCATTTCCATTTTTGAATAATTTGAACAATTGGAATAATAACATGCAAAATATGAATACACAATTCCCTTCAAATTATGCTCAGTGGAATCCTTCTCAACCTGCAGTACAAAGTTATAACTCATGGAGTCCTTGGACACAGCCACCACATCAACCTATGTCATGGTCTCCTGGATGGAGGAACTTCCATCCTGGGAACCAATTTCCTCAACCACCTCCACCTCAGCAGTTACCATATTCTCCTCCATATCCTCAATTTCATCAATATCCTCAATACCCACCTCAGCAGTCGCAGCTGCAGCTGCAGAATAATCATGTTCCTAATATACCAATACGGCCTCAGCTGCCTGCCCAACCTAATCCTAACCCAAATAATAAAACAGTCCATCAATTGGAAGCTCTCAATATGTCGGCCTACTCTCTCTCCCCTGTACCTTGTAATGATATTCGCCTACGGTCTGGGAAGATAATAGAACGTGTAATTTCAGAAGATATTCCACCTTCTGTGCATGACAAAGGAGAGAGTTCCCAGCATCCATTTGATCCGGTTCCTATCACTGAAGGTGTTGAGCATCCCTCAGATGGGATGGCTGAAACATTAAACGATAAATCAGATAATACGCAGCCTACCCAGCTGGTAAGGAAACTACCATACCCTGAGAGACTAATGCTGCCAAAAATAGGGGGGCAACCTCAGTTCAATCTCCTAGGAGAGTTGAAGAATCTTTATGTTAAGATCCCCCTTTTGCAAGCTCTTCAAGACGTACCTATTTATGCTATAACTGTTCGGGACCTGTGCACTAAAATACTGGGAAGGAAGCCCAGAGATCCTCCCACTGTTCATGTCATAGGGAATTTATCTGCTTTAATGACAGGAAAACCCCTATGACCAAGTATGACGACCCTGGCAATCCTACTGTCACTGTACACATAGGACAGACGCAGATACCCAACGTACTAGTAGATTTAGGAGCAGCGATCAATGTTATAACAATTGAGACTGTAAAGAAGCTCGGATTCACCAATATTAGACCGACCCCTACCATTTTAGAATTGGCAGACAGATCCACCATCAGACCCGAAGGGATTTTGGACGATCTTGTCATCTCAGTAGACTCATGGGAATACCCTGCCGACTTTCTGGTATTACAACCAAAATCACAGCTGGGGGGACACCCATTGATCCTGGGGAGGCCTTGGTTGGCTACAGCTGATGCTTGCATCAACTGTCGATCGGGGTCCATGACTATATTTGATGGTATGGAAACCAAAAACCTCACCCTATATCCTCTAGCACGGCCGATTCTAGAAACTGAAACTTCCCTTTGGATAGAACAGGAAGAGGAGGAGGATGTTCAGCCATTATTAACAATAGGGAAGGCCCTAACTTTCAAGAACGAAACAGAAGACGATGCCATTAGTAATTTCATTAGCGAACCTGCTTCAGTGGATAAAGAATTTTATCAACTCCTAAACATTACCCTTGGTAAGGAAGAACAAGAACAGCTTACGGAGGAAGCACTAGTCGATGACGCAAACATAATCCCAGTTTTGAAAAACTCGATAAGCATTCCTATTGAGGTAGATCCTGGAAGAACTTTAAACATCAACCTTGGTCTCTCCTCAGAAGAACAGATGCGCCTAACCAATCTCTTGAAGGAACGTCAGGGGGCATTCGCCTGGGAGTATACAGACATGAAGGGTATCCCTTCTAATCTGTGCACTCATCATATTTATATTAAAAATGACTCCCGACCTGTATGTCAACCCCAACGACGCATGAACCCCAATCTGAGGGATATAGTGAAGGAGGAAATCCAGAAACTTTTGGAAGCAGGATTTATCTATCCTATTTCAGATAGTGAGTGGGTTTCCCCACTTGTAATTGTGCCCAAGAAAAATGGTAAATGGAGAGTCTGTGTTCATTATAGGGAGCTGAACAAAGCTACACAAAAGGATCATTTTCCTCTGCCCTTTATTGACCAAGTAGTTGATACCCTATCAGGGAAGAAGTTCTTCTTTTTCTTGGATGGGTTCAGTGGGTACAATCAAATTCAAATTGCTCCGGAGGATCAGGATAAGACCACCTTCACTTGCCCCTGGGGAACGTTTTCCTACAGGGTGCTTCCCTTTGGCTTGTGCAATGCACCTGCAACGTTCCAAAGAGATGTAATTGGCATATTTTTTTAATTGGTTAATGATAGTATGGAAGTCTTTATGGATGATTTTACTCCCTATGGCAAGGATTTTGAGGAAGCACTGGAAAATTTAAAGAAAGTTTTAATTCGCTGTGAACAGGCTCGCCTCTCGTTAAGCACTGAAAAATGCCATATGATGATGAGTGAGGGGGTGGTATTAGGACATTTCATCTCTACCGATGGTATTCAAGTGGATCCTTCCAAAATTAAGGTGATAAAAAATATACCAACTCCTTCAACTCAAAAAGAGGTGCGAAGTTTTCTGGGACATGCTGGATATTACAGGAGATTTATAGAAAACTTCTCCAAACTTGCTTCTCCTTTGTTTTCATTGTTAATGAAGGACGCACAGTTTGTGTGGAGTACAGCATGCCAGACAGCATTTGATAAGATTAAAGAGAAGCTGTCCACAGCCCCTATTCTAAGGGGACCTAATTGGACCATACCTTTCCACATTTCTTCAGATGCTTCTGATACTGCCATTGGAGCAGTACTACAACAGCAGGATGGTCAAGTACCTTATGCTATCTATTATGTTAGTAAAAACTTAGCCCCTGCTGAACTAAATTATACTGTCACTGAAAAAGAATTCCTAGCTATTGTTTATTCTATTAATAAGTTTCGACATTACATTACTGGGTATCCTACATTTGTGCACACTGACCACTCTGCCATTAAGTATTTGATGAATAAACCTGTCACCAATGCCAGAGTAACCAGGTGGCTATTATTATTACAGGAATTTGATATTACCATTATAGATAAACCTGGAAAAGAAAATGTTGTTGCTGATTTTTTATCACAATTTACTAACAGTGATGACAGTTCGCCTGTTGAGGATTCTTTCTCAGATGAACATCTATTCGCACTCTCAGCTCATTCGCCCTGGTATGCAGACGTTGCTAATTATTTGGTTGCAGGAAAGCTTCTGCCACATATGTCTAAATGAGAGAAAAGAAAAATTATCCAGCAAAGTGCCAGGTATTGTTGGCTCAATGGTCATCTCTTTTACACAGGACCTGATCTTGAGATTAGGAGATGTGTAAGGGAAGATGAGATCTTTCATATATTGAAGGCCTGTCATGATGAACCTTATGGAGGACACTTTGCAGACAGAAGAACAGGGCATAAAGCGTTGCGGATGGGATACTATTGGCCGACACTATTCAAGGACGCTAAAAGATATGTTCAGTCCTATGACAGCTGCCAAAGGATGGGCCAACCTAATAAGATAGATCAGATGCCTTTACAGCCCCAAGTGGTACTAGAACCGTTTGATAGATGGGCATTGGAATTTGTTGGCCCTATCAACCCTCCTTCCAGACAGAAGGTTTACATTCTGTTGTGTACAGATTACATGACCAAGTGGGTAGAAGCTGTAGCTTTGGCTAAGGCTAATGACCAGGCGGTGATTGATTTTCTGTGCAGTGAAACTTTTACCCGCTTTGGAGTACCAAAGGAAGTAGTTACCGATGGGGGACCGCAATTCATCTCACACCAATTTGAATCCTTGCTCCGGAAGTATCATGTGTAGCATAGGATAGCTTCACCTTATCATCCCCAGGCCAATGGTCAGGTGGAAAGTACTAATAAAGTTATTGAAGCAATCCTTACTAAAACAGTTAAAAGTCATCGAAGGGATTGGGCTGACAGGCTTCCAGAAGCACTGTGGGCATATCGCACAACTTGGCGCAACACCACAGGGTTTTCTCCCTATGATCTGGTGTATGGGAAGAGTGCCATCTTTCCAATTGAATTTGAGATCAAGACCTTGAAAACAGCCACCGAGATGAATCTGGATGTAACAGAAGCCTAGAAGAGAAGACTGAATCAATTAAATGAACTGGATGAGAAACGGTTAGCTGCAGTAGACCAGACTGTGCTGTTTCAGCAACAGAGATCTAACTGGTATGACCGATTCATCAAAAAGAAAATCTTCCGTGAAGGAGACTGGGCACTATTATACGACTCCAGATTCAAGAAGGATTTTAAAGGAAAATTACGTACAAGATGGCTGGGTCCATATTTGGTCGACAAGGTATTTGACAATGGCACTGTTTGCCTGGTGACCATTGATGAAAACCGTATACCATTACTTGCTAACGGCCACAGAATGCGACTGTATCGTAAGCTCATTTCGAAAGATGCATTCATTTCACAAATTGCTACCGATCCAGACTATCAATTGGCACCAGAGCAGGAACTTTCCTCTGCCTTTGCCAAACCTTAAACTGAAAATCGTATTTGCTGTACATAAATAATTTCCTGCTGTAGCGTATAACTGTTGTTTTTTTTTTCCTCTTTGCATTTGATCTTTTTGTTTGCTGTCATTTTTCAAAAAATTTCAGGGAAGCGCCAGGAGAACGACCAGTTCGGGCCCGTTAGACGAAAATCTCCCTGTGCCGTCCTTGCTTAAAAAAAAAATCTGGCAGCTACGACATATTTTCCGGCAGCTGTAACATATTTTCCGGCGGCTGTATATCTTTTTCCGGCAACCACATTATCCTTTTCCCCAGCAGCCGTAAAATCCTTTTTCCCGCTTGCCGTCAATCTTTTCCGGCAGCTGCAACATCGGCGGCTGCAACATCCGCAGCTTCCACCTCACTTTCCGCAGCTGCCACCTCATTTTCCCCGTGGCTGCCACCTCATCTTCCAGCGGCTGCCACCTCATTTACCAGCCACGGCCACATCATTTCCCCGCAGCCGTAACCGTTTTTCCCGCAGCTGCAACATTTTTTTTCCCGCAGCTGCCACCTCATTTCCCCGCGGCTGCCATCACATTTCCCATCAACTGCCACCTCATTTCCAGCAGCCGTATTATCCTTTTTCCCGCTTGCCGTCAATATTTTCCAGCAGCTGCAACATCGGCGGCTGCAACATCCGCAGCTTCCACCTCACTTTCCGCAGCTGCCACCTCATTTTCCCCGTGGTTGCCACCTCATCTTCCAGCGGCTGCCACCTCATTTACCAGCCACGGCCACATCATTTCCCCGCAGCCGTAACTGTTTTTCCCACAGCTGCAACATTTTTTTTCCCGCAGCTGCCACCTCATTTCCCCGCGGCTGCCATCACATTTCCCAGCAACTGCCACCTCATTTCCAGCAGCCGTATCACATTCTGTTTTTCTTTCCATAGCTGCCAGCACCTCCGTTATTATTTTCCGTCTACCGTAAAATCCTTTCTCCTGGCAGCTGTAAGTCACCCCCGACAGCCGCGACTTCAATCCAGCGGCTGCAACATCACGTCACAGTGCTGCAACAACTTTTCCCGCCAGCTGTAATTTTCCCCGATAACTGTAAATTCTTTTTCCGGCTGCTGTCAATTCTTTTCCGGTAGCTGCAACTTCTTTCCCGGTGGCCGCAACATATATTTTTTGACGACTGCAACATCTTTTTCGTCGGCCGTGCTATCATTTTTTTTGGGAACTTGCTGTGGTAACTCCCGTGTTAACAGAAGAATTGTTTCAAACCTGCTAATCATGGTGCTGATTCACCTCAGTTGTGCCGGCGAACTCATCATTCCGACCCTGAGGAAGCGATGGTTTGTGTTTCACCGGCGGAATAACTTATTGCCTTATCCGAGTCATCATGATCACACATCCGACTGTGCACGAATTCGGCTCCGTGACGTCACCAACTGCATGCTCCACCATTTTCCGCAGCTTTCTGACGCACAGTTTTATGAGGTATGGCTTTCATTTATCACGTGATTAAGCATTGATATCATTTAAACGATGTTGGTTGTACCTTCACTCGTACCACCATTATACCTGATTAAACCTTTCCCTCGTACGACGTAAACGCTAATAACTGCCACCTTCCCCAATTCGGCATGAAAATTTCAAACACTGTTCTGTGCTCAACTTTCCAAATTTGGTCATTCTCTCAACGTCTCCGCTCAGCGATTCGTGCATCCTCTGTGCTGCAACTTCCATTCTGGGATCCTGTAATAAGTGGAATAACAGTTTCAGTTTGCATCCAGGACCATGGGGATTCCAGTTCGCCATGAACCTTTCAATACCCGGGAACTCAGATGGAATCCTCAAGTTCTTGCCATTTTTCAAGCTGCTGGCTGGCTCAAATTCTTTGAGCGATTGGACGGATTCGATCGGGACGCAGCCCTGCAATTTGCCTTGAATCTTACCAAAACTCACTCCACAGTGTGGGGGATGTGTATAGACGTCTCCGAGGTCATTATATCCGAGGTTACAGCCATCCCGATGGTGGGAAAACCATGGTTTAACCGACGAGTCCCTGCAACGGTTGCACGGGAAGAATTTTTACTTTCAGGGGAGCAAGTTGAAGCATCCAGGAGAGGGATTGCACTGAACTCATTGTCGCGGCCATGGGACCAGGTTGCTGTCTTCCTCAAGAAATACATTACCTGTGAAGGTAGATATCAAACTGTGTATAACTCTAAACTTCCTTTGCTTTCTCATCTCCGCCATGGCATTTTATTGAACATTCCATTTTATTTATTGCACGACTTGCGTCATATGGCGACATTTGTTCAGTCTGTGAAGCACCCACTTTCCTCTCTCACCCACCATGGCCTTATCAAACTAATCATTGTAAGAACCCTTGCCCAACATAATATAACTTGGGAACAATTTTTAACCCGACCACAGCACCTGTTCCCTTGAGGGTCATCCCATTACACCAGTTACCGGTTCCACCACAACAGGAGGACCGGAGTTCCTCCAGTGAACTTGGGGGGAGGGATGAAATGGGAGAAGAACAGCAATCGGGGGCACAGGCAGGTCCATCCGGGGTGGGTGAAACCACAGTAGAAGAACAACAACCGAGGGCGCAAGCTGGGCCATCTGGGGGGGGAACTATATCAGAGGAGGAACAACCAGGGGCACAATCAGAGCCATTCGGGGGAGATGAATCTCCAGCACAGGCAGAACTAGTGGGGAATGACACTGCACTTAAAGGAGATCAAGGATAAGTACAAACAAAGCCATTAGGCGACAGTATAAATGAAACCCTTGTGGAAAACCTAGATAACAGGACAGCTCCGACAGCAGAAGGTGAAATTGGAGCAGCATCAAATGCTGCGACAATGGAACCTGAAGATGACGGAGCTAGGGCAATGGAAAAGGACATTGAATTGGTAACAATTGAGTCTTCACCTGAGTGGGTAGGAGGAGGAGCTGTGATTGAAGAAGAACAGCATGAGGGTCAAAGAAATATTCCTTTGACCTCAGTTTTTCCCCCCTATATTCCAGCTCCACAGGAGGAAACACCACAAAAAGAGAAATCACAAAAGAAAACGCCACAGAAAAGGAAGAGAGCCACCAATGAATTTGATCTAATAGCACCAATCAGAAGGAAACGAACTCGATCAATCACAGCAGCAGAGGCAGCTAGGAAAAGATGGGCAACCTCAGAGACACAGGTTGAGCCCCCAATCCTTACACCAAGACCGATGGATGCTCCACAAAGGCTAATGGAGGAAGAACCTGGAATTGAAGGACTTCTGTATGAGAATGCAATGCTAAAAGAGGACCTCCAAGTACTTAGAAGGGAGTTGGAAACTTGGAAGGAAACCTGCAGAAAGCAGGGTGAAAGAAAAATGTACACACTAATAGAGGCTGCAGACCAAGTGGAGGAATCAGTTTCTGCTAGAGCTGGAGAAAAGGATGAACGAATACTCTGCCCCACCTGTGGAGAAATCTTTGAGGAAGCAGGCCATAAAATTCTACTTAGCACTTATTCAGCACAACAGCCTGTGGCCACAATGGGGAAAGCAGTGGAAAAAGAAGGTGCTGCCACACAAGAACCAGCACTTTTAAACATCCTTGATGTAGCTGCAACTTCCCATGGTGCAAAAATTATGGAACAGGTAGGATAAGAACATGGGATGGAGGACGCTCTGGAGATTAATAAGGAATATGTTGTAACCCCAGAATGTTTCCACGACACAGAGATCATAGAACAGATAGGAGAAGAACGTGGAATGAAGGATGCTCTGGAACTTATAAAGGAATATGATGAAACCCCAGAAAGCTCCCAGGACACAGAAATTTTAGAAGAAGAGATACAAAGGCAGGACAGTGATAGATTGGAACAGGAAGCTGCAACACAAGAACCAGCAAACCTGAATATACTTGTCCAATTGGCCAAACAAATGGGGGAAGAACCTGGGACAGAGGAGATTCTGGAGTTTAATGATGAACTCTGGGTTGTAACCCCAGAGGACTCCCATGACACAGAACTTATAGGAGAAGAGTTGAAGCAAAAGAAGGATGAAGAGGTAAGCCAGGATGTTGCTACACAAGACCCAACACCCTTGGAAGCTGCAGCAGGAACTCCTGAATTGCAGTTAGAAGATAACCCTGGAGTGGATATCATTCCCGATATACAGTGGAGTGAAGATGAACAGGTACATACACCATGCTCAGGTGACACCGAAATCTTGGAGGAAGGGTTGCACGATGAGAAGGATATCTCATCTTAGCAGCAGAAGGACAAAGAAGACGCTGCTACACAAGAACCAGTGTCTCAAAAATCAATAAAGGTAGCTGCTGAAGAAGGTTTAAAGGATGTTGCTGTTACACAAGAACCAACAACTCTCTTGTTAAAACTAGATGTGTTGGAAGACACTGTCTCACAAGAACCAGTGCTTCCACCTCCTAGAGATGTCATTGAGTTGGATTCAGATTGAGGATTTCCTTTCAACTCCCCCAGGCATAGCATAATAAGACTGCAGGAAGATTCCCACTACACCAATTGCATTCCCAGACACCAGCAAGTAGCAGTGGAAGGGAAACAGTGAGGTTGGAAGATACTGGGTTACTCACAGAGGCCCTTCAAAAGATAGATAAGGTTCCTGAGTTTCCTACACTTCTTCCTCTCTCCTTGGATAGAACTCAGTACACGATTCAGATGCAGGTTGTTGCATGGGGACATGCAACAGGGTAGTTGGGGGGAGATGTTGAGCTCAGAATTGGCCCTTTTTAATCATCATTAATCATCTTTCCTGCCCTTGTCCTACACCATTTCTCATGGCAATTAGACTTATTGTCCTTACCTTATTCCCCAAATTACCAAGGTATGGTTGATCATTATTTTATTTTATTAATACTTATGATTGTGATAATTAGAGCTGTACATCTCTCAAATTGTGCTAACATGTTGCGATTTATGAAGGTAGTTGAGACAAATGGATTGCAGGAATATCGGGGCTGAACAAGTCATGAAGAAAGGGATGTCCGTTGCTTGTAGAAGGATCCTTGGGGCTCGAATCATGAATCAAAGCACAGCCGTGACAGGGCAGCTGTAACAGAATTCGCTATTTTAAGTATGTTGATGCTCGAGTCTAGCTGTGAGCTATAAGGACCGCCACTCTTGGGTCAATTAACAACTCTCTCATGTTTGGATGTTTCTGTTCTGCCACACATTGTAACAGCTAGTTATTTAGGGCACCTGAATATCAGAGATCTTCATGGCTGCCCAATTATAGGATTAGATGTTACGATTTGTATGTATAAATATGGGGAGTTCCCTCGACCCAGGGGTTGAACAGCAAACAATTAATTCATTGTATTAGCAGCCGAGCAGAACTGTGTACTCATTCTTCTATTAATATAAGGGGTTACTTCTGAGCTAAAGAGTTGTGTTGTTCAACCAGCGTCTCTGTGTGAAGACTGGGCCCGTCTTCCACAGAGATTGCTGAGTTAAAATAGGATTTTATCTTTCTTGTTGTGTGATGTTTTGTTCTTTCCTTTTGTACGCAGCAACAGTATTTATTGTGTGGATTTCTCAGTAAAAGATTATATTTCTGTGAGATTGGTGAATGGTGTAGAATAATAGTCGACTGAGTAAGGTTTTTCTTTATGCATTTCAATTGCTGTTATACGCAGCCGTGTTCATATTATAGCTAAGTCGTGATCCCATGAGTCTTTACAATTTATCTTTCCTGTTGTGTGTTGCTTGATTTCCATTCTGCAATTCAATTTCTTAGAACAGTTGACTCAATCTTTTGCAATTGGATTTCTAGATTAATGTTCAGTTTATGCTTTATGATTTCCAGATTGATTAGATCAGACAAGTGATTGTTCTAGAATACGAATGAGATTTCTTTTCTGCAATTGTTGATTAGATCTGATACCATTTCTTATTGAGGCATGGTAGAGAAGAATTGAATTAAAGTAGTTAGAAGGCAATTGGGATTGTATAGATTCTTGGGATGAACATGGATGATAGAAGATAAAAGTATTCACTTCTAATGGTTTGGTGTTTAAGCATATATTGTGTACTTATCCTTTGAAATAAAAAGACTTTCTCGGGTTGACAATAAATTTCATATGCTCTGTGTGTTTGGTAACAATTTATCTGCATATAGAGTGCTTGACACCAGGTATGTTTTCCTATATCAAGTTAGAATCCTACTTTGTGTTAGGATCTTAGATAAGTATACTTTTGTATGATTTATAATGATTATTCATAAGTTATAAGTTTGAGTAATCATGGGTTTATGCATATTATGCTTCTTACTTTGATTGATGATATGACAAACTAGAAGAGTCCTATGGTCAAATAAGAATATGCATGAGTAAACGAAGTACTCCCTGAAACCTTGAATACTAACACTTGTGACAAATTACCTATGTATGAAATGTCCATGACCATAGATGTTTAAGATTATTTAGAATCATAATATCTTGATAGTATGGATATTATACGAATGAATGTATGATTATGTATGAGATCTTGAGGATGACACAATGATGACACAATTGCACACTTAAGCATGCATAAGTGGTCCAGGATGGATATAAGTTCAAAGACATATAATCAAGGAAGAAAAGATCAAGAGGGAGCACACTTCAGTAATTCCTGTAAGGAAGCAAAGATTGAGAGGGAGTCCACCCAACAACCAAAAAAATATAAGTATTTGAATTGTCATTTATTATATATTTGATTAATTAAATGATGTTGTTCAGTCATGTACATACTTATGTTCCTAGATTTAGGATGTATATTATGCATTTTAGAAAAGTTGCATTAGTTAACAAGATACTACTAATATGCAAGTAATGGGTAAGTGGCCTATGGTACTGTACAACATTCCATTGCTACTTATCTAGAATGAAACCTCTTTGCTGACATGTTGGGAGTTGTGCACACTCTTAACAATGTTATCTTAGAGATGGAAGGCATCTAGAAAGTTACGGGATAAGGATAAATGTTGTATTGAAGCATTGGCTAAGATAATTGCATAACTGTATGACATATATCTTTATGTGTAAGAATTTGTTTTGAAATATATGAGATGTTTCTAATCATGCAATTGAACTTATCTTGTAGGAAAGACCGTGTACCATCACTTGCAAGAGAGACTTGTTTCGAAGAACAAGCAACAAAGACTCAACAATGACATTTGTTCCAGCAACGAGGTTCAAGAAAACTACCTATTGAAGATATTGAAAAATCCGAAGTTCCCAGGATCTGGGATGTAGTAATGGAAGGATGCCATGGTCGAGGAGTACCAGTCGATCATGAAGAATGATGTTTGGGATGTGGTCCCAAGACCATAAGGGAAGTCTGTTGTGACTTCCAAGTAGATCTATAAGATCAAGCATGCTGCAGATGGCAACATAGAGAAATACAAGGCAAGGTTTGTGGCTCGTGGATTCTCCCAGAAAGAAGGGATAGATTATGAAGAGACTTTTGCACCTGTATCCAGATACACTTCCATCAGAACAGTACTTTCTCTAGCTACAGTAATGAAGTGGAAGATACACCATATAGATTTCAAAACAACTTTCTTGAATGGTGTAGTCTAAGAGGAAGTGTATGTGGAGTAGCCACTCGGTTTTGAGACACATGACAGGGAGTCATATGTGTGCAAATTGAAGAAGGCCTTGTATGGCTTGAAGCAAGCGCCCAGGACATCGTACGACAGGATAGACAGCTTCCTATCTAGTTTGGGCTTTACCAAGAGTAAAGCGGATTCCAACCTTTACTACAAGGTTGAGGAAGGAAATCCAGTGATACTCCTACTGTATGTGGATGACCTGTTTGTGACAGGTGAGGATAGGTTGATTGTCGACACAAAGAGGAAAATTGCTTCCGAGTTCGAGATGAAGGACTTGGGTATGCTGCATTACTTTCTAGGTATGGAGGTGTGGAAGAGTGCAGATGGAATCTTCCTTGGACAAGGGAAGTATGTAGTAGAGATCCTAAAGCGGTTTGGGATGATGGACTGCAAGGCCATGGCCACACTTATGGCATTGAACTTGAATCTATTGAGTGATGCTTCAGCAGAGTCGGTTGATTCCACGATGTATCGTCAGATGATTGGGTCCTTGATGTACCTGACGAACACAAGATTAGATATTTGCTTTACGGTGAAAACATTGAGCCAGTTCCTGACGGATCCTAGACATGTTCACCTGATTGCTGTAAAGCATATTCTGAGGTACCTGAAGGGTACAATTGATTATGGGCTCAAGTATGATGCAAATCAAAATTTTAACTTGGAGGGTTATGTTGATTCAGATTGGGCAAGCAGTGCTGCAGATAGGAAGAGCACTTCTGGGTGCTGCTTCAGTATGGGATTAGGTGTGATCTCTTGTTTTAGCAGGAAGCAATCCTATTTAGCACTAAGTACAGCTGAAGCAGGGTATATCGTAGCTTGTTCATCCAGCTGTGAAGTAGTATGGCTAAGGAAGCTACTGTATGATTTATTTGATCTCCAGTTGGATGTTTCCTATATCTATTGTGACAACCACAGTTGTGTGAAGTTGTCAGAGAACCCGGTGTTCCATGACAGGTCAAAGGACATCGAGATCAAATATCAGTATATCAGGGATATGGTGCATAGAGGAGCAATGAAGCTCCAATATGTTGCGACAGATGAGCAGATTGCATATGTGTTGACCAAACCACTAGCCAGAGTGAAGTTCAAGTACTTTAGAGAGAGGATTGGTGTTCTTCAGATAGAAGATACTTCGAGGAAGAAGTGATGGGACACATTTTGTAGGAGCCATTCCAAGCTTGGTGGTAGGAGTATCCTTCCCATGGCTGTGGATGTAAGTGTAGTGTGATGTGCATCGGGACGATGCTCCAGTTACTGCTAATTATGATGATCAAGATGATCATGTGTGATGAGTATCACGACGATGCTCCAAATGATATGCATCGGGACGATACTGTGATGATGATCAGGATGATCATGTGTGATGAGCATCAAGATGATGCTCCAAATTATATTCATCAGGATGATGTTGTGATGATGATCAGGATGATCATGTGTGATGAGCATCAGGACGATGCTCCAGATGATATGCATTAGGACGATGCTGTGATTATGATCAGGATGATCATGAGCATCAGGACGATGCTCCAGATGATATACATCAGGATGATGTACTGCATGATGATGATTAGTGTGATCATGAGTATCAGGATGATACTTCGTGGCCATGGAAAGATTGTGCAGGTAGCATAGAAAAGATCTTGGGAGATCCAATAGTTTGAGCTTGGATAATCTTACGAGGTTTTGATACAGGTTGGTCATGGACAGATTGTGCAGGTAGCATAGAAAAAATCCTGGGAGATCCGATAGCTTGAGCTCAGATACTCTTTCGAGGTTTTGCTATAGGTTGGCCATGGACAGATTGTGTAGGTAGCATAGAAAAGATCCTGGGAGATCCGATAGTTTGAGCTTAGATACTCTTTCGAGGTTTTTCTACAGGTAGCATAGAAAATATCCTGGGAGATCGATAGTTTGAGCTCGGATGCTCTTTCGAGGTTTTGCTATAGGAGGCATGTAATCAGTCCTAGAGATCCGGTAGTTTGAGTTGTATGCTCATAAAATTCTTGGGATGCTCTTTAGAGATCTTGTAGGTTGCAAGACACTCTTTAAAGGTTTTTCCTGACCACATATAAAATATCCTGGGAGATCCGATAGTTTGAGCTCAGATTCTCTTTCGAGGCTTTGTGGTGGTCACATGTAAAAGATCCTGGGAGATGCGATGGGTTGAGCTGTGTGCTCATAAAAGGCCGGGGATGCTCTTTCAAGGTTTTGTTTACGCACATTCCACAGGATGGCCAGATATGTTAAAGACCTACAGGAGGCTCGGCTTACAACCATGATGAAAAAGGGTTGGCTCTGTAGAACTTCCTATGACGAGAAGAATTGAGAGATAGCACCAATGATCGAGATGAAGAGTACAACAGCAGTGACGATGATACTCCAGTGATCTAATGACGATGATCCAACTCTAGTATTGAAGACTTGTGCCTATATGTATTGATGACTTGTGTCAAGAGAATACCTTCCAAGTTAAGAGGGAGTATTGATGTATTTGTAACTTCGGAAGATATTCACTTGTATATTGTATGTATTACATTTGTACTTTATTGTATCCCCAATAGAGATGTAGCATTCCTCTGATTAGGAGTGTCATCATTTGTATTTGATGGGTTATTAGACAACCTTGGTGGGGTCGGGCCTGTATGAGTCATGTGGGCTAAAGGGTTATTATACCACCCTAGTGGGGTCGGCCCAATTACCATTATGTTAAGTGGTTAAGTTGGGGCCGACCTAGTTAGAATTAAAATTCAAGTGAAGTAAAGTATAAATAGAGAGTGTGACTCTCTCATTTATTCATTCACACACTCACTCACTTCGCATTAGTGAGAGAGAGGAGGAGTGCGCACAAGTGGAGGAGGAGCAGCTTTTAGGAGACTATCTCTTGTTGTGGGGTTTGATCTTTGTGATCTTTGTATTGGTGCTCATTCTATCTCTGAGGAAGTTGCGGGGTTTTTCACCTTCTTGGTTTTCCCCAGTGAAATGCTTTGTGTCTCTTGTATCTTGTGTTTGATATGTTGTACATGTTGTTCTCTTAGTTAAGATCCTACATAATATTGAATTAAATTATGAAAAAATAACAGAACTGATCCCATTGACTCCCTCCCTAATGAGTCTTTATTTCTCATCAATACTTCTCACCCCTAGTATGGAGGCATCACTTTGTATCTCCAGACCCAACATTTCAGTCCTCAGTTATCTCGTGACGACAACAACTATGTGCATCACCATGCCAAGTACTACCTAATCATTGGTGATACCTTATATTGTCGTGGTGTTGATTCTATCCTCTGGTGATTCTTAACCCACGAGGAGGCTGAACACGTTCTGAAATATTGCCACTCAGGGGCATGTGGCAGTCATCTTTCTAGGATGGATACAACTAAGAAAATACTATGCGTTGTATACTATTGGCCTTCCATCTTTAAATATTGTATTGAAGTTGTCAAGAAGTGTCCTCCTTGTTAGCTTTTTCATTATAAAAAGCGCTCTCATCTAGCCCCTCTACATCCCATTATTGTCGTCGGCCCCTTTGCAAAATGGGGCATAGATTGCATGCATTGTAATCCTACCTTGGCTGGGGGGCATGGTTAAGTCATCATTTCCATTGACTATTTTACCAAGTGCGCTGAGGCCTTGCCTACATAAAACGAAGACGAAAAAACAACCGCACTCTTTATGTTTAATCACATCATTGCACGATTCAAAGTTCCTCAGGAAATCGTCACTGATCATGGAAGACATTTCTAGAACAAGATGGTGGATGAATTAAGCACGAGGTTGGGTTTTTGACATGAGAACTCAACTCTGTAGTACCCATAGTCCAATGGACAAGTAGAGGCCATCAATAAGGTCTTGAAAACCATGATCGAACGCATGGTGGGTACACACAGGTCTAACAGGAACAATATGAGTTTTTCATCCCTATGGTCATATAGAACCTCCATCAAAACTACCACCAGATTCACACCTTTCCAATTAGTCTATGGACTGGAGGCAGTCTTACCTATTGAGTGCGAGATTTTGTCATTGAAAATTGCAGTTGAACTTCTACCGAACACCACCACCAAGGAAGTATGTTTTCTATACTTGGATAAACTCGATGAAACCCGCCGTGATGCAACCCTTGCTAACGAATCACACACAAATCACATCAAGGCCCAGTACGACAAATTGGTCAAACCTCGTACCTTTAACGAGGGAGATTTGGTCCTTAACTATTACCATAAACATGATAAGATGGGGGCGAGAAAACGTGAGTCCATGTGGCATGTCCCATATGTATTTAAACGTGTTTTGGAGAAGGGAGCATATGAATTAGAAGATTATGATTGGATATCTTTAGGAGATCCTTGCAATGGACTCTTCTTGAAGCGATACTATGCCTAAGTCTTTTATGCCTTAGTACTATGTATATACTGTATATGATGTGTATTTTGTGTGGTGTGACACTTTACTTCAAGTGTGTCAATATCTTGTCTTTACGCTTATACCATGTTCTTCCTGGATGTGCAGATGGAAACGTGTTTTGTATTTGCGGATGGTTCCAACCGGCATACCCATAACCTCACTTCGGTCGCATGGGTACTCCCCCTACCAACGAGCTCATTAGCTCAGGAGGGAGTTGTCTAGGATACACAACCAACAATGCCACTGAGTATCATGCAGTGATTGTATTGTTGACCGATGCTCTTTCCCTGTGTATGGACCACATTATTGTCCACCTTGAATCACAATTAGTGATCTCTCATATTAACCATGTCTACGCTATCCCCGATCCTATGTTTCTCCATCTATTTCGACGAGTACATCTCTTGGAGAGGTCTTTTGAATCCATTCAATACCTGCATATCCCTAGATACATGAACACTATCGCTTAATCCTTGGCTAATTTCATATTGGATTGGTACATTGCACATTCATAAAAATTCTAACAAACAGATGTGTAAAAAATGACATAACATGTAAATTATTTATAGTATAAGCTAAACATATACAAGATCCCAGAATCATCAATCAAACACAGTGTATAAAGCCACAAATAGTGTTTTACATATATAAATATCATCATGTCGGTACAATACAAAAATGTAGTACTCGTAAAAAATCTGAAGAATATGAGCTTTTAGTATGTCATATATACAAAAATTATGAAGCTTGTAACTTTCAGTGCATAAAAATCATGTATGAGCTATCCCTGAGGATGATCATGATTGCAGATGATTGCTCAAGCTACTCTATAGAGCAACTACTCGAAGCATCCAGAAAATCCAGCTGTATGGCGCATGTACCCGCGAGGAATATCATCGATGGATATATATGGTATATCCACCGTCAGTATCTAGAGGTTCACCTCCAGCTCATCTAACTCCTCCACTGCATCCCACAATGCATCCCCTATGTCTCGTACCACTACCCTCCTCTCGATGGGATACGACCCTGCCGATCGAGATGGGCCAATGTCTACATCAAAAATACAATGAAACATAAGTCTCGTTCTTTCGTAGATTCCCCCACTGCTCACCCTCAAATAGGGCCAAGTCTGGGTCACCTATGAATTTTGTGCCTGCATACGGATAGTCCTTGACTATGAGTAGTTGTCTGCATAACCACTTGAAGAAGGTGGGATCGTAGCTAATAATGGGCCCCATGCCACCATGGTGGTCCATAACCTTAGACCACCTGACTGCTGATGTATATGTAACTTCAGAATGTATTTCACCCATGTATATTGTACTCCTATAGAGATGTTATTATTCCTCTATACATAAGTGTCATCATTTGTATTGACAAGTGTCACAAGTGTCGTAACTTGCTGTGATGGGTTATTACACCACCAAGTGTGAGATCGGCCCGGATTAAAGTAACCATGTGTTATTAGACTCTTCTAGATAAGTCGGCCCTGCTAGTGTATTAGGCAAGTCGGAACAAGTATAAATAGAGAGTGGGAGATCTCTATTTGTTCACCACATTATTCACTCCTACATCACTCGGAAAGTGGCACACTAGTTGAGGAGGAGGAGTAGCTGCTAGTAGAAGACTATCTCTTGTACTTTGGTTGTATCATTTCTCTTTCTATCTCTGAGGAAGTTGTGGGGTTTTTCACCTTTATGGTTTTCCCCAGTGAAAATCTGTGGGTCTTTTGTCTCATGTGATTGCTTGGTGTGATTGATATGCATTGTTATACTTGATATGTTGTACATGTTATTCTCTCAGTAAAGATCCTAGAGTATGTTGAATTAATGCTCAAAAATTAACATGGTATTAGAGCTAACCTGAGAAGAAGACACTGTGCAGTTGGGGAAACTAGGGTTTCCTGTTTATTGGGTTTCTCTCCATGGATCTTGAAAGCCAGTAGGGTATTTTGACTCTCCTCATCAAGGCACATCTTTCTGTCCAATCAGAATTCAATTCTGGGCACTTTCATTTTTGGCCCTAAAAATTAGGGTTTCTACAAAAAAAGGAATTTCTGAAATCTAAGGACATAGCTAGAAGCGTCTTGGAAAAATCAAATTTTAGAGCTTTGGATCGAGATTTTTGGTTGGGTGAAGCTCCGGGAATCTCAAACCCTAATTCAGGGTCCTCCCAAGTGAATCCGGGAGATTGAAAAGAATTTCTGAAGGGTGAAACTTTGCAGTTTTCAATTTCTGAGTATACCAGGTTGATCATCTCATCAAGGCGCATCTTTATATCCTTTCAAAAGTTTTAAAATTACACTTTGAATTTTTAGGGTTTCTCTAACAAACTCTAATCCGACACGAGATCCAAATTTCTGCAAATCAAGTGGTAAGACCTAAATCTTTTCTATTTCCATTTGACGTACTCTTTAAGATGTCTCACCACACCAAGCTTGGGATAAGCTTGAGGGGATGATAACTTCTGAGCATGGAAGTATAGGATTGGGTTAATCCTGGAAGAAAATGAATTGGACAGTTACATAAGTGAAGAGGTCCCTGTACCAGAGGGAGAAGAGGCTAAGACCTTACATAATAAGAACTTGGTCAAGGCAAAGAGGATCATTGCTGATTCTATCAAAGACCATCTCATACCACATGTGTCATCTCTAAAGACACCCAAGGAGATATTTGATTCCCTAACCAAGCTATTTGAAGGGAAGAACATAAATTGGAAGATGTCTCTATGGAACCAATTGAAAGGGGTAAAGCTTCAGAATGGAGAGACCATTCAATCTTATTTCTCTAAGGTCTCTTAGATCAAGGAACAACTTGACGTTGTGGATAAAGTAGTGGAAAATGGTGAAGTTGTCATGACCACATTGAATGGCCTACCTAGGTCATCGGACTCATTTATCCAAAGTATTTGTGCAAGGAGGAAGTTGATCTCATTTAGTAGACTATGGGAGGAATGCTCACAAGAAGAAGCAAGGCTTGTGGCCCGAGAAGAAAAGATGGGGAATGAAGATCAAGCTCTCATAGCACACACCAAG
This sequence comes from Larix kaempferi, assembly GCA_027924585.1. Lineage (NCBI taxonomy): Eukaryota > Viridiplantae > Streptophyta > Pinopsida > Pinales > Pinaceae > Larix > Larix kaempferi. The sequence continues at coordinate 11,424,660 of BSBM01000892.1, forward strand.
GGAAGCAAGTTTAAGAGGGAGAGAGCTCATAACAAGAAACATTCTCACCCTCGTCACAAGAAGAAAGATCTATCTCATTTTCGATGTTTCGATTGTAATGAAATAGGACAATTTGCTTCAAATTGTCCCAAGAAGAAGAAAGACAACAACAACAAAAAGAAGAGATTTCATGCTCATGCGACTGAGGATGATGAGCCTCCCAAGAAGAAGGCTAGGGAAGAAAGTGATACTTCGTCAAGTGAAGATGAATATGTTCTAATCTCTGCTCTCACAGGTACTATCTCTCATGGATGTAATGATTGGCTTATTGATAGTGGGGCTTCCACACAAGACTGGGTTTAAAGAATCTTTTGCAAATCTATCTAAACATGAGTCACCCCATAAAGTGAAACTTGGGGATGACTATCAATATCCTATCAAAGGAATTGGTGAAGCCTCTTACAACCTAGACTCTGGAAAGTCCTTGAAGATGAAAGATGTTCTATATGTACCTGGGCTCAAAAAGAACCTACTCTCTATATCTGCATTGGATACAAAAGGCATGAGGGTTGCATTTGTAGATGGCCAAGTACTCATGTGGCCAAAGGGTAAAACCATAGATGATGCAGTAGTGATTGGAGAGCAAGAGGGAGGATTGTACAAATTGAAGGGACAACCTGAACATGCCATGGTACATGAATCCATGGAGCCAAGTGAACTTTGGCATAGAAGGCTTGCACATGTGCACTATAGAGCACTACCAATTTCAAGTAAAGCTGCATAGCGTCTTCCTAAAATCAAGACAAAGCATGAAGTAGTTTGTAAAGAATGTGCAAAAGGAAAGAACATTAAGAAGGCATTTCCAAGCAGTGAAAGAAAGGATAAAGGAATCTTGGAAATTATCCACTCCGATGTATGCGGTCCGATGTCATCCAGTTCTCTGAGTGGGTATGTATACTATGTCTCTTTCATTGATGATTTCTCTAGGAAGACTTGGGTTTATTTCTTGAAGAACAAAGATGAAGTGTTTGATAAGTTCAAGGAATTCAAAGCCTTGATGGAAAATCAAACTGATAAGAAGATCAAGACCTTCAGATCTGACAATGGCGGAGAATTCACTTCAGGTGATTTCAAGAAGCTATGCAGTGATTCAGGGATTAAGAGGGAGTTGACTGCTCCCTACAATCCACAACAGAATGGAGTTACAGAAAGGAAGAATAGAACAATCATGGAATCAACACGGGAAATGCTGCATGACCAGGATTTTCCTATGCATCTTTGGGCAGAAGCAGCTAGGACAGCTGTATATGTGCAGAACATAACACCTCACAAGATATTGGACAACAAGACACTAGAAGAGGTATTATCTAGTAAGAAACCTGAAGTCAGCCATCTCATAATATTTGGTTGTCCAGTATACAGTCATGTTCCAAAGGAAAAGAGGACAAAGCTAGATCCTTCAGGAGAGAAGGGCATCTTTGTGGGGTACAGTGAAAGCTCGAAGGCTTACAAAATATACTTTCCAAGGTTAAAGAAGATTGATGTCAGTAGGGATGTAAAATTTGATGAGAACTCAGCATACATCAGATCAAATAAAACACTTGTTGAAGATCATGAAGAACCAAAGGAAACCAGATTTCAAGACACAACCATGAATGAAGCAATTCTAGAAGCAGTTGAAGATCCACAAATACCTGTAGATCCACCCCGTGAGAAGAACTCTCATAAGAGGAAGCCTGCATGGGCTAGAGATCTCATTCAAGATGCAGAAAGATATGGCATTCCAAAATAAGAACACAGAGGAAGGAAGAGGACTAGATCACATACCAACTATGTTTCCATACTCTGTGATATTATGAACAAACAACCTTCCAGTTATGAAGAAGCAGCGGAAAAGAAAGAATGGAAGGATGCCATGGTCAAGGAATACTAGTCGATCATGAAGAATGATGTTTGGGATGTGGTCCCAAGACCTAAAGGGAAGTCGGTTGTGACTTCCAAATGGATCTACAAGATCAAACATGCTGCAGATGGTAGCATAGAGAAATACAAAGTGAGATTTGTAGCTCGTGGCTTCTCCCAAAAAGAGGGGATAGACTATGAAGAGACTTTTGCTCCTGTAGCCAGGTACACTTCCATCAGATCGGTACTTGCCCTGGCTGCAGTGATGAAATGGAAGATACACTAGATGGATGTCATGAAAACTTTCTTGAATGGTGTAGTGGAGGAGGAAGTGTATGTGGAGCAGCCACTTGGTTTTGAGACACATGACAGGGAGTCATATGTGTGCAGGTTGAAGGAAGCCTTGTATGGCTTGAAGAAAGCTCCTAGAACTTGGTATGGTAGGATAGATAGTTTTCTATACATTTTGGGATTTACCAAGAGTAAAGTAGGTTCCAACCTTTACTACAAGGTTGAGGAAGGTAATCCTGTGATACTACTTCTGCATGTGGATGACTTGTTTGTAATAGGTGAGGATGGTTTGATTACCGATACCAAGAGGAAGCTTGCTGCCGAATTCGAGATGAAGGACTTGGGGTTGATGCACTATTTTCTAGGCATGGAGGTTTGGAAACGTGCAGATGGAATCTTCCTTGGAAAAGGGAAGTATTGTAATGTCCCTTGTTAGGAATTTTATTAAAATGGCAATTTTTCACTTTTTTCCCTAGTTTGACCTTTGACTAGTTTTGATCTCTAGGTCCCAAATTTGCCCCAAATGATCCCAAATCTTTTGAGAAGGTATATGAATGATATTAGAACATAAATATGTGTTTCAGGGATTCCTTTTAACCTTTAAAATACTTCTTCAAATCCTCTTTCAATTCTGATCAATGTAGGTAACTTTACTAGTGATTTCCCTTTGACTAGTATTGGTCTCTAGGTCTCAAATTGACTCCAAATGCCTTCAAATATTCAAGTAAGGTGTATGAATGATATTAGAAATTGAAAATAATGTTTATGGATTTCATATGGCCACCAAAATACCTCTGCAAACTCTCTTACGATTCTGGACAAATTATGCAATTTTACTAGTAATTTGGGGTTCAAATCCCCATGGGGTAAGTACTGAAAATGGCTTCCCAAATGCCTCCAAACACACTCAAATTTATGAATAGAGGTATGTAAGGTTTTAATTATGTTATTAAAGTCTCATATGCACCATTAATGGACTATTACAACTGTTCTCACCCTCTCCCATTCAACTGCAAAAATCCCCAATTCGACCCTTGGGGAAATGGCACTATTTCACCTCCCAATACAACTAAACTGAGTAAAAATGATTCAAATGCTCAATTACAATACATTAAACTTGTATAAGACATCCATGGCAGTATATTTATCATAAATATATCATAGAATAATCCATTCATTCTAAATCATCAGCATTACATTGATTCACAACAAGGTAGTGGGGAAATGGCACTGTTCTTTCATTAAAATTGTGATTTATACATTTCTACTTGGAATTTTGACCTGAAAATTTCTGGAGATGAATAACACAGTATTTAATTCATATTATAAAATAAATGTGGCATTAAAATCTCCCCCAAAGAGTACAATAGCTCACCAAAAAATGCCCTCCCTTAAGGATCAAGAATATGCCATCAAAACTGGAAATGGTTCAAGGAGTGAGCTGCAATAGAAGAAACCATGAGCTTCCTTGTAGCTTAAACCTGCAAATAAAGACTCCATTAGAGCTCCAAATTAAAGGCATGAATGGCCTTTCCAATTACCAACTTGGATGGGAATCTTTCACCCTCGAAATTGGACAAGGCGAGAAACTAGTCATCCACTAGCTCTCCCTCTTCACAAATGCAATTGCAAATTCTACAAATGATAAAAATCTAGTTTCATTCTTTTTTATTGACATTTATAAACTTCTAATGTCCTCCATGGGTCGAATTCCTTCCAAGAGACTCATTCCAACTCAAGTTGGGAAGAGATTCCAAAGAACGCCACTTGTACAACAATTCCTAGTCTCCCACTTCCACCAAATCACATGTGGAAGCATCTTAGCTTCCCTAACACCCTTGAGCACCCTCTTGGAGTCTATTTTTAGCCCTGACATGTCATATATGTCATATGTCAGCCTTCAGGTCTTATTTTTGTCATAGGTGTCATAGCATCTTCATCATTGTTGTCATAGAGCTAGGGAATCTAGCCCAAGTGTCTCACTAGCTCCAAATTGCCTCTTCCTCTTCCATGGGAGTTAATCTTCCTATATATTTCAACCTTGGATGAGTCATGAAATGAATAATACCTTTTGGACTCCCCCAAGTATGTTACCATTCACCTTGAATTCGATTTGGTGAGAGAATGATGCCAAGTGTAGTGGGGAAATCTAGCCATATGTGGGTCCCACTTCCTCCATGTGTTTTCATGATGAAATTCCACTTTGATTTTCACTTGTATATATTTATTTATCTCATTTATTAAATATTTATGCCATTCTAATGTTCAAACATCATTTATTATCCCCATTATTCCAAATCCCAATGCTTCCACCCCAAACCTAGGAAACTAGTAATTTTCCTCCTTGGCAATTATTTGACCTTTAGCATCAATTTGGAAAACTCTAATGAATAGGGCCAATGTGATTAGGCCATTGTGACCCAATGCCAAATTTGGGACATGAAAAATCCTCCCTTCCCAATATTGCTTGTCCTCAAGCAATTTTAAACATGGGTGTTGAAGAACCTGCTTTCTGTATAATTATTTGAAGTTGCCATTGAATTGCCCAACCTTGAGTCTTTGTGTTTCCATGAAGATTTTGGAGAGGAACCACCATGCTTGCTGCTGCACTACTCTGATAAAAATCACTTTATTAAGTGGGGAAATCCATCTCCCATACTGCTTGTTTCCCCAAAAAATTTGAAACCAATGAGATAAAAATTATTTCAGGGTCCCATTGCTTGTATTGCAGCCCAATAATTAAGAGTGCTCTCCAACCCACACCATTAGTTAAGAGGATTCCTGGATCCCATTTTCTTATATGCATCCTTCCAAACATCATGAGTACCAAATATATATCATCAAAGTACATAACAACATAATGAAAATGTACATCAAGGATATGCGTCATCAAAGAGTCATGAAAGTGCTTATACCTCCAAGCAAGTAGACCACCATTTTCCAAGTGCATACAAGATTCAAGTGACCAATCAAATCTGCTCCAATGACATAGGTGAGGATCCCATGTCCTATAATGCTGCCCCAAAAGGATGTGATATGCATCAAAATATTCAACCATGTATTCTTTCATCCGAGAAGTGAATGAAGAATCTCCACTAAAATCTGAACCAAATAATGAGTAGAAAAAACAAGGAGACTTCAAATGACTCAAAGAAGTCTCACCCATACATCCCTGAATGTGAGAGTCATAAAGATATAACAAAGTATGTGTCTTGCAACAAAAATTTTCTCCAATCATAAATCTATTCACCCAAGTATTGGATGAAGTTCCTCCAACATCAACTGAATCAAGTGTTGAGCAAGAAAAACCATGAGTCTTCAAGTGACTCAAATGCATATCATAGGTGCATTCGTGTAGATGTGCATCATCATAAAGTAACAAAGGATTATGCTACAAATGTGAATAAGAATGTTCTGCAACCATGTCATCATAAAAGTTAAATCAAGGAGTTCCATACTCCTCATGTGGCACCATCAAAAAGAACCCTTTCACCCATACTTCATTGAGACTAATGCTGCAAAACATGGAATTGTAGGATGTAGGATAATGAACTAACTTACCCAAATGATAAAAAAGTGTAGAATTTTCATCATGGGAAGGATCCATATGGGTAGTATCATGCAGCTCCTTCAAAAGTGTGAAACCTTTGTCATAGATTGGTTCCAATGTAGAGGAATCATGCTCTTCTTTAAAAATTGCATAACCTTCATCAAGAGACAATTCAAGTTTCTCTTCCACCACATCAAGTGTTTGGATATCTTCAAGTTCATCTTCAAACGCATTAAGCATATTCAAATTTCCACATTTCTCATAATCCACCATGTCATGAGAATCCTCCAAACAATCTACCATTTGACAATCTGAAACATAGGAGGAAAAATAAGTATCTTGCAACTTTTCAAGAAGTTGCTCATTTTGAATTGTGAGCTTATGAATATCCTCATTATTCTTCAAGTATGCATCATGTAACAATTCATTAAGCTAAAACAAATGGTTTCTATCAAAAAGAAAAGACACGAAATTACCTTTGATGTGGCACATTGCTCTTTGAATCTTCTCCATGTCTTCAATGAAGGATGTTTCCTCCAATGAAGTAGCTCTCCAACAAAACTTTGACACCAATGCTTGAGTGTCATGGAGAATGTTGAGGGACTCTTGGATCTTCTTTTCATTCATCTTTAAGGACCCTTCAAGAAAAGGAGGCTCTTGCAAATGAACCTCCTCATCTTCTTCATTTTTGCTTGGACGAACTTCATGAAGCTCAAGTGGTGATGGGGAAGTTGATCTTGGTTCTTCTTCAACTACTACAAGGTATTCATTATCATGCTTAATGGAACTTGGGATTGCAGCAACACTTTCAAAAGTGATCTCTATGTCACCAACATAGAGGTGTGAGCACCCATCAGTAGGTACTCCTTCATAGTTTAAGCATCCATCAGTAGATGCTCTTTGGTTCATGTCTAAGCTAGAAGGTGTCTCGAAATGATCTTCCATATTTTCAATAGAATCTTCTTCATGCTCTTGTGATGTCTCTTCATTTTTCTCCTTCAAGAAAGATGATGCATTTTTCCCCTTGTTTTCCTTAGGATTAGTATATTTGGAATCTCTTCTTGAATAAATCTCAAAAGCTCTCCTCAAGGAGGACATCATTTCATGCACACATATATGATACTCGCTCCAAGGGTTTTTACAAGAAGGGCATAAACCTTTCTTCACTAAATCCACATCTTAATTTTTGGGCCTATTTTCAAAAACATGTTCAGCATAGTACTCAAAAGACATGGCATTTTGTGTATTTTTGCTCGAAGCAAGATATTCTTGATATTTTTGATATTGTTGGGGCAAGGTTTTATATTTTTCTCTCCATCTTTGGAACTCGCTCATAGAATTATCCTTGGTTGGTGTGACACACTCATATTCATTAGATATAAATTCATAAGAATAATATTCATTTCTCTTGAAATTGTAATAAGTGTTGCATGATGGCACCTCTTCCTCGTACCATTCACATTCTGCTTCATATTGCTCATAAGCATCTGCATATTCCTCATAAGAATTGTACTCATAGGATTCATCATAATAGTAATACATGGCTTCCAATTATTCTTGAATGTATGTACCTACTCCACAGGTGCAAGGACCATGCTCCGATACCACTGTAATGTCCCTTGTTAGGAATTTTATTAAAATGGCAATTTTTCACTTTTTTCCCTAGTTTGACCTTTGACTAGTTTTGATCTCTAGGTCCCAAATTTGCCCCAAATGATCCCAAATATTCTAAGAAGGTATATGAATGGTATTAGAACATAAATATGTGTTTCAGGGATGCCTTTGAACCTTTAAAATACTTTTTCAAATCCTCTTTCAATTCTGATCAAGGTAGGTAACTTTACTAGTGATTTCCCTTTGACTAGTATTGGTCTCTAGGTCTCAAATTGACTCCAAATGCCATCAAATATTCAAGGAAGGTGTATGAATGATATTATAACTTGAATATTATTTTTATGGATGTCATATGGCCACCAAAAGACCTCTGCAAACTCTCTTAATATTCTGTACCAATTATGCAATTTTACTAGTAATTTGGGGTTCAAATCCCCATGGGGTAAGTACTGAAAATGGCTTCCCAAATGCCTCCAAACCCACTCAAATTTATGAAAATATGTATGTAAGGTTTTAATTATGTTATTAAAGTCTCATATGCACCATTAATGTATTATTACAACTGTTCTCACCCTCTCCCATTCAACTGCAAAAATCCCCAATTCGACCCTTGGGGAAATGGCACTATTTCACCTCCCAATACAACTAAACTGAGTAAAAATTATTCAAATTCTCAAGTACAGTACATGAAACTTGTATAATACATCCATGGCAGTATATGGATCATAAATATATCATATAATAATCCATTCATTCCAAATAATCAGCATTACATTGATTCACAACAAGGTAATGCGGAAATGGCACTGTTCTTTCATTAAAATTGTGATTTATACATTTCTACTTGGAATTTCGACCTTAAACTTTCTGGAGATGAAAAACAGAGTATTTAATTCATATTATAAAATAAATTTGGCATTAAAATCTCCCCCAAAGAGTACAATAGCTCACCAAAAACGCCCTCCCTTAAGGATCAAGAATATGCAATCAAAACTGGAAATGGTTCAAGGAGTGAGCTGCAATAGAAGAAACCATGAGCTTCCCTGTAGCTTACACCTACAAATAAAGACTCCATTAAATATCCAAATGAAAGGTCTGAATGGAATTTCCAATTACCAACTTGGATGGGAATCTTTCACCCTCGAAATTGGCCAAGGCAAGAAACTAGTCATCCACTAGCTCTCCCTCTTCACAAATGCAATTGCAAATTCTACAAATGATAAAAAGCTGGTTTCATTCTTTTTTATTGACATTTATAAACTTCTAATGTCCTCCATGGGTCGAATTCCTTCCAAGAGACTCATGCCAACTCAAGTTGGGAAGAGATTCCAAAGAACGCCACTTGTACAACAATTCCTAGTCTCCCACTTCCACCAAATCACATGTGGAAGCATCTTAGCTTCCCTAACACCCTTGAGAAACCTCTTGGAGTCTATGTTTATCCCTGACATGTCATATATGTCATATGTCAGCCTTCAGGTCTGATTTGTGTCATAGGTGTCATAGCATCTTCATCATTGTTGTCATAGAGCTAGGGAATCTAGCCCAAGTGTCTCACTAGCTCCAAATTGCCTCTTCCTCTTCCATGGGAGTTACTCTTCCTCTATATTTCGAACTTGGATGAGTCATGCAATGAATAATACCTTTTGGACTCCCCCAAGTATGTTACCATTCACCTTGAATTCGAATTGGTGAGAGAATGATGCCATGTGTAGTGGGAAAATCTAGTCATATGTGGGTCCCACTTCCTCCATGTGTCTTCATGATGAAATGCCACTTTGATTTTCACTTGTATATATTTTTTTATGTCCTTTATTAAATATTTATGCCATTCTAATGTTCAAACATCATTTATTATCCCCATTATTCCAAATCCCAAAGCTTCCACCCCAAACCTAGGAAACTAGTAATTTTCCTCCTTGGCAATTATTTGACCTTTAGCATCAATTTGACAAACTCTAATGAATAGGGCCAATGTGATTAGGCCATTGTGACCCAATGCAAAATTTGGGACATGACAAGTATGCAGTAGAGATCCTGAAGAGGTTCGGGATGATGGACTGCAAGGCCATGGGCACACCTATGGCATCGAACTTGAAGCTTCTGTGTGATGCTTCATCTGATCCGGTTGATGTCACTATGTATCATCAGATGATTGGGTCCTTAATGTACCTGATGAACACTAGACCATAAATTTGCTTTGCAGTGAACACATTGAGCCAGTTCCTGATGGATCCCAGAGGTGTTCACCTTGTTGCTGTAAAGCATATTCTGAGGTATGGGAAGGGTACAATTAATTATGGGCTCAAGTATGATGCGAATCAAAAGTTTAACCTACAGGGTTATGTCGATTCAGACTGGACCAGCAGTGCTGCAGATAGGAAGAGCACATTGGGTCTTGCTTTAGTATGGGATTGGGTGTGATCTCTTGGTTTAGTAGGAAGCAGTCCTACGTAGCACTGAGTACAGCCGAGGCAAAGTATGTTGCAGCTTGTTTGGCTAGTTGTGAGGCAGTATGGCTAAGGAAGCTACTGTCTGAGTTATTTGATCTCCCATTGGATGCTACTGGTATCTTTTGCGACAACTAGAGTTGTGTGAAGCTGTCTGAGAACCCAGTGTTCCACGACAAGTTGAAGCACATTGAGATCAAATATCACTATATCAGGGATATGGTGCAGGGAGGAGCAGTGAAGCTCATGTATGTTGCGATGGATGAGCAGGTTGCAGATGTGTTGACGAAACCACTAGCAAGAGTGAAGTTTGAGTACTTCAGAGAGAGGCTTGGTGTTCTTCAGATTGACGACACTTCAAGGAAGAAGTGATGGACACATTTGCAGGATCCATTCCAAGCATGGTGAGAGGAGGATCCTTCCCATGGATGTGGATGTAAGCGCTGGATGATGAGCATTAGGATGATCCTCCAGTTACTTCTCTGTATATGCATCAGTTGGATGCTTTGATCAGTTTGATCATGTATTTGTATATGCATCATGTTGGATGCTTGATATATGTGTATATTCATCATGTTGGATGCTTGATATATTTGTATACACATCATGTTGGATGCTTGATATGATCAGGTGGATCATGTATTTATGTACCAGGTGGATACATTGTATGATCAAGTGGATCATGTATTTTTGTATATGTATCAGGTGGATACATTGTATGATCAAGTGGATCATGTATTTTTGTATATGTATCAGGTGGATGCATTGTATGATCAGGTATATCATGTACTTATGTATGTATCAGGTGGATCATGTATCAGGTGGATACTTGTATGATCAGGTAGATCATGTATGATGATAAGTATCAGGTGGATGCATTGTTTGATAAGGATGATCACAGATGACGAGCTTCACGATGTTGCTCCAGATGATATGCATCAGGTTGATGCTATGATGATGATCATGATGATCACAGATGACAAGCTTCAAGATGTTGCTCCAGATGATATGCATCAGGTTGATGTTATGATGATGATCAGGTTGGTCATGTGATCATGTATGGTGAGTATCGGGTTGATACTTTGTGGCCATGGACAAGTTGTGCAGGTAGCATAGAAAAGACCCTTTGAAATATGGACAGGTATAGCGGTGTGCTCGTAACATCCTAGGATGCTCTATCGAGATCCAAACACGTAGATCAGTGTGCTCATAACATCCTAGGATGCTCTGAGTAGGTTTTGCTACAAGTAGCATAGAAAAGGTCCTTTAAAATCCGGATAGGTAGAGCAGTGTGCTCGTAACATCCTAGGATTCTCTATCGAGATCCAGACAGGTAGAGCGGTGTGCTCATAACATCCTGGGATGCTCTATCGACATCCATACAAGTAGAGTGGTGTTCTCGTAACATCCTGGGATGCTCTGAGTAGGTTTTGCAAAAGTTCACATAGAAAATATCCTTTAAAATACGGACAGGTAGAGCGGTGTGCTCGTAATATCCTGGGATGCTTTGAGTAGGTTTTGTGAAGGTCAACATGTAAAATATCCTGGGAGATCCGATAGGTTGAGCAGTAAGCTCGTAATCACTCCTGGGATTCTCTTTCGAGGTTTTGTTGATGCATGTAATCAGTCCTGAGGATTCCACAGTATGGCCAGTGATGATGAATACCTACATTTGGTGGGCCTACATCAAATATGAGGAAGGAATGGATATGTAGAACTTCCTATGACGAGTAGATTGGAGATTGATTGTGATAGCAGCAGCAGTGATGATGACAATGATTCGAGGATGATGATTCGCTGATGATGATCCAGAGAAGAAAACTTGTGCTAGAAAATTTGTGTCAAGAAATACCTTCCCAGTTAAGAGGGAGTTTTGATGTATATGTAACTTTCGAATGTGTTTCACCCATGTATATTGTACTCCTATAGATATGTTATTATTCCTCTATACGGAAGTGTCATCATTTGTATTGACAAGTGTCGCAAGTGTCGTAACTTGTTGTGATGGGTTATTAGAACACCAAGTGTGGGGTCGGTCTGGATTAATGTAACCATGTGTTATTGGACTCTTCTAGAGAAGTCATCCCTGCTAGTGTATTAGGAAAGTCGTAACAAGTATAAATAGAGAGTGGGAGATTTCTATTTGTTCATCTCATTATTCACTCCTACATCACTCGGAAACTGGCGCACTAGTTGAGGAGGAGGAGTAGCTGCTAGTAGAAGACTATCTCTTGTACTTTGGTTGTATCATTGCTCTTTATATCTCTGAGGAAGTTGTGGGGTTTTTAACCTTTATGGTTTTCCCCAATGAAACTCTGTGTGTCTATTGTCTCATGTGATTGCTTGGTGTGATTGATATGCATTGTTATACTTGATATGTTGTACATGTTATTCTCTCAGTAAAGATCCTAGAGTATGTTGAATTAATGCTAAAAAATTAACACTGACCATGTGAGGATCTCGCAGATTGCGATCCTCTATATCCACCTGTGGCCTTAGTAGCAGAACCCGTTCCAAGAAGAACGAGACCACGATCGACGCATATCCGAACTATTTTAGTTAACCCCAGAGGAACCTTGTGAGTTGTTATCTGATGTTGGTGAGGATCCCCTCACACCAGTTGAATATTATGGGCACCGTGCATTCAATGGAGTAGAGCATGTGGGCCTTGGTGGCCTAATGAGGAGCTCTACTCCCCGCCACCCTCTTGATAGTAAACATAACTGTCCACAATACTCTGTCTCATACGTGCTTGATGGGAATTTTCCAAGTAAGGATTTGGGTACGAGGTGTACACCACTGAGCAACCAAGTCCTCTGAAGACTAATCACTGCCCTGTGGACTGGATAATGAAATTGGGGCTCCCCTCCTGGATAAACCTGTAAAAAATTATATATCCTCCACATCCAAGGTAAGGATATGGGTACCCACATGGAAATGCTACTAATTTGGATCCCACAATCCGATCAGGTCTAGTGATTGTACTTGGGATCTCATGCCGTGTACATGGAAAAAATTCAACAAGCCACATTCCCGAAATGCATTCATCAAATTCAGGTCATGTGCCACTTGGGAATCTTCCATTTAGTGCTCCCCCTCTTTCCCCTGGACCATGGTGTGAGCCCAAACCTATCCCAATACTAATTAAACAAACATTAGCATCATTTTCAACCATTGGATTAGACAATTTTTGCCCTATTTTTTAGTTTTTCCCATGGGATTGTGTCGACACACCCCCACTTTGTATACAGGTTGCCAACAACGCACTTCCTCCATACAATAAGTGCGTCAAAGAGCCCTCGACGTACTTCCCATAAGGGGAAAGCGTGTCGTCCAAAACACACATAATCCCCTCATTCACAAGACCAAAACCCTAAAAAATTACCATAAATTAGAAATCTAATCCACTAGAAAGATGTTGGACAAGTTTTAGGCTTACCTATCGCTGACGTGACAGAAAAGGGTGGACCATAGCCTTAGTAGGAGACGTTTGAAAATTGGATCCAAATGATGTTTTCACACCTCCACACTTGGTAAAAAACAATAGTAACTAATTTTTACTATTTGGCCCTTTTTATACCAAAAATTGAATATTCCTCTTTTGATTTTCACTTTTGTGGGTCATTTTTACCATATTTGGTAACATTTCCATATCTAAACACCTGATTTTATCATTTCGACTTAGTTTTTGGAGTCTCCAGCTGCAATAAAGCGGTGTTCTAATTTTTCGATGGTCATAGTGGTTATTTTATGGTTGTTGTCAATTGTGAAAGACTCTTCAAGTATTTTTTTGTGCTATTATCCCGCTCATTAAAGTCAAATATTAATGGCATCGAGCTTACTTTTTCCCTTTCTCATGCTCATAAAACGATGAGAATGAGCCACCGAGTTGTATTTTATCACTTTTTCGGGCTCGTAAAACTCCTCCAAAAAATTAACCCCTCGGAGTTCCTCCTTAAGCTCTTTCAAACTCCTAAAATATGAAAATATTTCCAAGCAAACTTGATGCCTTCACGCTTGTAAAAGTATTTGAATGATCGTCTTTCTGGTGATAGTTTACCCCTTTTTCAGACCAAGAATTACTATTTACTAAAAAGGAACACTCCGGTTAATCATGTCTGGAAGAGTTCTTCTCATACTATTTTATCCTTTTTCGGATGAGGAGACTAAATTGTACGAAAACAAACCTTTGGCGTCTTCTTTAGTTCTTTTCAGAGTCTCAAAACATGAAATGATGCCGAGTTAAAAACTAACATTGAAGGGCCCTTTTTGGGATGAACCCACCTATCAAAGGTTCGTAAAACATTTGGGATTGGACTTTTCTGAAGGAGGATCTATACCAAGCATCTATTACCCTACTCGAGTTGATTAAAAAACAAAAGTTGTACTCATCAATCATGATGGGGATAAGGAAAGAGTTTATGTTTCATAGTAATTATGGCAGTTCCTAGTCATTCTTGAACATGGCATTTGTTTGCATATGCATCAAGTAATTGGATAATATATTTATCCTTGAGTCACATCAGTTCCATGATCCCTTTCACTCCTTTGAGTTATGCAAAGAATGATTCCATTATCAGTTGTATTAGGGGTTGATGCCATTCTCGTCATGTCAGTACTTCCAAGTCATTCCATGCCCATGTTCAAGAGAGGTCTGTTTCATTGATTCATTGTCTACAATCATTCTACTTTCTATCATGTCGGTATTCTCTAATTCATTCCCAGACATCACTCTACTGTCCAATTTACTCCCAAACATATATGATCATGTTTTGTGTCAATGATGGGGAATCCATCATGGCCCTCCTTTGATGGATTCATTCTTGTCGACTTCAACAACTCATCCAAGGATTGAATCTAGAAACCAATCAAGTACCTTGGGCCTGCATGCCTTAATGGAAGGTTACCTCACTTTCAACATGAGTTCACATCATTGGATCTTGATCGAAATATTCCATCGAGTGTTCTACCTCAACTCATTGATTCACATTTGATGGTATGTACTATGATACCTTGGGAGTCATTGACATCAATGATTATTTATCTCGTGCTTGTTAACGGTATACATCAATGACCGGTAATCAAGCGGTTTCTACCATGTTCGACTCCAAGACATTGTAATTGCATGGTTAGATTCGTATCATTACTGGTTCCGCTTGAAGACCCCGGGTTAAGTCATAAATCTCACCCAGGTTGCGGTGGAGAAATTTTTGTGTCATACTACATGGATCCACTTTGTATTGGTCATGGTTTTGTTATCATTTCATCATGGATCTACGATTGTGTCTAGTATCCATGATTGTGTTCAGCCGTTCTTTTCTATCATGGATATGAAATGGATTGGCTGGAAACCATGTTATGGGTCATGTGAGACATGTATCTCATATTCAGTTGTACTACAGAAGTTTATTTCCAACTGGTGATTCTTTCCTCATTCCTTTATAGTACAAAGCACTTCACCCATTTTATTTTACCGGATTCACGCTTTGGGGGGCACTCCGTTACACCAAAATATCGTCATCATGAGTTATGTGTCATCCCCATGCATTAATCCCTGAAGTTCCATCAGATAAAACATCAGAAGGAAGGTTGTTTTCCTTTCCATTTTCCTTTTATAGTCACCCCTACGCACCCTTCCTTTATGAAAGGAGTGTCGAACTCAAGGTGACACACTCTACACCTTAGCAGAGAGAATTGTTGATGTAGTGTGCCTTTGTACAGGATGCGGTGAGCTACTTCTGACACAGGTTTCCTTCGTGCAAGGTGCATCGGAGTTGGTTAAAGTGGATGAAAGGAAGCTTCGAGCAATTAATCGATGCTGGGTGATGTGGAGGCTTATCCCTGGATATGTGGATAGGTGTCCTTCGGTTCCCTAACCCATTGCGATAATCCCTTAGATCTCTCCCCTAAATATTAAACCTATTATATCCATCTATCCCTATAAATACAACCCTTCTATCTCCATGGAGGGGGAGGAACGATTATGCACCCTCATGCTGGTGGAATTCACTTAGGATCATCTTCTTCATCCATAAGAATTTAGGAGGCTTTGGACCTTTGAGGCAAGATCATCTTTGTTGGATTCATAACGTCAAATATTTGGTTGTAACTCCTCTCACTTTGTATCTGCTGCAATTTACATTAATATAAATATCTTTCCATAAATGTGTTACGTCTTGTAGTATCGTTTATGATTTTCTTCTTTGACCACTTATCTAGTTAGATTCATATATATATGATTTCACGTCGCTTGCTTGTTTCCATCTCTTCTATCTTGTTTTGCAGTTGGAGATAGAAAGATTGAAAGCAAATCAAGCGAAGAGAAAGGGATTGCGATCACCAGGTAATTCATCTATCCTACAATCTAATATAACTAGGAAATATTTTATGTTGTGTACTCTTTTGTGCTAGATCTATACCATTTCGGTCTAGAGAGATATGTTTTCATCCACGTTAACAAATTTTCTACACACACCAATGTAGTAGTGTCATGAAGCATGCTCAAGGCCTCGTGGATCTTCCTCACACTCATATCGAGTGGCCTTTCAAAGGTATAATGTTGAGAAATAACCTCTTCATCATCTATCAATAGATCAACCTCATGAAGCTCATGTGGTGATGGTGAAATCGATTCTAGGACCTCTTCCTCTACTGCAAAATCTTCATGTTCTTTAGGAACAAAGGAACTTGTACTTGCAATAGGATCATCGAGTGGAACCTCTATGTCACCAACATAGAGAGATGGACATCCATCAATTAGATGTATCCCTAGAATCTTGGCACCCATCAATAGGTACCTCATCATGGAATGTTGTGAGGAAAATGCACCTATAGTTCAGGGGAGAAACTACCAACTTACTGTGATAAAGATAGACTTACAAGCATTCTGCAAGTACAACAAATAAGTAAATAGATTAGGGTTTAGAGATGTAGGCACCTCATTCAGAAGGTTGATCCTACCTTTGCCTCCCTTGCTCTTCAATGCTTATCCAGTTTTGCAATGCTCAGACCTGCAAAACAACTTGATACCCTTCTCAAACACATTTGACTACATATATAAGACTGATATCCATAATATAAAGAGACATCAAACTATAATCAAACAGTAATCAAATCCAAAACACATTAATAGGTCATATTTGGAAAGAGAAGAACGTCTGATCTTTATTAATGAATGAAATAAAGTACATAAACTTATACCTTCTTTCAAGCTTGGCACTTCACAAAACCTAGATTCAAGGTCTCCTGCTTCCGTTCCCCAAGGATTACAGCCTCTAATCAACTGTGCTAGGGTTTACCAAAAACTAAGCACAAGAGAGGGGGATGAGGGTCTCCATTCCTCCATCATAACAATATTGTAGACTTGGTCCCCTCACATGGCCCTTCTAACCTCCTTATATAGTTAGTGAGAAAGAGGAAAAGAAGTTATAACCGCTCAGGAGGTTTCCCAACCAACTTAACTTACTCAAATTTTGAGATTTTGACCAAAACAGGGGTGTACGCTACTATTTCACAATGGAGTAGCGCTCAAGAGGGTTGAGATCTACTATTGTACACTAGAGTAGGGTACACACACTAGTTTGTTAAGGTAGAGTAGCGCTCATGTGAAAAAATGGCCAAAAACAAGCTTTTCTACTCATTTTCAGAAGATGGTTTGGTTTGGAAAAATGTTCCTAAGGGTTGTAATCATCAAATGGGTCAAGAATGAGGTAATTTCAACCATTTTTAGTGTACCAAATGACTCCTCCATCCACAAATGTCTTGTTGTGTGATTGAACTTGATCTCAAGAAGTGTCATCATGCGACCAAGGGAAGCAAGTGTCATCACAGATGGAGAGGTGTCATTTCAAGCTATAACAGATGCCCCCCTAATGTATGAGGTCAGAGGGAGTGCGGGAAACGATGGCCGAAATACATTATAAATAACAAAGAGTTGAATCATGGAGGAACGGAGAAACCAAGAATCATAGGCTCAAATGAATTACCTAAAAGCAAAGGCAATGTCAGACAAACTCATCCTTGGGGTAACTGTCCATGTTCAAATGGTGAAACGTGACCTCCAAGAGGATACAATAATGATCCAAATACTGATGCATATATCATGGCCACTAAAATACAAGCGTGGATCCATGAGGAACATAAGTGTAAACATAGCCACATAAATACAAGGTGGATCTATGTAAAAACTGGAGAACATAGCCATAGAGAACAAGCTGGATCTATGTCTCATCAAGAGCCCAAAAAGAGTGTGGCTCAGTCTTGCGCAACTTGGGTGATAACATAAATGAGGTGATGCTATCGAGGATCCCAGGGTCTTAATCCAAAAAAAAAACCCAAGTTACAAACCTATCCATGCGAATAAATGAGTTGTTGTCTAACATGGGAGGTATCGTTTGATTACCGGTCATTGATGTATACCGTTAATAAACGTGAGGGTGTCCACCAATAATGAAAATGGAACCCAAGGTACCTAGTAGATTCAAACAAGTGCAAATAAATGACCTTGCCGTCGAACAATTGAAGAATCCATTGGATAGGAGACATTGATGTATTCCCATATATCCAAACGAGGGAAACTGCCACTGATGACTGCAATCCCCAAGGTACTAACCGAAACTCTAAACTTCATTCCCAGAGCACAATGAGTTGAAGTCGATGGGAAGAAGTCCATTGGAAGGGAGGCCTTAATGCATCCTCCATCATCCAACACGAGGGACACTCAATGGGTATGAGCTGATTTGGAGTAGGACTGAACACATGATGAAACATACTGACACCAAGGAATGGCCGACACATGAGGTCAAGGCAACTGCATAATGGCCGACACAGATTGTATCCTTGAACAGTGAGCACGACACAAGAGTGACTTAGGGAGCTTTTAACACAAAGAGACCATGATACAAATCTGCAATGTAGGAGACATTAACAGATTCTCCATATGATTGGAAGACTAACCAAATGGAGGAGTAAGAACTTTGAGATCAGGTTTATCCTAAGGCCAACACTAGAACCCAACTTGTTTGATAGACTCAAAACAGGTGCTTTGTTCAAGGAGATAGTTGACTTGCTGCCAACATATTGAAATATATTTTAACATTCTTCCCTTCCCTTTCCTTTTTCATTTTTTAACGAGCTTGACAAAGAACTAAAGCATGCTCGAAGGTATTTTCATATTTAAGGAGTCTGAAAAACCTAGAAGAAAACTCCATACACCTATCTATGGATTTTATATCGAGCCCGGATTGGTCTGTTCTCGGCGGTGTTTTCTTGCTTATAGAGTTGAAAAATTTAAACAATCCTCTATACACCTATCTGTGGATTTTATATCGAGCCCGGATTGGTCTGTGCTCGCTTGGTGTTTTCACATTTCGAGAGTCTGAAAACCCTAAAGACGACTCCAAAGGTCCTTTTTCGTAAAGTTAGTCTCCTTCCTCAAAAAAGTGTAAAATAATGGAAGAAGAACTCTTCTAGCACATACCAGAGTATACCTAGAGTATACCTTTTCCATAAATTATCCACCAAGGCCCGGAAAAGGGGTAATTCTATACCTAAGTGGATGTCGGTTCAGTTATTTTAACGAACCCGAAAAGACAACTATGCTCGGAAAACTTTCACTATTTAAGGAGTCTGAAAAGGGCTTAAAAGAACTCCATAGGGATCTTTTCTGTAAAGGTTTAACGAGTCCTAAAAAGTAAACTCATGACCTCCTTACTGTTTTTAACGAGCTCAAAGGAGATACAGAAAAATGCTCATAAATTCCTTACTGTTTTTAACGAGCTTGAAGTGAAGATGAAAGAAATGCTCATAGCCTCCTTACTGTTTTTAACGAGCTCTAAGTAAAGGTGGAAGAATGCTTGAAACTTCCTTACTGTTTTTAATGAGCTCGAAGTAAAAGAAGAATGCTCGCAATGGGAGGAGACGAGTGTCAGGGACATGCGAGATTAGCTCCAAGCGCATGGAACTAAGCTATGCCTAATGTAAGGAACATGGGCAAGATAAGGACACTTGGGGCGTGTCTCCTCCAGGTAAAAGGTGTCAAACTGCGAAGGCAAAATGATACAGGGCTTAGTGGAAATGAGAATAGAGATGGAGGCTTATACAACGAGCTAAAAGCGTGGAAGCTGACATCAAGCTCATTAGCACAAGCGGGATCATAACAGATGTATATGCAAATTGAACACAAAGATGGGAGCCTTATCAGGGATGGACAGAAATAGATGAGGAAGAAATATATGAGTCTTCTTCTCAAAGTCATGGTAAATCTAAAAAGGCTCCCGAGCCTATGAGAAAAACTCAGCATGGGCACCAAAATGGCATAAGGGTGCTGACTAGGGTGACCCATGTTAGGTAGGCTCTACTGTCGGACCAGTGCACAATGCATAAAGAGATGGCTAACACACCAATATCCAACAGGTTCAACCCTATGGCGAATTCAGATGGCAAAAGGTTCAAATGCAACATAACAGCGGGGAAGCCTAAACGTATATGCAAGGTTCCGAATATATCTGACATGGTCGCACAAGGTGTCGAAAAGGACCAGTAAGCGAGTATAAATCCAGCTAAGAATCCTGTCTCCAAGAAACATTAGTACCAAGATCATATCTAAAACATATGTAAGGAAAGTCGCGCTACAAGTCACTGTGGTAGAAATACTTTCAACTTCACTATCATCAACAGCAGGCATAAACAAGGCAGAGTTTTCAATTGAAGACTCTATGGTACCAAAGCCTGAGGACTTAGAATCAACAATATAGACTTCAGGATGAAGATCAAAGTTGAAGGACATGATGGAGTTTACAGAAACAAATTCATCATCACGGGAGTTGAAAATTCTAGAAGCAGAATCGAACTCAGCAGGAACACTGATTTGTGGATCTATAGGAGAGTCTAAAGACTCAACAGTAGAAAGATCAGACTTTAAGGTCAAACTGGGGCTGGACATAACTGCGACTGGATCAACATCCAAGTGAATGGCAGACTGTACTATAGACTCTAGGAAAAATTCATCAGAAGGAAGTATATCATCCCAGATAGAACACATATCTAAACATTCAGATGGAGGTGTCACTTGGTCAAAAGCTAGGACTAAATCCCGAGAAGGTAAGCATGAACTCAGAGACTTCTTCTTAGTAGCAGTTGAACTCAAGGAACAATATGCCACATAAGTCCCATGTGACATAGTAGTGCCTAATGACGAGGGATCAGACTGGTCTACAGTTGGGTAATAAGGAGGATCAACGAATGCAAGCTAGTTGATAGTGACGATGCTTTCGTTATGAGGAAAATGCATCACATGAAAGAGCGTAGACACCACAGCATGCATAGTATAAACGTAATCACGCCCGAGGATCATATCAAAATCCATAGGGTCCTTTAAAACCATAAAATCAACTAAGACTGTTTTTCCACCCAAGGTAACAGGTGCCTGACGGAGGAATCCGATCGGTTCACTGGGTCTTCTATCGAAGGTCAACGGCCAATTAACATCTAGAATAACATTAGGGAAACCCAAATCTCTCCAAGCATAAGCGGATAAGATACTAATAGAAGCACCTTCATCAACAATGCATCGATCAACCGTATGGTTCCTGATATCAACCTTTATCTGGAAAGGTGTCGAAGAAGGAAGATGAGGCTCATCTAGACTATTCCAATCAAAGGAAACAGTCCTAGGGCTTGGTAGGTGTTCACATGGCACATATGAAGTGCCCTATTTTTCAGGAACATCCAAAATGGTAATGCAGAAGACTTCCGCGGTAGGTGTATCAATCTTTGCAGGAATGATGGGATCGGTCAAAGATTGCATCAATTCGATCACTTCACTCTCCGAAGGAAGAGTGGGTTCGACCAAAGATTGCATTGGTTCAACCACTTTATCAACCAAAGGTTTATCTGACTGTAGGGAATCTATAGAAAAATCAGGAACAGAGATTCCTTCAGACATGGACCACACTCTTCATGCCTCTGGAATGGCAGGGCATCGGTGAGTAAGGTGATCTCCCTTACAAAGTTTACAAGGGAACTTTGGTTTCCTTCCTATAGGTTTAGACTCCTTTACAACGTCGATACTCTCAGCATGACTAGCATTGGCTGACAGGTTGCCCCCAGCATGACTTACAGTGGCTGGTTGCTCAGAATCAGAAGACTTTTGAACTAAGGACCACACTTTTTGCACTTCTAGAAGTACATGGCACAAGTAAGTAAGGTGATCTCCCTCGCAAAACTTACAAGGGAACTTAAGCTTCTGTTTGTTGGGTTTGTCGACAATGTCAACTCCCTCGGCATGACTTGCAGTGGATGACCTAGTGTCTCCAGTATGACTCACAGGAACTGGTGATTTTTCATTAATATGACTAACAGTGATCAATGACGTGTTCTCAACATGACTGACAGTGGTTGAAGACAAACTTTCAGTATGATTTTCAATGACTAAAATTTTTCTCCCAGCATGACTTCCAGAGGTTGGGTAGGTGCCCCCTGCATGATTTGCAGAGGCAGGGTGCTTTCCCCCAGCATAACTTACAGAGGATAGGTTGTTGCCCCCTTGTTTTGGCATCTTCTTCCCATTATTCCTCCATCTATTCCTTTTAGACTGTTGGTTACTAGTATTGCTACTTTCGCCACATGAGGTAGAAGGAGGAGGAGAAGATGTTACTGGCAAGGGAGGCATAGGGTTCTGATGCTCTTGATTTGAGGTGCTTACAAAAGAAGCATCAGGAGCATGCAAGGCATTCGGAGTGGAAAACAACCAAACCGGAATCCCTATAGTGAATCCAGGAAGATTCAGGGCATCCATTAAGGGAGTACCAATGTTTCCATTGAATGGAACATCACAAGGATCTCTTGGAACAGGGGTACCTTGATTGGCGCTTATCAGAACGCTAGACAGAGGTTCCTGCTCAAATGAGCAAGAATTTCTCTAAGGCAAACTAAGACAAGTAGCACAAAGAGAACACCACTAAAAAAGTCCTAGGTAAATCAAACCAGGAAAATAGATGCCTTCTGGAGAAGAGTCTGGGATGATGAGGACCCAGAACAGATCAACAAAGGATGAATAAAAGTTACCTGGGGTCCACAATACAATGACTAAGGGTGCAAGAACTGGAATCACCCAACCACCCTCCCAAAGACCTCCCACGTCTGTCCTAGGTACAACAGATATACCCTCCATTGTCACCTGTGTATGAACCTATGGTCAGATACTAAGGATACCACCACACCGAAAACTCCTGGGGGAACAGTCTTTGGTCGAATCAAAAGGCTTGGAAAGGGTAACTGAGCCTGAAACTCAAAAGATTCCCCAAACGCGATCCAATCCTGGTATATGCTCGAAACATAAAGTAGGAGGGGTATTCCCAACAATTAGATCTCACAAGACCTACTGCATAGATCCCAGGCAAGCTTTGAATGAAGTGGGTTTACCTGTGATAGTCGAACTACGATTTTTGCATAATGTGTGATCTAGGGTGGTTTAAGGTGTTTTAAACCCAAGATCCTAACCAAGACTAGTTGGTGTAGTGTAACCTAGAAAAGAAAATGTTACTAGTACATTTTATTAGGGTTCATTTTAAAGTTTACTTGCTTACTCAAAAAGGTAGTGGGTGTGTGAGAGTGGTTATAATAGAGATATAGTACTGAAAATGGAATATTTACCACCAAACAAATCTTTTCTTTTCAATGCAAATCTTAAAATTATGATCTAGAATGCATATGCAAATGCAATTTTTAATATTTCGAATGCAAAAAAGGTAAAAATAAAGTCTAAATGTACAAAACTAAACTCCAAAACCTAAGAATGCAGCTACTCAAGAAAATAGATATGCAAAAGAAAACTTGTTCTTTTTTATGCAAAGCACTCTAAAATATTTTAAGCCACTTGCAAGGTACTCTATTCAGAAAATAAATAAAAATTCTTTATGCTTTTCAAAGGTAAGAAACAAAACTGAAACTAACCTACTATCAAAGCAAAGCAAAGAAGCTTTTAGGTTCTCTTTATTGAAACAATAAAAGCTACCAAATATGACTTTCAAATTCTTATTGATGTAAGCATGAAAACCATTGGGAAAAGAGTACAAAAACTACTTTTAGACCCAAACGAAGCAAATCACCAACAAAGAAGTATGGTTTGGTAAAGTCAGGTATGCACATAAATAATGCAAACAAGGTCTTGAACAACAGCCAAAACACTTGAGCTTTCACTACAAAAGAAAACTTAAAAGCATAAGGGAGGATAAAAAACCAATCTAAAAGAGAAATTTCACTCAAATAGATACAAACAGGGTCAAGAAGACTCAAGAGGTTTCAAATCCAGTGGAAATGGGGTAATCAGGTTCAGTCAGACTCAAATTAGGGTACAAAACACCAAACGGTCCACAATCCCCCAACTTGGGTCAACAAGCCCCAAAACTTTCCAAACAAGCCCAAATCGATCAAAAGAGGTTCAAATCATGAATTTAGGATCAGTACAAGGATGGGAGACCACTTACAGTGGTTTAACACAAACCTAGGGTCATCAGGGACCCCAAAAAATGCAGCCACAGCCCCCAGATTTGGGTCCACAACCCAAAAACTTAAAAAATTCAAACCCATATTGTGGGCGCTACTGTGTATGAGGCATACCGGCGCCCAAAAAATAAGCACAAGAGAGGGGGATGAGAATCTCCATTCCTCCATCATAACAATATTGTAGACTTGGTCCCCTCACATGGCCCTTCTACCCTCCTTATATAGTCAGTGAGAAAGAGGAAAAGAAGTTATAACCGCTCAGGAGGTTTCCCAACCAACTTAACTTACTCAAATTTTGAGATTTTGACCAAAACAAGGGTGTACGCTACTATTTCACAGTGGCGTAGCGCTCAAGAGGGTTGAGCTCTACTATTTTACACTAGAGTAGGGTACACACGCTAGTTTGTTAAGGTAGAGTAGCGCTCATGTGAAAAAATGGCCAAAACCAGGCTTTTCTGCTAATTTTCAGGAGATGGTTTGGTCTAGAAAAATGTTCCTAAGGGTTGTAATCATCAAATGGGCCAAGAATGGGGTAATTTCAACCATTTTTAGTATCCCAAATGACTCCTCCATCCACAAATGTCCTATTGTGTGACTGACCTTGATCTCAAGAAGTGTCGTCATGCGACCAAGGGAAGCAAGTGTCGTCACGGACAGAGAGGTGTCATGTCAAGCTATAACATGGAACCCATTAGTAGGTGTCTCAGAAGAGCTTGAGCAACCCTCAGTAGTTTCTCCAGAAAGACTTGAGAATTCATTAGTAGATTCTCTCAGATTCATGTCTACAATAGAAAGCATCTCTCGATGATCTTCATTAATTCTTGTCCTTCTTTTGTGAGTTAGTACAACATGATTGCATGCACCACTTTCTAGGCACATGTTCTTTGTATTCTTGTTGGTTTATTTGGGATATTCTCTTTCTTTATCACCTTCTTCTTCATGCATGGCTTCACTTTCTTCTTCAAGTGATTCCTCTTCCTCTTCTTATTTTTCTTCTTCCCAACTCTCATCAGTAAGGATTATATCTCCAAAATTTTCAGATTCACCTTGGGGTCACATTCTCTCTTTATGGAACTCATCCTTAAATATTTTGTACATATCCCTTATAGGTAAGAGTATCTCCTCTACCTCTTTCTTTTTTTTGGGTGAAAGGGAGTGGAGGGTGGCTCTAATACCCTCTGATTAGTATATCCATTGAAGTATCTTCTTCATATAATGGGCCATAATAGAAACCATCATCTTGTCTTGTATGTATCTTGTACTATTGGGGTCGATACCAAGACATGTATGTAGCTTTGAGATGTGTTATTTTCTTAAACTGAGCTTCCCTTCCACAGGAGTAGAGGAAAGTGCTCTGATACCACGGTAATGTTCCCCAACCAGAATTCGGGAACACTAACTCAATAAATTTGATGTGTTGTTGAGGGAATACTACTACATATTTGATAAATATACAACAAGATTCTATTCCACTTCTAGGATGCCAAAATGGCACAATAGCTCCAAAATCTCGCAATAGGTAGTAGGGGCCTTGTGGCTTGAATCCAAAAGGATTGGTATGGATTGGAGCTGATCAGAGTGGCTCTGGAATCTATTTTTGTAGAGTATACATATTCCAGACTAAGAATTGTAGAGTTGGAGGGGTTCGAGAGAGGTTTGGAGGGACTTGGAGTGGAATTGAGAGTTCGAGACAACATAGGGTAAAGATTTTAAAACAGTTGGAAGGGGTATCTAGGAAGGTGAATTATCTTCAAAAATACCTAAGATGGATTGTAGAGAGTCTCATATTTTTTCAACAACTCACAGAATGTGAATTGGATCTCCTAAGAGGAAGATATGGTTGTTTTACCAAGAGTAAGCGAAAATTAACTAGTAAATGAGCAAGGGTGTGGAAATTGGGGATGGATGTAATGGATTTAGATAGGTAGGATAAGAGATATGCAATATGTGGCTATATTGTTTCTTCAAAAATTACATCATATATGTTTGGAATCCATACATTCAACAATGGGAACATTCTTTGGGTACGTCAAGCCCGAGATGGTCCTAAGACAACGTAGGTTCAGTCCCCAAGACTTATTTGGAAGTCCAATGGCTCTTGGTTCTACACTGTATGTATATATACTCTCCTATAGTCCTATGTACAATATGAGACACGTGGTTTATATTTTTGGAAGTGATTTTACAATTTGGGGTTACTAGGAGAAAAACTAGGAATTCACGATAGCTCAACTATGTGTTTTTTGACTCGACTAAAATGGTGCATCATCCTCAAAACATTATTATATAATACTAGGGATGGGATTTATACTATCACACCTACCTGCAACAACTTAAAAAACTCGATTTGGTCCTATAGAAATGAAGATATATACAAAACAATGGAGACTAGTTAGATTTGCCTACTGATTGAGCAGGGGTGTGATAGATTATTGAGAAAGAGATAGTAAATGCAGAATAGAACATAATTCTAAATATTCTTATTGTATATGAATGACTAAGAATATCAATATTTGGCATGCACAATAACCATATCACATGAAGTGCTAACCATTAATCTTTAAAATATATTAAGAAGATTTGCACAATAACACATATAACTTGAAGCATGGAATAGACTTGATTAGTATTGGAACTTATGAAACATGAGAAGTACATCATAAATATGAAATAAAATCAGTGAGAAAGGATGATTTCCTTCCTCCTCAATTGCTAGCTAAATACGAAACTAGTGTGGAAATGAGGAGCCCATCACCCTCTTGGTATGAAAGGGGGGCATCATCAACAACCCTTTCTGGTGCACCTTGCTTCTCCTTTTAATCTTGAAAAATATCCAATAACATGGAGAAATACTATGGATGATTGAAAACCATGTTCCATGTTGGCTTATAACTTCTTTCCTTAAATTTCTCTTACAGACCCAGGTTCTACGCAGTTATGGGGCCAACAACGCCACTTATTCACCGACCCTTTTGGAAACAACCTGCAAACAGGCTGAGGTCTCAACCGAGGTGAAGCTATGGGGGATTAGAGAAGCAGGTCTCTGTAATGAGGTGATGCATGGTTAGGAACTAATGTGGGAAAATTCCTTCCGACTTCGCATATACTGATCATTATTGCGCACTTGTGGGACTGCGCACTTCACAAACTCACACAGTATGAATAAATACAATGCACAATGCAACTTCATGACTGCACTTCCATGGAATCACACTTAACATAGACTTCACTGACTTAGTGTTTACCCAAATACTCATGCATTCAGCATATTCGGAAACACTTGTCCATTCTACCATATGTGTTCAAGAATTAGCGTATTATTCGGATTCATCAACATATGAACATATATATGAAAGTGTGAATACACGTAAATATAAATCTGAATGTAAATTAAGAAAAACATACACAATCACACACTCAATCACCTAACACAAGTATTTACATGGTTCACCCCCAGAATGGGAGCTATGCCCACGAGAACTGTTGTTGATATTAATGGGAAGGGTTCAACAATTCCATTCTGTGCACTTAGTTGCAGACTCTTCTCTCTATAGTAGGCCTCTGCGCACACAGCTGCAGAGCCTCTTTCTCTCTATAATGGGTCTCTGCACACACAGCTGCAAAGCCTCTTACAATGCTTATCAATCAAAGATCAATGTCTATCAAGAACAAGAAAAATATCAATCCTTTCCTTACAAAAATTCTCTTTTTAAAGATTGTTTCGGAAGGTCACGCCTTTACAATGAATGTGGGACAAAAATCCCCCAAAAATGGCACGGTTACCCCGCTAAAGTCGTTGTCGTAGTCGACATCGACTTCAAATGCCTTCATCTTCCTTACTGCACTACCTTTGGCTCTAACAAATGTTTTGATAGCTACAATTCGGACTGTGCATCTTTGACTGCGCTCTGGCACATCCCTTTCATTCGATCTGGCTCCATCTGTCACTGTTGGCCCATCTTTCTGCTTCTAACGGTCTTAGTACTTTTCCTGTACTTCGGCGACAGTTTGATTTCTTCCAGTTCCAAAATGATCCTTACCCAACTCCCAGGAGTTATGGAGTCGCTTACCCAAAATAAGATGCTACAGTGACTTCGCTTCGCTTGTACTTCATTGCCAAAAATAGTTGTTGTCTTGGCTCTCCATAACAGCAAAACTACGCCATGCTAGACTTTGCATTCCTACTTCGCTTTTCTTTCACTTCCCAGTGCCAAAAACTGTTTCACTTGGGCCATGCCTAACAAGTCCCTAACACTTACTCATGGATCGTCTCTGATCCACTTTGCTCTAGCTGCATGTCCTCGGAAGAAATCAATTTTTCAGTGAACTCCTGAAGAGTTGCTCTTAGCTTCACAACTGCTTCCTTTGTCTCCTACTCAAAATATTTAATAGTTTCCAACATCTCCATTGAGACATCTTCCTGAGCATATTCCTAGAATGTCTTTTTCGTGGTGCGGACTTCCTGTAGTTTCTCTTCGATCACATTAGTGAGGACGAGTGTCTCTTCCTATATTGGCTGCAATCTTGTTGAAGTCTCAGTCTCCCTGTCCCTCAAAACTTTAAGTTATATTTTTGAAGTCCTTGACTTCTGTGACCTTTTGTATTTTCTCTCTAGGCTTTGAGGTCTTCATGGTCACATTCACAGCGTCCAACTCTTCCTATCGTTGGTTCAAGTCATCCTAAATTTGTTTCAGGGTGGGGTCGTCCTGTAGCATAGTCTATACCATAGTTGCTTCGTCCAGCAAGTGTTGACACTTCAATATTTCAGCATAGATACTTTCTGTTGAAGCTCTGAGTATTATGACTCTTTCTTCTCCCATGCATGGTGGTGTACTCGGTGGCTTCTAAGTTGCGAGGTTAGAAACCTATTCTTTGTGGGAAATCTCCACGTACACCATCTCTACTTGCAGATTGCTTACCACCTTGCCAATCTATACTATTGTATCCTCCAACTCTGGTTGTGCTTCACATTCTAGTATTTGTGCGCAAACATTAACAACTGTCTCTTCTAGCCTTCTTCGCTTTTCCTGCGCCTTGGCTAGCTCTTTGGTCTTCTGTGCACATTCATCTATCAGTGCTTTATAGCTTTCTTCTAGGTGTAAGTTCTGGTTGTAAGAGACAATGTCTCTATCTCTTATTTCTTCGAAAACCTACAGATGTAGGTTATGTAACCCCACCAGAGGTAGCATGCCAATGCTAATTTCAAGGTGCTCTAATTGCTTCGCACCTTCATCCATCTCATCATTCTAAAAAATGATGTTGAGTGGCTGTGTTCTGACAAAGCGCGATTTCATTGTCTCAACCAGTGGCCTTCTTCTTCGTTGACTAGATTCACCGGTCTTGCCTTCCGAATCAGATTCACGAACCAAGTCCTGCTGGACTTGTTCGATTTTTGCAACCATAAGCTTGAGATCTGCGAGGTTTTGGTTCAAATGCGCTTGCACCTCTTCATTCTTGCTATCTTTTATAGTGAGTACCTCCTCTATATTCTCCCCTACGCATAGAGAGATGCAGTCGTAGTCGTCATCGTGCAACTGTGCTTCTGGGTTGGTCTTGGTTGCCTTCATCTTCTTCCTTGGTCCTTTTTATGGCCCACATCTTCAGGATCCTTCCTTTTCTCCCCTTTCTGCACTTCAGTGGTGTCTTGTTCTATCTCTTCATCAACTGGTGTAGGTTTCTGTGAGCTTTCTTCTGATGTGGTTTGGATGTCTACGGGTGCATCCACCCTCCACTCTGCTAACCAGTCTTCCATGGCGAGCTCAATCCTTGGTGCATCCAACTGGTAATCCACAAGGAACCATACTGGATTCTACTTTTTCGGCCCTTAGATGAATATAGATAGAGTGTAAATCAGCCTTGAAGAGCATCTTCTGGACATACAGATTCATTATGTCTTTTGAAATGCGTGGAGTGCACAATATTACATCGTACAGCTGGCCGTGGTAAGTTTTGAACTGTTCATTACTTGCGTGCTGTCATTATGGCCGCGCATTTTCCCACATATTGGCATACTTCACAGCTTAGGAGTCTCTCGTTATCATTGGAAGGTTGTTCTGGTGTAGAGGCTCCTTCCATCCTATAAAATCAATCAGTATCAGTAGCCAAATGTAGTGAAATACGCTTCATGTATCCCAATTTTCGCAGACATCATCAATAAACTCATTCATCAAATAGCCTACCCAGTTGTAGGGTCTCCCATCCTTGGCCTTCTCAGTGAGAAGAAATGCTGCAGCCAAAACTTCTACTGGTCTACACTTTCGCAAAATACTACTTGCGAGCAGTTGGACGGTGAACTTTGTGGCTTTTTCTTCAATTCCATCTATGATAAATCCCCGACTCTATTTGTTTAGCTTGTATTCTTCCTTCGTTTGCTTCGCAAGTTCCTTGTCCTATGCTTTTCCCACAAACTCATCTTTGGGGTCCTCGCCTCACTTGTTGAGATGAGTGATGATGTAGATTAGGTCGACATTGATATCAATCCTATGGTCAATCCATAGGTATCCACGGTGCGTGCACGACAGCAAGGTGCGCACCACAACAGTACATTCGGGACTTTGCTCAAAGTGGGGTATACGCAGGATATTCAGTAATCCCGATGGGACCAACGAATTTAGCCAATCCTGCATGACAATGATAGGCTTTCCTGACTTCGCATCTTCCCTTCAACACATATACTGGTCAACTTGAAACTGAGGATACTTTGGATCTTTCCCGTCTTTTAATTCTAGGAGATTGAGGTCTGTGAACTTGAATCCTTCGACCTTGGCGAGTAAGTTCCCCTGGATTTCCACATGGCTAGAAATCGATGATACTGGAATTTCATACTGTGTGTTCTTATATAGGGTAACTACTAGCAAGTCGAGCTTTCTTGGTGGGATATATTCATTCATGAGGTAGATAGGCCTCTCTCCTGCTGGTGATGGAGGTCTAGGCTTCGTCTTTCCTTGCACTTTCAGCTTCTCAAGTTCTTTAAGGGGTCCCTTATCCTTTCGTTGCATCTTTGTTGTGTTGCACAGTGATGTTTGTGATGGCGCACCTTTTTCTGAGACAGACCTCTTAACAAGCATTTTCATCAATGCCTCCAACCCAGAGCATTTAAAGTCCCTCACATCCTGCTCGACTGAATATTGCTCAGAAATTCACCTTGAAAATGGTTGGTATGCCCTCGAGATTTCTCAGAACTTACTAGAAAAACTAAAAATCATTTTGCGGGAAGATTGGCAACTTTCGGTAAAGCCCGTGAGTCTAGGCTTAGTTTTATTTATAGGCACAACTAGCCTTGAGGCACGCCCATAAAAGGATAGATGAGCATTAAATGTTATGACTGTTGGCCGAATCCACCGAGGATCCTGGTCCTTTTCTTCATTGAATGCTTCAGAATGGCTAAATTTGCGTTAAATGCACAAGTGGCCATCGAAAAAATCACTGTATAACGGCTAGTTTTCTTACCGACAATTTAACAACTAGTTTCTTGGAACTGTGCTCATGGCTCAGACAAAAAGACTTTTGCGCAGTTCAACTACGCACTTGTTCTCCTTCATATTTAACTTCGCAACTGTGCATCCTCTTTATACTTCTCATCTCAGCTTCCCATGTGCACTTTGCATCCAACTTCCTATGTGCACTACACATCCAACTTTCTATGTGCACTGCACATCCCTGTCTTGACTTCTCAATTCAATTCCCTTGGCATGCTTTCCAGCGCAACTTTCTCTTCTACAAACACTTCGCATTTTATGAAAATTGTGTTCAGATTCTTATTCTTGTATTCTTAGTGTCCAATTTCAACTGCACTTGACACTTAGAATTTTCTACGCTTTTTATCGTTGAGGTTCGAGAGAAGTAGGACTATCCCTGTAGGGTTTTAGTCTACTTCCATTAATCAGACCTGGTAGGTTTTCTCCAGCTAGTGTGGCTAGTTGAACTGCGCCACCATTAGTAACATACTTTACAATAGATGGCCCTAGCCAATGCATCTTAAATTTTTCAGGAAATTTCATGAATTTGTTGTCATAGAGGAGAACAAAATCTCCTACCTGGAAAGACTTGTACTTGATATGGCGATCATACAATGGATTTTCTCTCTCTTTCTGCACTTGTTGGTGAAATCCTACAATGAAGCGATATTCTTCTAAGCCAACCAAGTGTAGTATCCTTTCTTCCATTGTCTCATCATCTGTCATTCCTGTGAAAGATGGAATTCTTAGACTTGGTACTATGTAATCCATTGGCATCACAACTTCCTATCCATATGCTAATCTGAAAGCTGTATGGTGATCCATATCGTAGTTGGCATTTATGGTCGAATGCTAACTTCAACACATCCCCGACCAGTCATCACTGTTGATACAAGTTCGACAAGTTCCGACTTCAACATACTGCGACATGTTCCGCACCTTCGACATGTTCTACAAGCTCATAGTTCGTGACATCGACAGGCAGCGTCGACATGCGAGGAGCGACTGTCAAACTTTGACAGACTGTCTCTCTGTCTTCCTATCGACTATAATGGTTGAACTATTGGAACCATTCTAACTTCTTCTTTGTAACTAAACGTAATGAGTAGGCACCCAAGCATCTCATAATTCTATATAAGCATGTATAACATTGTAACATATATCAGTTTTTATGTGTTTAAAAGTAATAGAAGAACAGTTCACATTCCTACATATTGTCTGTGTGTATTTTTGTTTAGTTGTATTGCATAATCCTTCTTTTGCTCATTCTGTTTATTAAGCTTCCACCATAATAGAGTCGACTCATTCAGTCAAACTATTGTCACCCTCGTGCTTCGTGGACACGACCCAAATCATTGGTATCAGAGCACACTCAGTTTTCCTTGCTTAAGTTATGCGTATACACTTCTCTCGAATTTACCTTACTTATGCTGGTTCAAAGTCACTCGCAATCTCAACAATCCAAGTAGACACGATCTCTAGAAGTGACAGAAGAAACAGACAATAGATATGTAGCCGACGAGACAACACAGCTTATTGAGAAAGCTCTGGCTCAACAACGGATTGAAATGTTTGCCTAGTTCAATGAGATTCTCTTGTGATTCAATTCGACATTCGGAGGATCCTCCACGAGAACTCACTCCAATAAAATCAGCCCCTTCAAAGTGAAAATGAATATGGACATACTGAATCTTGAAGGTAAGATTGACGTAGAAAACGTCGACAATTGGGTGCAGCAATTGGAATCGTATTACGCTGTAAATCAACTCTCTAAAGCTAAAAAGATCACCATTGGATCCTTGAAGATGTCTACCCCCGTGCACTGCTGTTGGGAGAACCTCTCGACAAAGATGGAGAAAAGCAGAGACCCCATTGAAACATGGGATAAATTCGTCAAACACATCCGAAAGGAATTTTACCCGCCCAAATACCTCAAGCAGCAGTATAAGAAGTGGTAGCAACTAATTCAATGGAAAGACCAATTAGTATAGAGTTACACCGACGAGTTCTACCGACTTATGGAAAGACTTGGAGTCCAAGAAGAAGAGAAACTAGTTGTTCTGAAATATACCAGCAGATTGTCCCAGTACATTTAGCAGGAGATGGAATTTCTTATTATCAATACGCTTGCAGATGCTTTCCACTACGCCAGCAAACTGGAAACCAATAAGAAAGGAAAAGCATGTTTCACGACAAAGTCGATATCAAGACGACCACCCGCCAAGAGGGCACCAGCCGACTTCAACAAGTCAAAATCTTCTCAGCCGACACTGCCAAAGCCTGACAGTGGTAAGAATCCTTTTCACAAAAGGGAACATAGCAAACAACCGCCAACCGGAAAATGGTACGATTAGCATGACTCATCTTGGCATGAAACGTCTGAATGAAAATATTGGAATACATTTCTGGTGAAAGTGTCGACCTCCGACGCGTTCGACAAGATAGTTGTAGCTAGGGTTTTCACCCTAGCTTGTGAAAATGAGCACCTACTAAGGAGAAGGGACTCCTTAGTAGCAGTTTAGAAAAACAGTAAATGAAAGACAGTACAGTAAAATAGTAACTACTCTAAACATGTGCATAAAACAGAAAAGACAAGATAATAAAAATGGTTTTTGTATTGATTATACCTCCAATGTGAAGGTTGGTGAAGCCTTTGTAGTAGTCCAAGAGGATTGCTTCCAAGCTCTAGTTTTGTTCCTTTCTCTTTCTCCAAAGGGTTTTGGAAATGGGCCAAAGGGGCACTCAAATGTGAAAGTAGCTCAAGGGTGAGCCAGGGTTTCAGGAGTGATTTTGGCAGAGTAAGGGTGTGGTTGACTGTAGATATGAAATGAGGGGCCTCCATCACCTATTTATAGGTTTTTAGTGGTGGAGTGTTGGCCCATGTTTTTGGGCACCATATGGTTTAGGTCAGCTGTATAGGGTTTTTGCTTCCTTTTTCCCTCTTTTTCCTCTTTTTTGTATTTTTTATTCCCTTTTTAGAGGGTTTTTGCTATTTGGGAGGAATTTTGGATTATTTTGGGGGGAAAAGGGGTTTTTTGGCCTTTTGGAGGCTTTTTAATGGGTTTTTAAGGTTTTGGAGGCAAATATGGTAGGAAATATGGACAAATGAGTCATGTAATGAGGGAGATGAGGTAGTGAACACTTTTGGGGTGTTAACAAATTGCCCCCTGATGTGTGAGGGCAGGAGCTCATCATATGGACGATAGACATCATAAGTCTTTTATGGTTTGGTTGGGATGTGGAGAGGAGAAGAAAGGAACTAGAGCCCAGAACAACGGTCCCGAACAAACTACAAAAACTGAAAGTATATGACCTCAATAATGATGAGGAATAATCTGAACATATGGACGAGGTGGGCATTCCCATGCTCGTATCAAGATATAGAACAATAACATGGGGGTACAAAAAATGGGGACCTGAAATATACATGGCCTCAAATGAGGAAGAATCTCAATATATCGACGAGGCAGGCATACCCATGCTCGTATCTAGAGATATATATAAAAATAACAATGAGGCCCAAAAATGCAGGCTTGAAGGATACATGGAGAACCACTATGTACATCATAAGGGTCCAGAGGGGACACAAATCTGGGGCATACTACTGGGCTGACCATGTTTGAGTTGAAGAACTGATACACTAGAATAGCAACAGTGCTGCTGAGTGTGGTACCAGAGGAACTGATGAGCTGCTGGATCATAGTGATGGGGAGTCATACCCTCAATGGTACACTGAACTGGAACTGAACTGGGTACTCAAGGAAGCATATAACTGGATGGCTTCCGAATACAATCGCCTATGTAACCCGAACATCCACAAGAACATATAACTGGTCTTTCCGAAGTGACTCACCAATGTGCTAGAGTCGGGGGAAATCCGAGGTCTTCGACCAATAACTGAAGGGATATATACCCTGCGCGATTCTCAATGATGCGATCAAGGTGTTGAAGTCGAGCATGTGAGAAACAACCACTCGGAGAGGCACTGATGACTCCTCTCAAAATGGTCCGTAGGCACTCACCACAAATGGTGATGAGTCCAAGGCGCAGGGACCTCTGGGTCTATCCTCTAGAATAGATGGGCTATCATCGACAGAGGGAGACCTACAACTAGCAAGGCAATGATGTTTCCTTGATAGGAGCACGAGGTGGAGAACCGGAGGGTGAGAATACTGATGATAGGACTGACATACTATGTGGGTAGGGAATAACTGGGCAAGTAGAGTGGGTGGACTCAAACTTCCTTTGTTCAGAGTATGATGGCGGGGATGATCGAGCAGCATATGAAACTAACTGGTGGGAAAGGAATCATAGCTATAATGGACCAAGGATGGTGACTGGGATGAGTGATACTCAAGTTGGTGTAAGATGGCAGGAGACTGTAGAATACTCTGAACAAAGGAAATCTTATTGGGGGTGCTGCCAAGATGATCGATCACGGTGCCGAGTGGCACGGGGGGAACTTTTTCAGGGGTTAAGGAACTAGAAGAAGTGTGTTCAAAATGGTACTGTAGTGTGGATATATACGAGCCCAGGACAGTTCATGCTCGTGATTGCTTTCAATTTTAAGGAGTCTGAAAGCGATAAGAAGACTTTGAAATAATGGAATGGTACCATCATGTGGATTTGTACGAGCCCAGGATGGTGCATGCTCGTGGTTGCTTTCAATTTTAGAGAGTCTGAAAGAAAATAAGAAGACTCCAAAAGAATGGAATGGTATTGTCGTGTGGATTTGTACGAGCCCAGGATAGTTCATGCTCATGGTTGCTTTCAATTTTAGAGAGTCTGAAAGCAAATAAGAAGACTCCAGGGGGGTGCTTTTTCGTGTGTTAGTCTCCAAGGCCTGAAGAAGCATAAAAGGATGCAATGAAGAACTCTTCTAGCCAGTGTGACTAGAGTATTCATTTTTCGTAATTAGTCTACCAGGTTCGGAAAAGGGTTAAACTTATACCAGATAGACGCCCTTTCAGGTACTTTAACGAGCATGAAAGGAAGCAATATTGCTCGGCGATCTTTTCATTGTTTTAGGAGTCAGAAAAGAGCTTAACAGAAACTCCCTAAGTGCCTTTTTTGTAAAGGACTTGTCTGGCCCGAAAAAGGGATAAAATTATACCAAACAAAAGGAATGGTCAGGAAAGGAGGAAGTGCTCAATCAAGGAACATTGATGATGACCAAGAACGAAGGTAGGGGGGGGAACACTGGTGGGCCTCCTTGCGAGATAATGAATGGTGGAAAAATAATGAAATAATTGTAGTATGAAAGGAGTGAATGGCTCATGTAAAAATGTGGAACAATCCGATGGTGGCCGATGTCATGCGCAAATCGAGGCAGCAAGGTGTCAGGACACAATGGTGAAACTGTACCTGGTGAGAGCGAGAAATGACCTCAAGCATCATCACGAGCTCAAAAAAATGAATTCAGCGATATAAAAAGTGTCAAAAATGGATAATGGCCGATGTGGCATGCAAACAGAAGCGGCGGGGGGTGTTTTGGAAAAAATATCCGAAAAATATGGGGGTGAGAGCGAGAAATTATCTCAAGCATCATCACGGGCTCGGAAAAAGGAATCTGATGATATAAAATATATAAAAAATGGAGAGCAGCCGAAGTGGCACGCAAACTAAGGCGACTAGTGGTGTCTAGAAAAAATGCACAAAATGCGATGGAGAAAAAATAAGAAAATGAGTTGACCATAATGATGGTCTCGTCGTGTTGATTCTAGTGGTGGAAACGGTTCAAAAAATGGACTCTGTATGGGTTCAGAATGGCCAAAACAAGAAAAAGTCAACAAACTATAAATAGTAAGTGGGTCCAACATGACAAGTGTCATTTGGACTTGTTGACTTTGACTAGTGATCAGAGTGGACCAGAGTTGAGTTGGTGTTTCTGGATGATCCGACCGACCATTTTCAGATCCGGGAGTTATAGGTATTCCGATAAACCCATACCTGCATTTTTTTTTTGGGTCGGGGGGCGGGGGGGGGGGGGGTAGTGGGTCCCAAGGGATTTCTTGTACGGTCCACATGGGGTGGACCATGGGTTTATGGGGTGGAACCGCGGGTTCCAGGGTTGATTACACGGACGGGGACCTCGAGTTCTGGGTCGAAATACGCGGTCCTGGACCGCGAGTTCCGAGGCTGGATGCACATGGATGCACCTTTTTACGACGATGATTTAGTGTACGCATGTGGATGCGCTTATGGTTTGTTATATGTTTGTACTACACGTGGATGCAAGTAGTGTAGGATGATGGGCACATGGATGCCCCTTGTTTATTTTATGTTATGCAACATTATGTATGTAGGATTAGGCACGTGGATGCCCCTGACAATATTTTTGGATTTTTATATATTTTTTATGAGATGATATGGGATGATGATGCATGATGGAGGTTTTACATGGTGTGATTGATGTGCCAATCTAGGATTTTGTTAGCCATTTGATCTGCGACACTATTCTGAGCTCTTGGGACATGGGTGAATGTGATGGATTCAAATTGTCGGTTGAGTTGTTTTGTGCATAGGAATTTTCTAAAGAGGCAGGGATCACGCACCTGGTAGCAGTTGTTGAGCTGGGAGACAAGTAGCTGGGAGTCAAGGAACACATGAAGGTGACATATGCCCATCTGGAGGGCAGCAGTCAAGAGGTCGGTCACAGCATCATACTCTGCCTGGTTATTGGTAGCAGCGCCTATACATATTCCGTCAAGGTGAATCAATTCATGTGAAGGGGAATATAAGACCCATGCTGCAAAAGCCAGGTTTGGAGACCAGCGGCTTGCTCCATTAGAGAAGCCAATGTAATGAGGTGGAAGATGGTCCATCTGTGACCATGCAAAAATGATGAATGTAAGATAGTGGTAAAAAAGGTGAAAAACAAAAAGAGAGCAAACTGTACAATACGGACCAATGGGGCTGCGGGTTTATTTAGGGATAAAAGAATTTAAGATACAACCCATTATGGGGGTTGCGCAAAGGGTGACCTTCTGAGTCAGTTAAAATGTATGCCCCATTGCCGAGGCTGGTCTGCACGATGTAAGGGCTTTGCCACATGGATTCAAACTTTCCTTTACTAGTCTTGTCATGGGCTTGGTCATAGGCGAGGACGAGGTCCCCTTCACGAAAAGTTCGAGGGTGGACATGTTTGTCGTAACCAGCTTTGGAGCGGTTCTTGGCGGCTTCAATGGTCTCGAGAGTGGCACGATGGTCTTCATCAACTTGTTCTAGTGATAGCAGACGTTGCTCGAGTGGGGAGGTGTCTAGGAGAAGCTCGACGGGGATGTGTAAGGCAGGTATTTGACACTCGATGGGGAGGAAAGACTCTACACCGTAAACTAAATGAAACGGGGTAAAACCGGTGGCGGTTTTGGTGGATGTACAGTAAGCCCATAATGCAGGGAACAACATGTGGTGCCAATTGGACTTATGCCGATCAACAGTGCGTTGGAGGATGGTTTTTAAAATTTTGTTAATGGCCTCTACTTGGCTATTCCCTTGGGGGTAGTAAGTAGAGGAATGCTGATGTTCGAACTTCAGTAAGGTGGATAACTCGCGCCAAAGGGAATCTTCAAAGTGTGAACCATGGTCCGAGAACAACTATTTGGGGACCCCGAATCGAGTGATAACATGGTTAAAAAAGAAACGGGCAGTGGTGTCAGCTTTACAATTGAAGGTGGGCATGGCTTCAGCCCATTTGGTGAAGTAGTCGACGGCGACAATGATGTACTTATGGTCGTTGGTGGATAAGGGTTTACATTCCATGAAGTCGATGGCCCACTTACAAAAGGGGCCAACGGTGATGACTGGGTGTAATGGAGCGGGTGGTGTCCGGGCCTTGGGCGGAAAAAGTTGGCAATTATGGCAATGTTTGACCGCTGTGATGCAGTCGGTAAAGAGTGTGGGCCAGAAGTATCCGACATGGATGACCTTTTGGGCATTGGCCATTCCAGAGAAATGTCCGATGCAGGCACCGCTATTACATTCATTAAGGACGTGTTCGGCTTCCTCGTGTGTAAGACAACGACGGAGAATCGTGTCAACCCCTCGCCAGTAAAGGACATCGCCTAAGAGGAGATATCGAGAGGCCTGGTGATGGATACGATGGCGTCCATCACGACTGATGTTGGGTCAGAACTTCTGCGTGCGAAGGTATAACAAAATATCACCATACCATGGGTCATCAGACGAGATGATGAACAAGTGATTGTCGGGTA
Organism: Larix kaempferi; assembly: GCA_027924585.1. NCBI lineage: Eukaryota > Viridiplantae > Streptophyta > Pinopsida > Pinales > Pinaceae > Larix > Larix kaempferi. Next base: position 11,464,621 of record BSBM01000892.1, read on the forward strand.
ACTCATCGGAGATTTGTGGGGACGACATAAGGGAGGGGAGATTGGTGATGAGTTGGGCAAGTGAGAGGGCTTTAGTGCTCTTAGGGGTTCTGAAAGTGAGGTCATATTCTTGGAGGATAATTACCCATTTAGCAACGCAACCTTGCAGGAGGCGTCAATTTAAGAGATAGACCATGGGATTGGAGTCGACGACAACTGTGGTATGACTGAGTAAAATGTAGTGTCGCAATTGTTGGATGGAAAAGACCACAGCAAGGGCTAGTCTTTCCTCATATGGGTAACATAGGGGTGGTCTAGACAAGGTATGGTTGACGTAATAAATGACATGCTCCTGGCGAGCGGTGTCTTCTTGAACAAGGACTCCGGACACGGCATAATCGGATGCTGAGACGTAAAGGATGAAGTCCTAAGAGAAATCCGGAGGGGAGATCAAAGGGGCTTGTGTGAGAGCTTTCTTAAGGGATTCGAATGCAGCTTCTTCTTGCTCATCCCAAACAAAGGGTATGTGGGTACAAAGCAGGCGTAAGAATCCATGAACGGTCGTGGCATAATCAGGAACGAAGCAACGGAGGAAATTAGATCGCCCCTGCAAACTTTGGAGCTACCGGAGCGTGCGAGGAGAGGGAAGGTCTATGATGGCTTGGTCTTTCACGGGATCAATAGTAATTCCTTTCTGGGAAACAATGAAACCCAACAATCGGCCTGCCGGAACGCAAAAGACACACTTCTGTGGGTGTTGACACCAGGTCTGAAGAAAATTGAAATTTTTGCTAAAAGACCCTAAGAGAAAGAATCATCACAAAAAGGGTTAAGTTGAAGGTTTTTTATATAAAAGAATAGGAGAAAAACCCATATGTATAAAGTCCGCTAGCAAATATAATATAAAGGTTAAGCCCCGGTCAGGTTTCGTCGGTGGAGATAGCATAGATCCAAATCAACGGTTCATATTAACCCCGCGTCGCCAAAGTGATCGTCAACAAACGATGGAGGGTGGTAGCGGACATAATACCACCAAGGCACGTGTCCCACATTCATTCATCCGCGCTTGGAGAAAGTGGTATCAGAAACCACCATAACACCGCGCGAAACCACCCATTACGGAAAGGTGGAAAGATCTCTTACGTGGCAAGGTGGGACCTAACAGGTGGCGAGCGAGGAATGGATTGATGAGACCGTGGCACGTGGCACTATACTTTGCATGGATCGGAAGGCCAATACATGTTTCAATCAAATCAACGGCCAGCATTTCATCCGCGGCCAGGAACATGCGCGCAGGATATAAAGGAAAGCGGTCGCGGAAAATAAACCGCCTCGACAGGTGTCAGCAGATGATGCATCCGCGCGGGTACCAAACCGGAAAAAGAAACCACCTTTTCGATCGCGGATACCTCCGGTGCAATAAAGATGGACAAGATCTGACGGTTCAAAATGATGTTTCAAAGATCAACGGATGAAAATGACCCACGTTCGTAAAGGTGCAAGGAGGTTAATCTAAAAAGGCTTATATAAAAAGAAAGGGCTCCACATAACGGCATTTTGTATGTGTCGTTATCCCGGAGAGCTCCGAAGACTGGTGGAAGCCGGCGATTGCGACAGAAGGCGAAAAGCAAGCGCTTACAGGTAGGGTCTGGTGACCTGTCACTCTCTTTAAACGGAAATTTGTTTAAAAAGAAGCATTTTGATGGAGACTGTACAAGATATAGACGTTTTTAGGTCGAAAGATGCCCTAGAAGACAGAGATGAAGACGTTTTCGATACCCTTATTAGGTTCCCAGTCTCCGAGATAAAATTGAAGTTATCTGAGTTGTTAAAAGAGGGTATAGACCCGCATAGAGTTCACCAGTCATCTCTGATAGCTTTTTGCCCTGACCAATTTCCTGCTTTCCCAGAATTCGTCTCCTGGTGTGCTGAAAACTATTCACGGGAAGAAAAGGTTGTTTTAAACAGTCAGAAAACTAGAGCCATCTGTAAAATTGAGCCAGCCGAAGTGATTAGAGCCCTAGAAATAGATTTGCCCCAAACCCTCGACCCTGAAGTTTTTTCTGATGTATCAATTATTGAAAATTTTCACCATGCCTCTCAGAATGATAGGGAAGTATTTCTGTCGACGTGTCTCAGACCAGAAACTAGCCTTTCTGAACTCCCTTACCCTTTAGATATCAACCTTTTTAATGAGAATACCCAGTTGGTCTTGACACTGTTGGCCGTAGTTTTAGGGTTAGATTCGGATTTGTATATAACTGAGTTTCAATTGAGTTTATTGTACAGAATAAGTATAGTCCAGTCGGGAGTTGATGAAAGTCAAATTCCCCGACTAAATTTTGAAGCTTTCATAGCCGAAACGATGCATGACCAGATGGTCAATTTTTCCACGCACAGACATTTCAGGTTTCAAGCATTTTTAATGAAAATGATTATGGTATCCAGCCAGGAAGAATTACAGTTCCCAGAGATTGTTTTTGTAACTCCTCTGGAAAACAATATTTTCAATTTCATCAATTACATGCTCTCGACGATCTTTAAGATGATTTTCGGAAAAAGTCTGCCTAGGGTATTGCCAGAAATGCAGGTATCAATGCAACTGAATACAGAGTATGCTACAGGAGACTGGTTTTTATCAAAAGATAGTACAGTGGTCAGATTGTATGGATTCAAGCATAAACCCTATGTGCAACCAGCATTCCTCACCTTGAGGATTTTTGCCTTAGAATTTTTAAGACAGAAATTGATTGTAGAAGATAACAATTTTTTAGTCCACAGACAAGCAACGGACATTAAATACCCTTTCACACTAGGTCCGTTTACAATAAAGAATAAGAACGCTGCTGTATATATAGAGAAATTGTTAAAAGACATGAATTTTGAGACAGATGCAGCCTTGGAATATGACCCATTGAATATCATATCCAAAAGAAGAATTGAGCGTCGTATTAAGGCTCTGAATCATCAAACTGTTGAAGGGATGGCAGACAGAGCCAACTGGCTCGAATACAAAGAAGAAATTATCCCAGACAAGTCCGACATAGAAAGGTCATTGGAAGAAGCAATGGCAGAAACAGAAAGCGAAATCAATACTGCATTAGTGGGGTCCAAAAGACCTATACAGGACATTATGATTATTGATGATGAAGAGACAGAAAAAGGAAAACGATTGAAGACTGATGAGTCACAGGAATTGACAACCATTTCAGAAGAAGCAGAAGCTACAGAAAATGAAATACCAGAGGTTACAGTGAGGGAATACAAAATTGAAGAAACCCCTGTAGGGGATGATGTAAATAGACCTAAAAATTTCATGGACGTATTTAATGAACATAGTAAAAACAAACAGGAATCTGCGAAACAAACAAGTCTATTGTTTCCAAAGGTCAGAAGTATATCAAACAGTGAAGTAAGCTTATTCACCAGCAGGAACATCAAAGAAAATTCTTTAAAATTTTCAGTTGTAACCAAAGACAAAATCTCAGAGATGAGTGTAGATTTGTCAAAGATAAATGCCCCTGACAAAATTTTGTTACATAGACAAGCTGGAGAGGTTATATACTCAGACTATTTGGGGGCCACATTGAGAGCAAACAAACTAAAGAATTCAGTAGAAAAATTAAATAATCAGTTGAGGCAAGAAAAGGCAGAGAATAAGTCTCGACAACATCAAATTAAGAAGCTGCAAATGGACTTAATTAATAAAGATGGAGCTGCAGCTACCAAACTGCTACAGGAGAAGGAAGAAATGATTTTAACATTGAGACGAAAGTTAAAAATCCCAGATGCTGTACTCATTCAAGGTGCAGAATTGACTATATTAGAAAAAGAGAAAGAAGAGTTAGTTAACGAAGTCAATGATGTCACAGCTAAATTGTTAAAGCTGTCAGATGAAAAGGACTACTGGGAAAAAGAAAGGTTCCTTTTGGAAGAACAGTTGGCAACAGTGAGAAAACAACTAGCAGAAAACAGTCAACAGCAAGTACAGGCAGGCCCCGAAGAAGATAAGAATGGCGTAGATGGGATTTTGCAGGCAATGTCACAAATAAGTTTAAAAGATAATGAAATTAAATTGTTGAAGGCAGAAATACAGAAATTAAAAGAAGAAAATGAAGCAAAAGAAAAAGAAATAAAAACCTTGCAGGCAAATAATCAGGAATTGAGCAGTAATAATAAAGGATTGGCTGCTCATGCAACAGGACAAGCTGCCATGCAGGGATGTAAACATATGGTATGGGACCAGATCATTAAAGAAGTTGAAAAACTTAGGCCGTATCTGGATTATATAAGAGTTAAGGAAAAAGTAGCCAAAGATGCCTTCAACAGTTGCCAGGCAGTCAAGGAAAGCCTAAACAGAAAGCCGAAAGAAATCGCCCAGAGAGCAATTACATTTTTAAACAGTTTATCCGAGGCAGACCTAACAGCCATGAGTATAACTAACAGAATTTCTTTCATCACTTGGGCCAGAAGGATCTTGGGCAAATACTCCCATATCGAAAACATCGAGGCCAAAGCAGGAGAAATAAGGAAAGAAGTAATCCAGTTTAAAAAGCAATTTGACAAGTTAGTGAACAAGGGATTCCCATCTTTCTGGAACGAAGATAATGAATTAATTCCTCAGAATGATTATAAAAGATTATTGTTTGATATCAGGATGGATCACCGAAAATTCCAGCAGATAGATCACATGCTCACAGGAAAAATCTTAATGGAGAAAATGTCAGGGGAATTTGAAATTTTAAATATGTTGATTTCAACTTGCGCAAACCTTCTTCCTATTTCTTATGCAGGTCATATCGAGATGCAAGTCTTGGTGAAAGAAATGACCAGTTATGACCTACCCACGGCTGACCAATGGAATTATGTAGAGAAGTACGGAAAGACCAGATATTCTGTTCATACTTAAATGCATTTGAAATTCTTGCCATGTGGCAAAAATGATGATATCCAAAAGTCTTGCCAAGTGGCAAAAAGACTTTTTATTTTAAATTTGTAATATTATTTGAAAGACAGTTATGGGTTACTCGAAGACAGTTATTTTTAGTTAAATATTTTTAATTATTAGTTAGAAGAAGCAGTTATGTGGAGCTTCTTCTGAAAATTTTGTATAAAAGACAATGGAGGTCATTGTTGAACGGGGTTGGAAAATTTTTGAGAAACAAGTATGTTTTGAAGTTCATTTTTGAAATAAAGGCAGTACAGTGATGATACCTATCCTTTGATACAGAGATTCATGAGTTAATCAGTCTTGCAGTCTGTTATTTTCCTTATCCTTATATGTGCATGTTATCTTCTTCGTTATATTTCCCATGGTGTTTTTCTTCTATGTTTAAATGAACGTTTGAAATAACTTGAGATTCATACTGGTTATGCCTCATTTTATCTGCATTTAAATATCCATTTTATTCTCCAAAGTTGACAATAGATTTATCCTGGATAGATACCTGTTGTTAATGGAATGTCTTTACTTCTTTCTATGTCGCCTGAAAAATCAAATTGACTGTAACATGATTACTATCTTGCCTCTGTGAAAATCTTTATGGTGAAAATCTCTTGCTGGTTTATTATACATTCTGAAAGCTTCGACTCCATGCCCAATGTTTCTTGTTTACCTTTTCGACCAGAAAATATCTTTTGAGAAGTTTTAAGGAAACCTTTATATATTTTAGCCTTCATATATATATCCTGAGAGAGCCCTCTCTGGTAGAGAAAATGGCTAGTTCTTCTACCTAAAGATTGGTTTGAAATAGGTTACCTTAGGTCTTATTTTCTTACAACCGGAATAAAATCTAAGTGCTAACATTTTGGCGCCGTTGCCGGGGATCGAAAGTGAAATTTTCCCTGGGAGAAACGACAAAGAAAGCTCAAATTTCTTGGGCAAGGAAGTTTGAAACAAGTTGGTTGTAGATATTGCCCTGGCGACTTCACTTGTGACAATTTTTAGAAGTTTTGAGATTAAGTTGAGAAAGACATTGTGGCTACAAGAAGGAATCCCGGTTCGCAGTTCTTTTCGGGCGTAGATAATCCAAAAAACTCCTCAAGACGGAGAAAATCAAAGGCAAGACGAAAGAAGGTATTTCCCAGTTTTCAAATATATTTCCTTCTTTGCAAGAACATTTGTTTGAAGAAGAAAATATTGGTTCCAGTGAAAAGATTTTGTTTAGAACTAAGTCAGATTCTGATTTGAGAGAAACAAAAGTTAATCCACAAAGTTTGTGGGACTATTCTTTAAAATCTGTTTGGGAAAATTTACAAAGATCTGAGAGGAAAGCACCTGAAATATCCAGAGCCCAAAGAATACCTGTACCGGGTAATAGACAACAGACGACTGTAGTTGCACCTTATAACCCACCACCCATGGCTGCCAGATTTGCTCCTTTGGTTTTGCCAGCAGTTTTACATGATTTGCCTCAAAATTATGCACAGAGGATATTTACTTTTGATAATGAGGGAAATTATACAGCACAGCAACATGTTGATAATTTCAGCGATTTTATTGATTTAGAAGAAGTAGATTTTGATGATGCTAAAATGAGGTTGTTTGCCCAAAGTTTGAGAGGTGAAGTGAAAAAATGGTTTAGAGCTTTGGCCGCTGGATCTATTGCAAATTATGATGCCTTTACAACCCTTTTTATTGAAAGATGGGAAGATCAGAAGAATCCTTCACAGGTATTGACCCAATACAACAATTTGAAAAAAGGAGGGTTTGAGTCAGTTCAGGAGTTTTCTGCCAGATTTATGAAAGTCTATAATTCAATCCCTACAGATATAAAACCTCCAGTAGGAGCAGCCAAGTTACATTATGCTAATGCTTTTGAAGGTGATTTTTCATGCACATTAAGAGAAAGAAGATCTACTACTTTGGCAATAATGATGAAAGATGCAGTAGAAGTTGAGGCTAATATGATGGCTTCTGGAAAAATGAGACATAGAGATATGGATAGAAAGAAAATTAGAGAAGATAATCAAAATGTGGCTTCTTCTTCTGCTTCTTCTTCCTCTACTGATATAAAGTTCGAAGCGATGATGAAAACTATGGAAAAATTGCTAGAAAGATTAGTAGTGGACAATAAAACTCCAAATAAAGAACCAGCAGATCCTCAAATCAGAAACCCTAACTTTAGGAGGCCTTTTGTTCCAGCTCTAAGACCGAGAGGGCAGACAAACCCAAGGAATGCAGAAGACGATCAAATCCGACCTCCTTTTCCTGAGAATTATATTGCCGGAGAATCTGAAGCCGAAATGCCTGAAGGAGATATTCATCATTGTGGCAGTTCTGATCCAGAAGTATATTTGACTAAACAGGAGCATGATATGTTCATGGCAGAAGGAGAATGTTGTAGTTTGGAGATGGGGAGTGATCAATACCAGATTGGTTATCAAAACGCCATAAATGATCTTCAAAGAAAGATGAATCTAAGGAACCGAGATGTTGTAATTGACAAAGGGAAAGAACCAATAGGCAAGTCAAAAAGAAATGTTGATAAAGCTTCTACAAGTCAGTCTGAACCACAAATTAAGAGAAAGGAAAATGAAGATGTACCCAAGATAATTCCAGATATCAAGAAAGATCCAATGAAAGAAAATGATAAAAGTTTGGTTCCTTTCAACATACAGAATGAAATTTCAAAAGTCAAGATTTCAGTACCCTTTAATGAAATACTGAAGAACAAGGAATACAAGGAACAAATTTTCAAGATGATACAGGTAGAAAATCGGGTGGAAGTAGACACTTTGGAGTTAGATGATGATAATCCTAATATCTGTTTAGGATCAAGAATGGAAGACAATAGTTTGGAAGAAGTTTCTCCTTTCTATGTGAATTTGGATATTCATGATAAAGTGGTACAGAACTGTATGTTGGATTCCAAAGCTTCTCATAATTTGATGCCTAAACTTGTAGTAGATTCTCTAGGATTGGAGATCACAAGACCATATGATGACTTATTTTCTTTTGATTCAAGGAAAGTTAAATGTTTAGGGTTGATTAAAGATTTGACAGTCAATCTCAGTAAAATACCAGCCAAAGGTATTCTCATGGATGTGGTGGTTGCTGATATCCCTGCAAAGTTTGGTATGTTATTGTCTAGGTCGTGGGCTTCAAAGTTAAAGGGAACTCTACAAATGGATATGTCTTTCGCTACTATTCCAGTGTTGGGAGTACACAGAAGATTGTATACTGAAAAGAGAGCTTCTTATTTGGTAAGTGATCTAAAAGAACCTGAGAAACATGCCATTTATGCTTTAGACACCGATCTGGGGTCCTGCATTTTGTACAATGATGTTGAATCTAAAGAAAAGATTGATTTAATTGAACCTAAAGAAAATAAGGAGGAAAAATTGTTGAGAGAAAAGATCAGAAAAGAAGGTACTTGGACAATGCACTTTGATGGAGCTAGAAGCAGAGAAGGAGCTGGAGCAGGAGTATGGATAATTACACCTGACAGAGAATTTTTAATGTTTTCTTACCAATTGAATTTTGAATGTACCAACAATGTTGCAGAGTATGAGGCCTTAATTCTGGGATTGAATGTGTTGAAAGAGTTGAAAGCAAAAAAGATTGAGGTATTTGGGGATTCTGAATTGGTTATAAATCAAGTAAAAGCTATTTATCAGACCAAACACCCGAAAATGAGGTCCTATAGGAATGAAGTGTGGGATTTATTGGAAAACTTCTTTGATGAACATGATGTTATTTCAATTCCCCGAGTTAGCAACACTGTAGCAGATTCTTTAGCCACTGCTGGAGCTGCATTCAAAACCCCCGCCTTTTCTAAAAAGGAATATAATATCGAAGTCATACATAGACCATCTATTCCAGACAATGTCAAGCATTGGCAGGTCTTTGAAGATGACCAACAGATCAAACGCTTTTTGGAAATGACAGATGAGTTCCACTACAGATCTATTGATGCAGAAGGTGATGAGATGGCTCCAGACGAAGTGGATTCTCCGGAGGAAGCCAAAAAATTCAAACAGAAGATCGGAGGTAAGGATATTATTCAACTGAAGAATAATGTTATCCCTAGAGGTTTGATTCCTTTAGAAAAGTTATTTGATAAAAATGATGTGGTAAAAAATCCAAAGATTGAACCAAAGCCTGAAGATGTGAAGGATTATAATCTGGGTTCTGAAAAAGATCCCAAATTAGTAAAACTTTCAAAGAAATTACCAAGAAAAGAAGAAGATAAAAGTGTGGAAGTAATGAAAAGGTTTTCAGATGTTTTTGCTTGGAGCTATGAGGATTTAAAGGAATATGATATTTCTGTTATACAACATACAATTCCAATTAAACCAGGTGAAAAGCCTTTTAAGCAAAAATTGAGAAGAATAAATCCCAAGCTACTGCCAGTGATAGAAAAAGAGGTGAGGAAGTTGTTTGATGCTAAGATAATTGTGTCTCTGAGGTTTTCCAAGTGGTTTGCAAATTTAGTACCTGTGAGGAAAAAGAATGGAGAAATAAGGCTGTGTGTGGATTTTAGAAACTTGAACAGAGCTTCGTTGAAAGATAATTATCCACTCCCTAAAATGGACCAGGTTTTACAACAGGTTGTGGGAGCTGAGAGAATTTCCATGCTAGATGGTTTTTCAGGTTATAATCAAATCAAAGTCCACCCAGAAGATCAAGAAAAAACTGCTTTTACTACACCTTGGGGAACGTTTATGTACGCCAAAATGCCATTTGGTCTAATGAATGCAGGAGCAACATTTCAGAGAGCTATGGATATTGCATTTGCAGACGAAAGGGACAAAATTGTGGTGGTATACATGGATGATATCACTGTTTATTCAAAGAACGCCGCTGATCACTGGAAACATTTGGAAAGAGTTTTCATAAAATGTAGAAGGTTTGGAATTTCGTTAAATCCTAAGAAATCACATTTTTGTATGGAAGAAGGAAGGTTATTGGGACACATCATATCCAAAGAAGGAATTAAGATTGATCCAGAGCGAGTATCTGCAATACAAAAGGTGGGAATTCCTAGAAGTAAGAAAGAAATTCAGTCATTCATAGGAAGGGTAAATTGGTTGAGGAGGTTCATCCCCAGTTTTGCTGAAATTTTAAGAAATATCACTGAAATGTTGAGAAAAGATAGAGAAATCAAATGGAACGAAGAAGCAAGAAAATCCTTTGAAAACATCAAGAAAGCTTTGACCGAAGCACCGGTATTAATTAGTCCAGATTATACAAGGGATTTCATTATGTTTACATATGCATCGGAGCACACAGTGGCTGGAGTACTGTTGCAGAAGAATCAAGAAGGTATAGAACAGCCTATTGCATTTTTTAGTAAAATTCTGAGAGATGCAGAATTAAAATACAACATCATGGAAAAACAAGCTTATGCTTTGGTGAAAGCATTGAAGGATTTCAGAATATATATTTTGCATTCTCATACAATAGCGCATGTTCCATCATCAGCAGTAAAAGATATTCTTACACAACCAGATCCTGAAGGGAAAAGAGCAAAATGGATAGCGGTATTGCTAGAATATGACCTGGACATTAAACCCACCAAATTAATAAAAGGTCAAGGTAGCTAAGATGATGACAGAAACAAATTTGGATTCCCTCAGTATAAATTTTATGGCTGAAACTTCATCCGAGGATGTTCCAAAGTCACCAATAATTGAAGATTTTTCTTTATCTCCCTGGTACTCAGATATTGTATATGTCTTACAGAATCTCCAAGCACCTGCAGACATGGAAAAAACAAGGGCCGGGTCAGTAAAACTGAAAGCTGCAAAGTTTTGCATATTAAATGGAAATTTGTTTTGGAAAGATCCAGGAGGAATATTGTTAAATTGTCTTTTAGAGAATGAGGCACAGCATATTATGGTGGAATTTCATAAAGGTATGTGTGGAGGACATCATTCATGGAAGGCTACAGTGAACAAAATTCTTAGAGCTGGTTTTTACTGGCCTAGCATGTATTCCGATGTGTATAAAGAAATAACTAAATGTCATGAATGTCAAATTTTCGATGGAAAAAGAGAATTATTACCATTTCCACTGAAACCCATTTCAGTTGAAGCACCGTTCCAACAGTGGGGGTTAGATTTTATTGGTGAAATTAACCCGAATTCTTTAGGACAACACAAGTGGATTTTGACTGCTACTGATTATTTCACAAAATGGATTGAGGCCATACCAACCAGAAATGCTACAGAGACGGTGATTATGAACTTTTTGGAAGAAAATATTTTGTCCAGGTTTGGTTGCCCTAAAAGGATAGTGACAGATAATGCCCCAGCATTCAAGTCAAAAAAGATGATAAATTTCTGTCATAAATATCATATACATCTGAATCATTCAACAGCTTATTATCCACAAGGAAATGGATTAGCCGAATCTTCAAATAAAAGTTTGGTGAGAATCATAAAGAAGTTGTTAGAGGATAATAAGAGGGCTTGGCACACCAAACTGAAATATGCTCTATGGGCAGACAGAATCAGTACAAAAAGAGCAATTGGTACTTCTCCTTTTCAGTTGGTATATGGTACAGAAGTAGTTTTTCCTGTCTCTTTAGGATTGCCAGTCATGAAACTGTTACAAGAAGTTGATGAAGAACCAAATCATATGCAAAGAAGAATAAATCAAATGATAGAATTGCACGAAGTCAGAGAAAAAGCATATAACAAGACCCAAATACATCAAGAAAAAATGAAAAAGACTTTTGACAGAAAAGTTAAGGAAAGAGATTTTCAAATAAATGATTTGGTTTTGAAATGGGATTCCAGGAAAGAAGAGCACCATGGAAAGTTTGAACATTTATGGAAAGGTCCATATATTATTGCAGGATGCCAAGGAGAAAATGCTTTTATCCTAAAAAATTGCAATGGAGAATTTTATCCTGGGGGGCCAGTAAATGGGAGGCACCTCAAACATTATTTGTCCTAACAGATGGAAGTGAAAGAAAGTTCTTGTACAGTGTAAATATTTCAAAAAAAAAAAAAAAAAAAAAAAATTTGAAATTTGAATTTGGCCCAATGGATCAGGCACTTGGTCTACGATGTTCTTTGCTACCTCGCAGGGAGGATAGCATCCCCAGTTGCAGCCATTTGTTGACACCAGGTCTGAAGAAAATTGAAATTTTTGCTAAAAGACCCTAAGAGAAAGAATCATCACAAAAAGGGTTAAGTTGAAGGTTTTTTTATATAAAAGAATAGGAGAAAAACCCATATGTATAAAGTCCGCTAGCAAATATAATATAAAGGTTAAGCCCCGGTCAGGTTTCGTCGGCGGAGATAGCATAGATCCAAATCAACGGTTCATATTAACCCCGCGTCGCCAAAGTGATCGTCAACAAACGATGGAGGGTGGTAGCGGACATAATACCACCAAGGCACGTGTCCCACATTCATTCATCCGCGCTTGGAGAAAGTGGTATCAGAAACCACCATAACACCGCGCGGAACCACCCATTACGGAAAGGTGGAAAGATCTCTTACGTGGCAAGGTGGGACCTAACAGGTGGCGAGCGAGGAATGGATTGATGAGACCGTGGCACGTGGCACTATACTTTGCATGGATCGGAAGGCCAATACATGTTTCAATCAAATCAACGGCCAGCATTTCATCCGCGGCCAGGAACATGCGCGCAGGATATAAAGGAAAGCGGTCGCGGAAAATAAACCGCCTCGACAGGTGTCAGCAGATGATGCATCCGCGCGGGTACCAAACCGGAAAAAGAAACCACCTTTTCGATCGCGGATACCGCCGGTGCAATAAAGATGGACAAGATCTGACGGTTCAAAATGATGTTTCAAAGATCAACGGATGAAAATGACCCACGTTCGTAAAGGTGCAAGGAGGTTAATCTAAAAAGGCTTATATAAAAAGAAAGGGCTCCACATAACGGCATTTTGTATGTGTCGTTATCCCGGAGAGCTCCGAAGACTGGTGGAAGCCGGCGATTGCGACAGAAGGCGAAAAGCAAGCACTTACAGGTAGGGTCTGGTGACCTGTCACTCTCTTTAAACGGAAATTTGTTTAAAAAGAAGCATTTTGATGGAGACTGTACAAGATATAGACGTTTTTAGGTCGAAAGATGCCCTAGAAGACAGAGATGAAGACGTTTTCGATACCCTTATTAGGTTCCCAGTCTCCGAGATAAAAGTGAAGTTATCTGAGTTGTTAAAAGAGGGTATAGACCCGCATAGAGTTCACCAGTCATCTCTGATAGCTTTTTGCCCTGACCAATTTCCTGCTTTCCCAGAATTCGTCTCCTGGTGTGCTGAAAACTATTCACGGGAAGAAAAGGTTGTTTTAAACAGTCAGAAAACTAGAGCCATCTGTAAAATTGAGCCAGCCGAAGTGATTAGAGCCCTAGAAATAGATTTGCCCCAAACCCTCGACCCTGAAGTTTTTTCTGATGTATCAATTATTGAAAATTTTCACCATGCCTCTCAGAATGATAGGGAAGTATTTCTGTCGACGTGTCTCAGACCAGAAACTAGCCTTTCTGAACTCCCTTACCCTTTAGATATCAACCTTTTTAATGAGAATACCCAGTTGGTCTTGACACTGTTGGCCGTAGTTTTAGGGTTAGATTCGGATTTGTATATAACTGAGTTTCAATTGAGTTTATTGTACAGAATAAGTATAGTCCAGTCGGGAGTTGATGAAAGTCAAATTCCCCGACTAAATTTTGAAGCTTTCATAGCCGAAACGATGCATGACCAGATGGTCAATTTTTCCACGCACAGACATTTCAGGTTTCAAGCATTTTTAATGAAAATGATTATGGTATCCAGCCAGGAAGAATTACAGTTCCCAGAGATTGTTTTTGTAACTCCTCTGGAAAACAATATTTTCAATTTCATCAATTACATGCTCTCGACGATCTTTAAGATGATTTTCGGAAAAAGTCTGCCTAGGGTATTGCCAGAAATGCAGGTATCAATGCAACTGAATACAGAGTATGCTACAGGAGACTGGTTTTTATCAAAAGATAGTACAGTGGTCAGATTGTATGGATTCAAGCATAAACCCTATGTGCTACCAGCATTCCTCACCTTGAGGATTTTTGCCTTAGAATTTTTAAGACAGAAATTGATTGTAGAAGATAACAATTTTTTAGTCCACAGACAAGCAACGGACATTAAATACCCTTTCACACTAGGTCCGTTTACAATAAAGAATAAGAACGTTGCTGTATATATAGAGAAATTGTTAAAAGACATGAATTTTGAGACAGATGCAGCCTTGGAATATGACCCATTGAATATCATATCCAAAAGAAGAATTGAGCGTCGTATTAAGGCTCTGAATCATCAAACTGTTGAAGGGATGGCAGACAGAGCCAACTGGCTCGAATACAAAGAAGAAATTATCCCAGACAAGTCCGACATAGAAAGGTCATTGGAAGAAGCAATGGCAGAAACAGAAAGCGAAATCAATACTGCATTAGTGGGGTCCAAAAGACCTATACAGGACATTATGATTATTGATGATGAAGAGACAGAAAAAGGAAAACGATTGAAGACTGATGAGTCACAGGAATTGACAACCATTTCAGAAGAAGCAGAAGCTACAGAAAATGAAATACCAGAGGTTACAGTGAGGGAATACAAAATTGAAGAAACCCCTGTAGGGGATGATGTAAATAGACCTAAAAATTTCATGGACGTATTTAATGAACATAGTAAAAACAAACAGGAATCTGCGAAACAAACAAGTCTATTGTTTCCAAAGGTCAGAAGTATATCAAACAGTGAAGTAAGCTTATTCACCAGCAGGAACATCAAAGAAAATTCTTTAAAATTTTCAGTTGTAACCAAAGACAAAATCTCAGAGATGAGTGTAGATTTGTCAAAGATAAATGCCCCTGACAAAATTTTGTTACATAGACAAGCTGGAGAGGTTATATACTCAGACTATTTGGGGGCCACATTGAGAGCAAACAAACTAAAGAATTCAGTAGAAAAATTAAATAATCAGTTGAGGCAAGAAAAGGCAGAGAATAAGTCTCGACAACATCAAATTAAGAAGCTGCAAATGGACTTAATTAATAAAGATGGAGCTGCAGCTACCAAACTGCTACAGGAGAAGGAAGAAATGATTTTAACATTGAGACGAAAGTTAAAAATCCCAGATGCTGTACTCATTCAAGGTGCAGAATTGACTATATTAGA
This sequence comes from Larix kaempferi, assembly GCA_027924585.1. NCBI lineage: Eukaryota > Viridiplantae > Streptophyta > Pinopsida > Pinales > Pinaceae > Larix > Larix kaempferi. The sequence goes on from BSBM01000892.1 coordinate 11,479,741, forward strand.
AAAAGAGAAAGAAGAGTTAGTTAACGAAGTCAATGATGTCACAGCTAAATTGTTAAAGCTGTCAGATGAAAAGGACTACTGGGAAAAAGAAAGGTTCCTTTTGGAAGAACAGTTGGCAACAGTGAGAAAACAACTAGCAGAAAACAGTCAACAGCAAGTACAGGCAGGCCCCGAAGAAGATAAGAATGGCGTAGATGGTATTTTGCAGGCAATGTCACAAATAAGTTTAAAAGATAATGAAATTAAATTGTTGAAGGCAGAAATACAGAAATTAAAAGAAGAAAATGAAGCAAAAGAAAAAGAAATAAAAACCTTGCAGGCAAATAATCAGGAATTGAGCAGTAATAATAAAGGATTGGCTGCTCATGCAACAGGACAAGCTGCCATGCAGGGATGTAAACATATGGTATGGGACCAGATCATTAAAGAAGTTGAAAAACTTAGGCCGTATCTGGATTATATAAGAGTTAAGGAAAAAGTAGCCAAAGATGCCTTCAACAGTTGCCAGGCAGTCAAGGAAAGCCTAAACAGAAAGCCGAAAGAAATCGCCCAGAGAGCAATTACATTTTTAAACAGTTTATCCGAGGCAGACCTAACAGCCATGAGTATAACTAACAGAATTTCTGTCATCACTTGGGCCAGAAGGATCTTGGGCAAATACTCCCATATCGAAAACATCGAGGCCAAAGCAGGAGAAATAAGGAAAGAAGTAATCCAGTTTAAAAAGCAATTTGACAAGTTAGTGAACAAGGGATTCCCATCTTTCTGGAACGAAGATAATGAATTAATTCCTCAGAATGATTATAAAAGATTATTGTTTGATATCAGGATAGATCACCGAAAATTCCAGCAGATAGATCACATGCTCACAGGAAAAATCTTAATGGAGAAAATGTCAGGGGAATTTGAAATTTTAAATATGTTGATTTCAACTTGCGCAAACCTTCTTCCTATTTCTTATGCAGGTCATATCGAGATGCGAGTCTTGGTGAAAGAAATGACCAGTTATGACCTACCCACGGCTAACCAATGGAATTATGTAGAGAAGTACGGAAAGACCAGATATTCTGTTCATACTTAAATGCATTTGAAATTCTTGCCATGTGGCAAAAATGATGATATCCAAAAGTCTTGCCAAGTGGCAAAAAGACTTTTTATTTTAAATTTGTAATATTATTTGAAAGACAGTTATGGGTTACTCGAAGACAGTTATTTTTAGTTAAATATTTTTAATTATTAGTTAGAAGAAGCAGTTATGTGGAGCTTCTTCTGAAAATTTTGTATAAAAGACAATGGAGGTCATTGTTGAACGGGGTTGGAAAATTTTTGAGAAACAAGTATGTTTTGAAGTTCATTTTTGAAATAAAGGCAGTACAGTGATGATACCTATCCTTTGATACAGAGATTCATGAGTTAATCAGTCTTGCAGTCTGTTATTTTCCTTATCCTTATATGTGCATGTTATCTTCTTCGTTATATTTCCCATGGTGTTTTTCTTCTATGTTTAAATGAACGTTTGAAATAACTTGAGATTCATACTGGTTATGCCTCATTTTATCTGCATTTAAATATCCATTTTATTCTCCAAAGTTGACAATAGATTTATCCTGGATAGATACCTGTTGTTAATGGAATGTCTTTACTTCTTTCTATGTCGCCTGAAAAATCAAATTGACTGTAACATGATTACTATCTTGCCTCTGTGAAAATATTTATGGTGAAAATCTCTTGCTGGTTTATTATACATTCTGAAAGCTTCGACTCCATGCCCAATGTTTCTTGTTTACCTTTTCGACCAGAAAATATCTTTTGAGAAGTTTTAAGGAAACCTTTATATATTTTAGCCTTCATATATATATCCTGAGAGAGCCCTCTCTGGTAGAGAAAATGGCTAGTTCTTCTACCTAAAGATTGGTTTGAAATAGGTTACCTTAGGTCTTATTTTCTTACAACCGGAATAAAATCTAAGTGCTAACAGTGGGTTCAAGCGAATTTGATATTTGCGACAACGCAAAAAAGACTTACCGGAGGTCGTTAAGGTGGTCTGATCGTTTCTAGGAACGAGCTGTAAGATCGTCAAGATAGACTAGCAGGATATGGACTAAGTCATGAAAACAATAGGTCATGGCTCGCTGGAAGGTGGCACTAGCATTTTTGAGGCCGAAAGGCATGACGCGATAGGAAAAGGTGCCCCATGGGGTGGTAAAGGCAGTCTTGTACTGATCCTCCTTACGGATCTGAATCTGTTTGTATCCGAAAAAACCATCCATGAAAGATAGGAGTTCATGCCCCGCACACGCATTGATGAGCTGGTCAATAAATGGCGTGGGAAAGTTGTCTTTGGGATAGGCTTGGTTTAAATCATGGAAGTCAGTACATACTCTGATAGTGCCTTGTTTCTTGTTAACAGGGACAGGGTTCGAAACCCAAGTGGTATATGCAATAGGATAAATGAATCCTGCTTTGCGAAGTTTCTCAATCTTTGCTTTAACAGCAGGGAGCTTTGAGGGATGAATGGGGCACTTTTTCTAGCGAACGGGGGGCACACCTGGCCATGTGTCAAGGTAGTGTTCTATAATAGCGGGGTCGAGACTAGGAATTTCGGTATAGGACCAAGCAAAGACATCACGGAACTCTTGGAAAAGTTTTTTGTACTCTCCAATCTCATACTGACTGCAGGAGGCTCCTAATGTAATGATTTCAAGAGCACCAGGTGGGTCAGAGATATTGATGTGGATGATAGGTGAGATGTTGGCCATGTTACCCTCCTCAAAGGCATCAGGAGCGGGAATGGGATCCTTAAACCAGTCGACTTTGGTGGGAAGGAAATCTTTTGACTCAACCACAAATTGGGTGGTTGTGGTGGAGGACTCTTCTGGGAGGAAATAGGAACGATGGTGCATGTCTTCCCAGGAATAATCCGGGGCAGTGAGAGCCTCTAGAATCTCCTCATCATTGTGGAAACTTTGAGTTGTCAAATCGGTTGATGAGGGAGTGGTAGTTGAAGACATCATATAAATGGTGTTAATCTCTCCGGATGAGGGTGATACTGGGGGGTGGATCTCCTCGATTGTGGGGGGTGTCGTCTCAAGGTCCAAATTATTCATCTCGTAGAGAGATGCTCTATAATCTGGGAGATCAGGACAGTGATGTGAGTAATGGCCGTAAATACCGCATATTGCACAAGGGTGGTTGGTATGCAGTGATTTATCACGAGGCTTAGGGGTTCGATCGAGTTCGACAACCGGGATGTTGGGGTCGTCGTCAAGCATGTGCATGTGTTCCTCTAATGCAGGTAATTGTGGACATTGATGGGTCAGATGGCCTAACTCATCACACAATGAGCATTTGGGAGGAGCAGGAAACACGGGGGGGTTTTTAACTGTTTTGGGTGGGGGTACAGCAGTGTATGGTTGTGGGCCTCTGCCCCCAGTGTGCTTGATAAGAGGGGGGGATTCATAGATGACAAAGGGGTAGTGACACCGAGAGGTGGTTGACTAGTAGTGGCAATGGGTTGCACTGGTTGTAGGATGACATTTGGTGTCGGCGGAGGAACGGGAGGTGAAATATACCACACAGGTAATCCTAAGGTTAACCCGGGGAGGCTAAGAGTAGCCATAACAGGGGTGCTTACTACTCCCAAGGGAGGGCATAGGAAGGGGATTGTGTGGATGGGTGTAACACCAATGTGACTAGGTACCAATGGTGGTTTGGGTAACAAGGGCAGTTGATTGTTGGGTGTTTGTGTATTGTGGGAAAGGGTACATAGGTCAGATACTTCGATCGCGGGTGACGGGGGTGGAGTGGATTGGAATGTTGAGGTCATCGGTGTATCTGAGTAAACTTCGAGTCCCATGGAGGAAACAAACGAGGTAGTTGCACAAAAAACAGGTTGTTCAACCATGGGGAGGACATTTTCGGGTGCAGCGGGGGCATTGGGATCATAATAGGTGAGTTGATCGACCTTGACCATGCGTCCTTCATGGGGGAACATCATGGTATGAAAAACAGATGAGGCAACCGCCCGCATGGCATACATGTAGCTGCGGCCAAGTAAGAGGTTATAATTAAGTTGGGCATTGATGACCTTTATGTCAATGAGCACTGTTTTACCAGCCAACTGGACGGGGACATTAGCTAAGAGACCTTGGGGTTGAGCCGAACGGCCGTCGTAGGCTCGCAACGCAGTGGAGGACTGCTGGAGAGTAGGGGATCCCAACTTCTACCAAATGAATGTGGACATAACGCATGTAGAGGCACCTTCATCGATAATGCACCGATGGATGACAAGATTCCGAACGGAAACAGAAACTTAGAACGCTAAAGTGGAAGGCAGGCGTGGTTCGGACTGGTCCAAATCGAAGGCCATCAGTTGTGAATCATTTGGGTCAATAGCACCAATGGTAGAGAGCAAAGTCTTGCGCTGTGAAGGATAGTTTTTTAAGACCTCTAACGCAGACATGGCTGCGAGGGACTGGGCCAAGTCATCTACAATGTTGTAATTTGACGCAGCGCGAGCATTGAGATTATTGTTGATGCGATGAAGTGGCAAGCGAGGTGCTTTGGAGGCGCCATCTAGTGGAGTGGGAGGTATATGTAACGTCTGATCAGTGGGATGAGCGTTAGTGTTTTTGTCGGTGGGAGGGGCTTCAGGGGTGGAGCCATATTGGTTCAAACGGGTTTGGAGGTTGACATCGGTGGATGTCATCATTAACAAGTGATGAGTACCTGAGTCTAACATTGGTTGATCAGGAGCAGCATAAGTGATCTGCTATTGAGGTGGTGCCTTTCCTTGAGGGGGAGCCAATGGCTGAGTGTTCACGATTCCTTGGGTTGGTAAGGGGTTTTGTAACACCAAGGGTGTATGTTGAGGTGGTGGGGGATTGGACGGTGCCTGAGGACCACGTGCCCTTGGCGATGGGCATCATCAGTCCAGAGTTGCCGAGCTCACTCCAAATGTGGGAAAGCATGTGTGTAGTGGGCATAGACCCCACAAATAGAACATGGATGGTTTGTTCGCAAATTAATATTTTTGGCTTGCTTGGGAGGCCGATCAGGGTTCTGGTTGGAAGGTGCCACGTTATTGTTGTTTGGTGGATTGGGAGGTTTACCGCCTTGGTCTGGAGGGGGGTTATTCCCATGGTTACATCCTTTGCCACGGTTTTGTTGGCCCTGTTGGCACTGGTTATTTTGGTTTTGTTGTGGATTCTATTAGGCATACACTTTCCCTTGGGAAGCAGGTGGGTTCTAGGGTTGTGCAGGTGCGGGAGCAGGCTGCAGTGGATAATAAGTAGGCGGAGGCTGCGCAGGTGCTAAACCTTGTGGGGGTTGCTGATATGTCTACGAAATGGGTTGTGGGTTTGTCGCAGGGGCTTCTTGTGGTGGGTAATAAGAAGGTTGGGGTGGAGACGACACAGGAGCTGGTGCAGCCTCTGGGTGGTAATATGGTTGAGGTGTGACCGGGGGGGTGTAAGCAGGGGATGCATGACCAAAGCACTGAGGTGGACATGAGGGTCCGTGGGAATGGTGGTGATGTGCCATGGGAGCATACGAATTGGTTGCTCCGGATTGAGATGTAGCCCGCGAAAGGTCGGGGCCATGGCTAGGATATGTTATGGAAAAGGGTTGAGGATGCAAGGAAATACGGCCAATGATGCCATCTGCAGCATGGGATGCCCCCGACGCATCGTGTCAGGAGGAATCACCGCGAGGGGTGTCAGGTATGATGGAATACAGATAACCCGACTAGGCGTAAATAAGGTCAAATTGCTGGGCTTTGAGGATGGCCTCTTCTTTGGACTGGGATCGTTCGGATGCCACATCCTTGGCAATGACAAGAAGGAGGGATTTTAGAAACCAATCTAAGAAGATACGGTCATCTAACTTGATTTTGCAGAGGCTGCGGTGTCAACGCCACTCATGAATGTGGTCAATGATGTGGGTAGCCGTGTTGTGTCTGCAAGACAGTAGGATCTCAACTACCACGTCATAGCGGACAGGTAATTGAAAGAACTGCAAGAAAGTCGATGCAAGGGAAGCAAAGGTGGCATGGGTCCCATGGGGCTACTCGATGTACCAATTAGCTACAGAGCTAGTGAGGGTACGCTGTAACAGACGGAGGCGGACAGAGTCATCCACTGTGGAGTTGGAGGAACACCATAGATGGAAGTACATAATATGGTTATGGGGGTCTTCACCTGCCTTTTCCTCAAACTTAGGGATGTTGGAGGGGAGCTTGGTGGGCATGTGAGGCCACGCAGGGTCGTGTCTGATGGGATCGTTAGTCAGTCTAGCTAAGTCACGAAGGTTGAGACTAGCCATGAATGGAAAACTAGTAGAAGGATGTGACATACTAACGGTTGTGACCATGTTGGGGCTAGTGCCCCCAAGTGGAGGAATGAAAGTGGTATGGGACGGTCCTGCACCACCAAGGGTAGTGGAGTCACTGGTGGAGTGGGGATAGGTATGCCAGCTACTGGAATGGGTACAGTGATCGGAATGGTAGATGTGGGCCCTATTGAGGGCATACCCAAAGCAGGCGTGGTAGCTGGTGTGGTGGTGGTTGCTCCACCAATGGTCCCTATAAAGAAAGGGGTGGAAGTCACACCAGCCATGCGGCTGGTTGGTGCAGTGTAAGTGGGGTTCTCTGACTCTGCCTCATAATCAGAGGTAAAATAAGGGGCATCTAGATCGGGTGATGGAGTTCTATGCCATTGACGAGTGGAGCAAGTGACAAGGCTCGAGATCTATGATGAGTGGTATCAAGTGATGAAGATCTACGTCTGTGATGAGTGATGTCAAGTGAACTGTGCTATGGGGGCTCGCCCCGGAGGCGCCGAGAATGTCTCGGGGACTCAATGGTGACAGATGGTGTCAAGTATCTAGGGGTTGTGTTGAGTGAAAAACATCTCAAAAACCCTAATGCAACCGAGTGTGCAGAAGGAGAGATAAAAAATATGGCACTCGGGCCAACAACCAACTCAAAACACTTACTGTAACAACTATGCTACAATAAGTGGAGTATCAACAAAAATGGTCATAATACCAACAAGCAGCAGGTTTCCTAAAAAATAAAAATAGTGGACTCGCTAGACCAAAATGAGGTAAGGGAGCATGCAAACACCTAGCTAAATAGTATTATGACTCAACTAGACATATCCTCTGCAAGGTGATGAAATCCAAGTCAGACAATATGGATAGTACAACCAAGTGGCTAAAGATATCCCCCTACTGGGAGGGACACCGGGTAGTCAATCCTAGAAGAAAAGCAACTAAGATACCCCGTTCATGACACGTTCGGTTGGGTGAATCTGTTGTTTGGTTCTATCGCCGTTGTATCCCCATACGGGTGATACACTGAGAACTGCGAAAGGTATCCTTCGGTTACTGAATGGATTGCGGTATTCCACTCAGGCTTCCAGAACCAGTCTGGCGACTTCAACCCTCCTAGGGGAGAGGCCTTCCCGATAAATTGGTTTTAAACCGTGTCAAAAAATACTAGGGGATTTTGGTTCCCTAATGGACAACAGCTATGTCTCAAGTGTAAGCAATCGAGGGGTGTTATTTGGATGCCTATCCCCCCTATCCTACCTAACTACAAAAATTCTTATGTGTTCCCCAAGTGGGGTTAGAATGTTGGTTGTGCTAAGTAGTATTTTATGGCTCACTTGAATTAGGTGATAGAGTGTGTGCGTTTGAGATGATGAACCCAAGTAAAAATGCCTCGGGGTGGGTAACTATCTAACTAAAAATAACAATACAGAAATTAAACTTTGAAATGCAAAATTTTCTCTTTTCAATTAAAATGCTGAAATTTAAAAAATATTATGTAAATGGAACAAAAATAATACTACAGAAAAAAGGTTGTAGGGAAGTATGGCTGCAGATAGGACAGATGGATGTGCAGGTGCAGAAAATATTGCAGCAAAATGTTGGGTTCAAAATAGTGCAGAAAACAGATCGCGGGTCTGTGGCAAATCTGAGCGGTCAGACCACAGGAAATAGTGCAATAGTTGCAGACGGGTTGCAGGAAAATGGCTGAAAGCCGTAGGCGAGACGCGGGAAGAAGGCCGAAAGACGTAGGCGGGTTGCAGGAAAATGGCTGAAAGTCGTAGGCGAGACGCGGGAAGAAGGCCGAAAGACGTAGGCGTGTTGCAGGAAAATGGTTGAAAGTTGCAAGCAGGAAGCGGGAAAAAGGCCGAAAGACGCAGGCGGGGTGCAGAAAAATGGTTGAAAGCCACAAGAGAGATGTGGGGAAAAGGCCGAAAGACGCAAGCGGGTTGTAGAAAAATGGCTGAAAGCCGCAGACGGACCGCAGAAAAATGGGTTAACAATCGCGGTCGGACCGCACGAAACAAGCTGATAGCTGCGGTCAGATTGCAAGTAACAGACTGGAAACCGCCGGTAGATCACGGGAAACAGTCTGAGAGCCGCGGTCGGATCACACGTAAATTCCTGAAAGACACAGTTGGAACGCAATTGCGGGGGGCAAAAGACGCGGTTTACACCATCCGAAAGGAAAAAACAGAAAAAATATTGCAGAAAATGAAAAACGTTTAAAACTTTAAGACTATAACCAGAAATTCAAAGGAACACAAGGGGAGTCACCAAAACTGTAGCTAGGGTTTTCACCCTAGCTTGTGAAAATGAGAACCTACTAAGGAGAAGGGACTCCTTAGTAGCAGTTCAGAAAAACAGTAAGTGAAAGACAGTACAGTAAAATAGTAACTACTCTAAACATGTGCATAAAACAGAAAAGACAAGATAATAAAAATGGTTTTTGTATTGATTATACCTCCAATGTGAAGGTTGGTGAAGCCTTTGTAGCAGTCCAAGAGGGTTGCTTCCAAGCTCCATTTTTGTTCCTTTCTCTTTCTCCAAAGGGTTTTGTAAATGGTCCAAAGGGGCACTCAAATGTGAAAGTAGCTCAAGGGTGAGCTAGGGTTGCAGGAGTGATTTTGGCAGAGTAAGGGTGTGGTTGACTGTGGATATGAAATCACCTATTTATAGGTTTTTAGTGGTGTAGTGTTGGCCCATGGTTTTGGGCAGCATATGGTTTAGGTCAACTGTATAGGGTTTTTGCTTCCTTTTTCCCTCTTTTTCCTCTTTTTTGTATTTTTTATTCCCTCTTTAGAGGGTTTTTTCTATTTTGGAGGAATTTTGGATTATTTTGGGGGGAAAAGGGGTTTTTTGGCCTTTTGGAGGATTTTTAATGGGTTTTTAAGGTTTTGGAGGCAAATATGGTAGGAAATATGGACAAATGAGTCATGTAATGAGGGAGATGAGGTAGTGAGAAATTTTTGGGTGTTAACAACAGTGGAAGAATCAGATCCAGACACGACGACCCTTTTGACCTCGACAACTCGAGTAGCCTCGACTATTGTTGATGAGGAGGAACGAGAACGCCTGTTCCATACACGGATATGGGTCCAGAGCAACCCATTGAATCTGATCATGGACAATGAGAGCCAAAAGAACTTTGTTTCTGAAGAACTTGTGAAGACATTAGGTCTTGTTACCACTCCGCATCCTCAACCTTACAACATCGGTTGGATGAAGGATGGACAAGAACTACGGATCACTCAACAATGCAAACTCGCCTACTTCATAAATTGTTTTGAAAATGAAGTACTATGTGACGTGGAACCACTCTCCATAGCCGACGCCCTGTTTGGGAAACCTTACCTCTGGAATAGACATGGAAGTTATCAGTCACGGCCTAAGAAGGTGATTGTCAGAATCCAAAATCGATGGTTCAACATACCATAGTGTCAAACTACACCGACGGTTGCAATGATATCTTCCAAACAGACAAAGAAACTCATTAATCATGCTCAGAAGTTCGCATTAATCATGATCAAGCCACAAAATTCTAAGAATACTGCAGCAACAAGTCGAGTCACCGACCAATGCAGTTCACGACAGAAGCAGCAATTCGATCATATTCTCGATGAGTACCAGAACCTATTTCAAGCTCCATACGGAGTACTGCAACATTTTCAGGTAAAACACTCCATTGAACTTGTTCCTGGTTCTTCTTTTCCTAATACATTTTTTTACAGAAGATCCATTCTCAGAAATGAAGAGATTCGCAGACAAATCCAAGAATTAATCGACAAAGGTCATATTTCACCCAGCTCCTCTCCTTGTAGAAGTCCAGTCGTCCTAGTTTCGAAGAAAGATGTGACTTGTCGTATGTGCATCGACTATAGAGCTCTCAACAAAATATCGGTGAAGAATCAATACCCTCTGCCGTGGATAGACAATCTCATCGACTATCTGAAAGGTGCTAAATTCTTTACTAAGCTCGACCTCAAGTCAGGATACCATCAGATTCCAATCGAGCGCTCAAATGTGTGGAAAACTTCTTTCAAGACCAAGGAAGGATTGTTTAAATGGTTAGTCATGCTTTCAGCTTAACCAATGCACCTGCGACCTTCATGCAACATATGGATAACCTTCTTCGACCTTTCATCGGAAAATGGGTTACTGTTTATCTTGACAACATATTGATTTTCAGTAGATCATGGGGAGAACATGTTGAACATCTTTGACAAGTCCTTGACAGTCTCCAGCAACATTGGCTCTATCTGAACATGGACAAGTGCTATTTTGCAATGACCAGCATCAAATATTTGGGGTATGTAATTGACTCTGCAGGCATTCACGCCGATCCAGACAAAGTACAGATCATCAAATATTAGCCCATTCCTGAAAGCATTCAAGAAATAAGAATTTTTCTTGGTTTGGCGAATTTCTATCGACGATTCATACTCAGATTCAGTCACATAGCCTGGCCCTTGAATCAGTCAACGAAGGGAAATGGGAAAACTATTTTTCAATGGACAGAAACACATCAAGCAACTTTTGAACAACTCAAAAATAGGCTCTGTTATAGCTCAAATATGCACTTCTCCGTCTGTGATCACATTATGTTGTCGATCACACAAAAGGACACCTTAGATTGAAGAGCTAGGTTGACCTAGATGATGTATGGACTGGAACTACCCTCTTCAGCTAATAAATTCCTTGTTTCTCTTGATGTTTTGACATGTGTGCTACTCTTTGGGTAGCAAACCAGTGCACATCTACTAGTATGCCCTACTTTACTCAAGTGAAACTAGCGCACACCTCATAAAAGTTGCAAACGCTTGTTGTTAAACACTGAAGTTGCATACTGTGCGCTACTCTTGCTTGAGGAAACTTACGTACATCTTAAGATGAAATCAAAAAATATATTAAGTTGACGAATTGGGATTAGTTGAAGTTGGTTCTGCAACTTCCCCAACCTCCCAATTCAGCCACCTCTCGAATCCAACTGCCTACCTTGTCCCATAAATACAAGGAGGATCCATGAGAGAGGGAGCTAGAAAGAAGGTTTTAAGCATTGTTACACTGGAGGAAAGTCCCAAGTCATTATGAAGAGAAGGAGCCCATGAATCGGTTACAGAAGCATCTTGACACGTCAGGTATACTTGTACTGATTTCATGCATCTTTGACAATAAAAAGGTGGAAATACCCTTCCTGTCCCAAATCGAATGTCTATTGGATTGTATGTTTGTTTGGTTTAATATCTAATTATATTTGATGTTAAATTGCTTTATAATTTCATCATATCTATTATAGTCAAGATATGCTAAGGAAGGTTTACTTTGTGTTGCAGGTTCATCAAGCGAAAGCTAGGACCAACCGTCGATAAAAGGTACATCTTTCGATATCTTGATCCATTTCATTTGTAATAACTATATGTAATGCAATGAATGTATTTACCTATCAACTCCGCCCAAGTTGGTAGTGTCTCTCCTCACTATAAGGTTTAAATCCTGAACAACAGACTATATGGCAACTTTTCTGAGGTGTGTGCTAGTTTCACTTGAGTAAAGTAGGGAATACTAGCAGATGTGCGTTGGTTTTCTACCCAAAGAGTAGCGCACATGTCAAAACATCAAGAGAAAAAAGGAATTTCTTAGTTGAAGAGAGTAGTTCCAGTCCATACATCATCTAGGTCAACCTAGCTCTTTAATCCAAGGTGTCCTTTTGTGTGATCGACAGCATAATGTGATCGCAAATGGAGAAGTGCATATTTGACCTATAACAGATGCCCCCTAATGTGTGAGGTCAGAGGGGAACGATGGCCGAAATACATTATAAGTCCAAGTCAAAGGAGGAGCAAGAAACTACAGAACCAAGTCAGAGAAACACCTGAAACAAAGATTAAGGTCAGTGATCAATTACAATATTGACATCATATAGATGTGTAGTATGAAAACAACATGATCTACAATACATAACTAGGAGATGTATATATCATGGCCACTGAAATACAAGCATGGATCCATGTCAAGATGAGATATCATAGCCATAACAACAAACTGGATCTATGTCTCATGAAGGGCCAAAATGAGTGAGGCTCAGTCTTGCGCAGCTTGGGGGATAACATAAATATGGTGATGCTATCATGGTCCCAAGGTCTTCATCCAAAATAACCCAAGGTACAAACACTAACCATGCGAATAGATGATCTAAAGTCGAATATGGGGGGTATCGTTTGATTACGTGTCATTGATGTATACCGTTAACAAATGCGAGGACTTCCATCGATAATGATAATGGGGTCCAAGGTACCTAGTACGATCCAACAAGTGTGAATAAGAGGACTTGAAGTCGAACACTTAAGGAACCCGTCGAAATAAGATACATTGATGTATTCTCATTATTCAACAATGAGGGAAATTACCACTGATGACTGCAATCCCCAAGGTACTAACCTAAACTCTAAACTTCATTCCCAAAGAAAAATGAGTTGAAGTCGATGGGAAGAAGTCCATTGGAAGGGAGGCCTTAATGTATCCTCCATCATCCAACACGAGGAACACTCACAAGTATGAGCTGATGTGGAGTAGGACAAGTAACAAGATGAAACAACCTGACACCAGGATGGATGACACATTAAGTCAAGGTAAACTGTAGAATGGCTGACACAGGTTGTATCCTTGAACAGTGAGCACGGCACAAAGTGACTTAGGCAGTTTTCAACATGAGGGGAAAATCATATAAATCTGCAATGTAGGAGACATAACAGACCGTCCATATGATTGGAAGAATAACCAATCGGGGGAGTTGACAACTCGGAGATCAGGTTCACCCTAAGGCCAAAAACTAAATCCCAACTGAAATGATAGACTCAAGTAGGTGATGTGTTCAAGGACATGACTAACGTAACTACCTTTGAAATTGATAAAGATGTGATATACCCTTCTTATCCCATATTCTTTTTGGTAAAAGAATGTCCTTCTTGATATTTTAATGAGTCCAAGAAAGAAAGACAACTCAATAAGTCCAACCATGTAAAAGTTTTAACCAGCCCATGGGAGGAAGACTCAGGACCTTCTTCATTGTTTACAGAGTTCAAAGAAGAGATAGACAAATACTTTATGGTACTGATCTTTGGATTTTAATATCCAGCCGAGATCTATTCTTGATCGCCTATGTTTTCAATTTTCAAGAGTCTAAAAAACTTAAACAATAACTCCAAACACCTACCCGTGGATTTCACATCGAGCTGGAGTAAATGAGTGCTCGCTTGGTGTTTTCATGTTTCAAGAGCCTGAAAAACCCTAAAGAAGGCTCGAAAAGTCCTTTTTTGTACAGTTAGTTTCCTCCCTCGAAAAAGTCTAAAACGATGAGAGAAGAACGCTTCTAGCCATGGATGACTAGAGTAGGCCTTTTTCGTAAATGATCCACAGAGGTCCGGAAAAGGGGTAAACTTATACCTAAGTGGATGCCGCTTCAATTCCTTTAACGAGTCTAAAATGAAAACTATACTCGGCAATCTTGTCATATTTAAAGAGTCAAACAAGAGCGTGAAAGAACTCTATAAAAATATTTTTCGTAAAGTTTTAACGAGCCCGAAAAATAAACTCATGACCTCCTTATTGTTTTTAATGAGCTCAAAGGAGATACATTAGAATGCTCATAACTTTCTTACTATTTTTAACGAGCTCGAAGTGAAGGTAGAAGAATGCTCGACGGTGGATCAATGTCCAAATGAATGGAAGACTGCATTATAGACTCTAGAAAAAATTCATCAAATGGAAGTATATCATCCCAAATAGAACGCATATCTAAACATTCAGATGGAGTCATCACTTGGTCAATTGTCAGGACCCAGTCCCTAGAAGGTAAGCATGAATTCAGAGGCTTCTTCTCAGTAGCAATTGGACTCAAGGAACAATATGCCACATAATTTGATTGTGACATGGTAGTGCCTACTGACGAGGGACATACTTGGTCTATAGTTGGGTAATAAGAGGGATCAACAAATGTAAGTTGATCGATAGTGACAATGCTTTTGTTGTGAGGAACATGCATCACACAAAAGAACGTAGACACCATAACCTGCATAGCATATACATAATCACACTTGAGGATCATATTAAAATCCGTAGGGTCCTTTAAAACCATAAAATCAAATAAGACTGGTTTTCCACTCAAAGTAACAGGTACCTAAGGGATGAATCCCAACGGTTCACTAGGTATTCTATCGAAGGTCAACGACCAATTAATAGCTATAACAAGTTTAGGGAAACCTAAATCTCTCCAAGCATAAGGGGATAAGATACTAATAGAGGCTCCTTCATCTACAATACATCGGTGAACCACATGGTTTCCGATATCAACCTTTATCTGGAAAGGTGAAGAAGAAGGAAGGCGAGCCCTAGTTAGACTATTCCAATCAAAGGAAATGATCCCAGAGCTTGGTAGGGGTTCACTTAGCATAGATGCAGTTCCCCCTTTTTCAGAAACATCAGAACTGGTAATATAGAAAACTTCCGGGACAGGTGTATCAGCCTCCGAAGGACTGATGGGATTGGTCGAATATTGCATCGATTCGATCACTTCACTCTCCGAAGAAAGAGTGGGGTTGACCAAAGATTGCATTGGTTCAACCACTTCATGAACCAAAGGTTGATCAGTCTGTTGGGAATCTATAGACAATTCAGGAGCAAAGGATCCTTCAGACATGGACCACACTCTCCGTACCTCTAGAATAACAGGGCACAAGTGAGTAAGGTGATATCCATTACAAATTTTACAAGGGAACTTTGGCTTGCATCCTATAACCTTAGACTCCTTAACAACAACAGTACTCTCAGCATGACTAGCATTGGTTGACAGCTTGCCCCCAGCATGACTTGCATTGGTTGGTTGCTCAGAAGCAAAATACTTTTGAACTAAGGACCACACTCTTTGCACTTCTGGAAGTACAGGGTGCAAATAGGTCAGTTGGTCTCCCTCACAAAACTTACAAGGGAACTTAAGCTTCTATTTATTAGGTTTGTCGACAATGTCAACCTTCTCAGCATGACTTGCAGTGGTTGATTCAGTGTCTCCAGTATGACTCACAGTAATTAGTGACTTGTCATTAGTATGACCAGCAGTGATCAATGACGTGTCCTCAACATGAGCAATAGTGATTGAAGACATGCTTTCAGTATGATTTGCAGTGACTGGAAGTTTTCTCCCAGCATGACCTCTAGAGGTTGGGTAGGTGCCCCCAGGTTGACCTTCATAGGCTGGGTGGGTGGGTTCAGTATGACTTACAGTGACTGAGTGTTTTCTCCCAACATGCCCACCATAGGTTAGGTAGGTGCCCCTAGCATGACCTTTAGAGGTTGGGTGGCGAGGTTCAGTATGATTTCTAGTGACTGAACGTTTTTTCCCAACATGACCACCAGATGTTGGGTAGGTGCCCCCAGCATGATCTTCATAGGCTAGGTGGCAAGGTTTAGTATCATTTCCAGTGACTGAACGAGTTATCCCAACATGACCACCAAAGGTTGGGTAGGTGCCCCCAGCATGAAATTCAGAGGCTGTGTGACTTTTCCCAACATGACCACCAGAGGTTGGGTAGGTGCCCCCAACATGACTTCGAGAGGCTGGGTGACTGCCCCCTTGCTTTGGCATCTTCTTCCTATTCTTCCTCCATCTATTCCTTTTAGACTGCTGGTTACTATTACTACTTTCACCACATGGGGTAGAAGGAGGAGGATAAGACGTTACTGGCGAAGAAGGCATAGGGTTTTGATGCTCTTGATGTGAGGTGCTTACTTGAGAAGCATCAGGAGCATGCAAGGCGTTCAGAGTGGAAAACAACCAAACCGGTATCCCTATAGTGAATCCGAGAAGATTCAAGGTAGCCATTAATGGAGTACCAATGTTCCCAATGAATGGAAAAGCACAAGGAGCCCCTTCAATAGGGGTCCCTTGATTGGTGCTCACTGGGATTCTTTCCATAGTTTTCGACTCAACAAACCATAAATCTCTAAGGCCAACTAAAAACAAGCAGCACAAAGAGCACACGCATTGTACAAAGGTTGTTGAAATCCAATAGATACCAGTAAAGGATCATTGGGTCTAGTAAGAGGAGGGTTGAAATGAGTACTGAACTCTCTAGAAGTTAGGTCCTCATCCTCGACAATATCAAAGACTTGTCGATCCGGGGTTCTGGGATGCAGTTCTCCAAGAAACTCTGTTTCACCCGTAAGTTCAAAAGAACCATAGGAATTTGTCCTCCGGCGTCACGGTGGTGGTGGAGGCTCCACAATGGGAGGAGGAAGGTTTTGCAACATCCGAGATCGACGAAGATGTTGGTCCTCCACAACTATAAAAAAAGTAAACTAAGTAAAAACCTAGTGGCCACTACAGCTAAGGAGAAAACAACATACCACTACAAAATTTCCTAAGTAATCAAACCAAGAAAACAGATGGAAAATACTCTCGGAAGCAAGTCTGGGATGACTAGGGCCCAAAACAGACTAAAAAAGTATCGATGGTCAGTTACATGGCTTCCTCTGGAGGTCCACTGGGTGCAAGAATTTGAATCACCAAACCGCCCTCCCAGGATTGCTTCCAAAGGTTTACCTTCCACGTCTATCTGAGGTGATGTTAGGAACTCGTGTCAACCCTTCTCTTTACTATGTTAGTATATTGTTGTTGGACGCATATGCTTTGTAAGTCATCCCGTAGTATTTGTTGATCCATAGTTTATATTAGCCCATACTATTGGATGCATATGCTTTGTAAGTTGTCCCATAGTATTATATGTCCCATGGTTTTGACCCATAGTATTGGGCATAGACTTAGTATATAAGTGTGTGTTGAGGTCATTGAAGGCACCATGAAGTTAATTGTATTGAGCTTGCTCAAAGGAGGTTTCCCCCTCAAAGTAGCCCGTGATCAATATAAAAGTGATTCTGAGTTCTATTATTTCTGATATCTCGTGTATTTGCATTAATTAATTATTGCAAGTTCTTCACATCTGGTATCAAAGCACTTTCTTGGGCTCGTTGGGTGGAATTTCTGCCAAATTTTTTTCTGCATCTGTTGCAAATTCGGATCTGGGGATAACCCCTATCCACTTAAATGTGGGAATTACTTGGGAATAAGCCCTAAAACTCATTGTGAGGAGTACCACAGGAACCCCAAAGTAGCTGGCCCATTGAGAGGACCTGCCAGTGAAAAGGGCAACGACCCCTACCTGATTGACTAGTTCCCACCCGTGAGGTAAAACAAGAGCTGTCGTTTGTGGAAAAGCAGTTATCAGTTTTACTTGAGCCGTGGAGTGAGGGGTACTACCCCAATACGCAAGCCGTCAGACAGCATTGGTTTCCGAGTGAACCCCCTGAACTGATAGGAAGCCGCACATACATGGGGTCCATATCTATTTTCAGCTGAACTGTTGCCGATCACTTCCGCTCTAGATCTAGCCATTTCAGATCTATTCTGAAAGTCGTTTCAAATCCATTCGTTGTTTCAGTCCGGTCGTTTTTCGATCCCTTCTACGCCATTACAGATCCATTTGTTTCGGATCCCTTTCGCGTCGCTATTGCCATTCCATTTCTGGAAAAAAAAAAAAAAAAAAAAAAAAAAAAAAAAGAGTATAAAATTATGTTTTCCGGCATCCCTGCAATCCCCTTCTGCATATTTCATTTTGAAGACCCTATCCCAAATTCCACTTCCCAAGACCAGAAATCCCACATTTGTCTATTTTTAGGGTTTGCCATAACTCCTTCAATTTTCACCCAAACGCCTTCAAATTTTGCCACCGTGTTCCTTTCCTAATTCTGCTTCTTTGTCCCTCTCTACCAAATTTTCTCATTCTTTCACCCCGCTTCTGAAATCCCCATTTTTTTCCTCCCTGTCCATCATAAAGTGTCCAAATCCTAGTCAAACCCCAATTACCACTCCTAGTTTTTCCCAAATCCAACTTTTCCTTTACTAAATAAGCTTTTGTTTGTGTTTTTCTATCCATTTCCAAACAAAAAAAAAAAAACTCTTGGGTGTGGTTGTCACCCACGTAGGAGCAAAAACCATGGAGGAAGCACTTGCAGCCATCCAAACCAAACTCCAAGATCTGGATGAAAAATTTCTCATCCTCCATCTTCATCATTCAGTGATGAACAATAACCGACAACCAGAATCTTTTGGATCCACCGGATTCTCTTCTTCCAACAATTTTCGTGGGCCGAAGCTTGATTTTCCCCACTTCAATGGTACTGATCTGAATGGATGGATATACTAAGCAAAAAAATATTTCAGTCTACATAATACTTTTGATGTCCAAAAAGTTCCACTTGCATCCTTTCATTTGGAACAGGAAACCCTTCAATGGTACCATTGGTACATCAAAGCTCATCCCGAGCCAAACTGGACAGATTTTTGCCAACTCATTTTGCCACGATTTGGTCCTAGTACTTTTGACGACTTCACAGGAGCACTCACTAAACTGCACCAAACTGGCATAGTAAGAGAGTATCAGAAAGAATTTGAGAAACTAGCTAATCACACAGAAGGATTGTCTGATGAATTCTACAGGAGTTGTTTTATCAGTGGTCTCAAGGATGAAATCTGCTCAGAGGTCAAAATGTTCTGTCCCAACACAATGATGGAAGTCCTAGGGTTGGCTAAGCTGGCCGAGGATAAGATTACAGCTCAACAACGCTCCAAACCCACCTTTGTTCCCTTCAGAAATATGGTTTTCCAACGACCTCCCATCACGCTTGCTCCTCAACCAACTCCTATCAAGCATTTGTCTGAAACAGAGATGCAAGCACGCTGAGAAAATGAGCTTTGTTATAATTGGGATGAGAAATTCACTCAGGGACATAGATGTGTTCAAATTAAGATCTATCTCTTGGATGTGGATTCTCCGCCTCCCTCGGAACTTGATGAAGAAGCTCCAGATATAGTAGATGATCAGGTCGACATTCAACACCCGCCTGTTGACACCCCATCTCAGGACGACCCACCCGAGATCTCTCTCCATGCTGTAACCAGCGTCACCACCCCAAAAACAATGCGAGTCATGGGATACTTCAAGAAGCTCCCTCTTACCATACTCATTGATTCTGGTAGCACTCATAACTTCATTGACCCTCGGATTGCCAAACAGGCTAATTGTTTTATCCATCCTTGCTCCAACTTTGAAGTCATGATTGCCAATGGAGGCACCTTACCTTGCAAGGGGAAGGGTCACAATGTGTGTATCTCTATGGAAGATTATAACCTGGGCTCTGACATGTTTTCCTTGTCCTTAGGCAGATGTGATGTGGTTTTGGGTGTTCAATGGTTATGCACACTTGGCCCCATCTTATGGGATTTTGCGGAACTTTGGATGCAGTTTTTAGTCAATGGGAACAACACAAATTAATGGGCTTACAACTAGGGTCTCTCTGTATCATCAGTTTGCATCGCCTAGAAAAAATCATTAAGAAGAATTGACATGGTGTCATCGCTCAGCTCCATTCCATTCAAATGCACCCATCAATGGTCTCCACTACTTCCTTGGATAGATATGTAGGTGTCTTTGCTGAACCAATGAGCTTGCCGCCTTCAAGAGACCTTTCCGGTAAGAATTTAGTCGCATCTACCTCTCAACAGGAACTGATGGCTATTTTGCATGCAGTACAGAAGTGGCATCCATACCTATTAGGGAATTATTTCTGCATCAAGACTGATCTCCAGAGTTTGGAAAATTTTCTGGAACAATGGGTCTCCTACCCAACACACCTGAACTGGGTTATCCACCTCATGGGTTATCCCTATGCGATCACTTACAAGAAGGGTAAGGACAATATGGTGGCAGATGCTCCTTCTCGCACAATTGATGACCCAGTTTCTCTTACAGCTCTTTCTCTGCTTGTTCCAAATTGGTTGCAATATGTTCAACAGGGCTATCTCTTCTATGAACTCCATGCTTCTTCATCAGCAGGGCACTCTAGGTTCTTCAAAATGAATGACCGGGAACAATGTAACGTCTTTTGGCAAGGACTGAAAATGACAATTCAACATATGGTGGCTGACTATGATACTTTCTAGGTCAACAAGGGTGAAACGACACTCCTTTTGGGATTGCTCAAACCCTTGCCCATCCCTACACAGCTTTGGCCAACTATTTCTATGGATTTCCTAGCAGCGCTCTGGTGGTACAATACCACATCTCAAAGGACACCATATGAAGCAGTCTATAGACAGACACCGCCAGTTCTTCTTCCATACACCCTTAGCAACTCCCCAGTTCAGGAAATTGACTCGTTTTTTTGCAACCGCGATCAGATTCTTCTCATTCTGCAGGACAATCTTCACATGGCCAGAATTCGCCTGAAACAACAAGCTGATCAGCACTGTTCTGAGCGCATTTTCCATGCAGCTAATAGGGTTCTTTTTCGTCTACAGCCTTCCAAGCAATCCTCCCTGACACTCCAAAGACGTCAGTGGCCCGAAATGCAACCCGAGGATGCTACTAGGGAACCACTCCTTCAGATTCTACAGCAATTTCTCCAACAAAATCTTTGAGGACAAAGCTTTTTCTAAGGAAGAGGGGATGTGAGGAACCCGTGTCAACCCTTCTCTTTACTATGTTAGTATATTGTTGTTGGACGCATATGCTTTGTAAGTTGTCCCGTAGTATTTGTTGATCCATAGTTTATATTAGCCCATAGTATTGAACGCTTATGCTTTGTAAGTCATCCCGTAGTATTATATGTCCCATGGTTTTGACCAATAGTATTGGGCATAGACTTAATATATAAGTGTGTGTTGAGGTCATTGAAGGCACCGTGAAGTTAATTGTATTGAGCTTGCTCAAAGGAGGTTTCCCCCTCGAAGTGGCCCGTGATCAATATAAAAGTAATTATGAGTTCTATTATTTCTAATATCTCGTGTATTTGCATTAATTAATTATTGCAGGTTCTTCACAGGTGAATTGGGAATAACCACCCACTCTACCTATGTAGAGCCCTGTTGGCCAGAAGAACTGTCTTAGGCCAACTTAAAGAAAAACAGTCCACACACTTGACTTAGCACAGTCTTATATGTGTTTGGAGTAACTGTTTCTCACAAGATTTAGGCCCTGCTTCCTGTGTGTTGTGCTCTCAAAAGATAGAGAGTCTCTTGAAGTGAGTGTGTCTCAGTTTAAGGCTATCTGCTAACAAACTAGGAAAACTTAAGCTAACAAATATCTAATCCTAAGGATTAACTAACACTAAAAATCAAAAGTTAATAGCTCCTAATGTTATCCTATGATAAAGTAAATGTTAATGATATATTTAACATGTTAGCTTCCTATCTCGGCCAAGAGCATAGATTGATTTATTTGACTAAAAGTTCGAAAGAAAGAAAGTATTCACTAGTTACAGACCAGTAAGGAAATACCAAGCTATAAAAGTGAATTTAAATTATCTCACAATGGATTAAACAAATCTATTGTAAGTAATTGTATACATGAATTCCAAACTAGAGTCAAAATTAACTAACAAGATATATCATTCTGAAACATGAAAGTATAATCAATACTAATTTGCAATTGAAACAAATTCAACCTGCAAGTCAGATATTTACAAAAGTTGATTCATAAACCATTGACATCATGAAAAAGTTCTTTAACATCAATATGGGGATAAATCACTTATGTTTCAAATGAGTATAAGCATTCAAATTTCCTGTAAAGTATTCCACATACAATATGAATATATTTATATATGAAGATCAAAATAACAAAAGAGAGATAAACCACATAGTATAGATATCTAAAACTTAGCTATGGTTTTAGTATTCTGGCACACTTGATATTCTTCAGAAGAAGTTCAGAGAAAATCTAAGTACACAAAATAAAATGATGTTGTATAATATCGGCTCTCTCATGTATTAGAAATCGAACCCTTGTTCCAAGTTTTGAAATTGTTTATATAGAAAAACATCAAACTTCGAACTCCCTATAAGTCCTAACTTCATGTAACCATGTGGATCCCTATCCGAATATACAATAACATAAATATCCCTTGACTTTGTTTTTGTTACAATTCTAATGCATGACATTTAGTGACACCTGGAATGGAATAACACAACAAATGACTAATAACTTACTGGATAAAATCCAGTATCAGTATTCTCGGGCACGAGATATCCTTGCATTAATAATATCATAAAATATAGATGTGCAAAATTGGAAATGCAATGCCAGCAATGTAAAGGAAATGGTTGCACGTTCATAGCATCTCGGATAGGTAATCTTCAACAAAACGAACTCCAAAAATGCAACAACAGGATCAATCTCCAGCTCATATATTTCACGACACTTGGAATTCACAAGCCAAATTAGTTAGCAAATCATGAACAAATACAAATGAATGATAAATACAAATTCATAATAAATAGGATGCCTGCAGAATTTTAATTATGCAGGTATCCTTATAAAACAACTCTGTATTAAAGTAAAATCTGAACGTGTTTGCTATCCTATAATAACCGAATTTTGTATCACCTGTACATTCAAGCAAAACCTCAAAACAAAAATGAATTCTATATTTAAAAGCATCAATTTTTTGGAGATGATTCAACGGAGACTCGAACCGGAACAACTCTCCTAGCTTCGTTTAGTTTGGCTTTAAACCTCACAGCCCTCATTTTTGCAATTCTCTTTTGTTTGGCTAATTTTTTATTCTTTGACAGAAGGTTCTTACCATAAGCTTTATACTTAAGCTTCTTTTCCTTTAAGAGATTCCATTTATCGACCCAAGCAGTCAATTTGGCTTTCAAGCTCGCAATCTCTTCCATGGCGAATGCATTGACAACTTGAGCTTCCTTTAGATCGGTTTCCAAAGATTATATGACCTGAGCAAAAGGTATTTGAACAAATTGTTGTGTTGGTTCCATGTTTGGTTCTTCTACATCTCCCAACCCTTTACGTAGCTCCTGATTCACTTCTTGCTCTACATTGGGCATTGGGTTTGATCATTGAACACTCACGCCCTCATGTTCAGATGCCGATACATACTTGAGGTCTAGGATCGTAGGACCAATTGGAGTTTGATTTGGCCGAGACTCGATAGAATCACTCAGTTCAACCACAGGGGTATCCCCTGCAACCAAATCCATATTCGCAAAGAGTGTGGCAGTCATGCTACGAGTGGTTCGTCAAATTGCCTAATCACTAATCACCTTACTAACTTCTTGATCGACCGGTTTGTGACCGACGTTTGGCTATGGATGTAGTAGGGTATCATTTGGACAGGGAGGAATAATCACAGGATGACTCGTTTAGGGCTGAGGGTCATCAAAGGGTATCTCAGGGTTTATCTAAGACTCGACCTTAAGGCCACCATCACTTGGGATTTTTCCGGGCTCAAGTACCTCGTGGTCTGGATCGTTTTGAGGACCAAGTTCTTCTAACTAAAGATCATCTAATTCTATCCCAATATGCCTTCTCCTGGTTCTAGACCTCCATCGGGGCCACTCATCATTTTCCCCAAAATTGTTACGAGCAAGAAATGATTCCCAAGAATCTCCCAGTTCTCCCAATCAGTAGGAAACGAGTATCTTAATAATCCCATGATGAAACAAACTCCATTCCTTATCTCCCACATTACCCTAATAAGTGTTGGCCATCTTATGCAAACTATTGAGGAAGTAATACGACATATTCACGGGATGCCCTTTAAAAACCATTAATAGCCAAAGATGATAAAACTGAGTCTGAGACAATCGTCCATCGTAGCTGACATACCTAATAATAAGCCTGAGCATAGCACGCCACTTCTTCTTCAGCAGTCGAGACGGGAAACCAGACTTATATTCAACTCGTCGGTTAGCTGGAGTCAAAAAATCCTTCCAGTCATCACTCCTCAAATGCTTACCCTTATACCAACATTCTCCTTCCATTGGAAAACCTATAGCCCGAGAGACGAATTCCTCTGACAATTCCAACACAATATCTCATACCTGTGCTCTCATACCATCAAATGAAGTTGTGAATGCCCTGAAGACCATTAAATTAAAACCAGAGAACCTCTGCAGAAACCCTGACCATCTTGACCTTACCACCATTTCACGACATTCGGGAGCAACGTCCAAGTATTCATCACCAATGAGCTCGAACCTAGATATGGGAGCCATAGTAACGATCACACAAACTCAGGGATCTTCAAAACCCTAACTGAGAAATGAAACAAGCTCATCCTTAGCCCATGCAGGTTTATCAAAGCCCCAACGACTTCATTCCACCAGGGTACTATGAATACTCATGCGCAGTCATGGAATGGAGGGTCATGAGGTCTTCGAATTGGTAAGGGTTATCAGAACTCACAGAGGGCTTATGGTGCAATAATGTCTCTCAGAAAAAATAAAAAATGACAAGCGAGTGATTGTTAGATGTGACATTTGCCTCATGTGAATCAACAGATGGAAAAACAATTTGGTTAGGCAAATATCAAACCTTTAATCCCCATGATAATTTCAATGTTAACCGACACATCCTCATATCAATGCAATGCTAAGGTATAACCAAGTTTCAAATCTTCAAAGTATAAGTCAATGGTTACCACCACGTAATCTTCTACCACTTCATATCATTACTACCAAGATTTCATAATGCAAGATGGTATCGATTTAATTAAAATTAGGGTTATCATTGTAATGATGAGAAAATATTAATAAATGTAACCAAAACCAATACTATCCTTTGGAGATCATTTTAATCACTAATGATCAAATTATGATATTTATCTCACCTCCAAGCATTATTAAAAATTTCATAATCCCATAGATTTTATCTCATCATAGAATTGAAAGTTCCCATATGGGGATGAGTATATAAAGATGGTGAAATTGTGATATTAATATAAGATGAGTTTTTACCCTCATAATTGTTATAATGAGAATGACCTTTTGAAAGTGGAAGATTTCATTAGACCAAGCATATGAATTGAAAAACAGCAATCCACATCACAGTTGGCATTTGTTGTCGAATGCTAACTTCGACACATTCTTGGCTAGTCTTTGCAGTTGATACAACTTCGACAAGTTTTGACGCAATAAGACTTCGACAAACTTTGCACCTTCGACATGTTCATTGACCTCACAATTCGCGACATCGGCATACAATCTTGACATGCTACCAATGACTGTCGAACCTCGAAAGACTGTCTTTATGTCTTCTAGTCGACTGTAATGATTGAACAGTTGAACTGCTCTAACTTCTTCTTTGTAACTGAATGTAACGGGCAGGCACCCAAGCGTCTCAGATTTCTTTATAAGCATGTAAACTATTGTAATATACAGCTAATCGGAGCCAATCGGATTTTATCAGATCTTCATCTTGATTAATCTAGAATAATTCACATTCTTGCATATTGTCTGTGTGTACTTGTGTATTGCATTTTGCTCTTTCTGTTTATTAAGCTTCCGCCATAACAGAGCCGACTCATTTAGTCGAACTATTGTCCCCCTCGTGCTTCATGGACATGACATGGATCATTGGTATCAGAGCGTACTCAGTTTTCTTGCTTAAGTTCTGCGTATACACTTCTTTCGAAGTTACCTGACTTATGCCGGTTCAAACTCGCTCACAATCTCAGCAATCCAAGCAGACGCGATCTCTAGATATGACAAAAGAAACAAATGATAGACATGCAGCTGACTAGACAGCACAGCTTATTGAGCAAGCTCTGGCTCGACAACGAACTGAAATGTTTTCCCAGTTCAATGAGATTCTCTTGCGATTCGCCTCGACATCCGAAGGATCCTTGACGAAAACTCACTCCGATAAAATCAGCCCCTTCAAAGTACAAATGAATCTCGACATACCGAATCTTGAAGGAAAGATTGACGTGGAATCCGTTGACAATTGTGTGCAACAATTGGAATCCTATTACGCCGTAAATCAACTCTCCGAAGCTGAAAAAGTCACCAGGTATTCTTCCTCGAGGAGTGCCTCAGGGATGTCCTGATCTCTTATCATGCGATATATGTCTCCCCATTTGACTTCTGGAGGAATGCCTATGGTACACTTGGTGTCTTCATATAGATTTTTTACTCTCGGGTGGACTGATTATGTTTCGGTTGCCTTCGACTTTCTTTTTCCACCTTTAGGCATTTTGATTTAGACCCTGTCCAATAATCATGCATACGTATATAAGATATTTTCATAATGCAAAAAAAATTTACTGGACTATCATCTGAAAATAAACAATGTCTCTAAAGATATAGCAGTGAGCATAATAAGTGCACTCTCATGATAACAAAAAAGAAACAGGGTAGGGGCACCAGTGTCCCTCTCACATGGGTAGACGAGACTGAATTCACTTTCACATTACTAATGATTTTCGAGACGGGGTAGGAGCATGTCACGGATTCTCTTAACGACTACTCAATGAGTGAGCAAGGTCCTAAAGACTTCTATGTTTATATGAAATCAAGTTAGGTGCGTTCAGTTGGGTATGGGCATAGGTCATCTCTAGCCGAGGTCAGACTGAAAATTTGGCAAAGGCTAGGATAAAACGAACAGAACGATGAGCATATCATTCATTTCAATGAGGAATACCCACTGCAATTGAGTCTATGAGGTCTGAAAGGGTACTAACCTACTAGAAGATGATCGTTATGTGGATGTTGACGCTACTACGGAACCGGCGAGCTTGGAGCAGGTGCTTTGTAATTTCAAACAAAAATGGGAAATAGCCTTCTAACCAATGGAAACAATGAAAATTTTCAACGGGGTTTATATCCTATATAAAGGATTTTGACGCGTGCGAGCCATTAATAGGGTAGATGTGAAAATAAAACAGGGTTAATGGGCATACGGACGGGGTCAAATCAACACATTCGGTATTTAAGAGTGACCTCCAAAATCGAAAAGAATGGGCCAACTTCTCCGACCGTTGTGGGGAAATTATCCGAGTTCTTTCGCAAAAGGCGAGCGTGAAGTTGCAGAAAAGTTGTGGGAGTTACTCCACCATTGCAGGAAAGTTACTTGAAATATTCCACCCATGTCTAACTTGTTCATTCCTTTTCGCCGTTAAGGAATATTTGCGCGAGTTCTTCCACAGTTGTGGAAAAATTAGGTGGGAAAAGACTCCATAAAGCTAGCGCAGCTTTCTCTCGAACGGTGAAGTTCAACCAAACCTTTCACCCATTGCGGCAAAACTCAGCGAGTTTATCCAAAAAGTGAAGCTTCAAATCCTGAGCAAAGTGATCCGTCGTTTCGGCAAAGTTGTCCAAGTTCTTCCATTGTTTCGGAAGGGCTTGGTGAGTTCTTCCGTTGTTTTGGAAAGGCTTGGCGAGTTATTCCGTTGTTTCGGAAAGGCTTGGTGAGTTCTTCCGCCGATACTTTTACTTAGCCAAATTTTCTCGCCGTTTTGGAAGATTTGGATGAGTTCTTCCGCTGTTGTGGCTTAAAATCATGAGTTTTTCTTGGGACAAAACAAACAAACAAAAAACAGACTCAAAGTAATCAAGCAAAGGTTTTCTCAAGAAGAACTAAGTAAGGAAAAGGTTCTAATGGCCTTTAGGCTCCTAATCAAACGTTCTCTTCAAAAGTAAAGGAGGGGCCCCAAATTTTTTCGAATATTAGGGAGGGTGTTGTAGCAACAAAAAGACCATTACCCACCCTGATTATGCAGGAACAACCAGAAATCATGTCTTCAGTCCCACACAAGAAGAAACAGAGTGCGACGAGACCTCCCAACTCTGGGTGAGAGAAAAAGAAGGCCACCCGGGCATCCACCAGGAACACAAAAGCCGTCGCAGGGCCCTCATCCACTGAAGCTATGCAGGAGGGATATGACGGTCCCATGCTTTCAGATTATGTTCCACCCCATCAGACTAGGGCGCCCACGCTGAGGATAAACAAGAACAAAAAATACGCCATCGCAGTCGCACCGGTGCCCCCAGGAGTTCCGAAAACCGAGGACATTACCACGAAGATAAAGAGGTTACAATACACTGACCACAACCTGGCCAAGTTTAAGGAATATGTGGAAGCTTATGAAGATGTTCCCCACGCAGGAGGGCCGACTATGAAGGAACCAAAGAAATGGGTACTGGGATTGGTGCGATCAGGGTTGCTTGGCATCACCCTCCTACCGCACTTTGGGTTCCTGGAGCAGGTTAACGCATGTGTCAAACAACTCCTCGCATGCTTCCATGATAGATCCCTGTGGCTGCACGAGAGAATCCCAGTTACAGTCGACCTCATTTCCAAAGTCACCGGCCTACCTCAAGAAGGGGTTGACCTGTCACATTTTTTCCAGGCTAAGGATAATGACAAGGAAGGGGCTGAACAGTTGGCCATAAAGTACGGAGTAGAGAAAGATTCCCGAAGCTACCTGATCCACACAATTAACAACTAGGTAGTTCGAGTCGCAGCAAAGATACTCATAGTCAAAGTAACAAGGAAAAAACAACTGCTGCAATGTAATTCAGGGGTCCTTGTAGCGGCGGAACGATGTGCCGCAGGAGAACAAATGAACTAGGATTAGTTCCTACTACATGAATTAACCGAGGATGCATATGACGCTCAGAAACATGGACGGCCATTTACATACTCGTGGTTACTCCTCCTCATTTCCTTAAAAGCATGGAGGGAACCAGACGGCTACCAAGGGGTATACCTTAGGGAACCACGGGTGTGAGACGGTGTGAGGTACCAGAACTTATGGGCGACCACTGACAAGGAGCGACATCAGGAAAATGCTATCCAGTTTTATATTTGGCTAGAAAGGATTCAGATGGATGCACTGATGATACAACAGATCACACTGCAAGCTGTGACGAAGTATCAATCAATCTCCTAGGTATCTATCGAAACACACACGATTTATCTTCGGGCCCACACAGATCCAACCAAACAATGGGTGAGAACACAGTACAAGCTCATTGAAGTCGAGCTTGACAACATCATTTCCCATTATCCAGAAGCATGGAAGGTTCCTGCATATCCAAAGGACATTGCACAGGCACAGGCAGCAGGACAAAAAGACCCAGCCAAGGAAGATGAAGCTTTAGCTAACGAGAAGGAGGATGCAGAACAGGAGACTGATGCAAAGGACCAAACGGTAGAATCTGGTCATGACGGGACCTCAACAGCCAACACCTCAACAGATTCAAAGCTTGACCTCCAGCAGGAAGAATGAAGGATGAAGAACAGAATGGACCATGACGACAGTAGTACATAGGATGGGCTCACTACGCAGCAGGCCGATAGTCTGTTGGACAGTATTACACAGATCGTAGAGCGTAACAGCCAAAAGGTTACACAGCATTCCCCAGACAATTTCCAGTACATAGGCAAATTGTTAAACACGGTGGCAAATACAATAATCAACATCAAGGTACCACATGGAGACATCGAGCAAAACCTTCTGAACCCCAGAGTTGAGGTAGATGTGGGCACCCAGCAATGCATCGTCCAGGTCAAAACCCATGCCTTCCTAACAAGAGATGATACCTTGGACATCGCGATTCGGAAGGCTGATTTGGCAATGGTTGATTTCAACTTGCTCCAAATGTTGACACTACACCAAGTCCAAGCAGCAGCAAGCGTAGAGATCCGTGACCGCGAGGCTACAATGCACAACAAAATGGTCGAGTACATGAAGCAACTACAACACAGTGAGATAAAAGCAGAGCACCTTGTTATCTCCTCAAATAAACATACACTAGTTGTTTTTTCTAGGTGATAGGAAGTCTTTCAAATTTTCATTTTCATATGCATTTTAGGTTCTTTTTCAAGAGTTTGAAGTATGTAATAAAGTTTGAAATAGCATTTGATGTTACTTTTTCTCCTAAAAGAATTTTCGGGTTTCGGTAGCTTAGGCAGACATGGCAATTGTTCATTAGCTACCAAAAACCCAACTTTCGGCAACTTATAGCGTAAAGGAAAAATTACTCAAAGCTACCGAAAGGACATTTTCACCACTTTTTTGGCAGCACTCGTGTTCAAATGCAAATTCATTCCAACTACCAAAAGAGAAAAAGAACTTCACTTGTCATCAAGAAAGCTGAGACAAAATACATTTTTTCCATTTTGAAGATTAGTTTCAAAACAGAGCTTTCGGTGGCTTAGGCAGGCTTTCACAGTTGTTCTTAGCCACCGAAAGCAGAGCTTTCGGTGGCTTGCGGGTTCGAATTTTGGCTCTTTAGCCACCGAAAGTGCAGAACAGGGCAGAGAGGCATTATTTTGGCCCAGATCACGGTTTTTGCTTCCAAATGGTGAGAGGATGGTTTTTATTAAAAGATAATAATTAAAGGCATATGTATCATCTTTCTGTTTCAACTTTGTGGCGGCAGAGAAGGGAAAAAGATCAAATGGATTTTCTATTTTTTGGTCAAGATACTCTCCAGCTTGTCAAAGGAATATTTTAAATGCCTTGTCATCGTCTTGAATGTTTTTGAGTATCTCAAAGATTGCTGCAGTTGTCGAAGATATGAAGACTATCAAGATGGAGGCGAGGATATCTGCTGCAAAAATGGTGTTTTTACTATGCAAAGTCATCATTTTAAAATGATGATTCTAAGCGACTGGAGAATCATTCTGTGAAACGGGAGGAGTATTTTGTGCCTAACACCTCAGATAACAATAACCTCTCTTAGTTTTCCTACATTTATCACAGATTGGGAGAGTCAAATCCATCTCTGAGCCCCATTTTTCAGCAATTTGGCCAAATTAATGGCGTTTTTACTGTGAAGAGTCATCATTTTAAAATGATGATTCTAAGGGCCTAGAGAATCATTCTGTGAAACGGGCGGAGGATGTTTTTCCTGACACGTCAAAGAACAATAAAATCTCTCATTTTTCCTACAGGTGTCACAGATTGGGAGAATAAAATCCATCTCTGAGCCCCATTTTTCAGCAGTTTGGCCAAATTAAAGAAGATTTTTCCCTAGTTTATTGAAAACGGTTTTGATTTTCTATCTTTAGTAAATTCGATCCAGCTTCTTAGGATCTGGGAAGATGTTGTAAAAGCTATAAGGCCTAGAACTTGACAGCAAGTAAAGGTTCGATTTTGGAGACTCTACTTTACTATATTTTGTGAAGAAGACACTAGCTTTTATATATTGAGATGCAAGCTTCTTTCACTGTTATTAATCAGACTTCTCTTTTTCATACTCATTCTATGCTTATGAGTTGAATTATATTCTTAGCTACGTTTACATAATCCATTGGTGACTGTCATATTACCTACTGATTTGTAAGAAAGGATCATAAGTATCTATTACTGGTTTTATTGATCCATCATATATATTGTCAAATATATCTATTCTGGTTAATAAAGTTAGCTTCTTCGTTCATCTTGATAAACTTACCTATCTGATTATAGCTTTTGAAAGCCTTGTAACCCTTGATATGCCTATATTGTTTTGAGTACAAATTCACTGAGTTAGTCATTCCATTTTGATCCGATTATCCACCCATCATTGAAAAAAATAGTTAAGTTACCAGGCTCCTTTGACCTACAGCCTAGAAGGACTCCTGGAGTGCTAACACACCTTCAGGCCAAACACACTACAACACTCGCAGCGAAAGTGAAAGCGGTCGAAGAGAAGGATCGATTAGAAAAAACCCTGGCAGAGAAAGAGCAGGTTATCCAGGAGCAGACTATCACACTTACTACGAAAGAAAAGATTGTCGAAGACAGGACAAGGTTAGAATGAGCACTTGCAAAAGCATGCGAGCATGCAGCACTAGATCCATACATTGACCCGGAAGCTCAGGTTGTGATGTTAGGAGTCACCATCACCTAGCTCCGGAAGGAAAATGCGGAGCTTCAGACCAGGGTCACACCAAGCAATCCACCAGCACAAGTCCATAGTAGACAAACGGTGATAGAAGAAGCAGCAGTAGAGATCCAAGAAATGGAACAAACGGCACAATAAGTGGCAGTAAGCCTTACAGAGTTCTAGGATAGATTGGGTGACGACGACCAGTTAGCTCCACTAAATAAAATGCTTTGCGAAGCTGAAGAACAGTTGGAAACATCTAAAGGATCACTTAAGGCGATGCCCACAATAATGCGGATGGCAAAGACTGCGGAACTACAGAGTATCAAGCAACGAGTAGAAAAAGCCGATGAAAGGAAACAACGTTGAGAAGTACATTTGAATGAGCTTCAAGAAAAGGCTAAAGCACTCATTGCAAGAATAGTTCCAGAGATGAAACAGGTACAAGAGCAGTTACAAGAGGTGCGACAGAAGGTATGTGACCACCCAACGGAGCAGCAAGTAACAGAAAGTACACAGCTCTGCGCATCAGCAAAAGAAATAGTCAACCAGATCTGGATCGCCTATGATGACTTTCAATAACAGTACAACAAACCAGCAGCGTCCAGCTGAGGTGGCTGGGGACAAGCCACAAGTTTGTTTTGGGGGATTGTTGGCACGGGATAGATCTACAAGAAGCGCGAAAGCTGACAAGTGCGAAAGAGTCATTTCGCGGAAAAAGGACCTTTCTCCACTTTTTGCAGAAGCATAAGAGTTGTTAAATTAGTTGAGTCGGTCATGTGGACCATTTTGTAATAGGAGAAAAACATATAAATAAAGCAAGATTGTAATCCTAAGGGCATCGAAGTTTTGGAGATTAATCCTATTTTTTGGATTCGGTTGTATCTATGATAGAATGACTTGACGGTTTCTCCGAGGTTTGTTCCACATGTTTTGATGAATGAATGAAGATGTTCAGTTATGAATTTTGTTGTTGTGCAATGATGCAATGATAAATGATAGGTTATTTGAATGCTTTTTGTTGATTAATGCGAATATGTGTTGTTATTGATTATGGCAAGTATGTGGTTGAATATGTTATGAATGTATGTGAATGATTGGTTAATAGACTAGTGTAAGTGTTGTAATATCTAATTAATATGCACATATCCTCTTCACAACTGCAGAAGCTTGGTTCATGCAGCACCCTTATCCGCCTCGGGTGAGACCTCACCTGCTTCACAGGTGTTGCTGGGAAGGGTAACTCCTTTCTGGGCCGATGTATAAGGGGTTGTTGGTGTTGTTGATGACAGTGTGAACCCCTATCAAGAGGAGTTGAGTCAACATGCATCCTCACCCAAGCATAGTGGAGATGCCTCTATACCGTCATGTTTGCAATGACGGGTGGAATTTCAAGCCCCCTTCTCTTCCAAATCAAGGGACTGATTGGGGACCCCGTGTATCAGATCCCATAGTAAATCCATCCATTTGTTATGTCTCTTCCAGAGTTAGACCCGAACCTCAAAAATCTATAGACATTCTTGAGAAACCTGAAGACGCTAAGTACCCATCTCATGAACCGCCCCTTCCTAAAAATACCAAAGGGAAATAAGTGATGGGCATGATGAATATTGTTATTGGTGGTTTTAATGGAAGTGGTGGCATGGAAATGATCAACGAGCCCCAGCCTAGACAAATATTTATTTCGAATATCTCCACCCATAAGTCTTGTGATTATGTGTTTTAAATCAGCTATTGTTATTTTTTTTGCTTAACATAGAAATATGTAGTGAGTCTCAGTCAGGTCTGGAATTTCAGCATGTATCTAGGAACTGCTTGATACTATTGTTTTACATTTAATGTTTTGTTATGATGGACATGATAGCTACAACATGGATGTTTAAGAATGGTTCTATTTTTTGCTTAATCATATGAGAACACTTTGAAAAACGTTTCAGTTATGCATCAAATTGTTGTATATGTGTTTTATGGACTATGGTGGGAACAATTGTGTTACATAGTTGTGATGCATTTATATATGTGTGGGATGTGGAACAAATGGTTATGTGGGAAATATTTGCTATTATTTTGGGTTCAAATGATGATAAATGTATGAGTCTGATGTGGAAAAGAGTAGATATGGGAGCTACAAGGAGTATTATGTTGAGTCCTCGGGATTTCATCTCCCAAGAGACAACTAATGGAAAATCCCCCCCTGTTCGACCTTGATTGACAATTATGTTTCAAAATCTATTTGATCAGAGTCACCTTTGTCTCTCCTTGTGTTTGTTATTGAGGTCATTAGTCTTGTAGTGGTTGATCTATGTCGTCACTTTTCAACAGTTAATTACTCTTCAAACTAATTACTCGAATATGGTTGGCTTCTAACTACCTCGGTAATAAGCTACTTAATGGCAAGGAGAAGGTTCCAATTATCACCCTCGCTATGGTATGCTTTTAGCAAGTTTCGTAGCCTATTTAGTCAATTTTTTCAGCTGCACTTGTATGTTAGGGCCTAATTGTTCTGTTGACAAAAAAAATTATGATTAAATGTCAAAACAAGAGGTTAAGTACTAGTATTATCTGCTTGAGGTATATCTTATTGTTTGTTTATTGATGTAAGAGGTTTTATTTATTCGTCATTAGCTTGTCTAATTGACTGCTTGATTGCAAAGGATAATACCATCTCTCAAAAGTATTCATCAAGGATTTTTGTAGCTTTGTCAATTGTTGAGTTCATTTGTATGTTGTTTACATGACGTCTAAGCATTCTCAAAAACACTATTTGTTCGTTCCAGGACACATTTCTAGTCCAAGATTTTGTAGGGACTTGAAAGAACATTATGGTTGTTACTCTAGTGTATAAATGAAAATGACTATCTTTAATAAGAAGTGATGCTTTCTACATACTCAAATTTATTTGTTTACCAACTCATGTTCCATACTCTTTTACATTTGTATCTTATGTTGGATTACTTTTCAAGTGTTTCCTTTGTCTTAATTGTTGCTAAAAATATAACAATAAAAAAATAATGATGTTTGTTATTTCAGCTAAATTCATAGTGTGGTAGTTTTTCCATGGTTATGTGTTGTTGTAATACCATTTTATTATGCATTCAAAGTCATACACATGTTAGTGAACACATCTGATATAAAAGGAAAGAATGTTAATATGATTATGCCACATAACTTGCCATCATATATCATGGGACCTTTTTGTTAATATATGTCAATTTGATTGCTTAATGTTTATTATAACATAAGTGGTTTGTTTCCACATTTCTTTATTACTTCTTGTTCTCACACTAGATATCAAGAAGGTTGTGAGTGTGTTACTTTAGGCTATAAAATCAAGGTTACATTCCTGCCTCTTCTTGGTTTAACCAACAAAGAGGTTGAGAATATGATGTGAGAGCTTCTAATATCATGTGTCAACAATTTAAACTTAAAAACCCTGTCAACAAATTTGAATGAGCTAAAAGAAAAATTAACAACATAAAAAGTACACAACCATAAAAATTTAAAATATATATATGTCCCACATCAACGCATCCTCTTCAAAAGTGTATTTCTGGTTTTTCAATTTATGTAAGCAGTAAAAAAAATTTACATGTACACAAAAAGTAAAAAAATGTGATTTAATCATTCGGTGGTCAGTTTCAAAAATTAATAAAAAATAAAAATTCCCAAAATAAATTAAAAAAAATGTAAGTCCAAATAAATTCTATGTGCATCATGTTCATGTATCTTTTTTTTTAAAGTATACATTTAGCATTAAATTATTTTACGTGCACATGAGCCACTAGTTAACTTTTTCCTAAAATTTGAAAGGACAAACATTTCAATAAATACAATTTTGACACATTAAATTATATTTTTTTTTAAATGTCAATGGAAAGAGGACATATTTCCTTACAATTTGTTCTTTTATTGCATGCGAAATTCACAAGGCATGGATCATTTTTTAGGGCTTTGATTTAATAAATGAGTAAAATATTGAATTTTCACTATCACTTTTGGCCAAAAATTGTTACCCATTTTCATGGATTTACATGTATACATCTCATGTCTTGAATAGAACAGGAAATGAAGTTCCCAAGTTGGAGGACTGTCGTGTCTTGCAAGAATTCAGGGATGTGTTTCTTGATGAAGTGCCAAGAATTCCTTCCAATAGGGATATTGATTTCATAATGTATCTTGTACCAGGAGCTGCACTAATGTTTAGGACACCTTACAAAATGAGTACACCAAAATTGCTAGAGCTGAAAATGCAATTGCAACAATTGTTGGAAAAGAAGTACAATCGATCAAGTGTGTCTCCATAGGGAGAACTCATGATATTTATGAAAAATAAATATGGAACACTCATTTTATGTAATGATTACTGGAAACTGAACAAAGTTACAATAAAGAATAAGTACCCATTGCCTCGAATTAATGATCTCTTTGATCAAATGAAAGGAGAAAATTTATTTTCAAATATTTATTTGAGATCTAGCTACTATCAAATCAAAATAAGGGAAAAAGATACCCACAAGACAATCTTTAGAACAAGGTATAGACACTATGAGTTTGTGGTGGTGCCATTTGATCTCACTAATGCACCGACTACATTCATGTGTCTCATGAACATTGTTTTCAATAAGTATTTGGACATGAGTTTCAAGTGCTAAGAGAGCATAGGTTGTATGCAAAGTTAAACAAATGTGACTTCTATCCAAATCAAATTCATTATTTGGGACACATTATTTCATAGAATGGAATATCCGTGGATCCAAGAAATATTAGGCCATTATGAATTGGCCAACTTCAAAAAATGTGATAGATGTCAGATCCTTTTTTAGTATTGCTGGTTTTTATATAAGTTTTATTGAAAGATGTTCTAAGCTTGCACACCCAATCATTTATTTGCAAAAAAATAGAATAAAATTTGAGTGGCCACAAAAATGTGAAGAAATATTCTAGTTATTGAAGAAGCTTCATGCAAGTACTCCAATTTTTACAATTGCAAACCCTGGAAAGGATTTTGTGTTGTGTACCAATGTATGTAAACAGAGAATTGGATGATTTCTTGTGAAAGACAATCATGTGGTATGTTATGAGTCAAGAAAACTAAAAAACTATGAAAATGATTGTTACCCATGATTTATAGCTTGCTTCCATAGTGCATGCTTTGAAAATGTGGAGTCACTATTTGATGGAAATGAAATTTGAGCTTAGAACAAACCATTGTAGTCTCAAACATGTATTTAAAAAACCAACACTAAATGCATGATGAGCTAGATGGATGGAATTTTTATATGAGTTTTATTTTGAGATCAAACACATAAAGGTGAAATAAAACAAAGTGGTTGATGCACTTAACAAAAAAATGCATGCAATGCATGTGGCATCCATTAGCATTTGCCAATCAAATTTGAGGCAAAAGATTATTTCAAGAATATGTATGAAGGATATCAACTGCAGGATGATGGAATTCTTTCTTATAAAAATAGAATATATATTCTCAATGTGACGCATTTGAGGAGAAATCTTATGAATGAAATCCATAAAATTCCATATTTTAGTCACCCAAGATACTAGAAAACAATTGCTATCAAACAAGCAATATTTTTTATCGGGAATGAAAAAAGACATTCTTGATTATATTTCTAAATGTATGAAATGTCAGCAAGTGAAGGTTGAGGATTAACAACTATCAGGTTTATTACAGTCGTTTCCAATTCCAGAATGGAAATGAGGAGTGGTAACTATGAATTTTATTACCGGATTGCCAACCACTTCAAGAAAGCATGATTCCATCATGATTATGGTGGATAAATTGTCTAAGGAAACACATTTTATTCTAGTTAAATCTATTTATAAAGCTGATGAGATAGAAAGAATATTCATGAAAGAAATATTCAAATTGCATGGATTACCCAAAGCAATTGTATTCAAACATGATACAAAATTTACTTCTAACTTTTAGAAAAGTCCTTTTGCAGATTTGGGTACATAGTTGAATATTGTCTACCATCCACAAACACATGAACAAACAAAAAGTGTGAATCAAGTGATTGAAAACGCGCTTCACATGTATGCGATGGACAAACCATCCAAGTGGGAATATTATCTACACTTGGTATATTTTTCATATAACAACGGGCAACAAGCATTGCTAGAAATGAGTCAATTTGAATCTTTGTATGGCAGAAGGTGCAAGACATCACTAAGTTGGGATAATCCAGTGAATAGAATTATGTTTGGGAAAAAAATGCTGAAGGAATTGGAATAAGAGGTTGCAAACACTAGGCATAATTTAAATGCATCCTAAGATCGACAAAACAAAGTAGAGATAAGAATCGAGTGGATAAGGAATACAATGTTGGGGATCATGTTTACCTTTGAGTGAAGCCAACGAGGAATTCCCTGAAGCTTGGGAGTTATGCCAAGCTATCACCAATATATTGTGGGCCATTTGAAGTGCTTCAATGGATAGGTCCGACTATATATAGAACTTCATTGCCTTCTAAAACTAAAGCTCATAATGTTTTTCATGTTTCATTTCATAAGAAATATGTACACGATCCTAACCATGTGATTGAGTGGGATGTGATCCAAATGGAACCATAGGGAGAGTTCCAAACAGAGCTACTATGCATCCTTGAAAAGAAGGTAACATTACTCTATAACCAAGGCATCTGATAGGTAAAGGTGCAATGGAAGCACTTTGGTCCCAATGAGGTTACACGAGAGTTGGAGGATGCCATGATAGAGGCACATCCAAAAAATTTTGTTCTTGAGGAAACACCGAGGACGTTGTCCGTTCTAGGGGGGGTTGTAATACCCCTAGTTTTGAATTGGAATGTATTAAATCAAAATTATGTAAATGATGTAATGCTACTTTGGAATTCTTGTGTGGAGCTCAAGGCTAAGGCCCGATTAGTGAATGATTAGGAATTTATAATGTAAATATCTCTATATGGACATGTAGTTGGCTCGTCATGCTAACTCAAAAGCTATGTAAATATTCTATTGGAAAAATAATAAAATGGTCCAAGATGACTGTGTAAAGATCACTAGAGGGGCCCTATGATTCCACGAGAGGGGGAGAGGAAAGGGGGCCTATGGGAAATTAAATTTTATATTGTCAAGTGTTCATCTTAGAACTCATCAAATTACTTCCATGTGTCTTAAGTGGGCTATTTACTTCATTTTGACTATTAAATCCAATCATTGAATGCATGTGTGAGGTTGGTGGGGAAAGTATTATCATGTAGTTATGGGAGCATGGTTTGAGTATACTTATATGATAGTTGTAGGATTCTTTTCTTCTATGACCATAAGTTATGTCAGATGACTTTTCACCATTCTCTCATTTCCTTTGGAGTCTGCCACTCATTCTCATGGATATTTTACATGAGGTAGAGTTTTCATCTAATTGTTCATTCCATTGCCATTACCATTACCAGAGTACAAAATAACCATAAAGTCAAATTTAGAACGTAGAATTCCAAACATTAGAGAAAATAGAAGGTTGTAGATGGCCATAGAGGCTGGGCAAGATAAGACCCTTTACCCATTATGTTTTTCTACTTCTAAATGCTATAGAAGCTATGGATTGATGTTACAAAAGGTTTTCTAACAACATACAATAGGTTGGACTCTTTCTACACACACCGGTAAGCATTTTAAGGGTTGGAATTCTTGAGGGAATTGCGGAGCAGTGAGGGGAAATGCCTTCCTTGTGTTGTGTGGGGAAAGAGAAAAGAGTGCCATGGCAAGGAAGGCTGAGTGAGATCCCTGTAAATGCTCAAAGGTGGGAATTTTGACTTGACATGAGAGAAATT
Organism: Larix kaempferi; assembly: GCA_027924585.1. Taxonomy (NCBI): domain Eukaryota; kingdom Viridiplantae; phylum Streptophyta; class Pinopsida; order Pinales; family Pinaceae; genus Larix; species Larix kaempferi. Next base: position 11,519,608 of record BSBM01000892.1, read on the forward strand.
AGGTTGTGGGATGAGAGAGAGAAGCCTATAGGATTTTCCTTCGCCCTGGTGGCCTCATAACCCAGCTTGGGGATGGTACATATAGCTGACACCTATGGCTGGGTGGAAAATTGCTCTTACACAATCAATTGCTTGGGTCTTGTATATTAAAAGATAAGTATTCTTTTGTATATGAATGTGCACTGATTTTATTTTCTTCTCGTGATGAATATGTTTGCTTATACAATCTGTATGTGTGGATGGAGTTTTATTTCCGATGTGTTTTAAATTTTTGCATTTGTACATACATTTATTATTTATGAATTTGTATTATGGCACATGGAGTGAAATTTATAAGCTTAAAATTCGTAAATACCCCCTCCTATGGTCGGAATAATGGATGGAGACATGGCATGTGAAGCACTGACTAAAAACACATATGGACGATAGTAGATGTAGAAATACTCGACTAAGGAGTGTTTGATTTGCTCATTGTATTTAGAGTATGAGGAATGTTGGCAATGAAATATGTTGATGTTTCTTTGTATCACATGCTTGGGAAAAAATTGTAAGCATTTTTATGGAATTGGATTTAACACATATGTAAATGGGCATACGTCTGTACCTCTAGTTTAATGGATTACTAGTGAACAATAGACTTAAGTGATAATTAAGGGGATATATCTTATATTCCTGGATCTTTGGTTATAAATTTTGAGTGGGGTAGGTATTTACCCCAAGTCATGTTTAAAGGGGGGAATTTTGGATCAATCTTGTATTGGTAAAAACTTAATTATACTAACTTGTATTTGGTGTTGGTTTTCCTCGTAAAGAGTATCCAGGGTAAATATTGGCCATAATTTATTATGTGCATGCTTATTGTGTATTTTTCTATCCTAGTGTGCTTGAAGATTTTTAATATGGTATCAAAACAATGTTTCGGCAGATAATTTTTTCTTATAAGAGAAACCCAATATAATTGACTTTGATGAAGATGCATTGATGTGAAACATTGATGGAAGAAGCGCATGGAAGATAGTGGATGAAGAAGTACTCAGTTAAAAAATATGTGATTCGACTCACTATATTTGAAGCACAAGGGATGCTAGCAATGGAACAAGTTGATGTGGCATAGCATCACGTGATCGAGCTTACAATTGTAAGCAATTCTTATAGAGTTGGATTTAATCACATATGCAAATGGGCATATGGTTGTAAGACCTATTTAGGCATGCGTGCCCCTAGTTTAATGGATCACCAATGTAAAGTCTAGACACAGACTTAGATGATTATTAATGGGGGAGACATAAATTGTATTCCGAGGTACATGGCTATAAACATTGAGGGGGTTAGGTGTTTACTCCAAGTCATGTTTAAAAGAAAGAGTGTTGAGTTAATCTTGACTTGGTAAAATAGTAATTGGATTAACTTGTATTTGGTGAGTGATAGGTTTGTTCATAATTTAATGGCACATGGTATTGAGTAACCCAGCATATTAACATGTGATGCACTGTATTTAAATGCTTGAAAAACTCCATTGTAAATGCCTCATGTGGTCGACGACTTGAAAACATTGACCAAGGTAATAATATATATCTATTTGATGCTAGTTTTCTTGGTAAAAGATTTCTAGGATAAATCATAGTCTATATTTATGTGCTTTATTTATATTTTATTTATTTATTTATCTATAAAGTACAAGTTGATGTCATTGTTATGAGCAAGTGATAAAGTAGTCAAAGTCTTGGTGGGTGAAAGAGTGTTAATAGCAAACTGAGTGTCTTATCAACGTGACATGTGGCAATCGGCCTAATTTCTTGTTGGTATGTTTGATGCCTTGGAAGATCATAAGGGGATTGGCCCTGGAGAGTTGTCAAGTAGGTTATTTTGCCTAGTTCGTTTCCCTATACTAGGCCACCATCGTTACTAGTGTTGCCAGACTCAAGGTTTAGTTCAACCCACTATAAACATTGGCCAGTTGTTATTAACAACTAAAATTGTTGCTGCTAAGTATGTAAAAGTTAAAAGCAAGCTTCCTATGCTAATTTGTCAAAGAAAAAAAGAATAATTCATTGGTTTTAATTCTGCCGAGGAGAAAATCTTTGAAGAAAAGTGAATTGCTTTTGCTAAATTTGTCAAACAAAATGATGGGGCCGACCTATTTTGTTTTGACGTTTTACGTGAACTGATTTGAGGTGTGTATTGGCCCTCGTTACCGCCTCTGTTCAAGGAAGGTCGTGGAGCATCTAAGTTAACTTACCTCAGAGGCCATTTGTTAGCCGTAGTGAGGTCGTGGAGCATCTAAGTTAACTTGCCTGAGAGGCCATCATTGAAATCTTCAACAGACAGCAGCGGATTGGCAATGTATTATCAGTGAACTTCTACAGAATACTACCCAAATCGTTTCTCACCACAGATAGGTCAGTTGGCAGGGTTATTGAGCAGTGAGATCTTGAGGGAGGAAGCGTTGTATGTATCATCTTCAGCTAATTTCATGTAGAACAAAATCATGGAACAATCTTAAAAATCACAATGGTTGAGCGCCTTGATTTATTTTAGCAGGATTTCCTGCTGCGCTTATAGCTAGAATTACTACACAACAATTTGTATTTGCAGATTGTTTTATTGCAGAACCTAAAGGACTGGTGTATGGACAATCTTAAAAATCACAATGGTTGAGCGCCTTGATTTATTCTAGCAGGATTTCCTACTGCGCTTACAGCTAGACTTACTACACAACAATTTGTATGTGCAGATTTGTTTATTGCAGAACCTAAAGGACTGGTGTATGGATACTTAGTAATTGAAAGGTTTTAGAAACTAGATCCATGTACCTACAGCAGGATGAATCATTCATTTAGGAGATTCTTGAATTATGTTCAAATGGACAATTGAATCAGTACTCTTTGTTCATATCTCCTACAAGAGTATGCTGCAAGAACCAGAGTATTGAGAAATATAAAAGATAGCCCTGTAGACATGTTTCCAACAAGGCATGGTAAGTTCTAAGTATGCATGTGGAGTATCATAACCAACTGGAACACTTTGACATAAGTGACCTTTTTCACCCAGTATAGATGTGAATGTCAAATAAAGCAATCGTTTGGTAACAAGTGCATGTTGGAGAAGTTGTTCATGCTCTCTTAATTTTGTTGATGCAAACATGGTGGATAGTAAGACTCATAAAGAATAACATACAGATCTCTAGGGATAGCCTTACCCAAGTAAGTGTTTGTGGGGGGGGGGGGGTATATGATGTCAATGAGAAGGATCTCGTAGGATCGTTATATGCCATCCAAGGAATGAATGGATAGGGCCGCACACTGTTGAGTGTAAACTTCGCAGCGCTGGGTTTATAGGTGACAAACAGCAGTTTCAAGCATAATATCAGCGCTGGATGAAATGGGTTTTTAGTGGGGATTGGTATTAGCGTTTAGGAAGAGTTGCATGCAGCTCCTTACATACAAACCTTATCTACGGCCACTAAGGGTTCAACCTCATGATAAGGGGAATGTATCTTGGATAATTGATGCTATCAAGGAAATTAAAAAAGGCTATCTTCTTACCATAAGTGTCATTGAAAACAGCAAAGAAAACCAGGCCAAAGCACTGGATAAATCCATCAGAAAGGCAAAAACCTGACACTCAGTTTGCATGGACAGCCTTTTGCATTTATGAGCTTTCTTTCATTTCTCCAGCAGCTAGGGAAACCTGCTTCAGTGGATTTGGATTTCTTTATAATCAGATTTGAGAGACAGATTGATTGTTGAATATTTCTCTTCTCTTGACAGTTTGTGGCAGCTAACAGCTCATCACTCTTCCATCCTCATGACCTCAGACCGCTACCTCCATTGCAAGAAAGGAGATCCATGATAGCTTGTCACATGTGACTCAGTATGATGCAATCAATCCTTTTGGTAATATGTGATTTGGTACAATTATGCTTTGTTCTAGCTCCTTGAATTTCTTGGTTGATATTGGTAATTGTTTGTAGTGTTTTGGCAGCTTGCAGTGCATTATTTTGAATTTATTTAACTTAGGATGCACATTTACTCCACCCATTTCCATTAATTCGTTGTTGTGACTATCTATATAGGACTTGATTCCAACCACTTAAAATTCTTATTTGAAACTTACCTTTGCTCTTGACGGTTTACGAACAGCAGAGAGTCTTTTGTGTGGTGATCATCTCGTACTTTGTGCAGATTTATTGATTCGATGAGAGCATACACCATTTAGAGACACTCCTTTGAGACTGAAAAAGCACCAGCACAAACGGAGATGCATTCAGCGGTAAAAGGGCTAGGTGGCCTATGATTATTAGGCAGCAGAACTGTGGTTTCTATCTTAATTTTCATGAGTGCATTTTAAAACACATAAAATAGATAAGACTTCAACTTTGTGATTTGCATTTTTAATTGGAAGCACTCTCTAAAATGCAAGGTTGTATGTAGTTATGCCCCTTGTTTTAAGAATGGGTAAACTCGGACTCAGACTTGGCCAAGTTAACCGAGTTGACCCTAAATTGAGCTGAGTTGGCCTGTAAATTGGATCAGGTGATCGGTTCAGTAATCGGCTGAGTCACTGTCCAACTCGGTCTGTTTAGTACTGATCTGATCAACTCGGCCGACTACCGACTTAAACCGGCCAAGTTGCCTGTGTTGACGTGTGTGGGTTTGTGGACTCAAAAAACCAGTGTTCTACGGAGACACGTCCCGTAGGGTCGGGGACATGTTTCTTTCCTTTCTTGCATCTCGGGGACGGAAAAACTCTAGGCGAAACATTTATGGGAATTTCTCTTTGGGTGAAACTTGATGAAACGAATGGCGAAACGTTTTGGTTTGTGGCGAACCTCGTTTCTCCATGACGAAACTTGGGGGGACTTCCTGACGTCCCACATGAAACTCCAAATCTTTGGTGAACCTTCTAAGCATCCCGTACGAAACTCCGAACCTTCGACGAACCTTCTAGGCATCCAGATAATCATATATAATCATGATGAATCATGTTATGTGTTTGCATTATTAATTTATCAGATTCTGATTTACATTGCATGATTGCACAATGATGAATGAAGTATTTAGTAATTTATTAATTTGCATGGGATGAATTGTTATTGTTGGGATTTATATTTTCTATATTTTTAGAAATTTTATGACCCTAGTGTTCCCCCGTCCCCCCCTGAATTTCCCTAAAATTTGGGGGTGGTCTCCACTCATCTCAAATGTGCATCTCCCTCTCCCGCATTCCATCATCCCAGAACCTTGGGGGAACATTGCAAAAAATTATTAATTTTTTTTTATAAATATTTCCTAATCTAATCCTAACCCTCAATGGTAATACTAAATCTAATCCAATCTGCTATGTTCAATAGTATTTGGTAATATTATATGGTAATATTAAATTCTTAAAGTAAAAGGATAGAAAATGAAAGATAAGGAGAATGTCACTTTTCCATTACCATTAATTGTTTTAGGATGTTTGAGAATGGTTCCAACCTCATCGAACTTCATATGCAAAAAGTAGAATTTTGGATCCCATTCAGAATTCAACAGACTTAATAGTTTTCAAGATTTCACTATTGCAAAGTTTCCACCAAATTCTATCATGTATGAGGGTATGGGATTGGCATTTAATCAAGCACATCAACCCCTCTATATACCTTGATGCTGGTGGTGTTGATAGTTGAATTCCTCTGTTACAACCTTAATAAAAATGTACTCTTCACTCAAGCAAAATCACTTATTAAGCATGTGAAGCTTTTTCTACCTTTTTAACAATTGGATTAGGAAGTTTCATCAAAATTGTAAGGTGTTGAATCGTTGACTAATGTCCTTGGAGGATCAACTTTGAGATTCAAGGTAGAGGCAAGGGCTAGAGCCTAGAGGAGGGAGGCATAGGGTGCTATTGATGAACTTGTTTCCTCGTTTCATGGAACTTAGAATCTAACCTTAACCCTAAAGCTATAAGATGAACCCTAACCTTGTGCTTCTAGGCATTCAACTAGTACTACTACTGTAGTTGTAGATGACCTTGAGGAGTCCGAGCTTGAGCCAGATGATGATGCCATTTCCTATGCCATTGCTAGTCCTAATTCTAGTTCTACTTCTAGTTCTAGCATTGGTGATGAATTTGATGATTGATCATGTTGATCAATGACATATATGATGTATGATGTAGTGGTATCATAGCAAGTTGTTTCTTGGACTCTACAAGCCATTCGGGCCTCATTGATTATGTATTTTGTTCCAGATATGTATTTCATAGTACACATCATGCCTTTGAGATATTCATCGTTATCTGGTATATACATGAGCAGACTTTGGATTAGAATCATGGATTAGAATCTTAAAATATTGTTTTTTTTTTTTAATTTAAATATTTTATGTATTTTTAAGTGAACCGAGTCATTATATTCAAATCGGCCGAGTCATTACCGATTCCGAGTATGAGTCTGAGTTGACCCTCGACCAATTCTAAGTCCAAGTCCTACTTTTAAAACATTGGTACCATATAATAAGACTTTGATGTCACGCAATGAGGAAGATTTCAGGTTCTGCTTATCAATATAAATAACATCCATAAATAAGTACCTTTCAGCACAATAATCTACAACATACATTGCTTTTTCTTTCTTGATGCAATTTTGTTTGTTGTTGGGTTAATGCAAAGATTTATTATCTCTGTAAGCATCCCATACCAAGTAATTGACACCCATGTGCATCCTAATATGGAACATGTGGCTTGTAGGCCTTGTCATAGAGCCCCTCCCAAGTGAAACTTTTAGGCCCTTATAGCTTCTTTAACTTGAGTTGTGCAGGTTTGTAAGGCCTTGCAGGTATGGAAAGCTCATTCCTTGTTATAGAAGGACAACCCCACATTATCATTGTGGTGTATAAAAGAGTCATGTCAACTAGAAAACCATACCAAAAAAAAGGAAAGGATCAAAGAAAATTTGTCTCTAAGTTGTTGCAAGTGACAAGTAACTTTGATGATAATCAGAGAAGTAACATTGGAGGATGTCATAGTTTAATGCCTCATGTCGTTAAACACACACTAGTTTTCTCCTAAGAAACCAGATTCGTCCAAAAGGGCCTTCGTGTCCCGTGGGGTTGAATCGGACCCAGACACCATGTGAAATCGTGTCTGATTCGACTTTTGGTCGTGTCCGAAATCGGGACACGACCAAAAGTCGAATCGGACACGATTTCACATCGTGTCCTCGACTGTCCGATTCATGTCTCGAAAATAGGACTCGCTTTCCGCGGAAAAGGCCAGCCGGGTTGGGTTTAAAAACATTTTTCACTTTCTTTTTGTCATTTGCAAGTAAGGAGAAGGTTGAGAGTGGTTTTTATGTGCAGGTGAAGGATATTTGAAGGTTATCCAAGGGAATCCAAGTGCATTGGGGGTGGATTTGTGGAGAGGATTGCAAGCTTAACCGTCAAATAAGAAAGGGGATGTCTCAATCAGCTAGGGCGGGAGCTAAGGGGCAAAGGAAAGGGAGAAATGCACCATCTAGTGCCCGCCCTTCTATTCCTCCAAGCACAAGCGGTTCTCCTCCTCCTTCAAGTGCTCCATCTGCTGCTAGTGGAGCTCATGCTATTGCTCCATTTAACCATGTTTTAGCAAGACAACAAGCCCAAGAAAAAAATACCCTTTGTGGAAGTATGTGACAAGGAAAGATGGGCTTGGGGCAAAGCTTGGTGGGGGAGGCAATGTGTCTTGGAGATGCAATTTTTGCAAGAATGAGTTCAAGAGCACATATTATCGGGTTAAGGGCCATTTGTTGGCCCTTTCTTCTTGCGGGATTTCTTCATGCAAAGCGGTGAGTGTTAACCAAAGGAGGGATATGGAAAGAGAGGATCATGTTGGCTTAGGGAAGGTGGCAGCAACAAGCAAGAAAAAAGTGGATGATCCTTTTCCATTCTTGAGGAAATCCTCTAGCACCAAGCCTCCATTTCCACCTAGCATTCCTAGGAGTGGGGATACTTATCAAACAAGAAAGAGGCAATCTCCAAGTGGTCCAATGGAAAGGATTTTCCAACAAGAGGCGCGAGAAGAGGTGGACCTTACCATTGCATTCTATTTCTAACTCAACTTCATCTCATTCAATGTTTCACGGTCACCATTGTTTATTGAGATGTGTCGAAGTCTCATGGAACGAGCTCCAAGTGGTTATGTGCCTCCTGGTTCAGAGAAGATTAGAACCACATTGTTGGTTAAAGCAAAGAAGGAGGTAGATAAAATTCTTGTGCCAATTAGAACAACATGGCCCTCATCTGGTGTGAGTATTGTTTCTAATGGATGGACGGATCCAGCTTGCCATCCACTCATTAATTTCATGGTATCTTCCCAAAATGGACCGGTGTTCTTGAAAGCGGTGGATGCTCTTGGGAAATACAAGGATGCACATCATATCTGTGAGTTATTCATCAAAACCATTGAAGAAGTAGGTGTTGATTCTTGTGTACAAATCATCACGGACAATGCACCTATTTGCAAGGTTGCTGACATGATTGTGGAAGCTAAATATCCATAGGTATGTTCATTTTGGAAACCTTGCATTGTCCATTCCTTGAATTTAGCAGTGAAATCCATTGCTTCAGATGTGACATGGATTGGAAACCTTATTTAGAATGCATGCCATATCCGTAACGTTGTACAAAACCACACAAATGCCCTCACCATCTACAAAGAGTACACACAACTTTCTTTGCCAAAGATTGCAGATACTCGGTTTGCTTCCTCATTCATCATGCTCAAGAGGTTGAGGGAGGTCAAAACCGCTCTTGGGTCCATGGTGATTTCAAAGTTTTGGTCTTTTTGGAGAAAGAAGGATCAACTTTCTTCACAAAAGGTGAAGGATACGGTGTTAAATGATGGTTGGTGGGACACAGTATATCTTAGCATTGAGATCATGGAGCCAATCATTTCTTTGTTGCGGTTTGCAGACATGGACCAGCCCATCCTAGCAGATGTTTATGATGGGTGGGATTCCATGATTGAGTCCATGAGGTCCATTGTCATGGAGAATGAGTGTCACGAGTATGGGACATCGACAAAGAACTTATGGACCATGATTCAGGATATTCTTATCTCCAGGTGGGATAAGAATTGCACACCTTTGCATTGCTTGGCCCACTCCTTGAACCCCAAGTTCTACACTTGGGAGTGGCTCACTGGTGGACCGTGGCCCTCACACAGAGTCCCTCCTCACACGGATGGAGAGATTGCACATGGGAGGAAGATAACACTTAGACAACTATTTCAGGATAGAGACCTACTTGAGGAGGTGGAGGAGGGATTTGTAGATTTTTCCACTGGCACTGGGAGATTTGGAGGCTATGAGGTGCTTAGAGACATGGGGGTTAAGAAACCCTATGTTTGGTGGGAAAATCATGGGGCAACATGCCCTATTCTACAGAAGTTAGCCTTGAGGGTCATCTTTCAAGTTACATCATCCTCTTGTTGTGAGAGGAATTGGAGCACATATGGGAACTTGTACAGTGTGAAGAAGAGAAGGCTTGAGCAGTCTAGGGCAAAGACGATGGTGTATGTGCACTCCAACCTTCGTCTTATTTACAGGAAGAGGGAGGAGTGGGTGAAGGGAAAGACAAAGATGTGGGATGTCTTTCCTGATGATATGGGTTTGGACAATAGTAGTGAGTTGGCATTAGCCAACATGGATCTTAATGATCCAATGCTAGAGCCGGTCACTTTTAATGATGGTGATCATATGGAGGGGTCATCCTCCACAGCAGCAGATGCAGATCGTCAGATGGGAAGAGAGGAGGAGGAGGAGGAGGAGGAGGAGGAGGAGGATGAGGATCAAGGCAGTGCCAGTGATGAGTTTGTTGATTCAGGCATGGAGGAGGACTATTGAGATATGGGATTCTTCCATCTTGATCCACCCCTTTTTGTATTTACTATTAGTCTATTTCGCATTTTCTAGTGCCCAGTGGCATTCCGACATATATGTAATACATTTTGATTTTGATGACTTAATGAGAAATATGGTTCCGACATGCATCTATGTGTCTCATTGTGATTTGTGAATGACAAATGTGTAATCATTAATGTGTTTTGATTCTAATTTCTATTGAATATTTGTAAATGTTCTAGTTTCTAAATTTTTTTGGATCTATATGTCTATATTTTTAAATTTTAATATATTTAAAAAATATATATATATGTATATAAAACGTGTCCTTCGTGTCCTTATTCCAGGGGTCACTGTGTCCGTGTCGGACACTCGTATTTTCGTGTCCCGCGTCCTCGTGTCAGGTGACTTAGGTTTTCTCTAGAAAGTGACATAATAGCCAAAATCAAACATACAACCATTAGAATTAGGTGCCAAAGCTTAGGGGCCATAGCTTTTTTTCAATTTTCTCCAGCAAGAGTAGACATAGTAGCCAAATCTTAGCTCAGTAATTACACTGATTCTTTAAGTGCCAATGGATTAAGAAATACTACACTTCAGAAAAGAGAGAGTTATTATGATCCCAAGACCCAACTAATGAAGGCTTAGACATAACGCTTCAAAAAGGATTCCACAGTTGTGTATTTGACATCAGGATAAAGCTCTGAGGCTTCTCCCTCTTCAGGCCCAATTTCAAAATTTGCAGTACAACCTTCATAGAATATTTGGTGGGCATGGGCAATTGCAATCTGTAGTCCAAGAGGCTGACCTGCAACCAAGAATTTCAAATTCAATATTTAAAAATTCTACATGATAATCTAATCTCATCTCTTCACATAAATCAATATGCCCATCAATATGCCTCTCCGTGTTGCTTAAAAAAGATACAGACCTTCCATAGACTTCAGCCATTCCTCAGATGAAATGTTCTTCTTCACCAAAGGGTGGCCTATAAGACTCTCCCAGATCTCCACAACCTCCTTCTGTGAGAGTATATTGGCTGGTGGGCGGATGTATATTGTTCTGTTCAGGGCCCGGCAATCATCTATTGTTTTCAAGGTATAAGTTGCAATGTCATCCTCATCTACCCATATTACTGCAATTTAAATTTTTCCAAGCTTATTATATCAGTCCAAATTACAATTTAGCTTCACATAGAGATCACTTCAGCCAAGTCACACAAGAGTCGAAGAGCTAAGTCTAATGTTAGCTTGATCTATAGAGCCTTCATTCCTTCATACACTATATATAGTTAGAGGGATACCGCAATTTTTTTGTACATTTGTACTTAAGACGTATAATCTAATTAATTTTGATTTTAGGAGGCAAAGCATTGGGCAGAAATGTAACTCCATGCTTATTAGGGGATGGATCGAGAGGTCCACACAGGCCACAAACAAACAATATTTCAGAAGTAATATACAACAAATTCAAAAAAGAAGAAAACTGCACTCACCTTTAGCCTTGCCATCTCCATACAAAGCTATTTTTTCTCGAGAAGGAATGTAACCTTGGCCAAACTGTCCAAGTCCCCCCAAAAAAATTCTAGCAAAGCAGTTTGCTGAGATGTAAGTGTATGGAATATTGGAAGCCTCTATCACGCGCCTCACCTTGCTCTTGTCAACAAAAACTTGATTTACTGGCTCCATGGCATCTGCATGTCTGTCTGGATCCACCCCAAACTCTGAAGGGAGAAAACGCTGCATAAAAAAATAAGAATGTTGTAAGTGCATGGGCTTGTATGTGTGTACCTCTCTGTGTAAAATGATCTCATTCATCCAGTCAGTTGAGAGTGCCTGTTAGGATTTTAAGCAAAAAATACATGGATTTGGCTCAGCTTCCTGTCAAACATTAAGAAAAATAAATATATGAAATGAATTAAATACAAGCTAGTGGATTGCACAACAAATACAATTTCCACAATACCGTACAGTACATTCCTGGATGAATTATCATGTAATGGGATTTTGGACAGAGATCATGAAGATGCATGATAAGAAGCCTGACTTTTCAACCAGGGTTTATTCTGAAGTTAAACTTCATTTAAAACCAGAGTTTTTCCTTGTTCCTAAACTACCTCCAGATCTACTTTGTGGAACTTGACTTCTTGTATGTGGTTAGACTACTTTAATCTGCCATACATACTGGTCTGTGCAAATTTGCAAAACAGCCCTTAGCGAAATAACAGTATAAAAAGACTAGTAAAATCAGGATCAGTTGGCTCAATCTCCATTGACTGAACATCAGTTAAGTAAGAATGATCTGGCTACCGATGCCACAAGATGCAGAAGGGTAGAGAATTTATGTTTCCTCAACGAAACAGTTTGGAATTTTATGAGATAGCAGGGTCTACCCAAGCCATAATCAGGTGGTTCTTATCATGGAAATTTTCATCAGATTGTTTCAGATAAAGTAAGCCCACTGCAGATTGTTTCAGATAAAGTAGGCCCACTGTTATTGTTTTAGGATATGCACTATCTTGCGAAGTAATATAGATAGTAGCATTTCTATCCAGGAAATAAAGCAAAATCACTCAATCTACACTATAATAGATAGAGATATAGACTGATATGAGAATTTCTGGTTAGGTAAACCACAATGATAGAAAATCAATAAGCCAGAGTGGACCTGGCAAGGCACGTTGAGAACATGGGTGCCTCATATGCATGGAAGTACCTTTGATCCCCAAGCTTGCCAGCTCAAAATCAAAATCAAACTGCTATGAAAACACGTGGGGAGGACTGAACAATCAAATTGTGCTTCACCTGATCAGGACCTAGTTTTAAATGCTCTCTTTACAAGAAGATATACTTGAAGCACAAAAAACATATGCTGTTCACAAGAACATATAGCCTTTATATTGTAATTAAGGGGCTTCTCCTTTATTAGATTTCACATATTTGTGATCTAATTTTGATGTTCTTGTCTCCCATTAGTACTGAATCATAGTCAGAATCAAAAGCTTAATCAGAAAGTGCTGCACAAGTTGTCATTGCAATCTAAAAAATTAAAAAAAATGAGTCACAGAAATCTTAAATTGTGGGAATTACATAGAAATGTTCAAACACCCAATTTTATTAATCTGCCCGTAGGCCTTGTTGATCTGTGTGGATGTTAAAATATGGAATACTAATCACAAATAAGAGAGAATTTCAGTTGTATATCTGAACAACTAAAACAGAGAAAATAAAAATCCTGAAAACAACAGAAGAGCACCTTGATATTTCCAGCTTCTTTAATAGCATCCACTAGTTTCAGCTGTTGAATTATCTCATTGCGGACAATCGTTCCTGCCAGAGCTGATATCACAACATCCACTTGCTTCACAGCAGTCACCAGACTCTCATGATCATCCAATGAACCCTGAACGCAGTAATCAATATTCTATTGAATGTGTGTATGTAATTTATGTCTTCAGGCACCCAAAAGAAAATATTATATTGGATTAAAGTATGTATGTATAGATGCAATTTATGTGTTCGGCACCCAAAAAGAGAAATAACAATACATACTTGCAGAAGATGAGCACCGGATTGTTTGAAGGAAATGAGGAGCTCCACTTTGTCAATATTCTGAGTTGCTGAAGGACGGTAGAGAACGTATGTGGGGTGACCAAGAGCCAAGCTTTCCCTCACAAACCTTTTTCCTAAGTACCCTGTGCCTCCCACAATGAGAACTCTGCTCTTTTGGGATCCATTGTCTGCCATTCTGAAGAGCACACAGAAATGGTCACTGATAATCAAATCCAAGGCTAACTCAATACTCAATTATGTTCTGTTCTTTCATTTAAAGAATTTAAAGGGAACTATTCAGTGCATGTGGTTTGAAACCATGAATATCTTTCAAGAGAAAACGTGAAGGTAGAATTTGACTATAGAGTGTAAGTTTACACTCGTTGTACTGAGTGGGGGTTGGTAGGAAGGTTTTGTTGACTGTCAGTGTTAGTTTACACTCGTTGTACTGAGTGGGGGTTGGTAGGAAGGTTTTGTTGACTGTCTAATTGTCCTGCTTGCCTTATTTGGCTGGGCTTGTCCATGGCATAATGGACGGAGAGACTTTCAAAACATTTTTAAGGTTATAGTCAAATTAGACACAAATTGGCGTATGAGATTCTTGTTGGTGGGTACAGCTGAGTGTTGCACACCGATTTTCTTGTGGCTGGTAAGATTAAGACTTGTGGAGATACATTATTATAAACATGTGAGATTATGTAGTAAAAAAAAAACATTATTATAAACATGTGAAATTATGTAGTCAAAAAAACATTATTATAAAACATTATTATAAACATGTAAGATGTACTCACTTAATTGTAATAAATTATTATACTAAGAAAAAAATGGAATTGCTTATATTTTTTTCCAGCAGAAAAAAAACATACTTTTGTTATTTATAGAATCAAAAGGTACATCTCAATGTTTACATCAAAAGCTGATCTACAGCCCATACCATACTCGAAAGAGTATCATCAATAAACAAAGTTCTTCCCAAAATTGGGCGGCAATAAACAGAAAAAGTGAAACCACCAACCCACATATCGACTGTACCGAAAACTGTAACAGGATTACTCAATCAACATTACTCAAAAAATTTCAAAGAACCACCATTCACAACCTGTGAATCGAAATGTTCCCATACTAAACTGCCAAATTCCCCATCCAAGGCCTGTTTGGATAATTTGTCCGCCATCTGATTATGTTGCCGGAAGATGTGTTCAAAAGAAATATTCCTGAAAAGATTAATAGCAGCTTTAATCCAGATGCACCAATGAGCCAAAGATAAAACCTTTAAATTATATTCCCCCTGCGCCCATTTGATGGTAACCCTTGAGTCACCGAAGATCTTCAAGTCATCAATACCAAAAATGCTAGCAACTTTTAGGACACACCACAATGATAGAAGTTCTGCCTTCATGTTGGTTCCGTTACTACAATTTAACTTCAAAGAGAAATAGTGAGACTCATTTAGGTGAACTGTACCACCCGCTACACATAATCCGTTCTGGGCAGCACCATCAAAAAAAAGGATTGGACAATTGAAAAGGGGAGTGAACAAACCAATCTTCTTTGCATCCTGAAGCTCCGACTTCCTGTAAATAGTATTATAAATACTCCAGATCCAACCAACCGACCTGATAACACTTGGTTATCGATCTTCAAACATAGCCAAGTTCCGTGTATACCAAATTCCCCATGATATTATCAATGACAACATATGATGGGTTTTGACTTCCTTGTACCAAGAAAGGAAACAGCATTCAAAGCTGTCCATCCCCCAATCCCGAGAAATGTTTAAGACAGAACAAATACATCTCCATATATTCCTATTCCTGGTGAACGGACATATAACCAGAATATGGTGAGAGGATTCAAAGTCATTTTTACACAGTAAACAACGACTCGGGCCATGCCAACCGATACGAATAAGGTTATCGCAGGTCTTTAATTTTCCCATAAGTGCAAACCAACTGAAGCATTTATACTTTAATGGCATTTTCCATTGCCACAATCGTTTGAACCACCAATTCTGTGGATTATAGTTCCTGTAGTGGATGATTACCTTGTATGCAGATTTAGTAGAGATTTCCCCATTACATGGATTTCCACTCCATTTAATGACATCCCTCCCACTCAAAAGTCTGCAACCAACAGCGTCTAACCGTGAAATATAGCTGTTCCATTCCCATTCACGGCTACCGTCGAGGCCGAGCTCCACACCTCTAATCCAATAGGAGTTGTGAGTAGAAGATAACGGATTCTTGATGCAATCCAAAGTTTTTATATTCCTCATCCTGAGGAAAGCCAATAACTCAGCAGACAACATGTAATCGTCGTCCAACCCCAGAATTGGGTCCACACCAATTAACAAATTTCGACCAGAGCCAATCTACCACTGCAAGTCCTTTGCCAGCCAAGGATAGACATTCATGAATCCCTTCCAAACAATCGAGGCATTCCTACATTTCTTATTAGGATTTCTGAGCCAGGAAATGATGTCTTGTTTGATGTATTTAACCTGTAAAACATTGGTCCATAAAGACTTACCAAAAAAAACCGTGCCAAAATATTTTGAGACGTAGGGCCTTACCGAAAGCTTCCAAATGTTTTAGGCCTCAACCCCCATTGCTTTCAGGAGAAGCCATAGAATCCCATTTGGCCATAATCAAACCCTTCCTATCCCTCCCACCAAACCAGAGAAAGTTTGAACAGAGTTTCCTTAGCTTCTGTAAAACCGACCCAGGAGCTTTGAATAAGGACAACCAGTAAACAGGGATACTGGTTAATACAGCCTTCACAAGAATGAGGCGTCCACCAACCGATAACATTCGTTTTGTCCAGCATCCAATTCTTCCTTCAAATTTTCTAAAAAGCCAAGACCAGTCTTTGACCCTATAATTGTTGGGCTTCAAAAAATATCTCAGGTACTTGAATCCATTGATAAGCAAATGAAATTTGTAGGGTAAAACCACCTGTAAAAGCCTTGATTGAGAGTCCTCCACCTTATGCTTATACAAAATAGATTTTGATTCGCTCACCTTCATACCAGATGCTAAGCAGAAAGATCTGATGTTTATCATATAGTGCCTCCATTCTTCTGTCGAATCAGAACCAGCAAGGAGCACATCATCCACAAACAGTAGGTGAGAAATAGCAAGCTCTTTGGATAGCTTAGTGCCCTTAATTTGTCCATCCACTTTTTCCCTATGCAGCAACCGACTCAAACCATCGATAACAAGTAAAAAGAGCAATGGAGACATTGGACAACCCTGTCGAATAACTCGCGAGCACTTGAAGAAATTTGAAGGCACACCATTAACCAAAACTACAATATTATTTGACGAAACACACACCATAATCCACTTCAACATTAATGGAGAAACACCAATTTGGATAAGCACAATTCTGAGAAAGCACCAATCAACCCGGTCATAATCCTTCTCAAGATCCATTTTGAGAATGCATGCTTTCTTCTGCCTGGTCCTGATTGTAATGTCCCCTCCCATCATACCAGCATGATAGAGAGGACGTGACACTAAATCCGGGCATCTAGCCCCATATCCATTAAGTAAAAACTCATTGATAAAAAGACATATACATGTGCATGTTATAGAAACACAACGGAATTAAAAATCATGTTTAATATCTAACATACATTCAACATTTCTGTGACAGCCATTAAATAAAGACATTGCATAATTTATAAAAGAGAATACTTATCTTAACAAAGTAGTCCCAAGCAACCAGCTATGCATCTGCAACGTTCCACCCAACCATAGGCTAGTTGTGCTTATCAACCTCTTGATACAACTGCCACCCCCGAGCTGGGCATGATTTCTACAAGGAACCAGGGAACAACAGACTCACACATAGCCAAGCATACACCAAGATGAGGCAAGCCAATCTACAATTGGGTTTATTAGGCTGCTAGGAAATGGAAAGGAAGAGTTGCTAAGCTAGTGAGCTCAAGCACAGAGCCAGGGATAACCTTACAAAATCTATCTAGCTTGGCACCCACAATACCTTCACACCCAGCACAAGGAGGTATTCTTTTCACTGCTGTACAGTTCCTCAAGCCATACCTTCCCCATCTAGTGCTCTCAGGGTGTGCATAGAAGAGTATCCAAAGCCCTCTTGATCTTCTTGAGAGGTTGTCTCCCCCACTAGGTTTATCAAGCCCTCTCTGTCCACTACCACTCCAATTTCTTGGTTACAGTCTCCAAATCAAATAGGGATGCAGATAATCATCTAACTACAATGGCTGGATAGGAGAAAAATGTTTGTACAGTGATAAGCATGAAAATGATTCCCTGAGCTTCAGAAAAACATGGGAAGGCTAAAAATGAACAATAGAGGTTTGGGAAAACCCCAGGAAGCAGAAATCGTTTTTAGGAAAAATGCCCATGGCAATTCTGGGACAAAACGACCTCCATACGGTCCCAAATCGCAGCCCCTTCTTCCCAGCTACTGTCCAAAACCAAAAATGAGTTTTTGGGCAAGGAAAACCCTGCGTTTCTTATGAAAAACGTGAATGTAACTTCCATCAGTCTCAATCTGCGTGAGAGGATGAAAGCCCTGGTTGAGGAATGGCTTTGGGCACCATTTCGTGGGTGTTTTCTTGCCCAATAAGAAAAAATACGAATTCCCAGGTTGATGGCTTGCCCATGCACGAAATTGGCTTCCATACCTCTCCATTCCCAAGGCATTAACTGCCTCAACCAACTCTTGGAAGAATTAAATGATTGGGTGCATAACCCAAAATGGGTAGTTGGTGGTTTATGGGTTTTCTCATTGACACATGGATTAACACCATTGGCTCAAGGGTTTGAATAATTTCCCTCCCTATTCCTTGTAGAATCATGCCTCCATCTCTTTGTTGCATTGCATAGCTAGTTGTGGGTATTTTCATTAAAATTCGTATTTACATGATGTCTTATTTACATTGTGCCTATCTAGCACAAGAACCATAGGCATCTATTTCTTTAATTGCCGATACATAAAACGCTAAATCAATGGTGGGGCCTTGGCCTTGAGCTCCTCACCATGATTAAATAACAATATTTACATCATTTACGATTTAATGCGAAGGGGGTCAAAATGGGGACATTACATTCCCCTCCCCTTACATTAGCACTATCCTCAGTGCTCATCAAAATTGAACAAAAATGGATATGCCACCCTCATGGCATCCTCCAGCTCCCATGTAGCCTCATCGGGACCGTAGTGCTTCCATTGCACTTTTACCTGTCCGATGGCTCGGTTCTGGAGCAATGTTACCTTCTTGTCTAGGATGCGCAATGGGTCAGTTTGGATTTCTCCCTCGGGTTCCACCTGGATCACATCCCAATTAATCACATGGTTAGGATCATGTACATATTTCTTAAGTAAAGAGACATGAAAAAAATTATGAGCTTTAGTGCTAGCAGGCATTGCAAGTCTATATGCAACTGGCCCTATTCTTTCAAGCACTTCAAATGTCCCACAATATCTAGGTGATAGCTTGGCACAACTCCCAAGCTTCAAGGAGCTCTTCCTTGATCTCACTCTAAGATACACATGATCCCCAACATTGAATTCCCTATGCACTCTATGTTTATTTGCATATCTTTTCTGTCTATCCTGGGCTATTTTTAAATTCTGTCTGATCTTGGCAACTTCTTGCTCCATTTCCTTAAGCAATTCTGGCCCAAGTACAATTCTGTTCACTAGATTGTCCCAAGTCACTGGTGTCCTACACCTTCTGCCGTACAAAGCCTCATAAGGACTCATTCCCAACGATGCTTGTTGCCCATTATTATATGCAAATTCTACCAAGTGTAGATAATCCTCCCACTTGGATGGTTTGCCCATTACATACATGCGGAGCATGTATTCAAGCACCCGATTTACTCTTTTTGTTTGTCCATCTGTTTGAGGATGGTATGCGGTACTAAAGCTTAGCTGTGTACCCAAATCTGCAAAGAGACCTTTCCAAAAATTGGAAGTGAACTTGGTATCCCTGTCAGAAATTATTGCCTTAGGCAACCCATGTAATCTGAAAATTTCCTTCATGAAAATATTTGCAATGGCATCGGCTTTATGTGTGGACTTAACTGGTATAAAATGTGTTTCCTTTGTTAACTTGTCCACCACAACCATGATGGAATCATGTTGTCTCACAGTCATTGAAAATCCTGTAATAAATTCCATGGATATTACTTCCCATTTCCATTCTGGAATTGGCACTGGGAGCAATAAACCTGTTGGATGTTGGTGTTCACTCTTCACCTGCTGACATTATATGCACTTAGAAATGTATTCAGCGATGTCCTTCTTCATGCCTGGCCAGAAATAATATTTTCTTGCTGTAGCAATTGTTTTATGATATCCTGGGTGACCAGAGTATGGAGCTTTATGGATTTTATCCATAACAATTCTCCTCAAATCTACCGCATTTGGAATATAGACTCTATTCTTATAAGTAAGAAGTCCGCCTTCTTCCAAATGATAGCCTTCATACTTCTTGCCAAGGTCTTCCTGCTGCAATTTGCCCTTAATCTTCTCATACACTTCATCATCAACCATATGGTTAACAATCTGCTGTTGCAATTCTGGTTGGCAAGTACTAAGCGCTGCCATATGCATTTCATGTACCTTCCTGCTGAGTGCATCAACCACCTTATTTTCTTTCCCTTTTATGTGTTTGATTTCAAAATCAAATTCACACAAAAATTCCAACCATCTAGCTTGCCTAGCATTTAAAGTTGGCTGATCAAACAAGTATTTCAAACCACAATGGTCTGTCCTTAACTCAAATTTTCTTCCCATTAAGTAATGCCTCCACATATTTAAAGCATGTACTATGGCTGCAAGTTCTATATCATGAGTAGCATAGTTCTTCTCATGCTCCTTCAACTTTCTTGACTCATAGCATATCACGTGG
The DNA here is from genome assembly GCA_027924585.1 of Larix kaempferi. Lineage (NCBI taxonomy): Eukaryota > Viridiplantae > Streptophyta > Pinopsida > Pinales > Pinaceae > Larix > Larix kaempferi. Next base: position 11,539,925 of record BSBM01000892.1, read on the forward strand.
TTGTCTTGCATAAGAACTCCTCCAAGTCCTTGATTGCATGCATCGGTACATACCACAAAGTCTTTTTCTGGGTTTGCAATTTTCAAAATTGGTGCACTTGTAAGAAGATTCTTCAACCGTTGAAAACTTTCCTCACATCTTGGTGACCATTCAAACTTTATCCCCTTCTTTTGCAAAGAAGTGATCAGGTTTGCAACCTTGGAGAGTCCTTCAATACACCTCCTATAGTAACCAACAAGGCCCATAAAAGATCTCACATCAGTCACATTCCTTGGAGTTGGCCAATTCATAATGGCTTCAATCTTCTCAGGGTCTACAGATATTCCTTCGTCGGAGATGATGTGACCCAAATAATGAATTCTATCTTTATAAAAGTCACATTTGCTCAACTTTGCATACAGCTTATGCTTCCTTAGTAATTGCATTGTCATTGTCAAATGTTCTTCATGCTCTTCTTCATTCTTAGAATATATGAGAATGTCATCTAGGAATACAAGAACAAACTTGTCCAAATACTTGCTAAAATCATTATTCATGAGACACATGAATGTAGCTGGTGCATTTGTGAGACCGAATGGTACCACTACAAACTCATAGAGTCCATACCTCGTTCTAAAGGCTGTCTTATGAATATCTTCTTCCTTAATTCTTACCTGATGGTAACCAGACCTCAAGTCAATCTTTGAAAATACCTTTGCTCCTCTCATTTGGTCAAAAAGGTCATCAATTCGGGGCAATGGGTATTTGTTCTTCACAGTGAATTTGTTCAACTGCCTGTAGTCAATACATAACCTGAGTGTTCCATCTTTCTTTTTCACAAATAGAACAGGTGCTCCCCACGGGGACACACTTGGCCTAATATATTTCTTTTCCAGTAAATCTTGTAATTGCATTTTCAAATCTAGCAATTCCGGTGTACTCATCTTGTAGGGTGTCTTAGACACTGGTGCCGCTCCTGGCACAAATTCAATTGTAAAGTCAATGTCTCTCTTTGGAGGGAGTCCTGGAATCTCATCAGGAAAAACATCCCTGAATTCTTGCAATACATGATAGTCCTCCAATTTAAGAGTTTCATTCTCTGCTGCCTCTAAAATGTGGGCTGCATACAGTTGACATCCCTTCCTACAGAACTTCTTTAGCTGCACGGCTGAAACCTATCTGACAGAAGTCACCTTTGGAATGCATTTTACAACCCTCGGGTTTCCTTCTTCGTCCATGCATTCAAATGTCTTATTGTAGCAGTCAAGTTTAACCCTGTATGCCTCTAACCAATCCATCCCAATGAGAATATCATAGGAACCAAGTGGCAAAATATTCAGATCTGCATAAGTGAATAGCCCATCCATCTCTAATGGACATTTCTCTACTATTTCACTAACTTTTCTCTTGGTTCCAGTGGCTAGTTGAACTAACCATGATTTACTATGCTTTAATTTCTTAAAAGCACAAATCTCAACAATTCAAGGAGTGACATAACTGTGAGTAGATCCAGGATCAATCAAAATAGAAATAGATTGCTTAGCGATCTTACCTTCAACTTCAACCACAGTTGACTGATGATCTGCTTGGCGGTCATCTAGTGCTGCATAGATTCTAGGGATTGTCCTCGCCACTTGACCCACAGTTTCAGCTCCCTGGATGTTGTGGACTTGATTTGCATTCCCATTCCGATGTGGACAGTTCCTAAGCATGTGGTCTCCTCCACAACCCCAACATTGAAGTGGTTCTCTTGGCTCCTTTGGATCTCTTGGCTTGTCTCCCATCATCCTAGTTGGCTTAGTCACAACCTATGATGGTTACCTTTGCTAATTCCGGAATTGAGGAGGCTTGAACCCCTTCTTCCTTTGATCAAACTTTTCATTTTTCTTATCCTTCCATGCCTTATGGAATTCTGGTTTTCTTTTGTTTTGATCAAAGCAATACTTGGCCTTTCTTATGGCCTCCTCTAGAGTTTGAGGTTCATCAAACTCAATTCTATCTTTATATGACTGGGGCAGTCCACTTAGGAAACGCTGAATTTTTACCTTATCATCTCGAATATACCTGACATACCTCAGCAGCTCCAAGAACTTGTTTGCATATTCTTCCATGGTCAATTGTCCCAATCTCAACTCATGGAACTCCTTGATCTTATCATCATAGTACCTATCAGAGAGGTACTTCTGCTTGAAGTATTTCTTGAACTGCTTCCACACAATCTTCCTTTCATTGATATTCTTCACTTGCCCGATGTGTTCCCACCATATAGATGCTCTTCCATTCAAGTTGAAGATGGCTACCCTTGCCTTCATATTTCTCGAGTAGTCTTGGACTTGGAAATACTTTCTCATCCCAAGAAGCCAAGCTTCAGCTTCTTGACCAGACTTTATCTCTCCATCAAATGTAGAAGGTTTCGCCTTCTTAAATTCCCCATGTGAACTGTTCTTGTAGTGCTTCTTCCTCTTACTCCTGCGAGATGAAGATCTTGAACCCTCAATGGATTCTTCAGAGTCAAATGATTCATTAGAAGAGATTTCTGGAGTATACGTTCTGTCTGTAGAAACTCTTCTTGAGCTACTGGCCCTCTTACGGGAATTCCTTCTAGAACTACTCCCACCCATTTCTGGATTTGATGTCTGATGCCCAGAGTTTATTTGCCTTTGGATGTCTGTCAAACTCTGTAGCATGGTTGCATTCAACTGATTTTGTTCTTCCTGAGCTTTAATCATCCTTTCATTATCTTCTCTACATCTTTGCAACTCCACTCTTAGGCTTCTCATGGTGGCTGCAATACCTAGAGGATTCTCTTGATTTCTTCTCCCATTAGATTATGTTTCAGCATTTTCAACATGTATGTTCTCCCCCATGGCATCTGTCTCAGGCTCATAGGAATCCTGTGCATCATCTATGATGTTGATTTTCTTGGCCCAACCAAGATCCAAAACTTTCCAACCGTACTATCTAGAGTGCTGCCCTGATGTAACTGTGATTCTGCAAAATGTGTTCATCCACACAATTGTTAGCTGCATTATATTCTCATAAATTCATAATTTACTTTCATGTACGTGGGAAAATATTATATTGACAATTTGTCAAATCATAGAATTTTCTCACAATCAACGACATATGAGGGGGATGACGGGGGTCAAGGGGGCTTGCCCCCTTGTGGATTCCCTGTGCCACTACAGGGCGGGTCGAGGGCAGTGCCCTCGTTTTTTTTTTTGTAAATCTTTCCATTTCGTGCAATTTGGCGCATAAGTTCCATGGCAATTTTTTCATTTTCGGCACCTAAAAATCTCCCTGAAAAATGGCTGAAATTCCTTGTTTCGGAGCAACTTGTGGAGTTCTTCCGCAATTTCGAAAGAGAATTGAAAGTTCCTTCTGTAGTTTTGGGGCGATTTGCCGAGTTTTCCCCCGCAATTTCGGAAGAGAATTGAAAGTTCCTTCCGCAGTTTTGGGGCGATTTGCCGAGGCCTTCCACAGTTGCAGGGCGATTTGCCGAATCCTTCCGCAGTTGCAGGGCGATTTGCCGAATCCTTCCGCAGTTGCAGGGCGATTTGCCGAATCCTTCCGCAGTTGCAAGGCGATTTGCCGAATCCTTCCGTAGTTGCGGGGATATTTTCCGAATCTTTCCGCAGTTGCAGGGCAATTTGCCGAATCTTTCCGCAGTTTCGGAAGACATTTGGAAATTCTTTCCGCAGTTTCGGAAGACATTTGGAAATTATTTCCACAGTTTCGGAAGACATTTGGAAATTCTTTCCGCGGTTTCGGAAGACATTTGGAAATTCTTTCCGCAGTTTCAGAAGACATTTGGAAATTCTTTCCGCAATTGCGGGGCGATTTTCCGAATCCTTCCGTAGTTGCGGGGCGATTTGCCGAGTCCTTCCATGTTGCAGAACAACTTGCGGAATCCTTCCGCAGTTTCGGGCCAACTTGCTAAATTCTTCCGCGTTGCGGAACAACTTGTGGAATCCTTCCGTAGTTTCGGGCCAACTTGCCGAATTCTTCCGCGTTGCGGAACAACTTGCAGAATCCTTCCGCAGTTTTGGGGCAATTCGCCGAATTCTCCCGCTGTTTCGGAGCAATTCACCAAATCCTTCCGAAAATTTCCTTTCAATGCCGAACACTTAGAATATTTTTCAAAAACTCTTAGGAAAATTTGAGATCTTTCCTTCTTTCTGTGATGTCTGCTGCCAAGCAGGAGGTAACCTTACCTCTGCAAACTATCCAACTTAGCTAGTTTAGGCCCGATGCTGAGACCTGTGGTGATCAGGAAGGGACCTTCCCATGTGACTGTAATTGGATTTGGCCCATAGAGGTCCAATGCTGCAACCAGCAGCTCTGATACCAAAATGTAATGTCCCCTCCCATCATACCAGCATGATAGAGAGGACGTGACACTAAATCCGGGCATCTAGCCCCATATCCATTAAGTAAAAACTCATTGATAAAAAGACATATACATTTACATGTTATAGAAACACAGCGGAATTAAAAATCATGTTTAATATCTAACATACATTCAACATTTCTGTGACAGCCATTAAATAAAGACATTGCAAAATTTATAAAAGAGAATACTTATCTTAACAAAGTATTCCCAAGCAACCAGCTATGCATCTGCAATGTTCCACCCAACCATAGGCCAGTTGTGCTTATCAACCTCTTGATACAACTGCCACCCCCGAGCTGGGCATGATTTCTACAAGGAACCAGGGAACAACAGACTCACACATAGCCAAGCATATACCAAGATGAGCCAAACCAATCTACAATTGGGTTTATCAGGCTGCTAGGAAATGGAAAGGAAGAGTTGCTAAGCTAGTGAGCTCAAGCACAGAGCCAGGGATAACCTTACAAGATCTATCTAGCTTGGCACCCACAATACCTACACACCCAGCACAAGGAGGTATTCTTTTCATTGCTGTACAGTCCCTCAAGCCATACCTTCCCCATCTAGTGCTCTCAGGGTGTGCATAGAAGAGTACCCAAGCCCTCTTGATCTTCTTGAGAGGTTGTCTCCCCCACTAGGTTTATCAAGCCCTATCTGTCCACTACCACTCCAATTTATTGGTTACAGTCTCCAAATCAAATAGGGATGCAGATAATCAGCTAACTACAATGGCTGGACAGGAGAAAAATGTTTGTACAGTGATAAGCATGAAAATGTTTCCCTGAGCTTCAGAAAAACGTGGGAAGGCTAAAAATGAACAATGGAGGTTTGGGAAAACCCCAGGAAGCAGAAATCATTTTTAGGAAAAATGCCCATGGAAATTCTGGAACAAAACGACCTCCATACGGTCCCAAATCGCAGCCCCTTCTTCCCAGCTACTGTCCAAAACCAAAAACGAGTTTTTGGGCAAGGAAAACCCTGCATTTTTTATGAAAAACGTGAATGTAACTTCCAGCAGTCTCAATCTGCGTGAGAGGATGAAAGCCCTGGGTGAGGAATGGCTTTGGGCACCATTTCGTGGGTGTTTTCTTTCCCAAGAAGCAAAAATACGAATTCCCAGGTTGATGGCTTGCCCATGCACGAAATTGGCTTCCATACCTCTCCATTCCCAAGGCATTAACTGCCTCAACCAACTCTTGGAAGAATTAAATGATTGGGTGCATAACCCAAAATGGGTAGTTGGTGGTTTATGGGTTTTCTCATTGACACCACGGATTAACACCATTGGCTCAAGGGTTTGAATAATTTCCCTCCCTATTCCTTGTAGAATCATGCCCCCATCTCTTTGTTGCATTGCATAGCTAGTTGTGGGTATTTTCATTAAAATTCGTATTTACATGATGTCTTATTTACATTGTGCCTATCTAGCACAAGAACCATAGGCATCTATTTCTTTAATTGTCGATACATAAAACGCTAAATCAATGGTGGGGCCTTGGCCTTGAGCTCCTCACCATGATTAAATAACAATATTTACACCATTTACGATTTAATGCGAAGGGCGTCAAAATGGGGACATTACACTGATAGAATGAATAATTTCATGCGTTATGCCCACTGCATCCAATATTTTCCTATCATGTAAAAATCCAAATTGCTCCGGGGAGATAAACTTTGATAGACCGGGTTTAATTCTAACAACAATGATTTTAGAAATAAGCTTATAAATCAGATTGCATAAAGCAATAGGCCGGTAGTCACCGAAGGATTTCGGCTTATTCCTTTTTGGGATGAGAGTTAAGAACGTAGCATTTAGAGCTCTAGAGATAAATCCATTCAATCTAGAGTATTCAACCATAGCCAAAATATCAGCCCCCATGATGTCGAAGAAGTGGAAAAAACAATTCTACTGTCCAACCATCGGGCCCAGGACTTTTTTCTTTTGCAAAGAGTTTGAGGGTGTCTTCAATTTCAGTAATAGTGAAAGGCCTCTCCAAATCCAATGCCTCCCGATTGCTGAAAAAAGCAGGGTATAGGTGAGAAATCTCCAACTGTTTCAAAAGATCACTATCCCCTGGATCAGTAAAAATGTTTCCAAATAATCCTTTTGCAGCCTCTTGCAGACGTTCTTGACCAGAAATATCAATACCATCATCATCCACTACATCCCAAATTATATTGGAATTCCGACAGTGGGATGCAAAGGCATGAAAATAATTAGTATTTTTGTCCCCCAAGCTGAGCCAAAGGGCATGACTCTTAAGTCACCAGTCTGCTTCTTCCTGTCGCAAGATTGCTTCCTTTTTATGATGAAGAAGATTAATTAAAGCTTTATCATCCACACTCCCCAAATGATCAAGTTTTCGGGAATAGATATCTTGTAACTGCATTTCCAGATCTCGATACTCTTTTTGATCCTAAGCCTTCTTATTCTTAATCCATTTGGTCACCATATATTTTAAATGCCGGAGCTTATAGATGAAACAATCCATCGGATTCAAACCTTCACGGTGAGAAAAATTGACCCAATAGTTACGAACATCAGCACAAAAAAGCTCATTCTGGAGCCATGAGGAGTTGAATTTAAAAGGAAACCTTTTGGGAATAAAATTTTCATCACTCTGGAAGAAAACAAGCCAATTGTCCGAAAAAATGGCATCACCATTCCAAGATCTGAAGCGGTTAAAAAGACACAGCAAAGACTGACAGACCAGGAATCGGTTGATTTTTTTGAAGATACAATCATGACCATCCCGTCCATTCGACCAAGTAGGAGAAAGTGAAGCAGGTGCAACATCCATCAGATCAAAATTAACCATCATATTAGAAAAGTACTCAGCAAGATCATCCGGGCGAGCCGATGGTCCCGAAACCTCAGCATCACCAAGAGAGAAATTCAAATCACTTGCCAAAATCAAATTATTTGTATTTAAAAGACCTGACTGTATCAGAGAGTCCCAAAAGACCTTGCGCCCAGAATATGGACCATAGCAGTTTAAAACAACAAATTTGAAGTTTTGAGAAAAAAATAACCCAACATCAGGATGCCCCAGCGGGTTTTGAAGGTGTCAAAGTGATACAACCGAGGATTCCAACCCACGACAAGCCCTCCGGATCTCCCCAAGGCACTAATAGCTAAAAATTCCCAAGTAGGTAGAATATTAGCCATTTTTAGGATAGCAGCAGAATCCTCACACATAGACTCCTGAATAAGAACAATTTCCGGGTTAGTAGCAGAAAAAATTCTAGATAGGTCCCTACCTTGGGTAGCCCCACCTAAACCCCAAACATTTAGAGAGAGAATCAACATTAATCATAAGGGGTAGAGGGCAGGACGACTCTAAATGCCCTAGAATGAGATGAACCATCAAGATAGGATTTAGCATTGTCGATTCTGATAGATAATGGGACGAAAACATCTCCTACCACAAACTCATCATTCATACATTTCGATTTCTTTGGCTTCCTAATCATAACATTTTGGAAATGAAGACTATTAGAGGGAACCACAGAGGAATCCAAAAGGGGGTTTTTGAAAAAATAGTCAAGGGTTGAATGACCGGGGCCTCCTCATCAAGTGAATATCCGCTATCCAGTAACACCTCCTTATCCTCAAAGGTAAGTGTCCTCGCCACTTTAGGAATGTGAGATGGAACCGACAAAGAGTCTCCCTCCAGTGCAGGACTCAGGGCACTAGAAGGATCAACAACAGGAACAAAGAAGGGGGAGTTCACAGCATTTGGGTTAAAGGCCAATTCTCCACAGGAAATACGACGGTCCAGAGTCTGCTCAGCAACAACACAAAATTCCAATTCATCTTTAGTAATATTTTTATCAAGGTGAAGCTTACCAGCAAAATTTTGAGTGGACGAGGAGGTCCCAGAATTATAGTTCACTGCCCGAGGAGACTCCAACTCCGAACCAGAAGCAGGAAACCCAGGAGTCCGAGCAAGTAAGGGACAAGTAGCAAGAGTATGGCCTGTCAGATGACATTTAAAGCACCGAAAGGGTATTTTGAAAAGTCCAATTTCTGGCAAAAAACCTTGGAGCCCCATGAAATATTAACCTCTGTCGGTAAACCCAAGCTCAAATCGAACTCCACCATGATATCTGGCCCTGGGATATTTGGCAGATGCTCTTTCGAGTTTTTGTCCTATGGCATATAATATGTCCCTAGGAGATCCGATAGGTTGGGCTGTGTGCTAATAATAAGTCCTGGGATGCTCTTGCGAGGTTTTTCCATGACCACATATAATCAATCCCTGGGAGATCCTATAGGTAGAGCTGTGTGCTCGTAACAGCCTGGGATGCTCTTGCGAGGTTTTGTGGTGACCACATATAATCTGTCCCTGGGAGATCCTATAGGTAGAGCTGTGTGCTCGTAACAGCCTGGGATGCTCTTGCGAGGTTTTGTGGTGAGGTCACATATAATATGTCCCTGGGAGATCCTATAGGTAGAGTCGTGTGCTCGTAACAGCCTGGGATGCTCTTTCGAGGTTTTGTGATGCACGTAATAAGTCATGAGGATTCCACAGTATGGCCAGTGATGACGAAGACCTGCAGGTGGTGGGCCTACATCCAGTATGAAAAATGACTGGCTCTGTAGAAATTCCTATGACGAGTAGATTTAGAGATTGATTGAGATAGCAGTAGCAGTGACGATGATGATGTCTCGATGACGATTATCTAGTGACGATGATCCAGAGAAGAAGACTTGTTCTAGAAGACATGTGTCGAGAAATACCTTCCTAGTTAAGAGGGAGTGTTGATGTATATGTAACTTCGGAATGTATTTCACATATATGTATATTGTATTCCTATAGAGATGTTATTATTCCTCTATATGGAAGTGTCGTCATTTATATTGTAAGTGTCGTAACTTATACTTGACGGGTTATTAGATCACCTTGTTGGGGTCGACCCTGTATAAGTCATGTGGGTCAAAGGGTTATTAGACCACCCTATTGGGGGTCATCCATGTGGGTCAAAGGGTTATTAGACCACCCTAGTGGGGGTCAGCCCAGTCAGCATTATGTTAAGTGGTTAAGTTGAGGCCGACCTAGTTGAGTAAAGGTCAAGTCAAGTTAGTGTATAAATAGAGAGTGTGTCTCTCTCATTTTACACATTCTATTCTCTCACTCACACTTTGGAGAGTGGCGCACTTGTGGAGGAGGAGGTTCTGCTGCTAGGAGAAGACTATCTATTGTATTCTGGTTGTATCATTGCTCTATCTATCTCTGAGGAAGTTATTGGGGTTTTTCACCATTATGGTTTTCCCCAAGTAAACTCTGTGTCTCTTGTGTGCTTACATTATTGTGTCCATGATTGATATGCTGTAGATTTGCTGTACATGTTGTTATCTCAGTTAAGATCCTAGATCAGATTGAAGGAAATTCTGAAAATTCAACATGGTATCAGAGCTAGCCTGAAAGAAGGCATGATATGGCATGTATGACACTTGTTGCACTTACGATGCTAGGGCTTGATATAGCAAAAACTAGTCATCGTAGTACTTTCGCTATAAATCCGTTTTGGAGACGTTTTCGGATCTGAAACTTTTACAGGTCGAATATTAGATCCCCATGTACCTTGTGTCCAAAGGAAAACCTCTAATTCATTGTACTTTGTGATTTATGATTTGTACAATATAGGGTTTCTGCCTCTTCCAGATCTGAGTCAAAATCAGGTGACCTTGGGAAAAAGGTCATAACTTTTGCTAGGAAGCTCCAAATGAAATTTCGTAAAATGTGACAGGTAGTGCCCAGACCGTAATATCTCAAGAAAAGTTTTCAGAGGCCGAAGTTGAAACAGGTACACGTGGCACTCCGTACAAGTTCGCTCTCATGTATTATCCCATAAACAGGTCACGTTGCGACACTTGGCATAACTCTCTCTCAGAGAATCCAATTGAGGTCAGACCTATCAGGATGGAAGTATAACAGGTTGGGGTATCTCAAAAACAATTTTCAGACCTTGTGGATCAAAAAGTCGGAAGTTACACTAGAAACAATCAGGTACATATTTATGTCAAAACAAAATTACTTTTTAGTACCTTCATTCATGGCTTCCGGAATTTAGGGCTTCGAAGAAAGTTAGAATTTTTGTAATCAGAGACCATGGCTGGATGCTACTCATCAAAATAGAAATTTAGATACCAAGATCAGATTTTTTGGTTGGGAAGAAGGCCGGGCTTGATCAAACCCCACTTCGGGACTTTGATCGGAAAGATGGAAAATTAGGGCTTTTGCAAAAATTGGAATTTTGGAAATCTGTGACCACAGCTGGAAGCTCCTCAGAAAAATCGAAGCTTAGAGTTTTGAATCAAATCTTTTGGTTGGGTGAAGCTTTGGGAAACTCAAACCCTAATTCAGGGTCCTCCCGAGTGAATCCATAAATCTAAAAGGCAATTTTGAGGGGTGAAACTTTGCAGTTTTCAAATTCTGAATATACCAACTTGATCAGCTCATCAAGGCGCATATTTGTATCCTTTCGGAAGTTTGAAATTCAAAGTTTGAATTTTTGGGGTTTCTTTGACAAACCCTAATCCAGCTCCAGGTCTAGTTCTTGAAAATCAAGTGGATTGGGTTGATCCTAGAAGAAGATGGATTGGTCACCTGCATAAGTGAAGAAGTTCCTGTCTCAAAGGGAGATGAGGCTAAGGCCTTCCATAAGAAGATTACAAGCAATCTTGAAAGGTATGGCTTACAGGTATGTTTCATGGTTAAGTTTATCATATGTTTGTCTTCATATCATTACAGTACAATCTTGATTAATTACTGGACTTGTTGTATCACCTTAATAGAAGATATTCATTGATTAAGGTTTTGACACTTATGATTGTACTAATGCATTGTGATGTTGTATGAGGTTTATGTTGTTTGCTAACACAAAAGGTACACCAATAAAGTCAAATCATGTTCTACTTCAAGAACATATGCTCATGGTGACATGAAGACAAAGATTCATCCATTGTCATGGATCACATAGAAGATCTACTTTCGAGGTATGTATAACTTGGTTCTACAATGGTTAACTTATGAGACATGCAGGTTACTAGCACAAGTCACTGAAGAGAACCAGAAGACATTATGCGGGTATGTTAGACATAACTAGCTAGCATGCTAATCCAGGTATGTTTTTCCTATATCAAGCTAGAATCCTACCTTGTGTTAGGATCTTATACTGTTGTTTTGTTGATAATGATTATTCATGAAGTCATAGGTTTGAATAATCATGGTTGTATGCATATTATGTTTCTTACCATAATTGATGATATGACTAACCAGAAGAATCATGAAGGTATAGGTTTGAATAATCACGGGTTTTATGCATATTATATCTCTTATCTTGATTGATGATTCAACTAACCAGAAGAGTCCTATGATCAAATAAGAATATGTATGAGTAAAAGAAGACTTCCCTTAAACCTTGAATACTAATGTTTATTATCTGTGAATGATCATGAATATACATGTTTAAGATTTGTGTTTTGATAGTATTAAGATTATACTAATAAATGTGTGATTATGTATGATACCTCAAGGATAACACAATGATGATACTAATAAGCATGCATAGTGATTAAGGATGGATGTAAGTTCAAGGACAGGGAACCAGGAAGCAAAGATCAAGAGGGAGCACACTCTAGTTGTTCCTGCAAGAAAGCAAAGGAGCACACTTCAGTAGTTTCTGCAAGGATGCAGATATTCAGAGGGAGTTGACCACTTCTCACAATCCACATAAGAATGGAGTTGCAGAAAAGAAGCAAAGACTGAGAGGGAGTCAACCCAACAAAAAAACAAAGATAAGTATTTGAATTGTCATTACTTGCATATTTTATTGTTTAAATAATATTTTTCAATAATGTATATACTAATGTTCCTAGAATTAGGTTGTGTATTATGCATATTAGAATAGTTGCATTGATGAACAGTATACTACTAATATGCATGGGTAAGTGGCCTATGGCACTGTACAACATTCCATTGCTACTTATCTAGAATGAAACCTCTTTGCTGACATGTTGGGAGCTATGCACACTCTTAACAATGTTCTGGTAGAGATTGGAAGGCATCTAGAAAGTTATGGGATATGGATAAATGTTGTATTGAAGCATTGGCTAAGATAATTGCATGACTGTATGACATATTTCTTTATGTGTAAGAATTTGTTCTGAAAACTATGAGATGTTTTCTAATCATGCAATTTAACTTGTTGTGTAGGAAAGATCGTATGCCATCACCTACAAAAGAAGAACTACAACATTTGTTCAGCAAAAAAATTATCTATTGAAGATATTGAAGTTCCCAGGATATGGGAAGAATTCCATGATCCGTCGATCATGAAGAATGATGTTTGGGATGTAGTCCCAAGACCTGAAGGGAAGTTTGTTATGACTTCCATATGGATCTATCAAGATCAAGCATGCCGCAGATGGCAGCATAGAGAAATATAAAAGTGATGAAATAGAAGATACACCAGATGGATTTCAAGACAGCTTTCTTGAATGGTGTAGTTGAAGAAGAAGTGTATGTGGAGAAGCCACTTGATTCTGAGACACATGATAGGGAGTCATATATGTGCAGAACTTGGCTATGATGCACCACTTTCTAGGTATGGAGGTGTGGTAGAGTGCAGATGGAATCTTCCTTGGACAAGGGAAGTATGTAGTAAAGATCCTGAAGAGGTTCGGGATGATGGACTGCGAGGCTATGGCATCGAACCTGAAGCTTTTTTGTGATGCTTCATCTGAACCAGTTGATGTCACTATGTATCGTCATATGATTGGATCCTTGATGTACCTGACGAACATGAAACCAGATATTTGCTTTGCAATGAACACATTGAGCTAGTTCCTGACAGATCCGAGGAGTGTTCACCTGGTTGTTGTAAAGCATATTCTGAGGTACCTGAAGGGTACAATTGATTATGGGCTCAAATATGATGTGAATCAAAAGTTTAACCTGCAGGGTTATGTTGATTCAGATTGGGTTGGCAGTGCTAGAGATAGGAAGAGCACATCTGGATGTTGCTTCAGTATGGGATCAGGTGTGATCTCTTGGTTTAGTAGGAAGCAGTCCTACGTAGCACTGAGTACAGCTGAGGCAAACTATGTTGCAGCCTGTTCAGCTAGTTATGAGGCAGTATGGCTATGGAAGGTACTGTCTGAGTTATTTGATCTCCCGTTGGATGCTACTGGTATCTTTTGTGATAACCATAGTTGTGTGAAGCTGTCCGAGAACCCAGTGTTTCATGACAGGTCGAAACACATAGAGATCAAATATCACTATATCAGGGATATGGTGCAGAGAGGAGCTATGAAGCTTCTGTACATTGCGACAGATGAACAGATTGTAGATGTGCTGACAAAGCCACTAGCCAGGGTGAAGTTCGAGTACTTCAGGGAGAGGCTTGGCATTCTTCAGATTGATGACACTTCGAGGAAAAAGTGATGGACACATTTGCTGAAGCCATTCCAAGCATGTTGGAAGGAGGATCCTTCACATGGCTGTGGATGTAAGTGCTGGATAATGAGCATCAGGATGATGTTCTAGTTTCTACTTTGTATGATCAGTTGGATCATTTATATGTATGTATGCATCATGTTGGATGTTGGATATGATCATTTGGATCATTTATATGTATGTACGCATCATGTTGGATGCTGGATATGATTAGTTGGATCATTTATATGTATATGTATGTACGCATCATGTTGGATGCTGGATATGATCAGTTGGATCATTTATATGTATGTATGCATCATGTTGGATGTTGGATATGATCAGTTGGATCATTTGCATGTATTTTGTATATGCATCATGTTGGATGCTTCGACCATGTATCTGTATATGTATCAGGTGGATACATTGTATGATCAGGTGGATCATGTATGGTGATATGTATCATGTATTTGTATTTGTATCAGGTGGATACACTGTATGATCAGGTGGATCATGTATGATGATATGTATCAGGTAGATACTTGGTATGCATCAGGTAGATGCATTGTATGATCAGGATGATCATGGATGACGAGCTTCAGGATGTTGATCCAGATGACATGTAGTAGGATGTTGCAGTGATGATGATCAGGATGATGATCAGGATGATGTATGGTGAGTATCAGGTTGATACTCTATGGCCGTGGATCAAGTTGTGCAGATGAGCATATAATTTGGCCCTGGGAGATTTGCAGATAGTCTTTCGAGGTTTTTCCTATGGCATGTAATCTGGCCCTGGGATATCTGGAAAATGCTCTTTCGAGGTTTTGCTCTGGGAGGACATATAATTTGGCCCTGGGAAATCTGCAGATAGTCTTTCGAGGTTTTTCCTATGGCATATAATCTATCCCTGGGATATCTGGAAGATGCTCTTTCGAGGTTTTGTCCTATGGCATATAATATGTCCCTGGGAGATCCGATAGGTTGGGCTGTGTGCCCATAATAAGTCCTGGGATGCTCTTGCGAGGTTTTTCCATGACCACATATAATCTATCCCTGGTAGATCCTATAGGTAGAGCTGTGTGCTCGTAATAGCCTGGGATGGTCTTGCAAGGTTTTGTGGTGACCACATATAATCTGTCCCTGGGAGATCCTATAGGTAGAGCTGTATGCTCGTAACAGCCTGGGATGCTCTTGCGAGGTTTTGTGGTGAGGTCACATATAATATGGCCCTGGGAGATCCTATAGGTAGAGCCATGTGCTTGTAACAGCTTGGGATGCTCTTTCGAGGTTTTGTGACGCACGTAATAAGTCCTGGGGATTCCACAGTATGGCCAGTGATGACGAAGACCTGCAGGTGGTGGGCCTACATCCAGTATGAAAAATGACTAGCTCTGTAGAACTTCCTATGACGAGTAGATTCAGAGATTGATTGAGATAGCAGCGGCAGTGACGATGATGATGTCTCGATGACGATTATCTAGTGACGATGATCCAGAGAAGAAGACTTGTGCTAGAAGACCTGTGTCGAGAAATACCTTCCTATTTAAGAGGGAGTGTTGATGTATATGTAACTTCGGAATGTATTTCACATATATGTATATTGTATTCCTATAGAGATGATATTATTCCTCTATACGAAAGTGTCGTAACTTATACTTGATGGGTTATTAGACCACCTTGTTGGGGTCGGCCCTGTATAAGTCATGTGGGTCAAAGGGTTATTAGACCACCTTATTGGGGGTCGGCCATGTGGGTTAAAGGGTTATTAGACCACCCTAGTGGGGGTCGGCCCAGTCAGCATTATGTTAAGTGGTTAAGTTGAGGCCGACCTAGTTGAGTAAAGGTCAAGTCAAGTTAGTGTATAAATAGAGAGTGTGTCTCTCTCATTTTACACATTCTATTCTCTCACTCACACTTTGGAGAGTGGCGCACTTGTGGAGGAGGAGGCTCTGCTGCTAGGAGAAGACTATCTCTTGTATTCTGGTTGTATCATTGCTCTATCTATCTCTGAGGAAGTTATTGGGGTTTTTCACCTTTATGGTTTTCCCCAAGTAAACTCTGTGTCTCTTGTGCACTTACATTATTGTGTCCATGATTGATATGCTGTAGATTTTTTGTACATGTTGTTCTCTCAGTTAAGATCCTAGATCAGATTGAAGTAAATTCTAAAAATTTAGCAAGGTTTGCTAGAGGAACCCTAAAAATTCAATCTTTGACTTTCACACTTCTGAATAGATGGAAGGATGTGTCTTGCCGAGCTGATCAAACTAGCATACTTCAATTTTGAAATCTCCAAAATTTGACCCCTCAAAATTGCCTTCGAAACTTCTGGATCTTCTGGACAGGATCCCGAACTAGGGTTTGATGAAGCCCACCCTTTTGGCCAATAAAAAGGTTCAATACAAGGCTCTAAACTCTTATTTTTCTGAGGATCTTCCAGCTGTGTTCATAGACTTAAAAAATTCCAACTTTTGCTGAAGCCCTAATTTTCCATCTTTCCGATCAAAATCCTGAATTGGGGTTTGATCAAGCCCGGTCTTCTACCCAACCAAAAAATTTGATCTTGGTCTCTAAATTTCGATTTTCCTTAGTAGCATTCAACCGTGGACTCCGATTCATAAAATTCTAACTTTCTTTGAAACCCTAAATTCCGGAAGCCATGAATGAAGGTGCTCCAAAAATAATTATGTTTTGACAGAAATATGTACCTGATTGTTTCTGCTGTAACTCCGAACTTTTCGATCCACAGGGTCTGAAACATTTTCTTTGTGGTAGCCTGACCTATCATCTTTCCATCCCGACATGTCTGACCTCAATTGGATTTTCTGAGAGAGAGTTATGCGATGTGTCGCAACGTGACCTGTTTATGGGATAAAACAGGAAAGCGAACTTGTACAGAGTGCCACGTGTCACTGGTTCAACTTCGGCCTCTGAAAAAGTTTCCTAAGATAGTACAGTCTGTGTCTTACCTATCAATTTTTATGAAATTTCATTTGGAGCTTCCTAGCCCAAGTTATGACCTTTTGTTTCCTAGGTCACCTGATTTTGACTGAGATATGGAAGAGGCCGAAACCCTAACTTGTACTGATCATAACTCACAAAGTGAAACGAATCTGAGGGTGTCCTTTGGACACAAGGTACCTGGGGATGTTATCTATGACTTGTAAACTTTTCAGATCCTGAACCTTCTCCAAAATGGATTTATAGCGAAAGTTCCACGATGACTGGTTTTTGCTATGTAAAACCCAAACCTTCAAATTGTCGCAAGAGAAGCAAGTGTCGTAAGTGCCATACATTTCCTTCCTTCAGGTTAGCTATGATACCATGTTAATATTTAATATGCTAATACAGAACATATAATCATTACATTCCATTTCACAATAATAGCATATACAGGATCACTGAAGAAACAACAAGCACAGCATAAACACAAGAGACAGATTTATCCTGGGAAACCCTCATGGGGTAGAAAACCCAGCAAAGCTTCCTAAATATAGATGACTAGCAATATACAAAGATGAAAACCAAAGACATGATCTCCTCCTCCACCATAGCAGACCTCTCCTCCACAAGTGCGCTACATTCTAAGTGAGGGAAGTGTGTGTATAATGAGGAACACACCTCCTCTATTTATACACATCTCCGACTTGTACTTTATATTAACTAGGTCGGCCCTAACTTTACCACTGGGTTAAACACCCCACTACAACTGACTGGGCCAACCTCACTAGGGTGGTCTAACAACCCTTTGAACCACATAACACATACAGGGCCGACTCCCACTAGGGAAGTATAATAAACCAAGTTACCACATTCCGACGGAGGAATAAACATCTACGGATATACAATAAGATCTTCACGGAGGAATGAAACATCTCCGGAATAATAAAGTACAAATATAATATTCTTTGAAGTTACAATATCTCATCACTTATGGTTTGCATCACTTGTTCATTTATATTCTCTCAGTTATTTTTAAGCCTTTGATAAGATTTTTATTTAAATCCTTTTTACAAGTTAAATGGTTTAAGAATTCACATGCAAATTCAAGTGTTAGAAGATCCTCTCATTTTCGGATCAATAGTGCAGTGTGTCCCTTCAACTTTGTCATTGAAAATCAAACCCGATTGGGGTCCTACACATTCTCATACTTTAAGCATATTTTGAGCTCCCCTATCCAGTCTAGGAGAGTCTCAGTCTTCATGCTTCCATCATAGCATGACACTTCCACTTTGGCACTCCCCCTCTCTTTCAAGAAAGACATTAGACATACAGATGGGTCTGTTTCACCATCTCTTTGTTATTCTTCAATCTCCTTTTTGTGTCTGAGTATGTTTCAACATCACCATTTATTCTATTCTCCAATTCTTCTATCATCCTCGTCAATTCCTCGAAATATTGGTTCCCTACACCTCCTCGTGCTGCTCTTCTTCTCCGTGGCGACATTCTCACAAGTTGTCTTGTGGTCCTCGATATGACGAACATTCATAGACCCCAATATATCTATGTTTACCCACAACTTGCACCTCAGCAACTGGGTTGAACCACCACCAGAACATAGTTCTGTTATCAAACTCCACAAGAGAAAAATAGGAGGCCGTCCTCAAGAGATGAACCAGCTTTGATACCACTTGATTCTAATTGGTAACCTGTAACTCTCTTGGATAGGGTTACATATTCCTACTGTCCATCAGATGCACAGCTACAACCATTTTTTTAACTAAATAACAGAGATTTTTGTAAACGTATAAATAAAACCATTAATTTCATATCAATAGAAATTATAGAGCAGAAGTGTAATGCCTTTCTTTATTGAAAATTATCGGACGTGTATAGTGAAATAGAGAACAAACGTTTCCGTACTTTGCTTACATAACATAAATTTATTGACAATTGCAAATTTAATCCTCTGCAACAATCTGAATTGCCTCCCCTTCCTCTGTTGTTGGGTCGAATTTAGCGTGGCTGAGCTAAACCACACTAGCTGAGTTGAATAGAGTTGAACCGAACCCACTGGGATCTCCTTCTTTGGATTTTCCCCTTTTTATACTTTCAATTCCGTCTCTTCATTTCCAACGTGGAAGGTGGATAGTCATAAATGTTACTCTTACAGCCAATTCCACCAACAAATACATTTCCCATCTCATCCCCGCCCGTGGAATTTATTTGCGGCTATGCATGTGATGTGATCTACAATCCATGTGATTTGTAGTTGCGGGGTTCCGCAGCCAAGTTCTACAGCATCACAGATCCACATCAATAAGGTTATGCATCAGCACGGATACTCAGTACCAGGGTTCTGCAGCAGCACAAATCTTTAGCTCCAGGGTTCTGCAACAACATAGATCCTTAGCACTAGGCTTCTACAATAGCACAGATTCGCATCCCCAGGGTTTTGTAGTTTTGTAGCGACATGGATCTACAGCCGCTTATGTCCTCCTACAACTACTAACCAACTAAAATCTTTTTGGGTGATGCCAATTGCACAAGTCCAAGGATGCTCCTGCATCACAACAACTACTACAAATTGGAGAAGTCACAATAACAACACATGGAATTAAAGGAAATAAAATTATGCAACAACCAACTATCAGCATTAAGACATAAAATAATTGAGTTTGGATGGATGGATCATCATCAATGGCAAAAATAAAACAAGCATATAAGGAAATCCCATTACTTTGTTTCATCAGCTATAAATCCTTTAACTGCGAAGCTTTGAGGAATTTTTTTTATGAAGGAGGGTACTATGTTATGACCCAATGGGTGCCCAACAAAGGACATATATGGGGTTAAATGTATATGTAATGGTAGTATAAGTAATAAAGGGACCACATGTTCAATGAGTACATACATGTATATATAGATGCAATGTAGTCATTATTGAGGGAAACATGTGATTTAAATAATGAATGTGTCGGAGGCATTTTGAAGTGGTTCTCCCATTATTTGAGGATTTGTTGTGTCTCATATTTCTGATCTATTTTGGAGTTATGATCCATGCTCACATTTAGTGTAAATTGTGTGTTCTCTTATTTTTTATGACATGTGAAGTATTGGGACATAAGAGTCTCGGTCTCAATTGATGATGGTGCCTATCTTTTGGAATTACATGGTCTAAATATTTGAACTTAAATTGAAAAGTTGTGAAGATTTTTTTCTCAACTAGTGGTTTGAACTTCAAATTACAACACTAATTGTGATTATCAATAATATTAACCCCTTTTGAATTTTACAATATTTTAAATTAATAAGGGACAATTGAAAACAATAAGTATAATTTTTAAGGATAATCTATACCATGTACATATTAGGAAGAGCAACATTTTCCATGAATATCAAATTTATATGTATCTTATCATTCTTCACATTATCTATATAATATTAAAATAAATAATTCATCTATCTATATTAATATAGATTTATCTTAGCTATCTATGTTTAAAATTTTTTAAATAAAGATGGTCTATGTTGACTTATTTTATTATAATTTAAAATTATTATTGATATATGTTAGATATTTTTAATATTATAAACATTATTTTTATTATTTTTTATTTTAAAATTTTTTCAATAATAATAATAATAATAAAACATCTATATATCTCACTACTCAAAATACAATACAATAATTAAGATAAGATGAAAACTGTTAAAACTGGTAGCTTAACGGTTAACTTAACAACTAGAGTTTCCATAAATCTGATCAAAATCTTAAATTTCTATGAAAAAATCATATACTCAAAAGATCTATACAATTAGTTGTAAGTGTACCTTGATTATGTAGGAAGGAATCCATAGAACACACAGCAATGGCAATCGTTTAGTTTGATGAGTAATGGATAGAATTTGATGAGTGTTGGATGGGCAAATGCACATTCTGGATAAGGATGACCTGTGTACAACAGTAAATGATTCACAGAACACTAAGCTTGAACACAAATATGTTAAAGAGTTATTTATTTATTTTTCAAATATGACGCCATGCAGTCCACAAAAGCAAAAATATATTTCTCATAATTAGTTTTATATCCCAAGAAGCTCCTTTACAGTTTTGCACGTTTTTAAACCAGCTTTGGTGAAGTCGAAACCTCGCAACTGATGCAAACAAATATTATTTATAAAAAGACGAGGAACGTGGAAAAGGTAGCTTTTAAACCAATATGGATAGTGATTTAAGTGGTAGAATGGATAATTCATCTAACTATGCTATCATAGATTGAACTCTAACCTATTAATAATTAACAGAAAGCTATAAAAAGATAGACTTAAATTCTATCTATACTTAAAAATCTAATTGCCTATGTTGTTTTCCGAGCAATCATGGTGTCTACCACACAGTTCCGACTTCCCAGAAATCATGGTGGCACCTATCGTAATCAGCAAACCAAAGGCTATAATAGTCAATAGCGGGCAGCGGTTTAGCTGCATGAACAGAGCACATCGAATAGGGTGGAATTTCCTTTTTCGTGTACAGTACGAGGCTTTCCTGCCTAACTCTTGTATATTTATTATAAGAGGCGAACACAGCAAAGCAAAAGCTCAAATAGTATATAGTGGGCAGCAGGATTAATAAGAAATTGGGGACAGAAAAGAAATAGGTGATGTTGAAAATGGCTTCCAGTTCAGTAGTTGTAAATATCTTCATTATATGTTTTACCTTTACAGGCTTCAAGCAGCAGAGCTCACGGATAGAGCAGGAGGTAAATTAGTCTGTATAGGTATCTAAGCTGTTAAAATCCGGGATTTCGAACCCACGACTTTTTAACTTAGGGGTGTTTTAATTATCATCCATGTCACGTCCCCATTTTGACCCCCTTTGTAAATGATGTAAATACTGATATTTAATCATGGTGAGGAGCTCAAGGCTAAGGCCCCACCATTGATTTAGCGTTTATGTATCGACAATTAAAATAGATGCCCATGGTTCTTGTGCTAGATGGGCACGATGTAAATAAGACATCATGTAATTACGAATTCTAATGAAAAATCCACAATCGGCTATGCAATGCAACAAAAGAGATGGGGCATGATTCTACAAGGAATAGGGAGGAAATTTATCCAAACCATTGAGCCAATGGTATTAATCCATGTGTCAATGGGGAAACCCATAAATCACCAACTACCCATTTTGTCTCATGCAACCAATCATTTAATTCTCCCAAGAATTTGGTTAAGGCAGTTAATGCCTTGGAAATGAAGAAGTATGGGCAAGCCATTTTCGTGCATGGGCAAGCCATCAACCTGGAAATTCGTGTTTTTGCTTGTTGGGCAAGAAAACACCCACGAAATGGTGCCCAAAGCCATTCGGAATGGGGAGTCTTCACTCATTCACGCAGTTGGAGTTAGCTGGGTCTTTCCATATATGTTTTTCATCTAAATCCTGCATTTTTCCATGCCTGGGAGTCGTTTTTGCCTGGTATAGCAGTTGGGAGAGGAAGGCCACGAATTGGGGACTAGGAGGGAGGTTGTTTTTGCCCCGAATTGACCCTGGAATTTTTACTAAAAACGGATTTGGCTTCCTGGGTTGTTCACCAACTTCCCATTTCGTTTTTGTGGGTTCCCACGTTTTTCTGAGTTAGCTGAGACCCCATCTCATGCATCTCACGGTAAAAACGTTTTATCCTGCCCAATAATTGGGTTCTACGGTTGTGTGCATCCTCGTTTTGGTTTGAAACTGTGAACTGAAGTTTTTTGGAGTGGTAGTGGAGAAGTGGCTTGATAAACCTAGTGGGGGAAACAACCTCTCAAGAAGATCAAGAGGGCTTTGGTTGCTCTTCTATGCATACCCTGAGAGCACTAGATAGGGAAGGTATGGCTTGAGGGACTGTACAACAGTGAAAAGAATACTCCCTTGTGCTGGGTGTGTAGGTATTGTGGGTGCCAAGCTAGATAGATCTTACAAGGTTGCCCCTGGCTCTGTGCTGGAGCTCACTAGCTTAGCAACTCTTCCTTTCCATCTCCTAGCAGCCTGATAAACCCAATTGTAGATTGGCTTGGCTCATCTTGGTGTATGCTTGGCTATGTGTGAGTCTGCTGTTCCCTGGTTCCTTGTAGAGATCATGCCCAGCTCAGGGTTGGCAGTGGTGCTGAGAGATTGAGGAGCACACTGGCCTACGGTTGGGTGGAACGTTGCAGTTGCATAGCCAGTTGCGTGGGACTACTTTTGTATAAGATAAGTATTCTCTTGTGTGTTAAATTGGCAATTATCATTTGATGAATATTAGAATGAATGATGGATGTGCTATTGAATTTACTTCCGCTGAGCTTTTACAAGTTTATGCATTTCCATATGATCTTTTATAATTCTGCAAGGGTCTTTATTTGGCTGTCACATAAATATTTAGTGTATGGTTAGATATCAACAGCATCTACTTAATTTCTGTTGTGTTTCTCTTGCATGCACTTATACATGTCTTGGTATCAATGAGTTTAATTTAATGGATATGGGGCTAATTGCCCGGTTTAACGTCACGATCCTCTCCACCTAGCTGGTAGGATGGGAGGGGACGTGACAGAATGGTATCAGAGCCGCGTTGCAGCATTGGGCCTCTATGGGCCAAACCTGATAGCAGTTAGAAGGGAAGATTTTAAATTTTTCCTTAAGAGTATTGAAAAATTTTGTTTTAACTCTGTTTCTGGAAATTTTTGTTTTAAAATTGTTTCGGGAAGTCGTCCAGAAACTGCGGAAAGGTTCCACGAACCTTCCCGCAATTGCGGAAGAATTCAGCCAACGGCTCCGAAACAGTGGAGAATTTTTTTATTAAAAGTGAAAAATTTTCTAAGTGTCGGCGTCGAAAGAAATTTTTTCGGAAGGATTTCTCTTCTGAAAGTTCAGAAGGAATTCTCTTCCGAAATTGTGGAAGGATTCAGCGAATCGTTCCGCAACGCGGAAGAGTTCGGCAAGTCGTTCCGAAATTGCGGAAGACTTCGGTGAATCGTTCCACAACTGCGGAAGACTTCGCCGAATCGTTCCGCAACTGCGGAAGACTTCGCCGAATCGTTCCGCAACGGAGGCGAGTCGAGAATCACCCTGAAACCGCGGAAGGCTTCGGCCAAGCGCCCCGCAATTGCGGAAGGCTTTGGCCAAGCGCCCCGCAATTGCGGAAGGCTTCGGCCAAGCGCCCCGCAATGAAGGCTTCAGCCGAGCGCCCCGCAATTGCGGAAGCCGTCGCCAAACCGCCCCGCAGTTGCGGGAGCATGTAGTGAACCGCCCCGCAGTTGTGGGAGCAATCAGCCAACCGCCCATCGCGGCAGGATTCGGCGAACTGCCCGTTGCAGTAGGATTTCGTGAACCGCCCGATGCGGCGTGATTCCAAAAAAAAAAAAAAAAAAAAAAAACGAGGGCGTTGCCCTCGACCCGCCCTGCAGTGGCAAGGGGGCAAGCCCCCTTGACCCCCTTTTTTCTTTCTTTTTCCCTCATATGTTGTTGTTTGTGATTTGACGAATTGTCAACGTAATATTTTCCCCACGTGCATGAAGTGATTTGTGAATTCTGAGGATGTAATGCAGCTAACAATTGTGTTGATGAACACATTTCAGAGAGTCACAGTTACAGCAGGGTAACACTCTAGATAATACAGTTTGAAAGTTTTGGATCTTGGTTGGGCCAAGAAAATGAACATCATGAATGATGCACAGGA
Source organism: Larix kaempferi (assembly GCA_027924585.1). Taxonomy (NCBI): domain Eukaryota; kingdom Viridiplantae; phylum Streptophyta; class Pinopsida; order Pinales; family Pinaceae; genus Larix; species Larix kaempferi. Next base: position 11,564,386 of record BSBM01000892.1, read on the forward strand.
TCTCTATGAACCTGAGACAGATGCCATGGGAGAAAACATACATGTTGATAATGCTGAAACAGAATCTAATGGGAGAAGAAATCAAGAGACTCCTCCAGGTATTGCAGCCACCATGAGAAGCCTAAGGGAGGAATTGCAAAGTTGCAGAGAAGATAATGAAATGATGATTAAAGCTCAGGAAGAACAAAATCAGCTGAATGCAGCCATGCTGCAGAGTTTAACAGACATCCAAAGGCAAATAAACTCTGGGCATTAGATATCAAATCCAGAAAAGGGTGGGAGTAGCTCTAGGAGGAATTCCCGTAAGAGGGCCAGTAGCCCAAGAAGAGTTTCTACAGACAGGACATATACTCCAGAAATATCTTCTAATGAATCATCTGACTCTGAAGAAGCCATTGAGGGTTCAAGCTCTTCATCTCACATGAGTAAGAGGAAGAAACACTACAAGAACAATTCACATGGGGAATTTAAGAAGGAAAAACCTCCTACATTTGATGGAGAAGTAAAGTCTGGTCAAGAAGCTGAAGCTTGGCTTCTTGGGATGAGAAAGTATTTCCAAGTCCAAGACTACTCGGTAAATATGAAAGCAAGGGTAGCCATCTTCAACTTGAATGGAAGAGCATCTATATGGTGGGAACACACCAGGCAAGTGAAAAAGATCAACGAAAGGAAGATCGTGTGGAAGCAGTTCAAGAAATACTTCAAGCAAAAGTAACTCTCTGACAGGTACTATGATGATAAGATCAAAGAGTTCCATAAGCTGAGATTGGGACAATCGACCATGGAAGAATATGCAAACAAGTTCTTGGAGCTGCTGAGGTATGTCAGGTATATTCGAGATGATAAGGTCAAAATTCAGCGTTTCCTAAGTGGACTCCCCCAGTCGTATAAAGATAGAATTGAGTTTGATGAACCTCGAACTCTAGAGGAGGCCATAAGAAAGGCCAAGTATTGCTTTGATCAAAACAAAAGCAAACCAGAATTCCATAAGGCATGGAAGGATAAGAAAAATGAGAAGTTTGATCAAAGGAAGAAGGGGTTCAAGCCTCCTCAATTCCGGAATCAGCAAAGGCAGCCATCACAGGTTGTGAATAAGCCAACTAGGATGATGGGAGACAAGCCAAGAGATCCAAAAGAGCCAAGAGAACCACTTCAATGTTGGGTTTGTGGAGGAGACCACATGCTTAGGAACTGTCCACATAGGAATGGGAATGCAAATCAAGTTCACAACATTCAAGGAGATGGAACTGTGGGTCAAGTGGCGAGGACAATCCCTAGAATCTATGCAGCAGTAGAAGACCGCCAGGCAGATCATCAATCAACCGTGGTTGAAGTTGAAGGTAAGATTGCTAAGCAATATGTTTCTATTTTGATTGATCCTGGATCTACTTACAGTTATGTCACTCCTAGGATTGTTGAGATTTGTGCCTTCAAGAAATTAGAGCATAGTAAAGCCTGGTTAGTTCAACTAGCCACTGGAACCAAGAGAAAAGTTAGTGAAATTGTAGAGAAATGTCCATTAGAGATGGATGGGCTATTCACTTATGCAGATCTGAATATTTTGCCACTGGGTTCCTATGATATTCTCATTGGAATGGATTGGTTAGAAGCACACAGGGTTAAACTTGACTGCTACAACAAGACGTTTGAATGCATGGACGAAGAAGGAAACCCGAGGTTTGTAAAAGACATTCCAAAGATGACTTCTGTTAGACAGGTTTCAGCCATGCAGCTGAAGAAGTTCTGTAGGAAGGGATGTCAACTGTATGCAGCTCACGTTTTAGAGGCAGCAGAGAATGAAACTCTTAAATTGGAGGACTATCATGTATTGCAAGAATTCAGGGATGTTTTTCCCGATGAGATTCCAGGACTCCCTCCAAAGAGAGACATTGACTTTACAATTGAACTTGTGCTAGGAGCGGCACCAGTGTCTAAGACACCGTACAGGATGAGTACACCGGAATTGCTAGAATTGAAAATGCAATTACAAGAGTTGATGGAAAAGAAATATATTAGGCCAAGTGTATCCCCGTGGGGAGCGCCCGTTCTATTTGTGAAAAAGAAAGATGGAACACTCAGGTTATGTATTGACTACAGGCAGTTGAACAAAGTCACTGTGAAAAACAAATAACCATTGCCCCGAATTGATGACCTTTTTTTATCAAATGAGAGGAGCAAAGGTATTTTCAAAGATTGACTTGAGGTCTGGATACCATCAGGTAAGAATCAAAGAAGAAGATATTCATAAGACCGCCTTTAGAACAAGGTATGGACACTGTGAGTTTGTAGTGGTACCATTCGGTCTCACAAATGCACCAGCTACATTCATGTGTCTCATGAATAATGTTTTTAGCAAGTATTTGGACAAGTTTGTTCTTGTATTCCTAGACGACATTCTCATCTATTCTAAGAATGAAGAAGAACATGAAGAACATATGAGAATGACAGTGCAATTACTAAGGGAGCATAAGCTGTATGCAAAGTTGAGCAAATGTGACTTTTATAAAGATAAAATTCATTATTTGGGTCACATCATCTTCGATGAAGGAATATCTGTAGACCTTGAGAAGATTGAAGCCATTATGAATTGGCCAACTCCAAGGAATGTGACTGATGTGAGATCTTTTATGGGCCTTGCTGGTTACTACAGGAGGTTTATCGAGGGATTCTCCAAGGTTGCAAACCCGATCACTTCTTTGCAAAAAAAGGGGATAAAGTTTGAATGGTCACCAAGATGTGAGGAAAGTTTTCAACAGTTGAAGAATCTTCTTACAAGTGCACCAATTTTGAAGATTGCAGACCTGGAAAAAGACTTTGTGGTGTGTACCGATGCATGCAATCAAGGACTTGGAGGAGTTCTTATGCAAGACAACCACGTGATATGCTATGAGTCAAGAAAGTTGAAGGAGCATGAGAAGAACTACGCTACTCATGATATAGAGCTTGCAGCCATAGTACATGCTTTAAAGATGTGGAGGCATTACTTAATGGGAAGAAAATTTGAGTTAAGGACAGACCATTGTGGGCTGAAATACTTGTTTGATCAGCCAATGTTAAATGCTAGGCAAGCCAGATGGTTGGAATTTTTGTGTGAATTTGATTTTGAAATCAAACACATAAAAGGGAAAGAAAACAAGGTGGCTGATGCACTCAGCAGGAAGGTACATGAAACGTATGTGGCAGCGCTTAGTACTTGCCAACCAGATTTGAAGCAGCAGATTGTTAACCATATGGTTGAGGATGAAGTGTATGAGCAGATAAAGGACAAATTGCAGCAGCAAGACCTTGGCAAGAAGAATGAAGTCTATGACTTGGAAGAAGGCAGACTTCTTACTTATAAGAATAGAATCTATATTCCAAATGCGGCAGATTTAAGGAGAATGGTTATGGATGAGATCCATAAAGCTCCATACTCTGGTCACCCGGGATATCAGAAAACAATTGCTACAGTAAGAAAATATTATTTCTGGCCAGGTATGAAGAAGGATGTTGCTGAATGCATTTCTAAGTGCATGGAATGTCAGCAGGTGAAGGTTGAACACCAACACCCAGCAGGTTTATTGCACCCAGTGCCAATTCCAGAATGGAAATGGGAAATAATTTCCATGGATTTTATTACAGGATTGCCAATGACTAAGAGACAACATGATTCCATCATGGTTGTGGTGGACAAGTTAACAAAGGCAGCACATTTCATACCGGTTAAGTCCACACATAAAGCCGATGCCATTGCAGATATTTTCATGAAGGAAATTTTCAAATTACATGGGTTGCCTAATGCAATAATTTCTGACAGAGATACCAAGTTCACTTCCAATTTTTGGAAAGGTCTCTTTGCCGATTTGGGTACACAGTTGAACTTTAGCACCGCGTACCATCCTCAAACAGACGGGCAAACAGAAATAGTAAATCAGGTGCTTGAAGACATGCTTCGCATGTATGTAATGAATAAGCCATCTAAGTGGGAGGATTATCTACACCTGGTAGAGTTTGCATATAACAATGGGCAGCAAGAATCATTGGGAATGAGTCCGTATGATGCTTTGTACGGCAGAAGGTGTAGGACACCAGTGACTTGGGACAATCTAGTGAACCGAATTGTACTTGGGCCAGAATTGCTTAAGGAAATGGAACAAGAGGTTGCAAAGATCCGGCAAAATTTAAAAGCAGCCCAGGATAGACACAAAAGCTATGCAGATAAACACAGAATGCATAGGGAATTCAATGTTGGGGATCATGTGTATCTTAGAGTAAGATCAAGGAAGAGTTCCTTGAAGCTTGGGAGTTGTGCCAAGCTATCACCTAGATATTGTGGGCCATTTGAAGTGCTTGAAAGAATAGGGCCAGTTGCATATAGACTTGCCTTGCCTGCTAGCACTAAAGCTCATAATTTTTTTCATGTCTCTTTGCTTAAGAAATATGTACATGATCCTAACCATGTGATTAATTGGGATGTGATCCAGGTGGAACCCGAGGGAGAATTCCAAACCGATCCATTGCGCATCCTAGACAAGAAAGTAACATTGCTCCGGAACCGAGCCATCGGATAGGTAAAGGTGCAATGGAAGCACTACGGTCCCGATGAGGCTACATGGGAGCTGGAGGATGCCATGAGGGTGGCATATCCATTTTTGTTCAATTTTGATGAGCACTGAGGACAGTGCTAATGTAAGAGGAGGGGTATGTCACGTCCCCATTTTGACCCCCTTTGTAAATGATGTAAATACTGATATTTAATCATGGTGAGGAGCTCAAGGCCAAGGCCCCACCATTGATTTAGCGTTTATGTATCGTCAATTAAAATAGATGCCCATGGTTCTTGTGCTAGATGGGCACGATGTAAATAAGACATCATGTAATTACGAATTCTAATGAAAAATCCACAATCGGCTATGCAATGCAACAAAAGAGATGGGGCATGATTCTACAAGGAATAGGGAGGAAATTTATCCAAACCATTGAGCCAATGGTATTAATCCATGTGTCAATGGGGAAACCCATAAACCACCAACTACCCATTTTGTCTTATGTAACCAATCATTTAATTCTCCCAAGAATTTGGTTAAGGCAGTTAATGCCTTGGAAATGAAGAAGTATGGGCAAGCCATTTTCGTGCATGGGCAAGCCATCAACCTGGAAATTCGTGTTTTTGCTTGTTGGGCAAGAAAACACCCACGAAATGGTGCCCAAAGCCATTCGGAATGGGGAGTCTTCACTCATTCACGCAGTTGGAGTTAGCTGGGTCTTTCCATATACGTTTTTCATCTAAATCCTGCATTTTTCCATGCCTGGGAGTCGTTTTTGCCTGGTATAGCAGTTGGGAGAGGAAGGCCACGAATTGGGGACTAGGAGGGAGGTCGTTTTTGCCCCGAATTGACCCTGGACGTTTTACTAAAAACGGATTTGGCTTCCTGGGTTGTTCACCAACTTCCCATTTCGTTTTTGTGGGTTCCCACGTTTTTCTGAGTTAACTGAAACCCCATCTCATGCATCTCACGGTAAAAACGTTTTATCCTGCCCCATAATTGGGTTCTGCGGTTGTGTGCATCCTCGTTTTGGTTTGAACCTGTGAACTGAAGTTTTTTGGAGTGGTAGTGGAGAAGTGGCTTGATAAACTTAGTGGGGGAGACAACCTCTCAAGAAGATCAAGAGGGCTTTGGTTACTCTTCTATGCATACCCTGAGAGCACTAGATAGGGAAGGTATGGCTTGAGGGACTGTACAGCAGTGAAAAGAATACTCCCTTGTGTTGGGTGTGTAGGTATTGTGGGTGACAAGCTAGATAGATCTTACAAGGTTGCCCCTAGCTCTGTGCTGGAGCTCACTAGCTTAGCAACTCTTCCTTTCCATCTCCTAGCAGCCTGATAAACCCAATTGTAGATTGGCTTGGCTCATCTTGGTGTATGCTTGGCTATGTGTGAGTCTGTTGTTCCTTGGTTCCTTGTAGAGATCATGCCCAGCTCGGGGGTGGCAGTGGTGCTGAGAGATTGAGGAGCACACTGGCCTACGGTTGGGTGGAACGTTGCAGTTGCATAGCCAGTTGCGTGGGACTACTTTTGTATAAGATAAGTATTCTCTTGTGTGTTAAATTGGCAATTATCATTTGATGAATATTAGAATGAATGATGGATGTGCTATTGAATTTACTTCCGTTGAGCTTTTACAAGTTTATGCATTTCCATATGATCTTTTATAATTCTGCAAGGGTCAGAAATCTTTAGTGTATGGTTAGATATCAACAGCATCTACTTAATTTCTATTGTGTTTCTCTTGCATGCACTTATACATGTCTTGGTATCAATGAGTTTAATTTAATGGATATGGGGCTAATTGCCCGGTTTAACGTCACGATCCTCTCCACCTAGCTGGTAGGATGGGAGGGGACGTGACAATCCACCACCTTGATATTAAAGATTGATCTAATTGCACTGACATTGCAGGTCAAGGTTATTCAATTCCTAAGCCTATGGAGTTAAATGAGACGATGAGGTCCATGGAAACTATGGAGGCTAATATTACAGAAGAAGAGCATATGCCTGCGGCTGCACCGGCCATACCAGAGACGTCCCAGAAGTCCCCGGGATTCGTTGGAAATGTCTTTATTGCGCAATTACTATCTGTCAGCCCAATATATGCTTGACTTGTTGAAATAAATTCAACATTTACACGATTGAAATAAAGGAAAGGATTTCAATTGCTTTTTATTATTTTAGTTTGATTTCGTGTAACAGCAGGAGGTGGCAAGGAAAGGATTTCAATTGCTTTTTATTATCTTAGTTTGATTTCCTGTAACAGCAGGAGGTGTTACAGCAGGAGGTGGCAATAATTGGTAGCTTTTATTTTGCAAATTAATTAATAAATGACAATATCTGTGTGTTCTATGCGTACAAATTAATTAATTAAATGGTATGTGGCTCAACCAAATTAAAATCCCGACGTTAAAGACAAATATTATCTTCTATTCATGATCCGTGGATTACTTTGAATTTACTATTATTAGTTTGGTCCTCGGAAGAGGGAAGAACAGCCGGAGTGTTTTCTTAATAATAAAGACAATTTGATCATGTTTATGAACTGAAGCCAATTCCTGATTTATTAAATCTGATCTATGATTTAGCGAACAAATAGCCATTCTACCTCAAGCAGATCTCCTATTACTGAAATGGATTCCATTTTTTTACTTATGGAAGTCGTTTGCTGATTAAAATTAGATTCTATCAAGTATAGTGAAGGCATCTAATTTTTTAATAAGTTAAAAAAAATACATATCAACTAATTGAATCCTCTTTAGGGGAGAGAGTTCTATAGTTGAACGGGAACCGGTAGTGGTGATAGAACCGATGACTGTTACAACCCAAAACGTGATCAAGAAAATGCCAACTGTCAAACACATATAATTATATAAATAAGTAAAAAGTTTCCTATTTGAGTTCATTAAGTGTCATTCTGTACAGTAGGCCCACAGCTGTCAACTATAGGACAAAAGGTTGACAGCTGAGCAGTCCTGACAAAACCAAAATCAAATCCATCATGTCCCTTCCAAATCCCAACATGCACTGACACAAACATCTAATTGGACCTCATCACTCCCCAGCCAGCCCAATCTACAAGGACGGATTGCCCATCACATGGAGCCCATCGAACAAGCTTCAGAGTACACCCAGACCAGCATCGAGAATCACTTAACCACCAAGGCATCCCACCTACACATCTATCAAATGTCACCTGCATAATAAATGGAGAATTTGTGTCAGCTCCAGGTGCATTGCTGTTCAACAAAGAAGCCCAATCAATGCAATTAATGCAGCCAACTCCATTAAAATCATCAAATCAACCAGAAAACCAAACAGAAGCATATGTCCATAGGCATTACGAAGAGCACATGGATCGACAAAGCCCCATTGATGGCCATTGGATCGAGGCCAATTCAATCTTGAGCCACTCATCCAACTCTAGCCAGTTGCAATCCATGCCTTCTCAAACTTGCCAATCAAATCATACACCAAAATGCTATAAAGACACTACAACCTTCAAACAAACTTCATTTTTCTGCTATTCGAAATTCCCAGACCTTGTTAAACTCACCTCTATTTCCAAGCATCAAATTTCAGAGTCCAGGCATTGCATTCAAGCAAAACACAGTTGCAGAGTTAATTCAAGACAGCATTCAGAGTTCAGGTATTGCATTCAAGATAAACTTGTCTTTCAATAATAATGTTTTCAAGTAGCCAGACTATATCTAGTTTTATGCAAGAACCTGCATTGAACATGTAAATCACTAGGGTCGTTTTAACACTTTGTTTCAACTCAGCTATTATAATATTCCAGATCCCTATGAATTTACACAGCTAGTTCCTTTTGAATACTCCAGATCCTAGGGTCATTTTAACACTTTCTTTCAACACAGCTATTATAATATTCCAGATCCCTGTGAATTAACACAGCTAGTTCTATCTCCGTAGGTGGGAGCAATGTTATGGTTTTTGGTTTTTAATGGAGCACTATTATGGTTTTTGGTTTTAATGCAGTCATGGCAAGAGTCAGCACTACTCGTGCAAGGAGGTCAAGTAGGAGACTCAGCAGGGGTGCCCAGCTACGATGCACCTCGTCTGATGAGGACATAGCACATGATACTGATAATAACAGAGATGATGAAGAGGCAAATGATGCAGTGCGTAGTGGTGTTATTCCATCATCAACCACAGTTGAAGAGGCAAATGATGCAGATCCTGGAGGTGTTATTCCACAATCAACCACAGTTCAAGGTGCAACTGCCAGTAAGAAGATTAGTGCCATCAGAGGATGGACACAAGAAGACATGAAGGCTACCATAGATGATATAGAGTTCAATGGTTTTTCTATCAGAGCAGCTGCTAAAAAACATGGGATTCCACCAACATCAATCCATTACTGGATAAATGGCCTGACCCATACCAAGCGAAAAGGACCTCTTACAGTGTTGAGTGCAGAAGAGGAAGAAGAATTTGTGGTTTGGTGTGAAGAGATGGCTCAACTAGGCCATGGTCTGGAGTTGGTTCAGCTCAAATCCACTGTTGCACAAATCTGTCAAGGGAGGCCAAACCCCTTCAAAGATGGATTTCCAGGAAAATCATGGTGGAGAGGATTTAAACAAAGGCATCCAGAACTTGTGTTACGCACAGCAGAGGGGCTTGACAGGGATAGGGCTTTCAATCTGCGCCCTACAGTTGTGACCAAGTTCTATCAGACACTCTCTGATGCATATGAGAAACACTCATACAGAGGAGACCATATATGGAACTGTGACGAGACTGGATTACAGGCAGGGAGGAATTGTGGCATGCAGGTAATTGCCAAGAGAGGGAGCAGGAATGTGCCCAAAATTCTGCCAAAAAGTAGGGAGTGGATAACTATTCTTTGTTGTGTCAACGCAGTTGGAGCATCAATTCCAGGTTTTTATCTGTTCAAGGGAAAGAATCAACTCAAAAACTACATTAAAAACTGTGAACCTGGCGCATGCATGGCTGCACACCCCCATGCTTGGATGACAAAAGAACTATTCTTGAGTTGGCTTTGCCACTTTGCTTCCTCTGTCCCTGGCGGTGTTTCACCTGAAAACAGACACCTTTTGATTTTTGATGGCCATGGTAGCCACGTTGCTATACAAACCATTGAGGAGGCAAATAGGCTAGGCATTGATCTGTTGACACTGCCTGCACATACCACCCACAGGATGCAACCTCTAGATGTGAGTGTGTTTGGGCCTTTCAAGTGTTACTTCAGGTCTGAGAGAGCGTCCTGGATGGCAAAGAATCCGGGGGTAGAGGTGAAGAGGTTCGAATTAGCAGAACTTGCAAGCAAAGCTTTTGCTAGGGCACTCACAGCATCAAATATCAAGGCTGGTTTTAGGCGGACAGGAATATGGCCTTTCAATTCTGATGCTCTTCAACATGACACGGGATGTAGTCAGGCTTTTGATGTTCAGGGGAGAGAGGATGCAGATGCTGCAGATAACATCATATCACTCTCTCAAGGTCATTGCCAACCACTGGATGACGACAATGAACACGTAAGTGAAAGTCAGTATGGCACCGAACCTGTTGGGGAGAATATAGAAGCTGTTGGAAGGACAGAAACAGAATTAGATGGTCAAGGGATTGTTCATAACAACGTTTCCGATTTGAGTGTGAATGGAGGTGACCAAGCAATGGTAAACAACAGCGAGGAGTTGACATTTCCAAGCCAGCCAGAACAACCCGAGTGGTTGGCAGAGGCGATGACAAATATGAACAGACACATTGTCACCCCCACCAACGATGAAAGCCTTAACCTGCCTTCCATGCCAGCAGTCCTTAACAATGAAGCTGTACATTATTATGTGCCACTTGGGGGTGGTGGAGATGAGATTGAACAAAATGAAGATACAGTGGACCAAGAAAATGATGATGAGGCACTCCCACCAAATGAGCCACTACTTGGCCAGTTCCTTAAGTTGCCAGTGGAGAAAGTTGCAACTCATCTATCTAATCCCACTGCTGAGCATCTTAGATTAAGCAGGAGCTCGCAACTACTAACATCAGAGGACTACATCACCCTACTGATTGAGGCTGAGCACAAGAAAAAGGAGATGCAGGATTTAAAAGAGAAGAAGAAGGCCCTGGCAAAGGAGAAGAAGGAAGCAAAGATTGTTGCAGCAGAAAATCGAAGGAAGGAAAGGCTTGTAAGAGTGAAACAAAGGGAGGAAAGAGAGCGACGGAAACAATTGGCAAGGGAGGAAAGGGAGCAAAGAAAGGCAAATCAGAGGAATCCAAATGGTCTGGAGAGGATAGAGGTGGTTGACAACCCATTGGATCAGTTTTCAGAGAACAGAAGATTATTCCAGGACCTTATTAACATACAGATACCCCAATACCACCAGGCAGGGGGAAATACTGTGTATGCCTTCCAAACTCCAGTGAAACCAGGGCAATTAGGCTCAAGTCATAACTATGGTTACTCAATTCCTCCTTGGCTACAAGGATCAACCTGGCCCGCACCAAATGTTTGCAGCTCAACACAACCAGGTCATGCATCAGTATCTAACCCAACTAGTTTGGGTAATGAAGGCAGTCAACCTCCTCGCACATAGGGTTTTTTGTTTGGCGAATGATAGATGTTTTGTGTTTGGCATACACATATGAAAGGAAGATTTTGTTGCGGGGGGGAATTTTGGGTGGGTTCCTAAGTTTTTGTTTGATTCCAATCTGACAGTGGATATATGTTAGGCATAACCACAGTAAATGTATAAAGTCCCAACCCACCATGGACCAACCATATGTATAAATCTCGAATTGCTACTATGTTGAACAAGAATATGCCCTTTATGTCAAGTACTGTTTTCTTCATGTCTCTGTCTATTTACTGGTTAGCAAACTAAATTGAATGTTAAACTAAATTGGGTGGTAGACCAACCTGATTGAACATTTAAATTGAATGCAAGTTTTTTCTGAATGCAATACTGACTTGAATGCAAATCGACTTGAACTGGATTGATAGTAAGCATTGCAAACAATCACCGAGCACAAAGTTAAAGATTACTTAGGTTAGAGCACACAGCAAGAATGAAAGCAGGTGGGACAAACAAATATGAGAACCAAAATTATAGAAAAATACAAAATTAACAGTCCAAATTATTCATCTAATTGGCATGCCCAAATTATTCAACTCAAGCATGCATCAATCCTATAATCAACTCGAATAAGAAATTAACAACCATTCCTTAAGAATTCAAGCAATCACTGAAAGCAATATAATCAATGAAGGGTTTAATGGAGCACGGTTATGGTGTTTTTTTATGTCAGAATTTCCCGTAACCTTCATACCATTAAAGCATATCTGAATTTTCCATAACCATGAAACCTTCTCTCAATTTTAATATATACTAAGTTATCAAGCAATGAAACAATGAAACCATATCAAACCCTAATCCTATAATGCACTCCAATAACAAATTAAAAACCATTCATTGCGAATTCATACATTCACTGAAACAGTCACTGATCCATAGCAAACCCTACTAACCATGAATGGTTGTTAATTTCTTAAAAGGTTTCATGCCTCCAAACCCTAATTGCAAATTCATACAATGACTGAAACAATCAATCAACCATAGCAAACCCTAATCTGTTAAAAGGTTTCATGCCTTCAATTCAAAGTCCAACTTATTCATCTAATTCGCATGCCCAAATTATTCAACTCAAGCATGCATCAATCCTATAATCAACTCCAATAAGAAATTAACAACCATTCCTTCAAAATTCAAGCAATCACTGCAAGCAATATAATCAATGAAGGGTTTAATGGAGCACTGTTATGGTGTTTTTTTTTATGTCAGAATTTCCCGTAACCTTCATACCATTAAAGCATATCTGAATTTTCCATAACCATGAAACCTTCTCTCAATTTTAAAATATACTAAGTTATCAAGCAATGAAACAATGAAACCATATCAAACCCTAATCCTATAATGCACTCCAATAACAAATTAAAAACCATTCATTGCGAATTCATACATTCACTGAAACAGTCACTGATCCATAGCAAACCCTACTAACCATGAATGGTTGTTAATTTCTTAAAAGGTTTCATGCCTCCAAACCCTAATTGCAAATTCATACAATGACTCAAACAATCAATGAACCATAGCAAACCCTAATTTGTTAAAAGGTTTCATGCCTTCAATTCAAAGTCCAACTTATTCATCTAATTCGCATGCCCAAATTATTCATCTCAAACATGCATCAATCCTATAATCAACTCCAATAAGAAATTAACAACCATTCCTTCAAAATTCAAGCAATCACTGCAAGCAATATAATCAATGAAGGGTTTAATGGAGCACTGTTATGGTGTTTTTTTTTATGTCAGAATTTCCCGCATCCTTCAAACCCTAATCCTATAATCAACTCCATTAACAAATTAACAACCATTCATTGCTAATTCATACAATCATTAATAATAAATTTCGACCCTAACAGTGTGCCATTAATAATCAATTTCGACCATAACAGTGTGCCATTAATAACCAAAAACCATAACAGTGCTCCACTAAAAACCAAATACCATTACAGTGCTCCATTAAAAACCAAATACCATAACAGTGCTCCATTAAAAACCAAATACCATTACATTGTTCCATTAAAAACCAAACACCCTAACAGTGCTCCATTAAAAACCAAACACCCTAACAGTGCTCCATTAAAAACCATAAACCATTACAGTGCTCCATTAAAAACCAAACACCCTAACAGTGCTCCATTAAAAACCAAACACCCTAACAGTGCTCCATTAAAAACCATAAACCATTACAGTGCTCCATTAAAAACCAAATACCATAACAGTGCTCCATTAAAAACCAAATACCATTACAGTGTTCCATTAAATACCAAACACCCTAACAGTGCTCCATTAAAAACCAAAGACCCTAACAGTGCTCCATTAAAAACCAAAAACCCTAACAGTGCTCCATTAAAAACCAAAAACCCTAACAGTGCTCCATTAAAAACCAAAAACCCTAACAGTGCTCCATTAAAAACCAAAAACCCTAACAGTGCACCATTAAAAACCAAAAACCCTAACAGTGCTCCATTAAAAACCAAAAACCATTACAGTGCTCCATTAAATACCAAACACCCTAACAGTGCTCCATTAAAAACCACATACCCTAGCAGTGCTCCATTGAAAACCAAAAACCCTAACAGTGCTCCATTAAAAACCACATACCCTAGCAGTGCTCCATTGAAAACCAAAAACCCTAACAGTGCTCAATTAAAAACCAAAAACCATTACAGTGCTCCATTAAAAACGAAATACCATAACAGTGCTCAATTAAAAACCAAAAACCATTACAGTGCTCCATTAAAAACGAAATACCATAACAGTGCTCAATTAAAAACCAAAAACCATTACAGTGCTCCATTAAAAACGAAATACCATAACAGTGCTCAATTAAAAACCAAAAACCATTACAGTGCTCCATTAAAAACGAAATACCTTAACAGTGCTCCATTAAAAACCAAAAACCATTACAGTGCTCCATTAAAAACGAAATACCATAACAGTGCTCCATTAAAAACCAAAAACCATTACAGTGCTCCATTAAAAACGAAATACCATAACAGTGCTCAATTAAAAACCAAAAACCATTACGGTGCTCCATTAAAAACCAGATACCCTAACAGTGCTCCATTAAAAACCAAAAACCATTACGGTGCTCCATTAAAAACCACATACCCTAACAGTGCTCCATTAAAAACCAAAAACCATTACGGTGCTCCATTAAAAACCACATACCCTAACAATGCTCCATTAAAAACCAAAAACCATTACGGTGCTCCATTAAAAACCACATACCCTAACAGTGCTCCATTAAAAACCAAAAACCATTACGGTGCTCCATTAAAAACCACATACCCTAACAGTGCTCCATTAAAAACCAAAAACCATTACGGTGCTCCATTACAAACCACAAAACCTAACAATGCTCCATTAAAAACCAAATACCATAACAGTGCTCCATTAAAAACCAACAACCATTACAGTGCTCCATTAAAAACCAAAAAACAATTTCCTACGACGTCGTTTGAACAGGCAACCACACCCAAACAAACCGAACACAGACAGAGAAGGCAAGCAAATCACACCGAGAGAGTGAGTGTGTTGAAAAACACAATGCACGCGAAGCCGGTAGGATCAATATCCTACCAAGTTTGCTGAACAGGTGGCCACCGCCGAGCACGAACCAGGAGCGGAGCAGGTACCAGGAGCCGAGGACGAACCAGGAGCCGACGACGAAGCAGAAACATGAACACCAGGAGCCGAGGATGAACCAGGAGCAGCCCGCAAACAAGCAGGAACAGGGCCGAACCACCGGGGAACCCACGCCACAGACCACGAACACAACAACAACACTAGACCAGTTATCCAACGCACGGCGACGGCCATGGAACAGGGCCATTCCACCACGAGCTTCCAGACAGGCAACCAAACGAAACCTCTGTGCTCACACGGCGACGTCCTCCGCGCGAACAACAAATCGGGGCGGACCACCACACAGTGACAGGTATTCCAAGCAGCAACCTCATCGAACAGCAGCAGGAGGCGAGAGCGGAGCAGCAGCAGGAGGCGGGAGCGGAGCAGCAGCGGCGCCATGGCGGACAGCTTCCGGGGTGGCGGAACGCTCACCTTCCAGCCCCGAGCAAGAATGAACGGGAGGTGGGAGCGACTGCCGGGAAAGGGCCAGCTGGCACGCATCCCGAGGTGCAATAAAGCGCATTAAAATGAATATACACTGATTATACCTATAATAAATGTCATATTATTGAAACGGATCCCATCTTACTTCCCTATTGAAATAGATTTCTGATTTATTTAATCAGAATTGTATTGTTTATTTAATAAATGAGCATAGTTCCAGTCTATCTAGTTTATGTTGGAGTTCCATTGTATCTAGCTAAGATTAAGTAGGAACACCCCAGCAATTTGAGATCGCCCTCGCTGCTGGATAATGCATTCTACTAATAGCGTGAACCCTGTGATCTGCCGTGATCAAGAGAGCAGAAATGCAGCACACATTAGGAGCCACTCATCCGGTCCAGCTAGTCGCATTCCTATGAAGACAACCGGATGGAGGCATTGCCAGAAATGGGTGCAGAAGGCGTGAAGGTTATTGGTAGCAGGTAATGTGTAGGGACAGCGTGGGAATGGAGGCAAAAAGGGGAAGCGTGGATGCTGGAGCTACTAGGGAAAAGCAGGCTGCGTGGGAATGAAGGAAAAGGAGCTGTGTGAATGATGGCGTGGTTATGGTGCAGGTGGCTGCGTCGGAAGGGATGCCAGTGAAGGCGTGAAGACTGGACGAGCCAAGGCGCAGATGGACAGCGTGAGAGGGAGGTGATGTGCCTGAAGATGGTCAGCGTGAGAGGGAGATGAAGGTTGCTGGAGATGGGCAGCGTGAGAGGGAACATGAAAGATGCTGGAGATGGGCTGCGTGAGGGAGAGCGTGAGGGTGCAGGAGATGGGCAGCGATGAGAGGGAGCATGAAAGATGCAGGAGTTAGGGCTGGGTGAGGGAGAGCGGGAGTGTGGCAGGAGTTGGGGCAGCGTGAGGGCGACCGTGAGTGTGGCAGGAGTTAGGGTAGCGTGGGAGAGGGAGTGAATGTGGCAGGAATTAGGGCAGAGAGCAGCAGCTTGACAGAAGGGAGTGGAATGGAATATGAAGGTAGTGCGTGCAGGCTGCCTGAAGAGTGTGCACAGATAACTTGAAGAGTGCTGGGGCTCAATAAATGAAAAGACAAGAAGTTGCACAGAATAAGCCCACTTTGTAATAGACAAGAGGTTCCTTTTATAAGAAAAGGACGTGCTTATTTACATAATAGCTTCTAATACATTTTAACACACTTAACTATGTTTATTACATTATTCCCTATTTCCACTCTATTACATTATTCCCTATTTCCCTCTGTGGCCCAATTCCTCCCTATTCAGATTTCGAAGCGTCCATGTTTCTATGAAAAGATGAGTAAACCGACTTTGCATTATCTCAGCTGTCATCCACTTTGCTTGAGCTGGAGTCTCTCCTTCGCGTGCTAGGAGGTAGGAGGTGTAAGCCCGGTGGCGAGTAGAACAGGTCTTGGTGTCGAGGATGGTATCACTCGACAAAGGAAGCTAGAAGTCCGGAATATTGTCCATAGGATGTGTAATTGTGACTGGTTCATCCAAGAGTGGAGGCTCGAATAATTTCAGATGATTGACATTGATGACATTGTGGATGCCGAGCTGAGGAGGGAGGTCCAACCGATAGGCATTTTCCCGAATCTTTTCCAGAATTGTGTAGGGGGAATATCGAAGTGGATGTAGTTTATGATGGTGTCCTTTGAAGCATTTCTTATCCAAATGTAACCATACTTGGTCTACAGGTTGAAAGAAAATGGTTGTCCTATGTTTGTCATGCCTTTGCTTTGCACGTGCTTGAGCTACTTTCAGAGCTTCCATGACATGAGTGTGGCGATGGGAAATTTGTTGAAGAAATCTTTGAGTTGAGTATTGTTCTTTTTGCTGATGATCTGTACCTTGGGTCCAATTTGAGGGGAAGCTCAGCTGGAGAAGCTAGTTGGAATCTTAAACATACTTCGAAATGAAAAAAACTTGTAGCAGAGTGTGTAGTCCTGTTGTATCTATGTTGGAGAATATGTAAATAATTATCCCATTGTTTGCTACGTCCAAAATTAGTACGGAGAGCATGTACCAGCACTCGGTTGACTACCTCTGTTTGGCCATCCGTTTGAGGGTGGAAGGCTATGGAGAATTTAAGCTGACATCCAAGTAGCACCCTGTAACATCCCAAAAATTGCTAAAAATTCAAAATTTTTTATATAGCAAAATCATAAGAAAACGCTAACTGCGGAATGAAATATATTTAACTAATTAACTAACGGCAGCTTCACATGATTACAATTGTTATTCCTAAATTAAATGTGATAAAACAATGTTTATCTTCTCATGTGTTATGGTTCTAGTAATAATACTAAGGATCTATTTGCATATTTCTGAAGGGGTTCCTACAGGGTTCCCTTGGGTTCACTTAGCTTGATAGCTAAAGCATTGGCTCTTTTCTTTCGCAGATCTGTAGGTAAGATAAATAAAATAATTCGAGTACTTCAAGAGATTTTTTACGCTTCAGCTAGCCGTCTCTGTTTTTAAGATAGATATGTGTATACTTCCTGTGCATGAAGGTATCGATGGTATGAAGTTCCCGTTTTTGTTTATCAACTTGTACCATTTCTATCCTAACACTTGTAAGTGTAGCTAGAGATATTTTACACTATACTTCTGTTGTAATTGTTGGTAGAATCATTGGAATTACAAATTATATTAATAGTCTGAATAATGCGACAAGGTTGAACATGATGTACTCTAGTGAAAAGTCTTTAAATCTAGAAAACGATAAGCATAAGATGATATCTATTGTTACGACACGGTTGAACAATAAGTGATATTAGTGAATAAAGCTGCAATAGATTATACCGGGACTTCTTAGAATTAGAATCCTACCTTATTCAATTCGTAATGCAAATGTGTATAATGTTCGCATTATTACAATGCTATGGTGCATAATAAAATTTGGCCTCCACAACTATATGACCTATTTCATATGCATCCTAAAATACTATATGCTTTTGCAATTCCTAATCTACTATATGAATGTATGGACAATTTATTGATTTATTATGTAAATGTGACATAGATCAATTTGTCACAATACCCTATGTTCTAAATGGAATAATGGTTAGAGCTATAATACATAAGCCTTATGTGAAATAAATCTTAGCATTGATATCATATTACATACCTACTATATGAATAAAACTTAATGTTAGAATTATAATGCCTAGACCTTATGCGAATTAGGCTTAATATTGGCATTCTATTACGTGCTTGTTATATGAAATAAAACATGTCATTAAAATTGCAATACATGCATACTATGCAAATTGAACTTAGCAGTGGAAATATATATATATATAACCTGGATACTATGCGAATTTGTAACATGGTTTGGAACTATATAACATGGTTATATTACAGGGTTATGATACAGAGATCGTTCTGTTGTCAATAAATATGATGCTGACATGTATTTAATACCGTTGCAGGCGTGGTCTAGCAAGGTGATACGTAAAATCGGTCATTTATGAAACCCTGTGTCTTATTAGTGGATTGTCTCATTGGCTCTTACCTGTAACCGGCTCCACGTGAACTTGTAGAAATTGTGGGAACCCTGCCGAGTTGTATGCTCCACCTTGGTGATATGGCATTCCAACTGGGCTCGATAATAAATGAGCTATTAATGGTAGGTTGATCGTAATGTAGTCTTGGTAATGGCATTGCGTGGCTGGCCAGATCTCACCCGTTGATCTGTTCTGTCTCAATTGTTGAGATCTAAACCCTAAGGCACTCGCTATACCGTTGTTATTTGCCTTTTTGCATTCATTTGTAGTTTTGGTTTTGGGGGAGAGGATGACAAGCCACTGAATAGTAGGGTTCGACCTTGGGTTATTTCTTGGTGGCTCTGCAACTTCCATCTCCGGAAAATAATGGTGAGAACCTGTTGTATAAGTTACTATGGCTCGAATGGTGAATGGTGTTGAAGCCTTGTGGATTTCGTTGTGTGACAGGTTAGGGTTTTCAGTGAAAAATATACTCAGAGCCTGAGATGTTTTGTAGCTACATGCTACTCCTGTTGTGTTGGTTGGATGATTTGGAACTGGAAGCATGAAGCATTCCATCTGCTTGTTCTTACGAAGGTAAGCTCATCTTTGTAAATACTGTGTGTTATAATTATAGTTTGGGTTTATGTAGTATTCATTTTGGAACTTGTTATAACCTCGTTGTAGTTTTATGTGGCAGGTGCTGCCTTTGTCATGGAGTGTACAATGTTGAGACTCATTGGCAATGGATAGCTCACTTAACTTCGGTAAGCCTCGGTGGCATAACCCTCCGTAGGTTCTCCTGGCATATTTTGGCCATCGTTGAAGTTTGTAACAACTTGTGGTTTCTGGAAATCATGGTCCAAACAGGATTGTTTTGTTTTTAATCTACGTGCCTGTAGTATGAGTGCCTTTCGGCTTACATGGTCGATGTAACAATGTTAGGTTACCGTAACAGTAGTTTAGATTTTTGAGTTGAGCTGGACAGTGTAACTCCTGTTGACGAGGTTTCCAATACTCTGTCAAGTTTTCAATAAGAAAAACGTTAATGAGTCGATTTTGCAGTAGTTGTTTTGTTTCATCTTTTGGGGTTTTGACCCTTGAACGTAACCTGTGACTTGGGTGATTTAAATATTGTGATGAACTCTTTTTTAGCAGGTCTCTGCGTTTAACTTTGATGTGGTATAAAATGTAGTTTGTAAACAAAGTTTTAATACTTCTCTGCTATCGTTTTCTTTTGTAGAACCAAAAACTGTAAACTTAAAAAAAAAAGGAAAACGATGTAATGAATGCATTGCAACGTGTGTGAATTGAATATTGGTGAAATGTTTACATACTCCTGAATCGTCGTTTTCAATAATGATGAAATGAGGAAAAGTCTGTAAATGAAATCTTTGAATACTTATGAAATGTTTTTAATGAAAGAGTATTACCCTTGGTCACTGGACCAGAAAGATGACTGTGAAATAATTTTGACTTTGATACTGAATTAAAGAAACGAAATACTAGTTTTGTGAGACGAGGGTTTGTAAAAAGGAAGTTAGGGTTTAGGGTTTTGTTTATACAGTATGCTTGGAACTTTTGCAGAACTAAAATAGACTTTATTTTGAATGTCTATCCTCGATGTTAGTACACGATTAAATAGTAAAATATAAATAAACTACAATAAGCTTGATGAGAAAAATAATGGAAATATAAACCCTGATTTTTAAACGTAGAAATGACAGATTAGTACTGTACAGTAACATTATGAATATTTTTTTTTGGTAGTTTATGTAACAAAAATGATTTCATTAATGAGTATAAATCAAAGTTATTTTTCAAAGCAATAACTTTACTATTTGATGAAAAATAAAAACAGTACTGTAAAGAATGCAGTAATTATGGAAACCCTTTTATGTGAAAGATGAGGAGAGATAAACTTTGATTATAATGATTAATACTAATCACTAACAGTAGGAAAATTAACAAAATATACAGAGTTTTTCTTTTCATCATCTTGGCAATTTTCCTATCGTATCTATCTACCTTAATTCTTCTCTGTACTAGAGTACGATGCAGACCCATTTGCATGGGGAAAAATGCAGAGAACATTTTATTCAATTTTTCATAAATGTATTCAGTACTATTCAGAATCTTAATTAACTTAGAAATAAAGATAATTGCGTCTCTTCAATAACATCTTTGAAAACAAAAATAAATGTAATTATAACAAATAGAAAACTTTTAACTGCATAAAATTTAGGAAAGATAAGTAGAACCTGTAAGTGAAGATAGGGCCGACAAACATCCAAGGAGGCATGTTCCTCCCAAACTGTTTCAGAAGAAGCAGCAAAGATGTTGGCTTCTTGTGAACCCCTGAGCCTACTTACTGAGCCACTAAGTAGATGGAATCTGTGTAGAAGCAAGGCACTCAAAAATGCCTTCAGTACTCAGCATCAACCTCCTATAATAACATGCCTTCAGCACTCAACATCAACCTCCTATAATAACATGCCTTCAGCACTCAGCATCAACCTCCTATAATAACATGCCTTCAGCACTCAGCATCAAACTCCTAAACTCAATAGAGTTTTGGCAGAATCACAACATGATCAACAACTTAGCATATCCCCTCATCAAATCTCTTGGGTGCAACACAGCAAAATCCCATGGTAAATTTCCTCGTCAGGAAAAGTGATGAACCTCAGTTCATAATTTGATGGCTATTATATAGACTACCTAGGTCTTTAGTGGTCAGTTTGGAATAAATGAGCCTCAAGCTCCAGTCCCATATTTCAGGGAACTATGACCACATTTCAAGGGAGTTGTCCCATACCAACAGCTAGTTAGTTGCATCATGATGCTACCACTTGTCCATTTCCTTCTACCCCAGATTCCATTCCACCTAGTGGATCAGTAACCACTCTTTCAACAATCCTCTTAGGTTTTTGTCTCCTATTTTATTTATTAAATAATAAAATATTGTGCAAATTATAGTCATCCTTGGACACCTGTCCAACATAAAACTTTACAATAAAAGTTATCATAATGTTTTCTAACACAAAATGTTTTCTAGCAAAAAGGGTATGTTACACACCCAAAGTGTCTTCCAAAAGGAACTCAGGAATCATGAGTCTCGATCTGAAATGATGTTGCTTGGTAGGCCAAAATGAGGCCACACATGTTGGAAATACAATTATGTTGTTTGAGAGGCTGTAGTGGTCTTTGTGCAAGCTATGAAGAGGGCCATTTTGCTAAAACGACATACTACCATCCAAATGGCATCATGTTTTCATTGGGTGGTGGGTAGTCCAGTTAGGAAATCCATAGAAATTGATTCCCATGGCCTAGAAGGTAGCCGGAGTGGTATATATAAGCCATGCTTTCTATTTGATGGTTTCAATTGAGAACATAAGGCATAGGCTCTTATGAATCTCTCTAATTGAGGTTGAAGAGAAGGCCAATAGAAATGGCGTTGGAGGTGTTGAATGGTCTTAGTGGTACCAAAGTGGCCTCCACATGCATATGAATGAGCTTCTTTAATGAGTAGCAGACAATCATTAGACTGTGGGACACATAACAAATTTAACTTGTAGAGCCACCCATCATGGATGGTGTAGTCCAAAAAAGGAGTCTGATTGATGACTGTAGGGTCCTGTAATGCATCCCATGTTTCTTGAAAGTCCAGGTCAGTAGCATACTTATCTTTCCATGCCTCATGGGTAGCACATTGAACCTCTAGTAGTTGGAGCACAGGAGTGGGTGGCCTATTCAGCAGATCAACCATCTTGTTAGAGGTGCCCTTCTTGTATCTAATAAGCAGATGGAATTGCTGAATGTAGGATTCCCATTTAAGATGCCTTTGTTCTTGTATCTTGGATTGGGAATTAATGAAAATTAGTGGATGGTGGTCTGTATGTAGAATAGTCTCCTTTCCCAACAGATAATGGTGCCATTGCTTGAGAGATTACACTAGGCTGTAGAATTCCTTATCATAGGTGCTATAGTTTTTCTTGGCATCTGAAAGCAATTATGAGTGGTAAGTAATAGGATGTCCTCCCTGTTTAAGTACGGCATCAATAGCATATTATGAGGCATCTAACTCAATTTCAAATGGTTGAGAGAGGTCTGGAAAATGAAATACTGGAGCTGAGCATAGAGCTTCCCTGAGACGAACAAAGTTGTGGGTGGCTTCTTCATTCCAAACAAAGGTGGAAGTGCGATTGGATAGCTTGTGCAAAGGACGAGCAATATGAGAGAAATGTAGAACAAACTTACAATAAAAATTTATGCCACCGAGGAAGCTTTTTAACTCACTGGCCGAAGAAGGTGTTTTGCACTGTTTCAATGCTTTGATGTGTGAAGGATCAGGCTGGATACCTTTTGAGTCAACCAAAAAACCCAGGTATGGAACTAAGCACTGGCCAAAATAAGACTTCTTTTCTTTAACCTGCAACTTGTGTTCTCTTAGTATTTCGAGAACTTGCTGAACATTCTGAAGATGTGTTTCCCATGACCTACTAAATATCAGAATTTCATCTAAATATATAATCACAATGCGACCCAAATGCTTCTTGAAAATATCGTTAATGAGCCTCATGAAGGTGGTTGGAGCATTAGTCAGGCCAAAAGGCATGACCTTCCACTCAAAGAGACCAAACTTGGTCTTGAATGTTGTCGTCCAAACATCATCTGGGTTCATTCAAACTTGGTGGTATCCTGCTGTTAAATCTAGCTTAGTGAACCATTTAGCACCTTGTAGGGTGTCCAGTAACTCCTCAATCCGGGGTAGGGGGTAGCGATTCTTCACCGTGGCCTTGTTAAGGGCTCGATAATCAGTGACCAAGGGCATTTTTGGGGTGTCTTTCTTGGGGATAACAAAGGCTGGGGAAGAGCAAGGAGAAAAGGATGGTTGAATGTGTCCTGAGTTGATTAGTTTTGTCAACTGCTTTTCAATTTTCTTTGTTTCTCATGGGGCAAGGCGGTATGTAGGTGCATTGGGTAAAGTAGCACCCGGGATGAGGTTAATAGAATGGTCTATGTGGCGATAGGGGGGGAGTCCAGTAGGGGGTTGGAAAACATCAGCAAATTCTTGTATGAGAGGAGACATGGATTTTGGGATGGGATGAGTGGTGTTGTTTGGTTGAATGGGCCAGACCAGACAAAGAGAGACACACTGGTTGAGATGGACATGAGGGAGTTTGTCCTTTGTTGGCATGGGTTTGGGTGGGGCTGCGGTAAGGATATAGGTGTGTCCATCCTTGGTAAGTTTATACTGGCGAGATTTGGCTATATAAATAGCATTTCGTTGGTCCTGGTAAGGGAGGCCAAGAAGTAGGTCAGCACAATCTAATGGAGATACATCACATATTATAGAGTCTCTAAATTGGACGATGGAAAATATTACCAGGAAGCAATGAGAAACCAATAGATGGGGACCATCCTTTTGGACCCATCTTAGATGATATGGTTTCAAATGAGGAGTAATGGGTAGGTGGAGGCGCTGAACTAGCTCTTGTGAAACCAAATTTTTCTGACTGTCGTTATCCATGATGAGCAAGGCCAAATAATTTTTGATTTGGAAGTTATGAGTAAAGAGGGATAACGTAGATAAGTTGGAATCATCAGATGTCATTAAGATCAATGACGGATCGACTTCAGTAGGATTCTCAAGAGAAACCTCAACAATGTCCTCTATAGATTGGGATGAAATAGTTTCGATACAGAGAGTTTTGCTAGTTATTTTGAGAGATTTTAAAACTCGACAATTTGAAGTGTTGTGGGAATTAGTCTTGTGGAAGGAACACCATGGTGTATTGGCCTTTTGATTGGTAGGACGAGTGGAGGGAAGGCGAGATGCAGTATTGGGTATGGTATTTTGTGAATTAGAGGGGTTCTGGTTGGGACAGGATTGAAGAGTACGACCCCGAGGATCTACCTTTATTTTGACTGCCAAGGCTCTTTGAAAAGATTTATCTAATGTAGAATTTTCAAATTATTAACTCAAATTATCTACAGAACTAAACCAATAAACTAGAATTAAATTTAAGGATTAATACCTCTTCTGGGTCTGGAATGTGGAGTTGAAGTCGAATCTTGGAGAAGTATTCGATATAGGCATGTACTCCTTGTGTAGGAAGTTGGTGGAGATGGTGCCAACAGATCCATAGGGATTGATGATACATGGGTGGGTAAAAATGATCTCTCAGAGCTTCGCACATGCAAGCCCAAGTGTTGATCAGTTGAGAAGAAGAAGACTCTGCTGAAGCTCCTTTCTATGACCAAAATGGCCTTTTCTTGCTTTGTGTCCCACCACGTTTGAGCAAGTCCTTCCAACTGTAATGCTGTAATCTAAATATTTTTCTATTTGGTAAGGCCTGTGCAAGTCCTGAAATAGGTGGAAAGGCTGCGGATCCATGACTCCACAACTTCTCCATTGGTTTGTCCGGCGAACTTAGGGAGTTGGAACCGAGTAACTAACCAGAATGGGTTTGGGTGGGTCTGTTGTTGGATTCTCATTAACTCATTGACAGTAGATGCAAGGTCCTAGACTGGATTAGAGGCATTAGAATCCGAATCGGTGGCCAAAGGATCTCTTCTAGGAGACATCTTGGGGCTGAAGGCTTAAGGAACAATAGCTTGACTAGAGGGAGAGATCTGTGGGAATGAAGATCTGTGAATATCCTCTCTATGTTGGATATATGTGGGATCCTATGGCAAGAAGATCCGTGAATCCACCATCAACTGTAGAAAAGCATGAGAAGAGTGTGAGATCTACTTGTAAATCATAAAACTCAGAAAAAAAAGATGTTTGAAAACCTTATTGTAGCTGGCTCTTCAGTTGCTTCTTCTTCAGATCTAGGAGCTCTAATACCAATTCATCTATCATGATTAAGAGAGCAGAAATACATCACACATTAGGAGCCACTCATCCGGTCCAGCTAGTTGCATTCCTATGAATACAAGGGGATGGAGGCATTGCCATAAATGGTGGCATAAGGCGTGATTGTTATTGGTAGCAGGTAATGTGTAGGGACAATGTGGGAATGGAGGCAAAAAGGGGAAGCGTGGATGCTGGAGCTTCTAGGGTAAAGTAGGTTGCGTGGGAATGAAAAAAAAGGGGTTGTGTGAATGATGGCGTGGTTATGGTGCAGGTGGCTGCGTTGGAAGGGAGGGAAGTGAAGGCTGGACGAGCCAAGGCGTAGATGGACATCATGAGAGGGAGGTGATGTGGTAGGAGATGGTCAGCATGAGAGGGAGATGAAGGTTGTTGGAGATGGGCAACGTGAGAGGGTGAGTGAAAGATGCTGGATATGGGCAGCGTGAGGGAGAGCGTGAGAGTTGCAGGAGATGGGATGCATGAGGGAGAGCGTGAGGGTGTAGGAGATGGGAAGTGTGAGAGGTGAAGGTTATAGGATATGGGAAGCGATGAGAGGGAGCGTGAAAGATGCAGGAGTTAGGGCTGCGTGAGGGAGAGCATGAGTGTGGCAGGAGTTGGGGCAGCGTGAGTGTGGGAGGAGTTAGGATAGCGTGGGATAGGGAGTGAATGTGGTAGTAATTAGGGCAGAGAGAAGCAGCTTGACAGAAGGGATTGGAATGGAGTATGAAGGGAGTGCCTGTAGGCTACCTAAAGAGTGGGCATAGGAAGCTTGAAGAGTGTTGGGGTTGAATAAATGAAAATACAAGAAGTTGCTGAAAATAAGCCCACTTTGTATTAGACGGGAGGTTCCTTTTATAAGAAAAGGACCTGCTTATTTACATAATAGGTTCTAATACATTTTAACACACTTAACTATGTTTATTACATTATTCCCCATTTCCATTATGGGTTGCAAAGAAGGCTAGATTCTTTGTGGCCCACCCTGAGCTGCCAGGTCCGACAGCTTTCTCAGATCTTTTCTGGGTTGATCTGAGAGTCACTTACGATCAACGGTGGCTTTCCTGGCCAATTTTTTCTAGCAAATCGATTTGAAGTTTTTCAGCAATCAACCCGAAGATCGAATTTGTTGTCCGTGTGATTTTAAACTTAACAACTCACAAGTGATTCGATTTGGTCATTGTGGAAGGAAGCAACTAGATAGGAAGATGTATCTTTATTTTAGAATTTGGTGTAGATCTATGGCAATTCATTCCATATCTGCGCAGATCATGTGATTCCTTGTGCATGTTCCCGATATTTTTAGTGCACAGGACTTCCTTTGCACCCTTAAATCCTTATGATCTCTAGCAGTGGATATCACAACTGCTAGATACTGTATGGTCGATTGGTTGATTGCTCAAGCGTTGAAGGCTTGGTGAGATCTGTGGAAGAGGAGAACATATTTGTTGATTGTTGTGGCCTCTTTTTCTTGGCCTTGGACACTCAGATCATACTCAGTTTGCACAATGCAGCCCTTAATGGGAACACCACTGTCAACAACTCCTTGTCTCTCTTGCTGATGTGAAATGGTGATGTCGTTTTGCTACAGATCGTGCCACTGATCTGTTCTGTTCATGGCCCATTGATTTTAGTCGTGACATTTTTTGTCGCGGACTTCCTCTCCCGGAGGTTTGTAGGATTCTTTATGTTGTGTCATCCAGAGCTATTTGTTCTTCTCTCTTCGTTGGATCTACAGGTGGAAAGAGCTGCTCGACCTCATCAGCGCAACCATTGTTTTTGCCTCACGACTCGAACACTAACTATGCTTAGCCTATGTTTTCAATCCATTCTCTTCATCCAGATATGGAAATTTTGGTCGATATCTTATGCATTTGATTAGCTGAGGGTTTGCAAAGTTGTTTGGATGCTTTTCTCTGGAGTAAATGGTCGTGTGCTCGATGGGTTCTCGTGGAGGCTTGAGGTTGCAAAAAACTGCCATCAATAGATCTACCATGGCTTGTTGCATAAGGTAATGTGTGGCTAGTGAATGGAGGCATATGGTAGATGTGTCGGGCTACTTGGGTTGGAGCAAAGTGCATGTTTATTTAACTTTGGTGAACTGGATACCTGGATCTTTTTAGTCTTTTGGACCGCTCATGCCCACGGTGATCGCTACATGACGTTGGCGGATCGCTTCTTGTTTTTACGGTTTCAGCTATTGAACTTGTACGGTTGAAGAGGAGATTTGGGTTCCGAGCGTTGATGCAATGGTCTCTCTTGTAGGATGATTTATTTTTAAAGATGGTTTTTGGGGTTTCGTGCTGTCGATTCCATGCAAGGGATTTGTTCCTTTAATCACCATAAATTTACTAGGTGTTGCATGGGCTGTCCTGTCCAAGTTCTACCTGGAGAACATGCACCTCCTATTAATATTCAATATGCTAAGATAGATAACATCAGTATTCCATTAGATTTCACAACAATAGCATATACAGGATCACTGAAAGAACAACAAGCACAACATAAACACAAGAGACACAATTTATCCTGGGAAACCCCCATGGGGTAGAAAACCCAGCAAAGCTTCCTCAATATAGATGACCAACAAATACAAAGATGTAATCCCAAAACATGAGCTTCTTCTCCTCCTTTGCAGATCTCTCCCTCTCCTATGCGAGTTTCACAAGTGTGTGAATGAAGGAGTGAGTGTGATAAATGAGGATCACACATCCTCTATTTATACTTTACCTCACTTGACTTTTAACCCTAACTAGATCATCCCCAACTTAACCACTCAACATAATGCTGACTGGGCCGACCCCACTATGGGACTTAAACACCCCATTACAACTCACTCTGGGTTGAACCCACTAGGGAAGTCTAATAACCCAAGTTACCACATTCCGATGGAGGAATAAACATCTCTGCATATACAATAAAGTCCCGGCGGAGGAATGAAACATCTTCGGATAAAGTAAAAATAGAATATTCTTAGAAGTTACAATATTTCAACACTCCCCCTTAATGACAAGGATATTCTAACAACATCTGCAGGAGAAAGGAGTCATCAACATCATACATGATACATGATACATCTATAAATGATTGGAAGCTTTCTGCATTAGTAACTCAAACAATTACTAGAACATCTTCAAGATATTCAACACTGGAACATCAACATCTTCAGTACTGAGTCTTCATCTTCTGCAGCACTTGATCAGCTACAACATCAACATCTGGATCTTTCGATCAACAACATCATCTGGATCTCTCGATCAACAACATCATCATCTGGATCTCTTGATCATCAACATCATTTGGATCTCTCGATCAACAACATCATCATTTGTATCTCTCGATCAACAATATCAACATCTGGATCTTCCAATCAACAGCCTCATCGTCTGGATCTCTTAATCAACAACATCTGCAACACATATGACCCAATTACGGTATGGTCAATCCCTATCAATTTAGGACATAAATCCAAGGACGATGTAATTCTAATCCACCTATGGAATGATCAATCCCTATCACTTTAGGACATAAGTCCAAGGATGAGGCAATCCTATCACATACATCTTGAACCAAATGTTCAGGGATGATGGAATCCTATCACGTACATTTTGAACTAAACATTCAGGGATGATGCAATCCCATCACGTACATTTTGAACCAAAGGTTCACGGATGATGCAATCCTATCACGTCTATTTTGAACCAACCATTCAGGGATGATGAAACCCCATCACGTACATTTTGAACCAAAGGTTCAGGGATGATGCAATCCTATCATGTCCATTTTGAACCAACCGTTCAAGGATGATGCAATCCCATCACATGCATTTTGAACCAATCGTTCAGGGATGATGCAGTCCCATCACGTACATTTTGAACCAAAGGTTCAGGGATGATGCAATACTATCATGTACATTTTGAACCAAAGGTTCAAGGATGATGCAATCCTATCACGTACATTTTGAACCAAAGGTTCAGGGATGATGCAATCCTATCACGTCCATTTTGAACCAACCATTCAGGGATGATGAAATCCCATCATGTACATTTTGAACTAACCGTTGAGGGATGATGCAATCCCATCACGTACATTTTGAACCAAAGGTTCAGGGATGATGCAATCCTATCATGTACATTTTGAACCAAAGGTTCAGGGATGATGCAATCCTATCAGGTACATTTTGAACCAACCGTTCAAGGATGATGCAATCCCACCACTTACAGGATGGTTAATCTCGATCTCTTTAGGACATAAATTCCAGGGATGATACAATCCACTCGTCGACTTAGACAAATTCTAAGGACCACACATCGACCTCATCGTCAGTATCGCAGACCTCATTGTCAATATCATCGACCTCATCATTGGTATCATCGACACAGGTATCCTCATCATCGATACAAGTATCCTCATCATCGATACAGGTATCCTCATCATCGATACAAGTATCCTCATCATCGATACAAGTATCCTCATCATCAATACAAGTATCCTCATCATCGACCTTACCATCAGTATAGGAAACCTCATCATCGATACAGATATCCTCATCATTGATACAAGTATCCACATATCATCATCGACCATATCACTCCCCCTTTCAAGGAGGGTCCTTTTGAACTACACCAAGGTTGTCTCAGAAATACTCAAACTTTGCTTGAGACAGAGGTTTGGTCAATACATTAGCAACTTGCTCATCAGTTCCCACATGCTCGAGCTTTATAGCTCCTCTCTGCACCATATACCGTATATAAAAATATCGGATCTCCATGTGCTTTGAATTGTCATGGAATATTGGATTCTCTGTCATCTTGATACAACTCTGGTTGTCACACAGGATCACATTAGGGTCCATCTCTAAGTCAAACAATCCCGATAAAAAATTCCAAAGCCATATCGCTTCACAACTGGCAGAGCAAGCAGCTATATATTCTGCTTCAGCTGTGCTGAGAGCCACACTAGACTGCTTCCTTCTAAACCACAAGATCATGGAAGATTCTAGACAACAACATCCACCTGATGTGTTCTTCCTGTCTGATACACTTCCAGCTCAATCGACATCTGTGTAGCCATACAATCTGAAATCATGATCTCCAAGATAATATAGACCAAAGTCTATCGTACCTTTTAGGTACCTCATCACATGCTTTGCAACTACCAAGTGAACACATCTAGTCTCAACTAGATACTGACTCAAAGTGTTCACAGCAAAGCATATATCTGGCCTGGTATTCGTCAGATACATCAATGACCCAATAATCTGTCTGTACAGAGTTACATCCACTAAATATGATGAGTCATCAACTAACAGCTTCAAGTTGGAATCCATGGGAGTGGTCATGGCTTTACATTCCAACATATCAAATCTTCTCAAGATTTCCACAACATACTTTCCCTAGTTGAGAAAAGATTCCTTTTGGGCCTTGCCATACTTCTAGAACTAGGAAGTAATGCATCAATCCGAGATCTTTCATCTCAAATTCTGTAGCTAGCTTCTTCTTTCCATGATCTGTTTCTCATCCCCTGTCAGAAAGAGACCATTCACATACAATAATAGTATGACAGGTTCATCATCCATAACCTTAAGGTAAAGGTTAGGATCAGCTTTACTTTTGGTAAAGCCCAAGCTTGTCAAGAAGCTATCAATTCTCCCTCCGTGACTAAACATCATTCACACTCTGCATTGAGTGATCTTCTACCTATATATCTGTTCCATCTCCCGTCAGATGGGTCTACTTTTATGAGCCTCAAGATCATTGTAACTCAATGGTGAGTTCCTTCTTGCATCCATGTAAGAGAAGAATGTCATCTTGTATATAGAAACCATCTTCAACCTTGTAGCAAAGGTTGAAATCTGCATCACCCATGGTGATCATTAAGCTCATCAAATGACTATCGATCCTGGGTACCTACTGAACCCGTACAGAGCTTTCTCCAATTGAATCCTGGGAGTTTGCTCGATTCACACTTCTCCTTCAATTACACCATTAAGAGAATGGTCTTATCTAGCCACTTGGAGCAAACATATCATCATGATCCTCTTCCTCTTTCTCAGAGAATCTTCTATCCACAAGCCTTCTATAGTATGTTTGATTTGTAAGTCTTCTTGTTGAACATCTATCACTTGTTCGGTGTTCATCATTCTTCATGATCTTTCCTACAAATAAAAGTCAATTACATGATTAGTAATACTTCATAATCATCAAATCATGTTGACATGATAACCTATTATGCATACTGATATGATTCACAGAGTTATGCAACTATCTTGACCAATATTTTGGCACAACACTTTTCCATATCCTGTATGCATACAATGGCTATCTAGATGCCTTCCATCTCTACCAGAACATACTATCAAGAGCGTGCACAGCTCTCATCCTGTCCGCAAAGAGGTTTCATTCTAGAAAAGAAACAATGGAATGTTTGTCCAACTTAACCATCATATGCATATTAGTAGTATATTGTTCAATGCTATATGAATGCTTACACTATGCATGATATATTCTAGGAATACAAATATGCATACAACTATTACGAGCAATATCATTGACTATTCAGAGATTTGAGAAGTAATTCAAATAACAACTCAAATAATTATCTTTTATGTTTGTGTGGTTGCCTCCTGCTTGATATTTATTTTCCCTTTATGATAGCATCATGATTATATGTCTTTGAACTTCTATCCATCCTGGACCACTATGCAAGCTTACGTGTGCACTAGTGTCATCCTCATGATCTCATACATAATCATACATTCATTAGTATAATATCAATACTATCAAAACATTATGATTCTAAATAATCTTAAGTATGTATGGTCATGATCATTTCATACACATGTATACTTACCTAAGATCCTAACACAAAGTAGGATTCTAACTTGATATAGGAAAACATACCTGGATTATCATGCTTGGTTATGTCTAACATACCCAAACAATATCTTCTTTGTTCTCTTCAATGATTTAGAGACCTTGTGCTAGAACCTACATATCTCATAAGTTAAGCATAGTAGAACAAAGTCATACATACCTCGTAAGTAGAGCTTCTATGTTATCAAAGACTATGGATGAGTCTTTGTCTTCATGTCATCATGGCCATAGAACTCAATTTGTCTTTCTTGATGTACCTGTATCTTCTCAAGTCATACATGTTGAGTAGTATTCTCTATAAGGGTAAAACCCTAACCATCCAAGGTAGATCACTTGTAAACATCTTATGTATGTTCATGGTGCT
Organism: Larix kaempferi; assembly: GCA_027924585.1. Taxonomy (NCBI): domain Eukaryota; kingdom Viridiplantae; phylum Streptophyta; class Pinopsida; order Pinales; family Pinaceae; genus Larix; species Larix kaempferi. The sequence goes on from BSBM01000892.1 coordinate 11,597,204, forward strand.
AGGATGATAGAATATCAGTGCCATTTAAACCTTCTTCATTGCTTCCCTATGAGTCTCCCAACTTTGCTAGGGTTTCTTCTTACTTGGAAACCCTAATCTTCAATCTCCTTCCTCCCACAACATTTTGATGGAGGATTAATACCTATGATGAATGGATTCCAAATCCATTATCAAAGTTTACAATGTTGCATTAGGTGTCTCCAACATTGTATCAGGTCCTTCCATACCTAAAAACTGAAAACCCTAAGTACGAGCTTCTTCCTCCTCTTCTTTGATTTCCTACGTTGAGACATTTCAGATGTGCCGTATTGTTTTTGGTGTATCTATGCAATTTCGGATCTACAGGGTCTGAAACTTTGGCTTGTGGTATCCTGACCTATCATCTTACCAACTCCATGGGTTTGAGATTAATTGGATTCTCCATCAAAGAGATATGCCTAGTTTCCCAACATGACCTGTTTAAGGGATGAAACAAAATAGCGAACTTGTACGAAGTGCCACGTGTCATTGTTTCATATTCGGCCTCTGAAAATCATACCTGTGAAACTACAGTCTGTGCCCTAACTATGATGTCTTACTAAATTTCATTTGGAGCTTCCTAGCCCAAGATATGACCTTGTTTTCCTAGGTCACTTGTTTAGGACTGCATTCTAGAAGAGGCAGAAACCCTATATTGTACAGATCATATCTCAGAAAGTACAATGAATATGAGGCTGAACTTCGGATACAAGTTATAGGAAAATTTCGTCTTTGGCCTGTCCAATTTTCAGATCCTGAACCTTCGCCAAAACTGATTTATAGCGAAAGTTCCATGATGACTAGGTTTTGCTATACAAAACCCTAACTTTCAAATTGTCGCAAGAGAGACAAGTGTCATAAGTGCCATACATTGCCTTCCTTCAGGATAGCTCTAATACCATGTTAAGATTCAATATGCTAAGATAGATAACATCAATATTCCATTAGATTTCATAACAATATCATATATAGGATCACTAAAAGAACAACAAGCACAACATAAACACAAGAGATACAATTTATCCCGGGAAACCCTCATGGGGTAGAAAACCCATCAAAGATTCCTCAATATAGATGACCAACAAATACAAACATGTAATCCCCAAACATGAGCTCCTTCTCCTCCTTTGCAGATCTCTCCCTCTCCTATGCGAGTTTCACAAGCGTGTGAGTGAATGAGTGAGTGTGATAAATGAGGATCACACATCCTCTATTTACACTTTACCTCACTTGAATTTTAACCCTAACTAGGTCGGCCCCAACTTAACCACTCAACGTAATGCTGACTGGGCTGACCCCACTAGGGGACTTAAACACCCGATTACAACTGACTCTGGGCCGACCCCACTAGGGAATTATAATAACCCAAGTTACCACATTCTGATGGAGGAATAAACATCTCGAGATATACAATAAAGTCCCGGCGGAGGAATGAAACATCTCCGGATAAAGTATAAATAGAATATTCTTAGAAGTGACAATATTTCAACACCTCCTTGCTTATGGACTGTTCACGTCCAGTCGAACAAGATCATGGTGGACGTGACAAATCTACAGGGCAAGTTCATTATTCTCAAAAATAGACATGTGGTGCTAATTGTGGGCATACTGCTGCAAATTGGGATCATTTTGGCGAGGTATCTGCACCCATTTGAATGTGTAGATGCTTCCTGCTTCATCCTCATGTGTTTTGTCAAACTGTGGGTGGTTTCATGGGTGGCAGCTTCTATATAGTGGATTGTGGCCAAATCACAATTTTTATCCACTTCTTTATGTGGAAGGGCCCTAATGTTTTGGTGGACTCTTGTTAGTTTTTCATCATTTAATTCAACATGATCTAGGATCTTAACTGAGAGAACAACATGTACAACATATCAAACACAAGAGACAAGAGACACAAAGCATTTCATCGGAGAAAACCAAGAAGGTGAAAAATCCCGCAACTTACTCAGAGATAGAATGAGCACCAATACAAAGATCACTAAGATCAAACCCCAAAACAAGAGATAGTCTTCAGCAGCTACTCCTCCTCCACTTGTGTGCACTCCTCCTCTCTCTCACTAATGCGAAGTGAGTGAGTGAGTGAATGGATAAATAGAGAGGTGCTCCTCTCTAATTATACTTTACCTTTACTTGCCTTTTACTCTAACTGGGCCGACCTCCCTTAGGACAATCTAATAAACCCATTACCACTTGTCACTGGGCCAACCCCGCTAGGGTGGTCTAATAACCTTTTAACTCATACTAGGCTGACCCCTCTAAGGTGGTCTTGTTAACACCCAAAAGTGCTCACTAGCTCATTTCCATATTACCATGACCCATTTGTCCATTTTTTCCACCATTTGAGCATCTAAAACCTTCAAAAGGTCACCAAAAAGACCAAAATCCATTTTTTTCCCCCTCAAAACATATAATTTTCCTCAAAAAATACAAAAAACCCTAAAAAAGGTCCAAAATTCCCAAAAATCAATTAAAAGGGAATAAAAATATAAAATATATTCAACAAAGGAAAAAGAGGGAAAAAGAGGAAAAATAAACCTAAACCATTTTAATCAATACCATTGGTTTCCTTAAAACACAATGGTATTCCCCATCACCAAAAAACTATAAAAATGTGATAGGGGCTCCTTACTATTCATTCACATTCATCCTATCCTTATGCTGCCAAATTATTTTTGAGAGCCCTTGCCTCCCTTTTGAGTTTGAAGATCCCCATTAGCATCTTGGAGAAGAAGAGATCATTGGAGCTTTGGAGCACCTCACCATTGTAGCTGCTCAAGCTCAACCATCCTCACCCTTTGAGGTAGTAGAAAATATTCAAGTTTTTATTTCTATCTCTCATGGATCTATTTTGTTTAATGTTTTTAATATAGAATTATTTATTTGCATATGTTAGATCAAGATTTACTTTTTACATCTAGTTATTTTTACTGTTTAATCTAAACTGCTACTACAAGTTAGTAGGTGCTCATCAGCACATGCTTGGGTGAAAACACAAGCAACAGTTTTTGGCAACTCCGCTGGATTTTGAACATTTGAATCTTTGATTTAGATCTATATTTCTTCATTTTTTAGTAATTAATTACTTTTATTGTTTTAGATCTGTCCTGCTACTAAGCCCATTGCTTTTTGCCATATCCATTGGCCTTTTCTGCAGCCCAAACAACCCAAAATTTCAATTTTTGGGTTCGTTTTCGGTGACTTTTTTCCGCCTGTAAATCGCAGTTTTTAGCACCCATAGCCACGATTTACATCGCGGGTTTTCTGCCTGTCAGCCACAATTTACATCGTGGTTTTTCTGCTCGTCAGCCGCGATTTACATCGCGGGCTTTCTGCCTGTCAGTCGCAATTCACATCGCAGGTTTCAACCCTATAGCCGCGATTCACATCGCGCCTTTTGCCCCCTTGAGCCGCGATTCACATCGCTCCTTTTTCCCAGATCACCACGATTCACATCGTGCCTTTTGCCCAGATCGTCGCAAGGCCACATCGCGGGATTTGCCACAGACACCCGTGATTTCATCCTTAACTCAGTGATTTTCTGTTTGACGTTTTGTCACCCCTTTTGGCCCACTTTTTCCAGCCATCTTTTCTACAATTTTACATCCCATTTCCTTACTTGCAGCCTTTGAGACCCATTTTCGCTTTCTACTACTTGCTTTACTACATCATTTTTTTTAAAATTCAGTTTATTGAAAGAAAACGTTTTAAAGCATTTTTTAGTTAGAAATTTCATATTTTGCAAGTTGAAACCAGAATTTTAATTTGCTTTATATTTCGCCCAAGCGAACTCATTTTTTATGCTATTTGCTTTACCTTAACATTTTAAAGAATTTCACATTTTTTTGAAAGGTTGTCAAAACATTTACATTTAAATTGTTTTCAGCATTTACATTTAAATTGTTTTCATATTTGCAAGTTGAAATCATTATTTTTTTGTGAATTTTCGCCCAAGTGAGGCATTTTATTTTAGTACATAACCTCACCATCACACAATCTGTCACAATAAATCAAAGTGAGCCTTAAAATATACTTAACTCAACCAACATTCTAACCCCACTTGGGGAACACCAAAATAATATTGTAGTTAGGTAATATTGAGGGGATAGGTATCCAAATAACACCCCTCACTCACTTTCATTTTGAGACATAGTGGTTGAAATTTAGGGTACCAAAATCCCCTAGTAATTATTGGCATGGTTATACACCAACTTGTCAGAAAGGCCTCTCCCTTAGGATGGTCGAAGTAGCAAGATTGGTTCCGGAGGCCTGAGTGGACTAATGCAATCCATTTAGTCATCGAAGGATACCTACTTATTCTTCTCGGTGTACTACCCGTATGGGAGTAGAGTGGCGATAGAACAAGAGCTACAGATTCATCTTTCTGGACATGTCATGAATGGGGTATCTTAGTGGCCTATCTTCTAGGATTGTCTACCTGGTGTCCCTCTCGGTAGGGGGATATCTAGCCTTTGGTTCTACAATTCATATTGTCTGACTTGGATTTCATCACCTTGCAGAGGATACATCTTGTTGAATCATAATACTTTCAGTTAGGTGGTTGCATGCTCTATTACCTCCCCTTGGTTAGTGAGTCCACCATTTTTTATTTTTAGGAGCCGTTTGCATGTTGGTATTTTGACCACATTTTTTTATTACTCCACTTACTATAGCATAGCTATTATAGTAAGTGTTTTGAGTTTGGTTGTTGGCTTGAGTGCCATTGTTTTTTTTGCTCCCATCTTTCACACACGGTTGCATTAGGGTTTTCGAGCTTTCCACTCACCACCACCCATTAGTTTTAATAGACGACTGTCACCATTGAGTCCCCGAGACGTTTTCGGATTTTCCAGAATGAACCCCCGCAATATAGTTCAGTTGACACCACTCGTCATAGAAAAAGAGCATTGTCACTTGACTCCACACGTCATCGACATAGAGCCCTATCATCTGATTTTGACGCACCTCATTTCACATCTACCTCTGAGGCAGAATCCGAAAATCCCATCTACACCGCACCCACTAGCCCCATGGATGGTACAACTTTTGACCCTTTCTCACAGGGACTGTTAGTGGAACATCAACCACCCCTGCCACCACAATGGCCACCAAGGTAGCCACAACTTCAAAAAAAACTCCCTTAGGTATTCCCAACATGGGACCCACACCTATCTCAGGTATTCCCAATATGGGACCCACACCTACCTTAGGTGTGCCCAATATGGGACCTACACCTATCATCACCACCACTACTCAGATCCTAGCAGCTACTGGAACCATTCCAAACCCATCTGTAACTCATGTTGCACTTGGGGGCACTGGCCCCTCTCACACATCTTTAGGTGGAGGGCACATCCCTTTTACAGCTAATATTCCCTTTGCGGGCAGTGGCCCGACCAATAATGCTACCACTAGCACTTATGCCCCAGCAACCATGTCACACCCCTTTGCTAGTCTGCCATTTATGGCTAGTCTTAACCTACCAGAACTGGCAAGGTTAACAAATGACCCCATTAGACATGACCCTAATTGGCCCCCTATGCCCACAAAACTCCCATTAGACATCCAAAAGTTTGAAGGGAAGGCTGGTGAAGACCCACAAAACCATATTATGTCTTTTCACCTATGGTGTTCCTCAAACTCCATAGTAGATGATTCTATTCACCTCCGACTGCTACAAAGAACTTTCACTGGCTCGGAAGCCAAATGGTATATTGAGCAGCCCCATGCGACACACCCTACGTTTACATCCCTTTCCTCAGCTTTCCTATAGGTTTTTCAACTACCTATCTGCTATGATGCAGGAGTAGAAATCCTACAGTCTTGTAGACAGAATACGGCCACCCATATCACAGATCACATCCATGAGTGGCGTAAGCCCCGTAGTCTATGCAAGATCAAGCTAGACAACTGTATCTTCCTGGATTGGTTCCTGAAATCCCTCCTTCCACTCATAGATAAGGATGTGGCTTCTGAACAACCCCAGTCGGAAGAAGAAGCCATTTTAAAATCCCAGTAGTTCGACTTAATCTACGCCCAGTCTGGCTATTTATACACCATATTACCTGATGCTTCGCGCGGCGATCCATCCCGGAATGACACGCCGGGGGCATCCCATGCCACCGACAATATCATTGGCCAGGTTATGTCACAAAAAAAACCCTTCACCATGATGAGTACCAACAATGCCCCAGGCCTTTCTAGTGCTACATGTCATTCTGGAGCTACAACTTCGTATGCTCCAATGACGCACACCCACAACACTCATGTACCCTCATGTCCACCACAGTGTTATGGGAAAGCACCCTCAACTTATGCACCACCTACATATTATAACCAGCAGGCCAATCATACCCCGGTTCACCCACAAGTCCAATCAGATTATTACCCTCAACAGGTAGCACCTTCTGACCCAACAGTTCCAATAGCTCAAGGTTACCAACAACCACAACAAGAACCAGGTCCACCTTCGAACCCTCCTGCTTATTATCCACCGCAACCTGCTCCAGCACATTCACGACGTCAAAACCCCCCTACTGCCCAAGGGCAAGTATACGCACAACAAAAGCAACCCCAAAACCAGAATAACTAGCGTAGCCAAGGAGGTCAACAGAACCACGGAAGAGGACGCAACCATGGAAATAATCAACCTAAAAACCAAGGCGTCGAGCCACCTAATCCCCCGAATAATAATAACACTTCCCCCGACAACCAAAACCCTGATTGACCACCGAAACAGGGTATAAATCCTAACTTAAGAACAAACCATCCATGTTCTTTTTGTTCGGTATATGGCCACTACACACATAATTCCCCCATTTGGAGAAAGCACATCAACTTTGGGCCGATGACGCCCAACAACAAGGGCACGCTGCACAGCCAATGCCACCTCCTCAACTGCAACCCATGATATTGCAGAATCCTCTACCCAACCAAGGAGTAGTAAACACCCATCCAATGGATCCCCCACAAGGATCTACTACACCACAACAACAAATTACCTATGCTGCAACCGATTACCAACATACAAAGTCAATCACTCACCATCCACTAATGATATCATCCTTCAAACTCACCGAAACCAATACGGTTCAGCCCCTGAAACCATGCCTACTGATCCATCCTCAAGCACCCTCCTAACTAATCAACCATTACGCATACCTAATATGCCAATCGATGAGGGTCCAAAAGCCCCTTGCTTCCCCCTAAGACGGATCAACAACAATCCGCTCGTGCAGCCTCAAACTATAATATTGTAGAAGACTTAGCTCAATCCCCTGCTGCTATGTCCGCCCTAGAGGTCCTAAAAAATTGTCCTACACAGAGGAAATTATTGTTATCCTCCATTGGTTCCATAGACCCTAATGAATTACATATGATGGCATTTGACTTAGACCAAGCCAAGCCATGTTTTCCTTCAACATTAGCTTTTCAAGTCTCTGTATCCATTCAAAACCTTGTCATTCATCGATGCATCATCGATGAAGGTGCCTCCACCTACATAATGTCAACTTTTGTCTAGCAGAAACTCGGATCCCCCACACTGCAACCATCCACTATAGCATTACGAGCTTACAATGGTCGTTCAGCTCAATTGCAGGGCCTGTTAACCAACGTACCCGTACAATTAGGTTGCAAAACAGTTCTCATAGATATAGAGGTCATCAATGCCCAGCTTGATTACAACCTCTTATTAGGACGAAGTTACATGTATAAAATGAAAGTTGTTGCTTCTTTCGTCTTCCGCCTCATGATGTTTCCCCATGAAGGACGTGTAGTCAAAATCGATTAGATAACATACTATGATCCTAATGCCCCCGCTGCACCTGAAAACGTTCTACCTATGATTGAATAACCCATTTAGAGTGCACCCACATTGTTCGTCTCTTCAGTCGGACCCATGATATATTCAGATACTCCCATTACCTCCACGTTCCAATCTATCCCACCCCCTTTGCGGATAACTGAAATATATAATTTGTGCACCCTTTTGCCTTTTGCACAACACACAACCACATACTCAACAACCACCATTACTGCCACAACCGCCCGTAGCACCTAGTCATGTCGGAGGAACACCGATTCATACTATCCCATTCTTATTTCCTCCTTCAGGAGTCATCAGCATGCCAGTAATTGATACACTCAATCTTCCAGGGTTAACATTAGGACTAACTGTGTGGTACCTACCTACCCCAACCCCTCCCCCGACACCAAATGTCGTTTTAAAACTGCTGCAGCCCATCAATACTTCTAACCATCCACCCCCAAGGGTAGCGAACATCCAAAACCGACCACCTCCAACAGGGGCTACTACATCAACATCTAGTAATGCTCCCCCTCAACTCCGTTACAATGGGGGCAGAGGCCCACAAACCTACACCACTAGACCCACAACCCACACCGCCCCACCGACTCCCAAGTTGGCAAGGAATCCCCCAACAATCCATGCTCCCCCCAAGTGCTCTTTTTGCGACAATATAGACCATGCTACCCATCAATGTCCACAATTACCGGCACTTCAAGAACACATGAAAATGTTGGATGATGACACTAACATTCTAGTTGTCAAACTAGAACTACCCCCTCAGCCTTGCGATAAATCGTTGCGTATCAACCACCCTTGTGTGATATGCGGCATTTATGGTCATTACTCACATCACTACCCCGGATCTCCTAGATTATAGAGAAGCTCTCTATGAATTGAATAATGTCGACCTAGAGATATCCCCTCCCCTCATCGAGGAAATATATTCGCAAAAATCCTCCTCATTGGGAGAGATCAATACCATTTATATGATCTCGTCAACTAGCACACCCCAATTAACTGATTTGAAAACACAATGCTTCCATAATGATGAAGAAATCCTCGAAGCACTTACTACACCAGACTACCCCTGGGATGATATGCACCATAGATCATACTTCATCCCTAAAGCATCTACCTCTTCCATGGCAAATCAATTATTTGTTGAAACCAAATATTTTCTTCCTACTAAAGTCGATTGGTTCAAGGATCCAATCCCAGCCCCTGATTCCTTTGAAGAAGGAAACATGGCCAACATTTCATCCGTTATTAAAATTGACATCTCCATTAAGCCCGGAATACCTGAACTTATTTCCTTGGGTGCATCATGTACGGAGGATGAGGTACAAAATTACAAGAAACTCTTCCAAGAGTTTCGAGACGTATTTTCATGGTCCTACACCGAGATGTCGGGTCTTGATCCCGCTATTGTAGAACACCATATTGACACTTGGCCCAACGTTCCACCCGTCCACCAAAATTAACGACCCATCCATCCATCCAAGATTCCTGCCGTTAAAGCGGAAATTGAGAAACTTCGAACAGTAGGGTTCATTTACCCCATAGCCTACACCACCTGGGTTTCTAACCCAGTACCAGTTAATAAGAAGCAAGGCACCATCTGTGTCTTTACTGACTTCTGCGACCTAAAGCTAGCCTGCCCCAAAGATAACTTTCCAACACCATTTATCGACCAGCTTATTGACGCATGTGCAGGGCATGAAATACTATCTTCCATGGATGGTTTCTTCGGGTATAACCAAATTCATATTCGCAAAGAAGACCAGTACAAAAATTCCTTCGCCATCCCATGGGGCACTTTTGCTTACCGGGTTATGCCCTTTGGTCTTAAAAATGTTGGAGCCACTTTCCAGCGAGCCATGGCATATTGTTTCCAGGACTTGGTCCACATTATCCTTGTCTACCTCGATGACCTCACGGCTCGATTAAAAAAATGATTTGATCATCTTATTGATCTCCGGCAAGTCTTCATACTTTGTCGCAAATGCAAAATCTGCTTGAACCCCCTCAAGTGTGTATTTTGCATTCCAGCAGGCCGGTTGTTAGGTTTCATTATTTCACAGAAAGGTATCGCAGTTGATCCATTAAATGTCCAATCCATCTTAGAACTTTCATCACCTCGTACACTTAGGCAATTATAGATCCTTCAAGGCAAATCAAATTTCCTTTGTCGCTTTGTACCTGATTATGCCACAAAGGTCCAAGGTTTCCTTCGTTTGTTTCGTACCCACATCCCTTTTGTGTGGGACGATCAAGCACAAGGAGCCTTTGATGACCTGAAGAAATCTCTCACCAATGCCCTATTAATCTCCCCTCCAGATTTCTCTAAAGATTTCATTCTTTACATTTTGGCATCCGACTATGCCGTTTCAGGAGTCCTCGTTCAAGAAGACATTGCTCATCAATAGCACGTCATTTATTATGTGAGACAAACCTTATCTGGCCCACCGCTACGGTACCCATACGAAGAGAAACTAGCCCTTGCCGTCGTCTTTTCAGTACAAAAGTTGCGACATTACATCCTTATCGGCCATACTACATTTGTTGCAAATTCCAACCCAATGGTCTATCTCTTAAATCGTCGCCTTCTGCAAGGCCGTGTAGCTAAATGGGTGATTATCCTACAAGAATATGACCTGACTTTCAAAACCCCGAAGAGCACCAAAGCCTTAGCACTCACTCAACTCATTACGAACCTACCATCCTCATCGTCATCACCAGCTATCAATACTGATCTAATTGACGATCGTTTATTCATCATCTCGTCAGACGACCCTTGGTACAACGACATTTTGGTTTACTTCCATGCACAGAAGTTTCGACCCAATGTCGACCGTGATAGACGTTGTCACATCTGCCACCATGCCACCCATTATCTCCTCTTAGGTGATGTCTTCTATCGACGTGGTGTCGACACAATCCTATGACGTTACCTTTCTCGGGAAGAAGCAGAACAAGTTCTTAATGACTATCATAGCGGTGCCTGTGGTGGCCATTTCTGTGGAATGGCCACTGCCCAAAAGGTGATCTGCGTAGGTTATTTTTGGCCCTCACTATTTACCAATTGCATCACAACAGTCAAACATTGCCAAAATTTCCAACTCTTTTCCCCCAAGGAAAGAACCCCCCCCACCCCCCTTCATCCAGTCATCACCGTTGTCCCCTTTTGAAAATGGTCCATCGACTTCATGGAGTGTAATCCTGCATCAGCTGGCGGGCAGAAATACATCATTGTGGACATCGATTACTTTCCTAAATGGGAAAAAGAAATGCCTACTTTTAACTGCAAAGCTGACACTGCGGCCTGCTTCTTCTTCAACCATGTTATTACTCATTTCGGAGTACCAAAGCAACTCGTCTTAGACCATGGTTCTCACTATGAAGAATCTGTTTGGAGAGAATTGTCAACCTTCCTTCAGTTTGAACATCATTTCTCTCCCCCCTACTACCCCCAAGGGAACGGCTAAGTCGAAGCTATTAACAAAATTTTGAAGACCATCCTCCAGTGCATTGTCAACCGACATAAGTCCAATTGGAATCACATGATCTTCCCTGCATTGTGGGCTTACCGCATGTCCACTAAAATCGCCACCGGTTTCACCCCTTTCCATTTAGTTCACGATGTAGAATATGTCCTCCCAATTGTGTGTCAGATCGCGGCATTGCATATTGCGATTGAACTCCTCCCGTATACTTCACCAATTGAACAATGCTTACTTCTTTTAGAGCAAGCCGGCGAAGATCACCGCACATCCCTCCAAACAATTGAAGCCGCAAAGAACCGATCCAAATTCAATTATGAAAAACATGTTCACCCACAAGCACTTAGTGAAGGAGACGTTGTCTTCGTTTACTATCAAGCCCATGACAAAAAGGGAAAAGGAAAATTTGAATCCATGTGGCAATCACGTGGCAAGGCCCATACATCATACACACTTTCCTTGGACATGGGGCATACATTTTGACCAACTCAGAAGGAAAACCCATGCGCAACCCTCGTAATGGGTTGTACCTCAAACGCTTTTATCCATAAAACTCTTCTGGGCACAACAGTCCATATTGTACAGTTTTTTATTCACTTTTTTCATTAACTTTCAAAACCTTACATTTTCATTTTTTCCTGCATGACCACAGATGGATCCTGTTCCACTTTACTATGTTGGCTTCGCTGATGATGCAAGTCGCTGGTCTCCAAATATCGCCTCCGCAGCTTGTGTACTCTATTCCCCCTCACACGAGTTGATCCACCTTGACGGAGTGTGTATAGGCGCTACTACCAATAACCAGGCAGAGTACGATGTTGTGATCGGTCTCCTAACCGCTGCCCTTCGGATGGGCATAAGTCACCTTCAGGTCTTCCTCGACTCCCAGCGTCTTGTTTCCCAACTCAACAACTATTACTAGATACGCGATCCCTGTCTCTTTAGAAAATACCTGTGCACTAAAGAAATGATTAGACACTTTGAATCCATTTCATTCACTCATGTCCCAAGAAATATCAATAGTGTGGAAGACCAAATGGCTAACAACATTCTAGATTGGCACATCAACGAAACCATGTAGGACATCAAGAAACATGCATCACATAGGCATAAAAAAAACCAAATAAACCAACAAAATAAACCATCATAGTATTGCATCCACGGGAAAACAAAACACATACAATTGCATCCATGTGCAACAAGAAATAAAAGCAATGACAAGATGTACATCCACGTGCATACACGACTGTATAATAAAAAATGCATCTATATGCATATATATATATATATATCATATAGTCATAATGTCAAGAGTGCTCTCAGCACCCGAATATACAAAAAGTACACCAGCCGTACATAATACATATAAAAAACGTCCCCATATGCTCATCGGAATTTGGGGGCAAGTAAAAGAAAACCTAATCCTCATCATCATGACCCCCTACCTACTCTGGATCCTCCTCCGGATCATACTGGTCCCTGGCCCTCCTCTCTGCGGCCAACACAGTTATCCATCTCAAAATCGATCTCCACTCACACGGAGCATCGTAACAATGATCTAACACATGTTGGTCCAAATCTCTCCAACACTCATCGGGCACACCATCCAATAGCTTGTCGATGGTCTGATGTATACCCTCTGCATCATCATCTCGATGACATATAACTCTTCACGCACGAGGTGGGGGTGCCACCACTGGTGTAGGTACCACCACCACCACACGACCCCTACGACCCTAATGATCTGGTGGAGGTCGTGGACCCACCTCTGCAAAAAAACCAACAATAGGCGACATCAGCATCATGAAAACACCTCTAGCTATCATCATAACAAAACATATAAACATTATATGATAGAGAAACAAAACCAAATACATACCATCTAGCCCCCAGGCATGACTCAGAGCACGGTCCATCTCTATATCCCCCCGGAAATCCATATCCCGCTACGGGTAGTCATCATATAGAACTGGCATCTACTGCCACTGCTCGTACATCTTTGTAGTAAAAAAATGTCCAGGTGCACCGCCACCACTCTGGGGCATCATCTCCCCCCACCGCACCATCCATAGCTCGCTCCTCAAACCGTCCCGAACCAGCACATGAGGCCGCAATGTAGGCACCCACTCGAAAAAGAAGCAACACAGACATGAAGCGTAGCTGAACTCCCACCCTTGTAGCCTCACCTTGTTCAGCTCATGCTGAACACAAGCAAGAAACATCTACCCCCAGCCTTAGTAAGTCCCAGTCATCACCCGATGAACCATAAACACCTTCCCTCCTGACAATCGGTGGGGCGCATGTGCCCCAAGTACCTGTAGTATGGCGACCGCAACCGCCTGCAAATCACGAACAAGCAAAGCACTGGCATGCACCTCAGACCTCGGACGACAGAATCTCTCAAGGAGATCCTCTATATCAAAATCATCCAGTATCTTGGGTTGCGTATCCCCTATCTCACCCAAACGGGGCAGCCCAGTCAGAAAATAAACATTATTCAAGGTGAGATCTAGTCTCTCACCTTCAACCATAAAAGCCTGCATACCTGGATCCCAGAAATCAATGAACTTGTTCAACAAAAAATTTGCTGAATGCATAAGAGGAATCTAAGCGAACTTCAGTAGTCCGCCTAAAGCCAAAGCCGCCTGCGCATGAGGGTCATCCTAGATAATCTCCATCTGAGCCTCTGGAATCTCTCTCTCCTGCCATGACGCCCTCGATCTCCTGAGTATCCTGCCAAGCCAACAAGAAAATATTGAAAAACAAGAAAATGCCATGAAAATTTCCCCTAGCAAAACAATCCAGATCGCGGATGTGGGGCCCATAGCCGCGATCCATATTGCGCCTGTGGAGGCCCAAATCCGCGATCCGCATCGCGCCTGTGGAGGCCCACAAACGCGATCCAGATCGTACAAAATGGCTCAAGAGCCACAATATTCCACGTTGGTCACCCAACGTGACCTTTACACCACCCTTGAGACCCAGCTCCCCCCCGAAAGAAAATAAAGTTAAAGCTTACGGCTAATAGGATTACCTGGAACTCACGGAATAAAAATCTGACGGTCGGTTCTCCCGCAAATGAAGAAAATGCTCTGACCAACTCAAATCTCCTGTCAAACTCAACCATGAAAATGACACATGTCACTATGGGTCCACTTACTATTTATAGACATTTGACCAATTTTCAATCAGCAATTCCGGTGCCATACGACGTCCATTTTCCAAACCATTGATACCATTGGATTCAGCGCGGTGAGAAATTCACAGTGGTCTAGTCATTTTCCCGATTCCACCATTCCCATTTTTGGGCATTTTTTCACACACCCTCTTCGCCTCGGTTTGTGTGCTACAATGGTCGGTGTCCATTTTTGATGAATTTTATATCGTCGGATTCAGTTTTCCATGCTCGTGATGATGTTTGAGATAATTTCTCGCTCTCACCACAAATCCTTTTTGATATTGTGTCCTCATACCTTGCCACCTCGATTTGCATGCCACACCAGCAGCTGTAAAATTTTACAAAACTTGTGCATCATAGCTTATACATGAGCCCATCGCTCCATCCATACTGCTATTATGGTGTTTTGTTTTCTATCATTCATCAACCCACAAGGAGGCCCCATCAGTGTTCCCCCCACCTATCACTATGCTTAATCCCCATGCTTATCCTTTGATTGAACACTTCCTCCTTGCCTCACTATTACTTTTGTTCGGTATAATTTTATCCCTTTTTCGGACCGAACAATTCCTTTACAAAAAAGGCACTTAGGGAGTCTTTGTTAAGCTCTTTTTTTACTCCTAAAACAATGAAAAGATAGCCGAGCAATCTTGCTTCCTTTCATGCTCATTAAACGTATTTGAAAGGGCGTCTACCTAGTATAAGTTTACCCCTTTTTCGGACCTTGTGGACTAATTACGAAAAAGGAATACTCTAGTCACACCGGCTAGAAGAGTTCTTCATTGCATCCTTTTATGCCTTTTTGGGCTTTGAAGACTAACACATGAAAAAGAACCCCCATGGAGTCTACTTATCACTTTTAGACTCTCTAAAACTGAAAGCAACCACGAGCATGAACTGTCTTGGGCTCGTAGAAAACCACACGACAATACCATTTCTGAGCACACTTTTATCCCTTCTTTGAGCTCCTTAAACCATGAAGAAGGCCCCAACGGTGCCTCTTGACGCCACAGCAAAGCATATACAATCACACTAATATGGAAACTTCCCCAATTTGGTCACCTTTGTTCAGAGTATTCTGTAATATGCCACCTTGAGAATTTCCCGATACAATACATCAGTTTTCCCTCCTGAGAGTCTCTCCCATTGCAGTACATACCCATGACCCCTTAATCTATGATCCCCATACCTAAATTCAGTTCCATATGTTGCCAAGTCATCCATGTCATCATACTTTGAACAAAGGAAGTTTGAGGCCCACCCACTCAGCGACCCTATTTATTCCCCATCCCCACAGTATGTCAGTCCCACTATCAGTACTATCCCAACTCGGTTGCACATCTCACGCTCCTATCAAGGAAACATCATTGCCTTGGTAGTTGCAAGGTCTCCCTATGTCGACACCAACCAATCTATTCCAGAGGATAGACCCAGAGGTACCTGTGCCTTGGACTCATAACCATCAGTGGTGAGTTCCTATGGATAATTTTGAAAGGAGTCATTAGTGCCTATCCAAATGATTGTTTTTTACATGCTCAACGTCAACACCTTGATCGCATCATTGATATTCGTACAGGGTATTTTTCCTTCAGTTATTTGTTGAAGACCCCGGATGTCACCTGACTCTAGCACATTTGTGAGTCTACTTGAGGAAACAACCAGTTACATGTTCCTATAGATATCCGGGCTGCGCTTGGCGACAGTATTTGAAAGTACCCCAATTTTATACTCCGTCGAGTATACAGTTCCAAATACTCTTCAGAAGTTGACTCACAGTTATTGAGTCCTACAGTTGTTGGATACCTTCAGATTCAGTAGTTCATCAACCCTTCTGACACCTTATTCAGAATGGTTGTTGCTCTTTTCCAGTGTATCAGTTATTCATATCAGTCATGGTATGACCACGAGTATGTCCCAGCATTGTGTCCCCTCTAGACCATTATGATGTACACAACAGGTTTATATGTATTGTTAAGGCCCCCCTTTTTTGGACCTCATTGTTATTTATATGTCTTGATATGAGCATGGGTAGGCCCGTTGTAATTTCCCAAATTTGGCATTGGGTCACAATGGCCTAATCACATTGTCCCTATTCAATAGAGTTTGTCAAATTGATGCTAAAGTTCAAATAATTCCCAAGGAGGAAAATTACTAGTTTCCTAGGTTTGAGGTGGAAGCTTTGGGATTTGGAATAATGGGGATAATAAATGATGTTTGAACATTAGAATGGAATAAATATTTAATAAAGGACCTAAATAAATATATACAAGTGAAAATCAAAGTGGCATTTGACCATGAAGACACATGGAGGAAGTGGGACCCACATATGGCTAGATTTCCCCACTACACTTGGCATCATTCTCTCACCAATTCGAATTCAAGGTGAATGGTAACACACTTGGGGGATTCTAAAAGTTATTATTCATGTAATGACTCATCCAAGGTCAAAATAGAGGAAGAGTAACTCCCATGGAAGAGGAAGAGGCAACTTGGAGCTAGTGAGACACTTGGGCTAGATTCCCTAGCTCCATGACAACAATGATGAATATGCTATGACACCTATGACACAAATCAGACCTGAAGGATGACATATGACATATGTGACATGTATGACATGTCATGGCTAAAAATAGACTCCAAGAGGGTGCTCAAGGGTGTTAGGGCAGCTAAGATGCTTCCACATGTGATTTGGTGGAAGTGGGAGACTAGGAATTGTTGTACAAGTGGTGTTCTTTGGAATCTCTTCCCAACTTGAGTTGGCATGAGTCTCTTGGAAGGAATTCAACCCATGGAGGACATTAGAAATTTATAAATGTCAATAACAAAGAATGAAACCATCTTTTGATCATTTGTATAATTTGCAATTGCATTTGTGTAGAGGGAGAGCTAGTGGATCACTAGTTTCTTGCCTTAGCCAATTTCGAGGGTGAAAGATTCCCATCCAAGTTGGTAATTGGAAAGGCCATTAAGACCTTTCATTTGGATCTTTAATGGAGTCTTTATTTGCAGGTGTAAGCTATAGTGCAGCTCGTGGTTTCTTCTATTGCAGCACATTCTCTCAACCATTTCCAATTTTGATGGCATATTCTTGATCCTTGAGGGAGGGATTTTTTGGTGAGCTATTGTACTCTTTGGGGGAGATTCTCATGCCCCATTTATTTTTTAATATGAAGTGAATACTCTGTTCTTCATTTCCAGAAATTTTCAGGTCGAAATTCCAAGTAGAAATGTATAAATCTCATTTTTAATGGAAGAACAATGTCATTTCCCCACTACCTTGTTGTGAACCAATGTATTGATGATGATTTCGAATGAATGGATTATTCTCTGATGAATTTGTGATTATGGACTACCATGTATGTATTTTACAAGTTTCGTGTACTGTACTTGAGCATTTGAAGTATTTTTACACAATTTAATTGCATTGGGAGAAGAAATAGTGTCATTTCCCCAAGGGTTGAATTGGTGATTTTTGCAGTTGAATGGGAGAGGGTTGGAATAGATATAATAATAAATTAATGGTGCACATGAGACCTTAATAACATTATTAATACATTTCATACCTATGTTCAGAAATTTGAGTGGGTTTGGAGGCATTTGGGAAGCCATTTTCAGTACTAACCCCAAGGGGATTTGAACCCCAAATTACTAGTAAAATTGCATACTTGGTCCAGAATATTAAGATAGTTTGCAGAGGTATTTTGGTGGTAATATATCATATCTGAACATCATATTCAAGTCCTAATATCATTCATACACCTTCCTTGAAGATTTGAAGGCATTTGGAGTCAATTCGAGACCCAGAGACCAATACTAGTCAAAGGGAAATTACTAGTAAAGTTCCCTACATTGGCCAGAATTGAAAGAGGATTTGCAGAAGTATTTTAAAGGTCCAAAAGCATCCCTGAAATACATATTTATGTTCTAACATCATCCATATACCTTCTTAGAAGATTTGGGAGCAATTGGAGCAATTTGGGTACCTAGAGCTCAAAACTAGTCAAAGGTCAAACTAGGGAAAAAAGTGAAAAATTGTCATTTTAATAAAATTTCTAACAAGGGACATTACAGTGGTATCAGAGCATGGTCCTTGCAGCTGTGGATTAGTTACATACATTCAAGAATAATAGGCATCCATGTCTTACTATTATGATGAATCCAATGAGTATAATTCTTGTGAGGAATATGCAAATGCTTATGAGCAATATGAAGCAGAATGTGAATGGTACGAGGAAGAGGTGCCATCATGCAACACTTCTTAGAATTTCAAGAGAAATGAAGATTATTCTTATGACTTTAAATCTAATGAATATGAGTGTGTCACACCAACCAAGGATAATTCTATGAGTGAGTTCCAAAGTCAGAGAACAAAATATAAAACCTTGCCCCAACAATATAAAAAATATCAAGAATATCTTGCTTTTAGAAAAAATACACAAATTGCCATGTCTTTTGAGTACTTTGCTGAACATGTTTTTGAAAATAGGCCCAAAAATGAAGATGTGGAGTTAGTAAATAAAGGTTTATGCTCTTCTTGTAAAGAACCTTGGAGTGAGTATCATACATGTGTGCATGAAATTATGTCCCACTTGAGGAGAGCTTTTGGGAATTCTTCAAAAAAAGATTCCAAAGATATTGATCATAAGGAAAACAAGGGGCAAAATGCATCATCTTGCTTGAAGGATAAAAATGAAGAGACATCACAAGAGCATGAAGAAGATTCTATTGAAAATATGGAATATCATTTCGAGACACCTTCTAGCTTAGACATGAACCAAAGAGCATCTACTGATGCATGCTTAAACTATGAAGGAGTACCTACTGATGGGTGCTCACACCTCTATGTTGGTGACATAGAGATCACTTTTGAAAGTGTTGCTGCAAGCCCAAGTTCCATTAAGCATGATAATGAAGACCTTGTAGCAGTTGAAAAAGAACCAAGATCAACTTCCCCATCACCACTTGAGCTTCATGAAGTTGGTCCAAGCAAAATTGAAGAAGATGAGGAGGTTCATTTGCAAGAGCCTCATTTTCTTGAAGGGTCCTTAAAGATGAATGAAAATATGATCCAAGATTCCCTCAACATTCTCCATGACACTCAAGCATTGGTGTCAAATTCTTGTTGGAGAGTTACTTCATTGGAGGAAACATCCTTCCTTGAAGACATGGAGAAGATTCAAAGAGCAATGTGCCACATCAAAGGTAATTTCATGTCTTTGCTTTTTGATAGAAACCATTTGTTTTGAGCTTAATGAATTGTTACATGATGCATACTTGAAGAATAATGAGGATATTCATAAGCTCACAATTCAAAATGAGCAACTTCTTGAAAAGTTGCAAGATACTTGTTTTTCCTCCTATGTTTCAGATTGTCAAATGGTAGATTGTTTGGAGGATTCTCATGACATGGTGGATCATGAGAAATGTGGGAATTTGAATGTGCTTCATGTGTTTTAAGATTAAATTGAAGAGATCCAAACACTTGATGTGGTGGAAGAGGAACTTGAATTGTCTCTTGATGAAGGTTATGCAATTTTTAAAGAGCATGATTCCTCTACATTGGAACCAATCTATGACAAATGTTTCCCACTTTTGAAGGAGTTGCATGATACTACCCACATGGATCCTTCCCATGATGAAAATGCTGCACTTTTTGATCATTTGGGTGAGTTAGTTCATTCTCCTACATCCTACAATTCCATGTTTTGCAATATTAGTCTCAATGAAGTATGGGTGAAAGGGTTCTTTTTTATGGTGCCACATGAGGAGTATGGAACTCCTAGATTTACCTTTTATGATGACATGGTTGGAGCAAATTCTTATTCACATTTGCAGAAACATTATTTGTCACTTTATGATGATGCAAATATACATGGATGCACCTATGATTATGCATTTGAGTCACTTGAAGACTCATAGTTTTTCTTGCTCAACACTTGATTCATTTGATGTTGGAGGAACTTCATCCAACACTTGGGAGAATAGATTTATGATTGGAGAACATTTTTTTTGGCAGTCACATACTTTGTTATATTTTTATGATTCTCACATTCATGGATGTATGGGTGAGACTTCTTTGAGTCATTTGAAGTCTCCTTGTTTTTTCTGCTCATTATTTGGTTCAGATTTTAGTGGAGATTCTTCATTCACTTCTTGGATGAAAGAATACATGGATGAATATTTTGATGCATATCACATCATTTTGGAGCAGCAGTATAAGACATGGGATCGTCATGTATGTCATTGGAATAGATTTGATTGGTCACTTGAAGCTTGTATGCACTTGGAAAATGGTGGTCTACTTGCTTGGAGGTATAAGCACTTTCATGACTTTTTGATGAAGCATATCCTTGATGTACATTTTCATTATGTTGTTATGTACTTTGATGATATATATTTGGTACTCATGATTTTTGGAAGAATGCATACAAGAAAATGGGATCCACGAATCCTCTTATCTAATGGTGTGGGTTGGAGAGCACTCTTAATTGTTCGGGTGCAATACAAGCAATGGGACCCTGGAATAATTTTTGTCTCATTGGTTTCATTTTTGGGGGGAAGCAAGCAGTATGGGAGATGGATTCCCCACTTAATAAATTGATTTTAATTAGAGTAGTGCAGCATCAAGCATGGTGGTTCCTCTCTGAAATATTCATGGAAACTCAAAGACTCAAGGTTGGGCAATTTAATGGCAACTTCAAAGAATTATACAGAAAGTAGGTTCTTCAACACCCATGTTTAAAATTGCTTGAGGACAAGCAATATTGGGAAGGGAGGATTTGTAATGTCCCAAATTTGGCATTGGGTCACAATGGCCTTATCTCATTGTCCCTATTCAGTAGAGTTTGTCAAATTGATGCTAAAGTTCAAAAAATTGACAAGGAGGAAAATTACTAGTTTCCTAGGTTTGGGGTGGAAGCTTTAGGATTTGGAATAATGGGGATAATAAATGATGTTTGAACATTAGAATGGAATAAATATTTAATAAAGGACCTAAATAAATATATACAAGTGAAAATAAAAGTGGCATTTGATCATGAAGACACATGGAGGAAGTGGGACCCACATATGGCTAGATTTCCCCACTACACTTGGCATCATTCTCTCACCAATTCGAATTCAAGGTGAATGGTAACATAATTGGGGGATTCCAAAAGGTATTATTCATGGAATGACTCATCCAAGGTCGAAATATAGAGGAAGAGTAACTCCCATGGAAGAGGAAGAGGCAATTTGAGCTAGTGAGACACTTGGGCTAGATTCCCTGTCTCTGTGACAACAATGATGAAGATGCTATGACACCTATGACGCAAATCAGACTTGAAGGCTGACATATAACATATATGAAATTTCAGGGCTAAAACTAGACTCCAAGAGGGATCTCAAGGGTGTTAGGGCAGCTAAGATGCTTCCACATGTGATTTGGTGGAAGTGGGAGACTATGAATTGTTGTACAAGTGGCGTTCTTTGGAATCTCTTCCCAACTTGAGTTGGCATGAGTCTATTGGAAGGAATTCAACCCATGGAGGACATTAGAACTTTATAAATGTCAATCACAAAGAATGAGACCATCTTTTGATCATTTGTATAATTTGCAATTGCATTTGTGTAGAGGGAGAGCTAGTGGATGACTAGTTTCTTGCTATAGCCAATTTCGAGGGTGAAAGTTTCCCATCCAAGTTGGTAATTGGAAAGGCCATTCAGAGCTTTCATTTGGAGACTTAATGAAGTATTTATTTTCAGGTGTAAGCTACAGGGAATATCATGGTTTCTTCTATTGCAGCACATTCTCTCAACCATTTCCAATTTTGATGGCATATTCTTGATCCTTGAGGGAGGGCATTTTTGGTGAGCTATTGTACTCTTTGGGGGAGCTTATCATGCCCTATTTATTTTGTAATATGAAGTGAATACTCTTTTATTCATATCCAAAAAGTTTCAAGTCGAAATTCCAAGTAGAAATGTATAAATCTCATTTTTAATGGAAGAACAATGTCATTTCCCCACTACCTTGTTGTGAACCAATGTATTGATGATGATTTCGAATGAATGGATGATTATCTGATGAATTTGTGATTAATGGAATGCCATGGATGTATTTTAAAATTTTCATGTACTGTACTTGAGCATTTGAAGTATTTTTACTCAGTTTAATTGCATTGGGAGAAGAAATAGTGCCATTTCCCCAAGGGTTGAATTGGTGATTTTTGCAGTTGAATGGGAGAGGGTTGGAACATATATAATAATCAATTAATGATGCACATGAGACCTTAATAACATTATTAATACATTCCATACCTCTGTTCAGAAATTTTAGTGGGTTTGGAGGCATTTGGGAAGCCATTTTTAGTACTAACCCCAGGGGGATTTGAACCCCAAATTACTAGTAAAATTGCATACTTGGTCCAGAATATTAAGAGAGTTTGCAGAGGTATTTTGGTGGTCATATATCATCTCTGAACATCATATTCAAGTCCTAATATCATTCATACACCTTCATTGAATATTTGAAGGCATTTTGAGTCAATTCGAGACCTAGAGACCAATACTAGTCAAAGGGAAATTACTAGTAAAGTTTCCTACATTGGCCAGAATTGAAAGAGGATTTGCAGAAGTATTTTAAAGGTCCAAAAGCATCCTTGAAATACATATTTATGTTCTAACATCATCCATATACCTTCTCAGAATATTTGGGAGCAATTGGAGTAATTTGGGGACCTAGAGCTCAAAACTAGTCAAAGGTCAAACTAGGGAAAAAAGTGAAAAATTGCCATTTTAATAAAATTCCTAATAAGGGACATTACACCCACCTCGTCTATTATCAAATATTATTTCTCATTCATTTTGAGGACATGTATTTTTAGTTTGTGCATTTTGCATGGGCTCGGTCTTCCAATCTCCAATCGGTCTCTTCTCTCCTCCAAACCCGAGGAAAAAGACAAAGAAACTATGATGTCTATTGGCCACACGATGAGCTCTTTCCCTCAAACATCAGGGAGCAATATGTTAACACCCAAAAAGTGCTCACTAGCTCATTTCCCTATTCCCATGACCCATTTGTCCACTTCTTCCACCATTTGAGCCTCTAAAACCTTCAAAAGGTCACCAAAAAGACCAAAATCCATCTTTTTCCCCTCAAAATATATAATTTTCCTCAAAAAAAACCTAAAAAATGGTCCAAAATTCCCAAAAATCAATTAAAAGGGAATAAAAATATAAATTATATTCAAAAAAGGAAAAAGAGGGAAAAAGATAGAAAAGAAACCTAAACCATTTTTATCAATACCATTGGTTTCCTTAAACCACAATGGTATTTCTCATCACCAAAAAACTATAAAAAGGTGATAGGGGCTCCTCACTATTCATCCACATTCATCTTATCCTTATGCTGCCAAATTCTTTTGAGAGCCCTTACCTCCCTTTTGAGTTTGAAGATCCCCATTAGCATCTTGGAGAAGAAGAGATCATTGGAGCTTTGGAGCACCTCACCATTGTAGTTGATCAAGCTCAACCATCCTCACCCTTTGAGGTAATAGAAAATATTTAGGTTTTTATTTCTGTCTCTCATGGATCTATTTTGTTTAATGTTTTTAATCTAGAATTATTTATTTGCATATGTTAGATCATGATTTACTTTTTACATCTAGTTATTTTTACTGTTTAATATAAACTGCTACTACAAGTTAGTAGGTGCTCATCAGCACATGCTTGGGTGAAAACCCAAGCAACAGGTCTAATAACCCATCAAATATAAGTTACAACACTTACAATGTAACGTGTGACACTTGCAAATACAAATGAGGACACTTCCAATCAAAGGAATAATACATCTCCGTTGGGGATACAATAAAGTACAAATGTAATACATACAATATGCAAGTGAATATCTTCTGAATTTACAAATACATCAACACTCCCTCTTAACTAGGAAGGTATTATCTTGACACAGGTCATCAATACATATAGACACAAGTCTTCAATACTGGAGCTGGAACATCATCAGTGGATCACGGAGCATCATCGTCACTGCTGCTGTACTCATCATCTCGATCACCGTTTGTATCTCTCAATTCTTCTCATCATAGGAAGTTATGCAAAGCCATCCCTTTTTCATGATAGATGTATGCCTAGCCTCCTATAGGTCTTCATCATCTCTGTGAGCAACCTGATAGTGGTGGAATCTCAGGACTAATTATGTGCCTCTGCAAAACCTGACAAGAGCATCCCAGGATCCTTTATGTGCCTTAGCATGACCGGAAAGATCTCCCAGGACTGATTACATGCTACCTTCACAAAACCTTTAAATAGCATGTCAGGATCCATTATGTTCCTAGCACGACCGACAAGATCTATAAAGAGCATCCCAGGACCCTTTATGTGCCTTAACACGACCGAAAAGATCTCCAAGACTGATTACATGTGATATTCACAAAACCTTAAAAGAGCATTTTGCGACCTGCAATATCTCTAAAAAACATCCCAGGACTTTTACGTGACTAGCACAACCTATCGGATCTCTAGGACTGATTACATGTGAACAGGAAAAACCTTAAAAGAACATCTTGCGACCTGCAAGATCTCTAAAGAGCATCACAGGACTTTTATGTGACTAGCACAACCTATCAGATCTCTAGGACTGATTACATGCCTCCCTTGCAAAACCTCAAAAGAGCATCCCAAGACTAATTACAAGCTTACTGCTCAACCTATCGGATCTCCCAGGAATAAATTACATGCTACTGCACAACTTGCCACATATCCACGGCCTCAAAGTATCATCTTGATACTCATGATCAACCTGATCATCCTCACACTGAGCATCATCCTGATGCTCATATCATACTGATCCTCATCATACAGTGCATCATCCTGATGCACATCATCATCACATGACCATCCTGATCATCATCATAGCATCGTCCCGATGCATATCATTTGGAGTATCGTCCTGATGCTCATCACACATGATCATAGATAACAACGTCCGGAGCATCGTCCTGATGCTCATCACATAGGTCTTACATCCACAACCATGGGAAGGATCCTCCTACCACCATGCTTGGAATGGCTCCTGCAAATGTGTCCCATCACTTCCTCCTCGAAGTATCTTCTATTTGAAGAACACCAAGCCTCTCTCTGAAATACTCGAACTTCACTCTGGCTAGTGGTTTGGTCAACACAATTACAATCTGTTCATCCTGTCACAACATACAGGATCTTCACTGCTCCTCTCTGCACCATATCCCTAATATGGTGATATTTGATCTCGATATGCTTCGAATTGTCATGGAACACTGGGTTCTCAGACAACTTCACACAACTCTGGTTATCACAGAAGATACAAGTAGCATCCAACTGGAGATCAAACAAATCAGACAGTAGCTTCCTTAGCCATACTGCCTCACAAATAGCTGAACAAGCTACGCCATACTCTACTTCGGTTGTACTCAGTGCTACGTAGGATTGCTTCCTTCTAAACCAAGAGATCACACCTGATCCCATACTGAAGCAACACCTCGAAGTGCTCTTGCTATATGCAACATTGCCTACCCAATCTGAATCAACATAACCTTCCAGGTTGAAATTTTGATTCACATCATACTTGAGCCCATAATCAACCGTACCCTTCAGGTACCTCAGAATATGCTTTACAGCAATCAAGTGAACATGTCTAGGATCCGTCAGGAATTGAAGGTGTTCACAACAAAGCAAATATCTGGTTTTGTGTTCATTAGGTACATCAAGGACCCAATCATCTGACAATACATAGTGGCATCAACCGACTCTAATGAAGCATCACTTAATAGCTTCAGGTTCGATGCCATAGGTGTGGCCATGGCCTTGTAGTCCATCATCCCGAACTGCTTCAGGATCTCTACTGCATACTTCCTGGTGAGCTCCTAATATGGATTCCTAATGAGGGCAGCTTATACCAAGAGCCTACTTTAAATGTCAACCCGGGGAATGTACAAACTTGAGAGATGCATACACTGTCTGTGCTCTTTATAGGATAATCTCTTGTCACAGTTAAAGGGTGGTATCTATGTTCTATAGATTGTCTACTAAATGTGAAGTTTGTCTACTTAATGTGAAAACTGATTATGCTATGAAATTGAATACTGGAAAGCAATGAATCTGATTAAAAGAATTAAAGTGCTGAAAGCAGTAAATATGTTCTGAGAAGTAAAGCAGGGAATCTTTTCTAAGTAATTAAAATGCTGAAGTAATTATATGCTGATCTGTTCTGAGAAATAAAGACATAAAGACAGTAAATCTATTTGAAATAATTAAACTGCTGAAATAACTAAATGCTGCGAATGAAAATACCATAACAGAGCTATTTTTACTATTGGGGAAACGAAGTCTGTAACTACTGTCTGCGCGCACAATTTAAGTCTTGATCCATCTTATTCTACCAATCTAGAATTGAAATACGATCATTCTAATGCTTACCCATCTTTTATTAAGGAGTTTAAAAGAGACTAATCAAGATGAGAAACTGCAGTGAACTCCAAATCTAACCATAACATCGAAAGCTTAAGCTATTACACATGTAATCATGGACAAAAATATGCGTGAAAGAATGAACCTATAGGCCTACTGAAATCGTTTTACTGTACTACGGAATGCATTTTAAACTACTACAGAAAACAATGACTCATTCAACGCTGTCATATATCATAGAACTATTCATCAATGTAAAACGTATACTGGGAAAAATACCTGCAGATAGGAATATCCTGACCTACGTGTTGGAGGGGCCCTCCCCAACCCGTACTTATGAGAGAATAAAAACTCAGAAACGCTTGCTGGAATTAATCATCAATCTTTCATTAATATGTAAAATCCATGTCAAAATAGAAGTCTATACTTCAGTATCTCAATAGTGCAGAAAACATTAACAATGATGTCTTTCAAAAAAATAACAGCAGGGATCTCTCGCTACCCGAGAGGTCCATATTTATACGATCTAACTCTAATCCTAACTGATTGTCTAAGTGTCGATTCATCTTGAAAGTGGGGGTGTGTCCCCGATAAATCAGGAAACAGGGCACCGAGCTTGTGGTGATCCTTTAGTCTTCTACACATCCTTCCTTTAATAAACCTGAACCTACTCAATCATGTTTGGTTTCCATATAATCAGTTTAATTGATACGCATTATAACATACAAGATTAATCATAAAAACAATTTCATTAAATCATTAAAGTAAAACGCTTTTCCCACAATTGAGTGCGTTTCGTTACCATTGCTTGAGTTGGACTGTGGAAAAAGGTGATACAAAGCATTACATCAAAACCCCGAGGTGTTAGTGAAGGCCGTCCATTAGGATCTTAACATCCCACCACGCTCTGCAGTCCAGACTCTGGGATGGATGTGCACCCGTACGGTGGTGTCCCCTTTGAGCCGTACAAGCCTCGGGCGAACACTGCAATGCCGACGTTGCCACCCGCTCTATGACTTGAACCTGGGTGGAGGCTCTGATACCAAATGATACGAACCATTACACCGAAACCTCGAGATGTTAGTGAAGGCCTCCCACCAGGATCTTAACAAAAGGGTTATCAAAATACCTGAAAAATGGACCCATCACTTCCCTTGTCCAAGGAAGATTCCATCTGTACTCTGCCACACCTCCATACCTAGAAAGTAATGCATCATACCCAAGTCCTTCATCTAAAAATCGGCAGCAAGCTTCCTCTTCGTATCAGCAATCTTCCCAATCTCACCTATCACAAACAGGTCATCTACATACAGTAGGAGTATCAATGGATTACCTTCCTCAACCTTGTAGTAAACATTGGAATTCGCTTTACTCTTGGTAAAGCCCAAACTAGTTAGGAAGCTGTCAATCCTGTCGTACCCAAGGAAAATTTTAGGGGCGAAATTTAGCCCATGGGCTATTTTTAAATTTTTTTTCCAAAAACATATTCGCCAATTTGCATTTTTTGAAGCCCTATTTCGCTTAATATTGATGGGGTAAATTTTTTTCACTCTAAAAATCGCCAAATTATTATATAAACTATGTAAAATCCTTAGAAATTGAAATATTTTTAGAAAAATATCGCCAAATATTTTATATTTGACATTTTAAGAATTGGTGAGATTCGCCAAGTTTTTTACACTTTTAAATAAGTATGGATCCTTAAAATTATCCTTGGTCGTACCATGTCCCGGGTGCTTGTTTCAAACTATACAAGGCCTTCTTCAATTTGCACACATATGACTCCCTGTCATGTGTCTCAAATCCGAGTGGATGCTCCACATACACTTCCTCTTCGACTACACCATTCAAGAAAGTTGTCTTGACATCCATCTGGTGTATCTTCCACTTCATTACTGCAGCCAGAGCAAGTACTGTTCTGATGGAAGTGTATCTGGCTACAGGTGCAAAAAATTATTCATAATCTATCCCTTCTTTCTGTGAGAAGCCACGAGCCACAAACATTGCCTTGTATTTCTCTATGCTACCATCTACAGCATGCTTGATCTTGTAGATCCATTTGGAAGTCACAACATACTTCCTTTCTGGTCTCGGGACCACATCCCATACATCATTTTGTTAGGATATTCCTATACTCCATCCTAGTCCTACCAGCCATTTCATTATTTGCATTTTCAGTCTTACATGCATTCTGCATGCATGCATGCAATTGCATGCATCCCAGTCATCAGTCTCAGCACCTAGCCCTCATTTATCTAGCCCCGAGAGCCTCTCTCATATAATTTTTAGCCCTCCTAAAGCTTAGTGCACCCTTATCCTTTATTTTAGGAATCCACTCGTCCTCTCTCACCTACCACTCAGTTGCACTTCAGTTATCTTTAGTTCTTTCCTTGATTTAAGGAAAGACTGACTTTCAACTGACTATATCACTCCGATGGACCTCCAGTGAGACTAGACTTCCCACTCTGACTCTAGTTAGCTCCTCATGCGCCCTCCACTAAGCCTCCTTCATTAAGTTAGTGCCAGTTACACTCAGTTACACCTACCACACTCAGTTTGACTGATGGTTGACAATTACTTGAGCATTGATGACTCCACTGATGATCATGAAGACTTCTAGTTGTGCTCTGATGACACTCCAGTGATCTTTTGATCACTCCATGAATGCTAATTCGAATTTCCACCTTGGAATTCGAATCCTCATGCATTGTATTATTTATTTGTCCATTTGTGATTAATGAATTAGTGTGTGTGAAGTTATTTTGCTTCTATCTGAGTTCTACTGTATTATTCTGTTGCTCTCTTACTGCATTATTCACTCTTAATCTTATTCCTAAATTCTTTCTTGTGAGGTATACATCAGCTCTTATATCTGTTGTGAGGATTTTCACATGGTATTAGATCCTGTTGAGAGTATTGTTTATCTCCATTCCTGAGAGTTTTTTGCAGGTTATTATCAAGATTTCGAGTGCAGTAGTTGCAGCAGTTTCTGCATTTTTGCAGCAGTATCAATTGCAGATATTTTCTATTGTTTTTGCAGGTCTTCTACAGCTTCATGAATTCAGAAGAAATCCCTCCTCTTTCTCCATTCAACTATGATGAATGGAAACCAAAAATGATAGCATATTTGAAGAGCCATGATCTCTTTGATTATTGTTTTGAAAGAGAGTTCGAATCCTCTGAAGAAGAGAATGACTGGTTAAATGAAGGTGATAGAGCCTGTGCATCCATGATGTTTTCTATGTCTCAATGCATGGTAATCCACTTCCTTGATGTTGAATCTCCAAAAGAGATATGGGCCCATCTAGATGAAATATTTGGCAAACAGAATAAAGGGATTGGTCCAAACCCTTTCGAAAGCAAGCCCAGTGATGCATTAACCCTCATTGATGATCTCATTGATCATGAATCAGTATCAAACATATCTCATATTGAAGTTAGCCACATAGAAGAAGAACTTGCAGATTCTACACTCATGCTCCAAATTCCTTCTATTTTGAATTATGTGCCAGCTCACACTCTAGAAATTGCAGAGGTTTCTAAATCATCTCTTGCACCAGAGTCTGTTGGTTTGCATCATGATATCATGAATGTTTCAGAGGTAAAATCAGCCATTGGAGGTAATGCATTCACTCTCCTTGATCACTCACCCCTTATGTACTACTATATGATCATTATTTCATGCTTTCAGAAGGTTATTGAATATGATGGCCATTGCCATTCGCTTGGGATAATTTCTCATGCATTTACTTGTTTAGATCTCACCTCAAATGGTTCAAAGGAGATCTTAAGCAACCATGATTCAAGTCTTGGATCTGATTTGGATTCCAAGCAATCACTGATATTTGATGGTTCTTTTGGGCATAATCTCACCCATGATGGCCATTGTCATTCGCTTGGGATAATTTCCCATGCATTCAATGGTTTAGATCTCACCTCAAATGGTTCAAACGAGATCTTAAGAAACCATTCTTCAAGTCTTGGATATGATTTGGATTCAAAGCATTTACTATCATGTCATGGTTCTTTTGGGCATAATCTCACCTATGATGGTTCGAAAGAGAAGACAAAAGACTATCTGCACATTCATAGATTTGATCCTACCTCAGCTGATTCGAATCACAGGTTCAAGGATCATCCTCATATTTTTGGATTTGTTCTCATCACATTTGATCTGAAGAGAAAGTACAAGCACATGCTTTTTAAGCATGATCCACTTCTTCCCAAGAAGAAGATACCTCCAGAAATATGACCAAGCATCAAACCTGCTTGAGTTTGGAGCATTATTTTTGTGTGTGCCCTACAGTCTATTTTGAGTGGGGGTATTTTTCCCATGAGGTTTTTCCCATTTCCTCGGTTTATTGACTGTTATCATTATTCATTGTATTGGGTGACCTTTGGTCTCAGTTACCAGGGCCCAGTATGGATTAAGGGGGGGTGTTAGGATATTAAAATCCAGAGATCAATATTATAGAGTATTTTTCTATCTCTTATTTGAACTTTGTAAACAATGAAGAAGGTCCCGAGTCTTCCTCCCATGGGCTTGTTAAACCTATTACATGGTTGGACTTATTGAGTTTTCTTTTCTTCTTGGACTCATTAAAACAACAAGAAGGATATTCTTTTATAAAAAAGAATAAGGGATAATAAGGGTTTATCAAATCTTTTTTAGTTTCAAAGGCAGTTACGTCACTCATATCCTTGAACATGGCACCTACTTGAGTCTTTGATGTCAGTTGGGTTTTAGTTTTTGGTCTTAGGGTGAACCTGATCTCCAAGTTTTTACTCCCCTGGTTGGTTATTCTTCCAACCATATGGAGGGTCTGTTATGTCTCCTACATTGTAGACTTATATCATTTCCCCTCATGTTGAAAACGGCCTAAGTCACTTTGTGTCGTTCTCACTGTTCAAGGATACAACCTGCGTCAGCCATTTTGGCAGTTTACCTTGACTTCATGTGTTGGCCATCCCGGTGTCAATTTGTTTTATCATGTTACTCATCCTACTCCACATTAGCTCATACCTGTGAGTGTTCCTCGTGTTGGATGATGGAGGATGCAATAAGGCCTCCCATCCAGCGGACTTCTTCCCATCGACCTCAGCTCATTATGCTTTGGGAATGAAGTTTAGAGTTTCGGTTAGTACCTTGGGGATTGCAGTCATCATTGGAAGTTTCCCTCGCTGTTGAATAAATGGGAATAGATCAATGTCTCTTATTCGACAAGTTTCTCAAGTGTTCGACTTCAAGCCCTCTCATTCACACTTGTTGGATCGTACTAGGTACCTTGGGCCCCATTATCATTATTGATCAAAGCCCTCGCATTTGTTAACGGTATACATTAATGACCGCTAATCTGTTCGACTTCAGTTCATTTATTCGCATGGTTAGGGTTTGTACTTTGGGTTGTTTTTGTTCGGGTACACAGGGTACTCACAAAAGACCGAACACCTAGAGCAACCACTTCACACAAACAGATCACAGATCGATACACTGATATTTTGACATGGTTTAAACCCTCAAGAGGGAAACACTCCACCGCCCCAGCCAAATAGCTTCTACGGAGCAATTTATTATGCAAAGAAAGAAAGTTACAAATGAGCTTCTCATAATCGATCAACTAAAGAATGACCCTCCATGCTCTTTAAATAGAGATCATGGACCAATCGGGTGTTAAGCCACGGATCAAGGTTAGGTATGATCTAAGAGAAGTTGAGCCGTCGGATCACAACATATCGTGACCTTCGGATTAAATATTTGAAAAATGCATACTAAAGAAACACACTTTTTCTAACGGATATATTACACAAGTTGATCTTAACTAACTCCTAAGTGTCTAAATATCCTAACATTCCCCCTTAATAACAACTTGGGATAGGATTGAAGGATTTACAAAAGTGACACTATTAGGAGAAGGAAGGAGGCATTAGAGCTTATACCCCCTTAATGACAATTTTCTGAACTCCTAACATAGATCGAAGTTTAGAAAACTTTGCTTCTGCAAGAGACTTGGTGAAGATATCTGCAACTTGATCATCTGTAGGACAAAAGAGCACTTCAAGAACACGATTATGAACAAGATTTCTGATGAAGTGCATATGTAGCTCAATGTGTTTGTTGCGTTGATGTAGGACTGGATCTTTGGCAAGCTTGATGGCACTTTGATTGTCGCACCAAAGTGGAGTAGGTTGCTGTTGCTCGAATCCAAACTCTGAAAGGATCTGTCAAAGCCATAAAGCTTCCTGACTGGCATTAACTGCGGCTTGATATTTTGCCTTTGCTGAAGAAAGAGGAAGAGCTTGTTATTTCTTATAATCCCAAGTGACAGGTCCAAATCCCAGACTGAAAACATAACCTGCTATAGAATTTCGATCATGCTATAGAATTTCGATCATCAGGATCACCGGCCCAATCTGAATCAGTGAAACCAACCAACAAAGGTTTCCCCCCTGTACTGTAATGAATCCCAAACTGAATTTCGCCTCGAATATATCGAAGTATTCTTTTAGCTTCTTTCCAGTGACTTTCATGAGGTGTTTGCATATAACGGGAAACACGACCAATGGAAAAGGAAAGGTCAGGATGGGAATGAGTCAAGTATAAGAGACTACCAACAAGCTGACGATACAAGGTGGCATCTACTTCAGGTGAAGTACAAGTGGAAGAAAGTTTGACTCCAGATTGGAAGGGAGAAGGGGCTGGTGTACAATCTTCCATGTGAAAGTGATGAAGAAGGTCACAAGAATACTTAGACTGAGAAAAAAAATTCCTTCTTTGGTTTGCAGGACTTGGAGACCAAGAAAATAATGCAAATGTCATAATTCTGACATTTCAAAATTTTGCTTAAGACTGGATTTCACATGGGTTATAAGCTTAGGGTCACTACCAATAAGAATAAGGTCATCAACATATAGAACAAGTATGATGAGATGGTTTCCTACTTTCTTGGTATAGACATTGGGGTCAGAATGGCATCTAGAAAAACCAGTGTCAAGGAGAAAGCTATCCATTTTGGCATACCAAGCTCTAGGAGCTTGCTTAAGGCCATATAAGGATTTCTTAAGGCGGCATACAAGGCTAGAGTTATTTTGAACATATCTAGGAGGTTGTTCCATGTAAATTTATTCCTGTAAATCACCATGTAAGAAGGCAGACTTGACATCCATTTGATGGACTTCCCAGTTATGTAAGGTTGTAGGGGAAAGAACAAGGCGGATGGAGTTCATTTTTGAGACAGGAGCAAAGATTTCATTGTAGTCAATCCCTTCAACTTGGGAAAAACCATTGGCAACTAACCTTTCCTTAATTCTTTCAACACTTCCATCCGATGCATAGTTAGTTCTGTAAACCCATTTACATCTGACAAGTTTTTTTCCTTTTGGAAGAGGTACAAGATCCCAAGTATCGTTCGTTGTTAAGGAACGATATTCTTCATCCATAGCTGCATCCCAATCTGGATTTCCTGAAGCTTCTGCAAAGGTTTTTGGATCATGATTCTCGAAAACTTGAGCCAAAAGAGAAGAGGCTCGCTAAAACTGAGAACGTGTTCGACATTGATCTCTAGGATCACCGCAAAATCACTAGCTACTTCACATGTTGAACAGACCCATCGAGGAAGCACTTGTGCTGGTGCAACTAGAGGAACATGAGAAGTCGGAGGTGGATTTTCATCCTCATTGTCATCATCGGAAACTGGAGTTGGAAACCTGTTAAGGAAGTTGGAAGAAGAAGAAGGCACAATTGCCAAATCAATCTCACAGGCCAAAGATGGCACAATCTCCGAGTTAGGCTTGCAAGACAAGAGATTTTCATCAAATTTAACATATCTTCTAATGATTACATCATGAGAATGTGGTTGAAGAAGTCTATAACCTTTTACATCTTCAGAATAACCAACAAATATTGACTGTTCACTTTTAGGCTGCAATGCTTTCTGTTTTTCATCCAGACTGTGAGCCCATGCTTCACTACCAAACACACGGAAGTGACTTACATCTGGTTTAATTTTATTCCATGCTTCTTCCAGTGTGATACGTTGTAAAGCTTTAGTGCGAGTGCGATTAACTATGTAATTTGCATAATTTATGGCTTCAACCCAAAATTGAAGACTTAGTCCCTTAGATTGGATCATACAATTAGCCATTTCTTTTAAAGTGCGGTTCTTCCATTCAACTACACCATTTTGTTGTGGTGTATATGGAACAGTGTGTTGTTGTTGGATTCCTTGTTCAGTGCAGAAAGTAGTGAACTTTTTGCTAACATATTCTCCTCCATTGTCAGATCTTAACTTAATAATTTGATGACCAGATTGTTTTTCAACAAGGGCCTTGTAGGCCAAGAACATATTAAATACTTTGCTCTTAAGTTTTAGGAAATAAACCCAAGTGAGTCTGGTGTAATCATCAATGAAATTTAAGAAATATTTGAAACCAGAAAAAGAAGCAAATGGAAGAGGACCACACAAGTCACTATGCACAAGCTCCAAGGGAACCGAGGTGTGCCAAGAGGCACGTTTGTCAAAACTGTCCCGGTGATGTTTTCCGAGTACACAACCGGAATAGACACCATCCCTGCAAGATACCATCGGAAGACTTGTCACCATATTGTCTTTACATAGTTGTTGCAATGAGTGATAATTTAAGTAACCAAATCGCTCACGCCAAAGTTTGCTCAAGTTATCACTATGAGCAACAAAAACTAAAGGAAAAGGTGATGACCCAAAGTTGTTAAATTTGTACAACCTAGTAATATCATCAACAATTTCGGTAGCTAGGACCTGTTGATGATCTTTAAAATCCTTGATTACAACTTGGTGAGGTGTAAACGTCACAGTTTTACCTTCACCAGAATGAGTGATTTGATAGACTGACAACAAATTGCAGGAAATTCTTGGAACACATTGTACATCACTTAATGACCATTATCTACTGGAACTGTTCCAGCTCCTACAACACTTAGATATCTATCATCACCAACAAATATTTGTTTGGTGTTACATTCATGCATAGTAGAAAAGATGGCTTGATCCTTAGCCATATGATAAGATGCTCCAGAATCAATGAGCCATTCATTTGAAGTAGAGGAAGAAGATGCATTATAAGAATAACCAGAAGCACAATGTGCATGTCCATGAGAGGTAGATTCTGAAGGTGAATCTAGGCTGATGTGGTGCTTCTTCATTACTGCTTCCAAGACTGCCATCTTTTGGAAACACTTAGATTCATCATGATTATCTTTCCCGCAATAGTTGCAATGAGGCTCAGTCTTCTTTCCTTTTGGCTTCGATCCTATGTCATTTTTTAAAGAAGGAGCTCACTGAGAGGGTTTGGGACCCTTCTTTGACTTATTATTGCGAAAATTTTGTTTCTTGGGAGGCTTGGACTTTTCTTTATGTTGGGACAATAAGGCTTTCCCAGATGTATCTGCATTGTTAATTATTCCAAGATGGATGAACTTTTCTTGCTCTCTAATCAAGGAATCACAAAATTATTCAAGACTAGGCTCTTGATAGCTAGCTGCATTCAATGATTATTTCATGGAGTAAAATGCAGATACAAAAACAGAATATGCAGGTCCAAGTTTGGAAAGAATATGATAAATGCATTGTTTGTTTTCCCTCTTAATCTTGCATTCTTCACATAAGAGTTTAAGTGTTTTGTACTTAGATAAATAATCTTGTATGCATGAAAACTCACTTGGATTTAAAGAAATCAAATCATTTTTGAATTGGTGACCTCGATTTCATTGTGTTTACCAAACACAGATTCCAACTTGTCCCAAGCATCATCAGGTTCATCAATTCCAGATATGTGGAATCGCAAATCAGTAGAGATTGACATCCCAATCAATCCACGAACTTCGTCACATCTATTTGCCCATTTGATTTTCTTATCATCATCAGTAGGTTCTCTTTATTTCCCTGAGGTAATTTTGAAAAGTCCTCTACTTCGTAGAACATCCTCCATACAAGATTTCCATGAGAAATAGTTGGAACTGGCAAGTAGAATATCACAAGGGGCGGCCATATTTGTAAAGTAATGGTTGTAAAAGCATAAACCAATAGTCTGGATGCGAAGAGATCGAAAAAATAGGTGGTTTAAAAAAAACGGCACTAAAAACTGACTCTGTATAATGAAGTTATGCTTGAACAAAGAAAATGTTGAAGATGTCCCCAATAGTGATGTGGCAGCTAGAGAATGTCCAGCAAAAAAAAAGGACCCCCATCTTCCCAAGATGAACCTTTGACAATCACTTTGCAAGAAAGTTGCTTTAAGTGAATCACTTTTGTAAAATAAGTGATTTCACTTTTACAATGATGTTACTTTAAATAATGCAGCAATAAAAAGGAACTTAAGTGACTCACTTTTTATTTTAATTTTTATTATTTAAGTGAGATGCACTTTTACAATAAAGTAATTTGAAAATAGAAATTGCATGCACTTTTTTTTTTTAAAACTTCGTAAGACTTGAACTCAAGACGTATTAAGGAATAAAGCAACTTTGAACCAAGTGAGCTAGATTAAAAGGTATGTAAAATATGGGAAGGAGGAAGGGGGCTTTTTTTTTTTTCCTTCAGTTTCCGTGCTTTCTTTTTTTTTCCTGCAAAACACACCACAAACCGAAACAAAAAAAAAAATTCCACACTTGTGGAGTTAGATCCTATTAGCTTGCCCAGAAAGTCTACGTTTTCTCGCTGTTTCTGATTTTCCGAAATCGCACAAGGTGCACGGAAACGAGCATACGCAGCCAAGAAAAACCATTTCCATTTATGTTTCTAATTCGCCGAGATCGCACAAGGTGCATGGCAAAGAGCATATGCAGACAGGGAAAGCAACAGTTCGAAATTAAAAAAATCTAATAATAAAAACTAATAAAATATGATTTTTTTTTTTAAATGTTCGGGTACACAAGGGACTCCCAAAAGACCGAACACCTAGAACAACCACTTCACACAAACAGATCACAGATCGATACACCAATTTTTTGACGTGGTTTAAATCCTCAAGAGGGAAACACTCCACGGCCTCGGCCAAATAGCTTCTATGGAGAAATTTATTATGCAAAGAAAGAAAGTTACAAATGAGCTTCTCATAATCGATCAACTAAACAATGACCCTCCATGCTCTTTAAATAGAGATCATGGACCAATCGGGTGTTAGGCCACAGATCAAGGTTAGGTATGATCTAAGAGAAGTTGAGCCATCGGATCACGAACATATTGTGACCGTCGGATTAAATATTTACAAATGCATACTAATGCATACTAAATAAACACACTTTTCCTAATGGATATATTACACAAGTTGATCTTAACTAACTCCTAAGTGTCTGAATATCCTAACAGTTTTGGATGAAGACCTTGGGACTCTGATAGCATCACCATATTTATGTTATCACCCAAGCTGCGCAAGACTGAGCCTCACTCATTTTGGCTCTTCATGAGACATAGATCCAGCTTGTTTTTATGGCTATGATCTCTCTTTTGACATGGATCCACGCTTGTATTTTAGTGGCCATGCTCTATATATACATCTCCTAGTTATGTATCGGATATCATGTTACACATCTATATGATGTCAAGATTGTAATTGCTTGCTGACCTTGATCATTGTTTCAGGTGTTTTTGTGACTTGGTTCTGCGGTTTCTTGCTCCTCCTTTGACTTGGACTTATAATGTATTTATGCCATCGTTTCCCTATGACCTCAGACATTAGGGGGCATCTGTTATAGGTCAAATCTACACTTCTCCGTCCATGATCACATTATGCTATTCATCACACAAAAAAACACTAAGGATTCAAGAGTTTGATTGACTTGGATGACTTGTTGCTAGAAGTACACTCTTCAGCTGAAAATATTACAGTTTATCCCGATTTTACCTCATGTACACCCCTCTCTGTATAGACAACTAGCGTACACCTTGAGAAAATACCCTACTTTGCTCAAGGACAACCAGCATACATCTCCCAAAATGTTGTAAATGCATGTTGTAAAGCACAGAAGTTGCTCTCTGTACGCTACTCTTGTTGTATGAAACCCGCCTACATCTTAAGATGAAATCAAAAATATATTAATTTGACGAATTGGGATTAGTTGAAGTTGGTTCTGCAACTTCCCCGACCTCCCAATCCAACCACCTCTCGAATCCAACTGCCTACCTTGTCCCATAAATACAAGGAGGATCCATGAGAGAGGAACCTAGAAGAAAGGCTTTAAGCACTGTTACGCTGGAGGAAAGTCCCAAGTCATTGTGAAGAGCAGGAGCCCAGGACTCGATTGCAGAAACATCTCGATACATCAGGTATATTGTACTGATTTCGTGTTTCTTTGACAATAAAAAGGTCGAAATACACTTCTTGTCCCAAATCAGATATATATTAGATTGTATGTCTATTTGGATTAACGCTTGATTATATTTGATGTTAAATTGATTTATAATTTCATCATATGTTATATGGTCAAGATATGCTGAGGAAGGTATCCTTTGTATTGCAGGTTCATCAAGCGAGAGATCAAGTGGGAGATCCAGTGAAAGCTAGGACCAACCGTCGAGTAAAGGCATGTCTCTAGATATCCCGATCTTTGTCATTTGTAAGAACTAGTTCTAATGCAAATAATGTATTTACCTAACAACCCTGCCCAGTTGCTAGTGTCCATCTCCTCACTATAAGGTAGAAATATTGAACAACAAGAGGCATTCCCATTTTTTTCAGTCTTGAGAACACCTAGGACGGTGTTATTTTAAGGGAGAGCGAGTTATAATACCCCATATTGCCCTTAATTTTTATTGGCTTCAATGTAAATACTGTCTACATGCAGTGTGTGTATTTTCCCTAGTGTGGAGCTCAAGGTCAAGGCCCCACTAGTGGATGTTTAAGTTTATTGCATAGGCAAGTATTTGGCAGCTTGATTATTCATGGGTTATTAAGCCACGAAGAAATGTAAATGATGTAATTATTATTATTAATAAATAAAATAACCAAGAAGCTAGCTAAGGAGGAAACTAATGAGAAGGGGCCACGTGTATCCACTAGGGAGAGGTGAGGGGGTTATGGGATTGGTACCATGTCGCCACATGTCCGATTGTGACCCCATTTGAACTCCCTGCTGACATTAAT
Source organism: Larix kaempferi (assembly GCA_027924585.1). Classification (NCBI taxonomy): domain Eukaryota; kingdom Viridiplantae; phylum Streptophyta; class Pinopsida; order Pinales; family Pinaceae; genus Larix; species Larix kaempferi. Next base: position 11,637,270 of record BSBM01000892.1, read on the forward strand.
TCGGCTGCAGAGGGTGGTTGAGAACCATGTTGCTGAAGCCGATGGAGTATGGATAATGCCTCCGATTTCGTATGGTAGGGCATGGCTCTGGTTTCTTGTCCTGGAAGTCACTCAACACCCGAAAACTCAAAGAACCTGTTTGACTACCCATTGGGTGGAGGAGAAGACACACACGCATGTATCCATACATACACTTGCCCTTCATTATCCATCGATCTGTTAAGAGAGAACTTATCCAGGCATACCCGTAGATGGAGAACCAGTCGTAGAAGCCAGAAGATATCTGTGTTTTCCCTATGTAATAGAAATACTAGAGAGTTTCTAGTCATGAAAACAGTGTGTGCGAACCCAGTCTACCGGTGACAGAGTGGCAAGAACCCATGAGGAAACTGCAAGATTGAATAGTGCAGAGAAAACCGTGAGAACCTAGGAAGTGGATTGCAGAGAACAACTTGCAAAACAGATCCTATCTGCAAGTCTGAAAGGAGTCAACTTGTTGAACTGTGGTAGAAGGTTGGGTTGCTTGATAAACCAAGTGAAGGTTGTAATCTCATATAACTAGTGACTGGAACTTTCTATTCCCATCCTAGAATAGCACTGGAAAGGAATAGGCCTTGAGGGAATGTGCAGCAGAGAAGAGGGTCTTCCTTGTGTTAGATGTGGTAGGTAATGTGGGTGCTAGGTTGGCTGAGTGTTGAGATGCCTGCAGCTCTATGGTTGAGCTCACTAGATTAGCAACGCCTCCCTTGCTATCCTTGTTCGCCTGATAAACCCACTACAAGTTGGCTTAGCATGATCAACTTTCCTGATATGCTTGATAAACCCAACTGTATGCTGGCTTGAAATTATTGTATTGCTTGGTATGCCTGATAAACCCATTGTAGGTTGGCTTAGCATGATTAGCTAGTATGGTATGCTTGATAAACCCAACTGTAGGCTGGCTTGGCATGAACCTATTGTTTGGTATGCTTGATAAACCCAACTGGAAGTTGGCTTAGCATGACCAATATGTCCCTGAATGCTTGATAAACCCACTGTAGGTTGGCTTAGAATGGGTAGGTTCCCTGGAATGCTTGATAAACCCAACTACATATTGGCTTAGCATTGGGATGGAACCCTGATTGTGAGAGAACCTGATAGCCCTCCTTAGTGGATACACAACCCAACTGTGGGGTGATCTCTTAGCTAAAAGAGTACAGGTTGGACAGAGATCTAAGGTTGGGTGGAACGTTGCTCTCACTTAGCTAGTTGCTTGGCAACTTCAGAAGTTAAAATATAAGTACTTCTTGTTATGTTAAATGATGGTGTTTCATTGTTATGAAATGATTGCTCATGTTCAATTGTGGAATTGTGGAATGCATGTTTATATGAATTTGATTGACAAGACGTCATGTGCAGGCCTGAGTAAAGGGTTGAATTCATTATTATATGTATATGGCTGTGTTGCATGATTTTAATGCATTATCAATCTTGCATATGATAGATATAATTGTTAGATATAATTTTTAGATCTAAATTTATGCACTTTACATGTTATGATATGTTTGATTGACCCTGTGAATGAGTTGTATGACCACCTGTGATCCTTGGGAAGGAGGGGAATTCCCTGAAATTGTTTCAGAACCCCTCTGTGGGTTAGGTGGAAGGGAAGATCATGGCAGGAAGAAGGTTTAGGTCATCTAAGTGGAGTTATCGACAGAACTTCAATGGGAAATTTAACATGGTGGGAGTGCTCAGATGGGGCAGGGATTCCGCCATTGGATAGAGCTCTCCAAGATATTTCCAACGGTACTGATCTTGTCTCGTTTGGACCAATGATGAGTAAGTTATGCCCCTTAGAAGATTGTGTGGGAAGCTACCTTGCAATGGTGTGTTTCCGCATGCCTGCATTCACAGTTGCGGATTGCGGATTGCGGAAATGTAAGTTTCCGGTTGTGGAGTTTTTCACTTTCGCATCCGTAGTTGCAGATTGTGAATTGCATATTTCGGATTCACCGTTGCGGATTGCAGATTGCGGAAATTCAAGTTTCCAGTTGTGGAGTTTTGCACTTCTGCATCCGCAATTACAGATTGCGGATCCCCCATTATGGATTGCAGATTGCGGAAAGGTAAGTTTCCATTGGTGAAGTTTCGCACTTCTGCATCTGCAATTGCGGATTGCAGTTTTCCAGTTGTGGATTGTGGATCTGAGCTATTTCGACTGTGTGTGTGTACTCAGTTGGATTTGGGAAAAAAAATGTATCAGTGTCTCTGGGGGCCTAAGGAGGTCAGTGGGGACGTGACAGAAATTTCAGTGGTTCTATAATTTGGTCACCAAAAGCATTACACCAAACCACTACAAATTCTGAGAAACCAAAATACTTGATCCAGTAGATATAACATTCAGTGGGAAAAATTAGCATTGTTGGGTTTGGGATATTACAATCTTGTCATCCTATGTTTGCATGAGACATTGTTAGATGGAAAGATGGGGAGCATGTATTGTATTTGCACTTTTCTATTTTTTACTTTATCTCTTTTGCATAGTTTAGTATAAATTGATCACTCACCTATTTTATTGGAGATGGTCAACTTGGTCAACTAATATTGCTATGGGTGTGTCACTTTCATGAAGTAGTTAGATACTCATTAGTTGGTTTGCCACTTCCTCTTCTCATGTGAATGCTCCCCCTATTGTCTTAAGGTAGTGAATTTCACAGGTTATTTTATTTTTATCACATTTGTCTAACGTGTAATATGCCACATGCTTTGGACAATATCCCCTTAACTTCAAACATTTCAATGTGTTAAGTCTCCCTTATATTAGGGCCATGACCTTGATCTCCCATCTTAGCAAAGTTCATAATGCATTTACATTTTTTTTGTTTTTTGATTAACTTAGCATTTCTTAGCTTAGTTTGTACACAGAAATGCAGTGGATATATTGCTTCAGATATATACTCTTATGTACATCTTAGGCCCAAAATTGGGGGTTTTACATGTTAGTTTATGTGGTTTCCTTGAAGTTGGTTCTCCTGCAGTAGGTAGGTGCACTTAGTGGATCCGCACAATAATATGTTAATATCAAATAAGTAGACCGTGATAAGTTTACATACTTCCTTGATGCATGCAGTCATTTTTAGCAGGTTTTACTGAGTTTAGATGTTCTTTCTTAGTTTTAGGAATGTGTTGCTCTAAATTTTAATTTAAGAGCTATTTTTGTTCTAAATATAGGTGCTTTATCTTCTTGAGTTTAGTGTTGTTCTAAACTTAGAGAAGAGCATTGAGCTTGAGTTAGTTTCAAGATTTATACTAGGGCCCATATTTGAAGAAAGAAGGCACTTTATTCTAGGTAACTCTCTCTTGCAAGTTGGACGGATTATTATAGGTAGTCTATTGTTAGGGTTTTCTTCTTTTAGAGAAGTCGCACCAAGTCATTTTTAGCATGTGAACCCTAGTTCTCCTAATCTATAAAGGAGATACAGAGATAAGGGAAGAAATATTGGGATAAGATCAACCCTGGTGAGGGTGGAGAGCCTTAACCGCGTGTGATAAGAAATTCTGAAGACTGTTCCCATCCTTGTCGAGGGAGATGCTAACCATCTCTCCTTTCTATGAACACTGGGGGAGAAACATTGGGTGTTGAGCTATTTTCTTTGTAATCATTCTTCTTTCAGTTAATTAAGATAAGAGAGATTAAGAGCTGCTAAGTCTACTTGTTTCCATAACTCTTGTTATGCATATTTATTACACTAAGTATGATGTTTTGAGTTCTCCTATATCTTGATGTTCATATCTTTGCAGAATTTTTTGCATCATAGTGCTTGACAAGTGTCAGGATGCAAATGGTCTCCTCGCAAGCATACAATGGATGAAGTTGAAGAGCTACTACAATCTATACTTCCAATAGAATTGTCTAGCCTCTTCTTTGTCCTCAAAATATGAATATAAAAACAATGTTGCACCTTCCATGCAGGTCAACCTTTCCTTTAGGGAAAAAGAACAAACAACTGAAAACACACAAGTTTTTTTTGTCTTGTTGCTTTTAGGCCTTTCCCTCATTTGGAATCATGTTGAGTCAACCCATTAACACATTACTCATCCTTTCTATTATATACCAAATATAACAAGTTGACCACCTGCTATTTTGGTGCCTTTTCTTGATGTTTTTTGGTTGGTTGCCTTTTTTTAACTTTTTTTTATTGTATTTGTATAAGACATCCAAATTATCTATATAGGAAGAGGCAGAGGCAAACCATCCATTAGATTGGAGGCAACAAATTCCATAAAAGGAATGTGTGAAGAATGAGGACCTCTTAGATGAAAAGACCATCCCAACTTGGCGGCATAAATGCAAACAGGATCTGGTGCAGTAACGGGGAGAAGGACTGAAAGAGGCAAGCCACAAGCAATATGGTCACCTATGTCAACCAAATTGTAGCACTGGTGATGAGTCAAAATAGTGAGCCAGGAGGCTCACAAAATTTTATGTGAGGAGGATAATGCAGGAGCACAATAGGCATAAACTTCTGATGATGAATCCTAACAATAACGGGAAAAATTTCCAACAGAAAGTGGGCATAAGTTTTCCTAAGGGATAGTGGCCATAAATTACTGATGGCTAGTGGGCATAAAATTCCCGAGTTGACCCAAGGATAGCAGACATAAATGCCCAAGATAATTTATGGCAGATCCATTTCACAATGTGTACACATGCAACACCACTAGCACTATATACAGTTCATTTCTTTTGTATTTTGAGAAAGGGTTTGGAGGTTAGGGTTGATGGTGTACTGGAATATCCATTTTTATTACATAATTTATGTGTAGATACTTGTGTGTTTGATTTTCCAGATTTGAAATTTCTATGGTATATTGTATCCTTGCAGGGAATGTGTGAGAAAGTCCAAAGGGATAAGAAAGCAGTTTTACAGCCATATGTATTTTTCCTATTACCATTTGACAACTAATGAGACGAATAGAGATCGCTTTGTCGTGGAATTTTATGGCACCTTTTGGGAAATTTTGTATTTATAAGTCTAGACTTATATTGTTTTAGCAACTCCTGAACCCGACACCATTAAATTTTAGCTTACAATGATGAGAGGTGGAGTTGAAAATAAAGGAGATCATTACTCATTGTATATGAGCTACAATTTCCTGAAGATGCAGAATGATAAGAATGTGCAGATGGTTATATCAAGGGTTTTGGGTACATCATGGGGCTATCATTCAATCGTCCCAACCGCTTGGCTTGATTGAGTTTAGGGATTCTAAATAAGGAATGGGACTCTACTTTTCCATTCCTTTCTTCATTAAGGCCTCCTCTGCTTTTTCATTCCTTTGCTTACTGGGGCCTCTACTTCTTCTGCTATTTATTGTTAGCGTTGACTTCCCCTATTCTAGAGTACTCTTCTTGTCCAAGAGTTGATGGATCCACACAACATTTAAAACAATTACACTTGCTTCGGGATAAATCTCAAAATAAATCCCAAAGGCCATACTTGGATGAACAAGCGGAAAGCAATAAATGTCGATTTATGAAACTAAAAGGTTATGAGAAGTGGGGCAGTAATATTTTCATGAGAGAATCTGACTAAATGCAGTGATTGGTTTACTCAATGCATCCACCACCCCTACTTCAGCAATATATAATTTAGTGTGTGGAAAAGGTGGAGGAACACCTAGAGAATCTAGAGCAGAGAGGATAAAAGTGACAACATTTTCAGGGCAGGAATCAGAGACACTCTACAAGTTCAATATATCCTATATCAATTGTAAATTTCAAACTCTATTTGAATGAGGTGACAGACTTGGGCAAGGGTGCTAGCACACCAGAATACTAAAAATCTTTAAGTTTTTTTTTTTTATCCTCCATTTTTCTTTCCTATAGATTGAATGGAAATTCTTTATGACAGGTTATTTAATATTTTTGCAGTAGATCTTGCTCTAATAAATAGTTACTACAATGGGGTCCCTTATGCTACTGGACATCTTGAGGGAAAGTTTAAAAGAGTAAACATATTGGGTAACAAGATTTTTCCGTATCGTACTCCTTCCAAAAGTGAGCAGAATTTTGGTCTTGGGCCATCTTGGACACAGTGGTCTTCTGAGGATTAATGTCATAAGTCAATGCTCTCTTTGTCCTACTTGGTCTAGTAATAAATTTTTGGAGAGAAATTCCCCTTATGCTACAAGGAAACTATGATGGATTTCGTATAATGTTGGCAATTTGGATAAATTGTTATTTGGAAATGAGGAACTTTTATTTAGTCTTACTGAGTCCTTTTGGCCCTACAGATATAGCAGGGTTCTGTAATCAGTATGCATCTTAACTATCAAATGTATCTTTGTTCCTTTTTTTACAGAGAAATAAAGGAATAAACATTGTATGGCAGGGTGGTAATGCGTGTTGAGCATCAATGCAATCAAGGTTGTATGGAGGTCAACGTTGAAAGGGGGTGCTCTACGTAGTAATTAACTAATATACAGTGATTAAAACAAGATGAGGCGCTCTCAAAGGAGAAGCACTCATTGCGCAAGTTAAACCAAACACACAATGATAAAAAAAAAAGAGATGCTCTCTGACGAAGAGCACTATGCACAAAAGTTAACCGAAACTACAGAAATCAACAAACTTGGTGAGATGCTCTCAATCAGAGGAGCACTCTGAGTAGCAGTTAGTCTCCCTCACTGAGAAACACCTTCTCTCTTAGGAAACTCAACAAACAAAACAATGGCAAACGTCTTCAGTGAGAAATGATTTCTTTCTTGACCAGCTTATATGACGTGGGAGCTGTGTCCTCCCAAGAGAAGTGCCCTCGTCCACTTGCAAACAATTATAAACATAAAAATGTAAACATACGAGTTTTGTTGTTGGGCCCTCTCAATAACCGTGCCCTTCTTGCACAGGGATCACAATCGATATAAATACAATTAAACAAGTTACATATATATATCATAAAAGATAGTTCAAGCAAGGTTGGCATTTATATTCAAACTGATTACTCAAAAAGCCTCAAGATCTTCTTGACTCTCTTCATGGGCAGATATATACTCTATATAAATATTTTTTAAATTGTTTTAAACCTTAATAGATTCTCTCTCTCTGTAAACAATACATGAGCGATTAAATTATTAATGGATACAGGCTTACGCCCTCTTCAATGTCACAGAGTAAACTAAGGGAAAAATACAAGCAAGTAAATGAGAAACCATTCCAAACCAACATGGTTCTCTTTTGAGAGAGGCAGATCAACCACGCGGTTCTCTTTTGAGAGAGGCAGATCAACCAAAAATCAATAGCATTTAAACCTCATAGGCGCTCGAATCTCTCTCTTGATAGAATCCACCCTAACAATCGACAACCTAGATCAAATGCGGGGTACCCCCTATAATATTTTTTTGAAAAATATATGTATAATAGAAACGCTCAAAGCTGGGAGCACATGCGGCATAACTGGAAAGATCCGTTCAAGTGGGTAGGTTTGCATGATATACGTTACATGCAGCAAATAAATAAAATAAAAACTCTTCTCCACACACAGAGAACCTAAAAAAAAACGCAGCCACTTACAGAATCCACCAGGAAAAAGAGCCGTTGGCAACGAATATTGGTCACGCAGCAGAGAGAGCATATAAAACGCCCATAAAAATAAAATGTCAAATGGAAGCGAACACACCACCATGAATACCATTCCATATGCATTTGCACAAAGGGGGAGGAATAACACATGGCATGCAAAACTCCGGAAGGGAATCCGGAGAATAACTCTCCACATGGTAGAGAGGACCGTTCAATGCAGAGGGAGACAACGGGAATCTCGCCAGGACGAAAACGCTAATCAACCATGCAAACACTTGAAGGGGCTAACTCCAGGGAAAAAGAAAAAAAGAAAAACCTGACTAGTCCACCCGCAGATCTCGATGATATCAAAAGACACTATGATCATGCAGTTTGCATGATACAAAACGCAAACAGAGACAATTCGAAGTGAAAAATGCTCTACCCGCTATAACCTAGAAGGATATTCATTGCACGATCCACACTCCATAGAGTGTAGAAGGCTCCAGAATAAGATGTGTAAGCACAGTCGCATTGAGATTGTTTTAGACCGTACGTCCGAAATGGATGCAAAGAGTATACTTTTGTGGTCAGAAACTTCATTGTGTTAATGAAAATTGTTGATAAAGTTCAAGAATGTCTCACCAGACCAAAGAATTAGATTATCTCAGTTCGGATGCATGGCAATTTATACAGTGACATATTGTGTGCCAAGAGAATCCTGAACGATATGTTCGAGTTATCACGGACTTGGAATGTAGGAAACACTAGTTTTACTTTGGAAGACGAAGCAACCCTGCAGCCCACGAATTCATGGATTTTTTTATTTTTTAATTTGTTTATGTTGTTTACTTCCATGAATCAATTTCATCATCGGGTGGTTGTTCATTTTATATCAATTCTCTGTTGCAGATCCGAGGAAAGAAAGGGGCAGTACGATTACCTTCTTCTTCTTCTTTTACCCAGCAATTCAAGAATGTTAATGATGGTACACATCTACCAAGTAATATGGCATATTCCAAAACCTTATCAACACAAATCTATGATGGGCAAATGGATAAGTATTCCATCATGCAATACCAAATGTAGGAACAGTAAAATCATTAAAAAAAAATACAACAAAACCTCAACATGTAAAGAAGATCTGACAAAAAAAATGGATCTAATCAATAATAACAGAAAATATACTATGAAAATTTAAGGATCCATACATGATTAGATGACCTGGTAGCTACCATTACCTTGACAACTCCAATGCCCGCAACTAAAGGTGGGGGGACGAATCTCCAACCAACCAACCCCCAGCCAATGGTTGAGGCCCCCGAGCCCCCAACAATTAACCCTATTCCAAAGCTTGCTTGATTTCCACTTTCTTGGCTCCTCGAGAGCTCTCCTTCCAAAAATGCCAAAAGACCAAAAAAGATCCCCCTCTCTTCTTCTTCTCCTCCTTTTATCTCCCCTTTCTCCCCTTTTTTCTTAATTTCTTTTAATGCAATTTATTTTCCTTCCTTTTTCTTTCATATTCTCCTTTCTTTTATTAATTTACATTTTCTTATAAATATTTCACAATTATGCATATATGAGGGTTGTTACAATATACAGTTTAAGGCCTCCCAAATAAGTTTTGAGTAATTACTTGCTAGATAATCCAAATACTCGTGTGGCAAGAGATTCCCACTGATGTGTGAATTCTTCGACACTTCCTTTTTGTTATAGCCTAGTAAGTTTTGAAAATAATTTGCTTTCGGTAATTCCCTAAAATATTTTTAAAAAATCATTTTTGAACAAGTTCTAGGTGTATGAATAATTTTCTCCTTTGCACCACATATATCAATCGTATGTGTTACCTTCTAGATGCATGGATGCATGTTTTACTTTCTCTTCATTTGTCGTAATGTTATATATAGTGAAATATTCTTTGGCTTTGTTTAACCAGGACACAAATTGATCTTCACTCCCAAAATATTTTGTTAGTTCTTTTTTGACTCTAGGTGGGCACATCATAAGGGGTTGATACACGGTGACTCCTAAATTATAGGGGAGTGGATTTCGTGGGGTTCATGGTGATGCGGAGGCATGAGATGAGGCGATAGACATGATTGAATTATTTTCTTGTTTGTTGCGACTACTAGAACCTTGCTTTTGTAACATCTTCATGATTTGGTCATGTTTTTTATTCTGATCCTCTATCATAGTGCCTAATTTTTCGTCCAACTTTTTCTATTCCTATTTCATGACATTTAATTTGTTGTCCAATTTTTTCTCCATTACTGTGAGAATTTCATCTTTGATCTCTTTTTTGAGTGTCTCGTGGTTATTCTTCATTTCCTCTCTTAAGATTTCTTGGTTGTTGGTGACAACGTCTTTGAGGGTGTTGGCATCCTTTATTAACATTACTATTATTTTTTTAATTATTAAGTATATATGATTGTTTATTAATTTATTTATAGATTATTTTATGTATGTAACATCCTCCTAACTAATGCACAATTCTAAGAGGAAGATAGAAGAGAGAAAATGAGCACTTGTAAGGAGCCTTTTGAAGATGTTATCTTGAGGATTTTCTAGGATATTTCAATATTCTTAGTTGAATTTTTTTTCTAATGGTTATCTAAGGTTGTCTAAGAAGGAGGAGGTGCACTTATGGAAGAGGAAGGCTTGAATATGTGATATATTCTTCTTGGATGGAAATTTCACTACTAGGAAGAGTGTTTTATGGTTTGCTTTGAGATGTGATCTTGAAATATTTTATAAGGGTTATTCTCTAGATGAGGCTCATGTAGAAGGTGATCATGCCAAATTTTGGAACTCATTTGAAGATGATCTTACGACAGATTGTGGAACAGATCTGAGGTAGGCTCTCTCAAACAAATTTGAAGCAAATTATGGAGCATATCTAAGGAAGGTTATGAAGCATATTTGAAGCTAATAATCAGATCATCTTTGAGGTGATCATGTTAGCATTCATGTACCTAATTCTTCAGTAGTTTGGTGCCTAGATATTGTTGATTTAGTGCCCAGTTGAAGAGATTGGTGTCTCCAATAGGTTGGTGCCTACATACTATTGAATCGGTTCTCATTTAAGGGGATTGGTGTCTTCAGTAAGTTAGTGTTTACAAACTTTGTAATAGTAGGTTGGATCCTACATAAATATATAAAGATAAGGTTTTGTGGTTTTATCCCGTAAGGGTTTACACGTTGAAATATGTGTACTATGATTTGAGTTTTTATGTGTATTTACCATTTCAAAGTAAATGAATGATTGCTAAATGTTGAAAGTATGAGAAGGTATATTATACTGATTCACTCCCTCGCTTAGTATAAGCATAATTTCAACCTTTTACCTGTGCAGGTTTCCTTTATAAAAGTCATGTGAGTGCATTAAAACAAATATTTTTCAATTATAAGACTCAATTCCTACATTGAATTTGATGAGAATGATGCTAATAAGCTGCATGTTGGATGCTAACATGGGGATTTCAGTTGCTAGACAATATCCTATCATGTCCATTCATATTGGGGGAATAAATAAGGTCAACAAATTAAAAAATCTATTGCTCTGTATTAAGGGGGAAAGGGTTGTTTACAATGCAATATTGCAATATGAATATTTGGGGAGATTCACTGGAGGCGAGGAAGAGGTAAACTATGATCATGACAAGTGTAATATCCCAAAACAAAGACTATTTATTTTTATGTTTATTTGTTTAAATTGGGATTGAGCAGTAAGCTCTGGAGCACCGGGAATATTGTTAAAGTTGGTGTTGAGCAGTAAGCTTTGGAACACATAGATTATGATTATGTTGAGTGGGTGTTGAGCAGTAAATCTCTGGAATACCTAGTCTCGTTAGTTTTAACTGATGCCGATATAGAGGATCTGGAGCATCAGTAGTACATTAATTTTTATAACTAGCATATTATTTATCCTCGTTTACTCTTTCTAACTAATGGCGAAAGCCACTTGAAGAGGGACCAAGCATGCAAGAGATTAGAATGGTTAAGTAGTCGATAACTAAAAATCAACTAGAGATAGGATAAATATAATCTTATATTATTTAATTAAAAATAAACTAAATTTTGAGAGTTAAAAATAAATATAATTGTTAAGTAAAGATAAAGAAAAAAACCAGTATGACTAGTAACTAAACAGAGTGATTAAACCAAAATCATAGAAGCCTTCTTCCACAACAAAACTTATAAATAGCAGAGAGAAGACATTACATGGGGTAATGGTTCCTAGCGCACCGTAGGGTTCAATTGTAGGTCTTTGAGTGCTTATATTTCCAAATTGAGGAATTTAGTTAGTCCAAGGATTGTCGGAAGAAAGGGAATTACAAGATTCTACAAAGGGCTGGTAAACAAACCTTATGGATACTCTATTGATTAGCAATGAAGATAGAAAATTGCACCAAGGCCTTTTATTTCTCTGGCATGCTTGGTTCAACTCGGGGGTGACCTATTGAATGAACCAGGAATGGTTCGAGGTCTACAGTTGGGTGGAACATGGTGGTTCCCCATTGAAAGCAGAAAGGATCGATAAGTATCTTAACCTTGTTTTATACTCCGAGAATTATCTTATAGGTTATGCTCATGTTGTTTATTTGGACCTAATATGAATCATAAAGAATCGTCTTATAGTCTATGTATTTATGTTTAAATTTGTATGAATTCTATTCTAAAGAACTATCTTACAGGTTATGCTAATATTGTTTATTTGGATATGATTCTGTGTATTTATATTTTCATGATTAGAATTATTTCCGAAAGCTATCATTGTTTTATAAACCTAGGATTTTAATAGGGATATCTTTATAGATGCATGGTTAAGATTATTACATACCTGTTCTCATTATGCAATATTAAACCTTATGTTTAGGTGCAATCCCTCCCATAAATACTTGTTACATAGAAGTCTTTATATGTATATTCGGGATTGTAAATTTTATATTCATTAGGCCTGTAAAATGTTATAAATAGTTGATTTAATTATTTATGCAAAAAAGGAGTTAGTATATATATATATCATAGACCTTTCATCCTAGAGAGAAAACTCCCTTTAACCCTAAGCAAGGAGAGGATTCAATTTAGAATCCCAGGACTAAGTCCCTAAACCCTTCTCAGGTTAAATAATAACTTACATCTAGAAAATCCATATGAGCAGTAAATTTTATATATAGATAGATAGATAGATAGATAGATGAACCATAGTAAAATCGTATTACAAAACTTTAAATAGAAATTCTTATGTAAACATAGTCACAATAGTGAATTGAAAATAATAAAACATAGTAGTACCATGTCAATCAACATTAAAAACATCCAATGCATGATTCCATAAAATGTTACACATTCAAAGATGGGAATTACATGCCATTAAAATAGTTAAGAGGGAGGTCGAATCCCCTCCCATATAAATCCACCAACTCAGGCTGAGCGTGTTAATAAATAAAAATGTTTACACCGTAATACAAGGGAATTTAGAATCGATTCCCTTCACTTATCAATTGAAACACAATCAGCAAGTCGTGACTGGCACATTCAAGATAGAGTTTCGGTTATAATCATTTACACAGTCAAATAGGGGTCAAAATCCAAGTTATGCAGCCATATAGAAATGCATTCCAGGCTTATAAATAAACCATTAAAAATTACCACACTCAGAAATGGCCATTTAACACAGTAAATCAAAACTTATAAGTCTTTACTAGATAAATAACTGAAAATCATAAACGTTTACATCGTATAAATTCCAATTTATCTAAACCACAGTGATCACCAGATCGAATCTCTTATCTTCAAAATAGAGTATCATTACCATCGTTCTAAAGTACATCAAGTCTAAGTCTACACACAACATTGCATACAGGATTAACGCCTAAGTAAACATCCACGATTTTTCTGCAGTAAGAATTTTAATAAATCATGTGATCATAAATTAAAGGAAAAGGAATTGCATTGACTTAGGGTTGAGCTCTGGGAAATTCCAAGCTTAACGATACATCCAAACAAAATCCACAAACATTGGGTACAGAATTGAACCCTAAATACCATACAAAGCTTAACAAAAATCATGATAGTTGAGACAACTATTATCATAATCTATAAATTAAAAAAAAATGGATTCACACTTATAGCTAGTAGACTCATTGATAGTGGGTAGGTGCAATATCCCTAATATGAAAATTTGTTCAATTTTGGCCAATTTCGAACTTTGGACTAGTGAACCCAAGTTGCTCCAAAAGCACCCAAATGCTTTCGAATTCTGTATGGATGGAATTGATAGGTCTTAATCCATCCTAATGCAGCTCTAAGACACCTAGAAATTCACTAGAAACATTCAAGGATTGCATTTCTCAAGGAGGAAAGAAGGGGAAAAATACTACTGAATTCGATGGTTAAAAACTCCACTAGTCTATGAACTTTTTGGCTTCCCAAACATTATACGAAATTCACTATTTTATGAAAAGATACTTGGCCTTGATAGAGGACCTCAAGGGAAACCAAAATTCATCATTAATTCAGGTTTTAGGGTATACTATAACTCCCATAAAACAGAATGTTGTGAGACATAGAAATTGTGAGAAAATTGTTAATAATGGACATGAGATTTGTTGCACAATCTTTAATCAAAACTCAAAGCCTGTATTCACATAGTATTTTGGTCATCAATATTACATCATAAGAATCTCAAAACATCATCAAAAAGTCAGATAAATTTTGATGTAAAACAGATATGAGACTACTCCAAAAAATCCATATGAAGATAGAGGGGAAACTAGCTCGAATCAATAGTTTACTTGGAAAGTTTACATGAAAGGCATGGAATTTTGATCTATGGATCCAATTTGCACAGTGATATACATGATATTACACAACCATGGAGTAAACAAATAATCCTCCACAAAATCTACACAACTATGAGTGCACCATCAACTAGAACATGGACATTGAGATAATATTGAGAGAAGAGATAGTGGAGAAGGAGATAGTATAAGAACTCGAAATGAAAGGGGACTCAAATCTGCATCAAAACACCTTCATTAATATCTGATAATAGTTTTGAATGGACTCTCCTCCAACCAACTTGGACAGGAATATTTCACCTTCGAAATTGTTTCAATGGCAGGAAGGATGAACATCCACTGTGCAAGGACAAGCTAAGCTCTCCAAGAGTGCAAAAAAAAATGATCCAAAATATAATCTCCTTTTTCATCCTCCTCTTTTATTAACCTCATTTGGACTCATGAGGTCAAATTCCCTCTAATATACTTCACTCAACTCAAATTAGTGATAGATTATCTCATGAGACACTTGTCAACTTCTTCCTTGCATTCCTCTTTTCCCAATTCGAATTGGGAACCTTGGCTGACCATAAATACCTATATGTGCACTCTTGGTGGCTATTTGTATTCCTGATATGTTAGATGTGTCATAGGTATGAAATCAGGTCTGAATTTTTCATATTTGTCATAGATTCCTTCATCATTGTTGTCGTAGATGCCATGGAATCTAGCTACAAGTGTCACAATGCCTCTTCCTCTTCCTAGGGAGTTACTCTTCCACTCTAATTAGAACTTCCTATATTCTTAGCATATATATTACCTCTTCATCTCCCCCAAGTACATTACCCTCCACCTTGGACTCGAATTGGTGAGAGAATGATGCCAAGTGTAGTGGGGAATTTTGCCATATGTGGGCCCAACACCCTCTTATGCACCCTCATGACCAAATGCCACCTTATTTTTCTTTTATTATTATTTATTTGACCCAATTAATCTTAATTTGTAAGTATAAGTTCATTTTGGGGTCTTGTAGATCCCTTATTCCAAGTTTTAATGTTTCCATCCCAACCTAGGGACTAGTAGACTAGTGGAATTTTTCCTCCATGAATATTTATTGGAATGGGGACATTACAGTCCTCTCCACCCAATATTGCTTGTCCTCAAGCAATTTAAACTTAACTCTTTCCCTCAACCCATGATTGAACTTTCTTGGAACACTTCCTTGCAACGTAGAGTCTGAATTTACAAAAGAACCAATTTTCCTTAGATGCAATTTGAGTAGTGTCACTCATGCACTGCAGTTGTGTGTTTCCAAAAGTAAAAAGATGTTGATTTTTTCATATTTATATTTCCTGTGACATGACCACTAAACACCAAAATATTAATTAAATTCCTCAAAACAAAATTTGCACAATTAATATTTACCTCCTTCATATTTTGGAAACATTTTCTGAACTGTCAACCCTTTTTTCTCAATGTATAATTATTTGAAGTTGTGACTGAGTTGCCAAAATTTGGGTTTTTAAGATTCGAATAAAATTTCAAAGAGGAACCACCATGCTTGTTGTTGCACTACTCTGATTACAATCACCTTCTCAAGTGGTGACTCAATCTCCCATACTGCTTGCTACCCAAAAAAATTGAAATCAATGAGACCAAAAATGATCCCAGGGTCCCAAATGATCATGATACATGCATGCTGTGAAATGTATACTATGAAATGCCATGAACACCAAGCATGTGAAAACTGAATCCATCTCTCAAAAAGGTATCCCACATAGGAAAATGGAACATTTCTCTGCAAAGATGAACTCAAACAATGAAGGTTGGTTTTCTCTCTCAAACCAATAATCGAACTGCTACTCAAAGTGAGTTGAAACCAAGCAATACCAGGATCCCATTGCTTGTATTGCATCATTCCAAACATCATGAGTACAAAATATAGATCATCAAAGTACATAACAACATCATACAAATGTACATAAAGAAGGTACCTTATCAAAGAATCGTGAAAGTGATTGTCCATCCAAGCAAGTAGATCATCATGTGCCCCATACACACAAGCATCAAGTATCATATCAAATCTACTCCAATGCCATAGTTTAGGATTCCATGTCCTATAATGTTGCTCCAAAATAATGTAATATGCATCAAAATAATCATCCATGTGTTCATTCATCCAAGGGGTGAATGAAGAACCTCCACCAAAATTTGAGCCAAGGAGCAAAGAAAACAATGAGCCTTCAAGGGGCTCAAAGGAGTACCATATGTGAATCCATGAGTATGTGTATCATCAATAAATAACAAAGGATGTTTCTTCCAATAATATTGTGCTCCAATCATATATCCCTTCACCCAAGTATTGGATGAAGTTCCTCCAACATCAAATGAACTAAGCAAGGAGCAAGGAAAATCATGAGTCTTCAAGTGACTCAAGTGAACATCATAGGTGCATCCATGTAGACGTGTATCATCACAAGGTAACAAAGGATTCTGTTGAAAATTTAAAGAATAAGGTGCTCTAGTCATGTCATTATCAAAAGGAGATATAGGAGTTTCATGCTCCTCATGTGGAACCATTAGAAAGAACACTTTCACCCATACTTCATTACGATGAATGCTGCAGGGTTTGTGCACGAAGTTGAGGGACCCTTTAGGTGCAATTCTGCACCTAAATATGCATGTTTTTCACTGCTCTTTACAGCATGACATACATGACCATTATTGACTAAATTTTAGACATAGATAGAATTTTTTATGCAGATTCCAAATATGTAATTTTAAAATAAAAATATTGAGATTTTCTATTTATTTCCTAATTTTCTTGTTTCATCACTCCGCTGGTCAAAAAACATATTGTTAGTGTTTATTTCGTAACTTTTTCATTTCCCAATCATTTTAAAAAAACATTGTATGCTGCACTAGAAGACACTGACCTCTACATGCTATAAAAAATCCAAGTCGAAATAACTGCATTAAGACCTTCAAACGCTACACCCACATTTGACGTATCGTTCTCGAGGTTTGATCACTTACATAATTCATAAAAAATTAAAAATTAAACATTTAACTTTGGAAAAATAGCGTTGCACTAGTGCTACAGGTTCTATACATGTCTACCAATTTTTGTATTATGAACCATCATTTAGGCATTGAAAGGCTGCACCCACAAAAACATATACCTTATCATTTGCCAAAAAAATAAAAAAGTGACTGTTAGAAAACATGAAATTTGACATAGTTATGTAAATTTTCAATACCTAAAACTTATATATTCGGAAACATGACTCAATTTCCTACATTTCATCTTCTTTACTCGATGCAAGGTATCTTGTGTAAGAATGTCAAAAACACAAAGTAAGTTGAGGGATGCCTGATTTTTCATTTTTTTATTGCATCTAACGCGCCAAAAGTGACCCTCATTAGCTTGCACATGCCCTACAAAATATTGAAGTGTAGGATGTAGAATAATGAACCAACTCACCCAAATGATAAGAAAGTGCATAAGTTTCATCATTTGAAGGCTCGATAGGGGTAGGATCATGCACCTCCCTCAAAAGTGTGAAACTTTCCTCATAGGTTGGTTCCACGGTAGAGGAATCATGCACTTCTTCAAAAAGTGCATAACAATCATCAAGAAGAAACTCAAGTTCCTCTTCCACCACAACAAGTGATTGGCTCTCATCAATCTCATATTTAAACACATCAAGCACATGCAAATTTCCATGTTTCTCATGATCCACCATGTCATGAGAATCCTCCAAGAAATATACCATATGAAAATTTGAAACATAGGAGGAAGAACAAGTATCTTGCAACCTCTCAAGAAGTTTCTCATTTGAATTTTGAGCTTATGAATATCCTCGTTATTCTTCAAGTATGCCTCATGTAACCATTCATTAAGCTCAACCAAATTGTTTCTATCAAAAAGAAAATACATGAAATTACCTTTGATGTTGCACATTGCTCTTTGAATATTCTCCATGTCTTTAAGGAAGGATGACTCCTCCAATGAAGAAACTCTCCAACAAAATTTTGACTCCAATGCTTGAGTGTCATGGAGTATGTTAAGGGCCTCATGGATCTTCCTTTCACTCATATTCAAAGACACTTCAATGAAGAATGGTAATGAGAGTGAACCTCCTCTTCTTGTTTTTTCTTGGGATCAACTTCACATGGGAACTCAAGTGGTGATGGGGAAGTTGATCTTGGTTCTTCTTCAACTGCTACAATTTATTCATCTCCATGGTCAATGTAACTTTCAATTGCATCAAAACCTTCAAAATTGATCTCTATGTCACCAACATAGAGGTGTGAGCACCCATCAGTAGGTACTATTTCACAGTTCAAGCATACATCAGTAGATGCTCTTTAATCCATGTCCAAAGTAGAATGTGTCTTGGAATGATCTTCATTAGTTTCAATGGAATATTCTTCGTGCTCATGTGATCTTTCTTCATCTTTTTCAAAATCACTTGGGAGTGACTTTCGATCCTCTTCATGTAATGCTTCTTCTGCTTCACCACCTACAGAAATAGGTGCTCCTTGGGTCTCCTCATTTCACTCCTCCTTTTCACTCAAACATATATGATTCTCTCTCCAAGCTCTTTTGCAAGAAGGTCATATACCTTTCTTCACTAACTCCACATCTTCATTCCTGGGCCTATATCGAAACAAAGAATCCACAAAAAAATTGAAAGGAAATATTGGGGATAACTCCATAATAACATTATAGGATTGATATTGTTGGGGCAGGGTTTTGCAAGTTTCCCTCCACCATGCTACTTCCTTCGAAGGATATTTCCTTGGTGGTGTGATATTCGACTCTTCATATTCATTTTACAAGTGATCACAATAGTAACCATCATCATCTGTGAATGTGAACTGGGTAGAGGTACTACAAAAGGGTTCATCATACAACTCAAAATCATCTTCCTATGAGGAATAGAAAGAATACCCCTCCTCATACTCTGAATCTGAATAATGCATGGCTGAAATTTCCTTCTTCAATGGATGACCCAATGCACAGGTGCAAGGACCATGCTCTAATACCACTGTAATATCCCTAATATGAAAATTTGTTTAATTTTAGCCAATTTCGAACTTTGGACTAGTGAACCCAAACTACTCCAAAAGCACCCAAATGCTTTTGAATTCTATATGGATGGGATTGAGAGGTATTAATACATCCTAATGCATCTCTAGGACACTTAGACATCATTAGAAACCTTTAGGGATTTCATTTCTTAAGGAGGAAAGAAGGTGGGAAATACCAGTGAATTCGATGGTTAAAAACCCCACTAGTCTATGAAATATTTGGCTTCCCAAACACTGTACGACCTTCAATATTTTCTGAACAGAGACTTGGACTTGAAATAGGAACTCAAGGGAAACCAAAATGCAGCATTAATTCAGGTTTTAGGGTCTTCTATAACTCCCATAAAACATAATGTTGTGACACATAGAAATTGTGAGAAAATTGTTAACAATGGACATGAGATTTGTTGCACAATATTTAATCAAAACTCAAAGGATCTGCACATAGTATTTTGGTAATAAATATTACATCGTAATCATCTTGAAACATCAGAAAAAAAAAACTCAGAGAAAGTCTGATGTAAAACATATAAGAGACTACTAAAAAAGTTGTTGGAATATTTTATATTCCTTGGAAGGTAATAATGTCTTTGTATTATGTCGGAAGATATCCACAATCTTATGTAAAAGAGTAATACATTATATCCCATATTAATTATGGTAAAATATACTCTTGATATTCATTATTATATAAAGAGATGTTATTATGGAGAATTATATTATCCCACATGTAATATGTGAGAGTAATTCCTCCTCATATCTTGGTATATAATAGAGTCAAGGGAGTCTTTCACCTTTATCCCTGTGTGGATCATATTCATTCATTCATGAATCATCCATTCATCCCTATGTAGATCATATTTATTCATTCGTGAATCATCCATTGTGGATCATATATTGATGATATTTCTATATTGTATTGGGTTTATTGGCATTGCTCTCTTGTAAGATTGAGGGAGATATTCTGGAGATAATAGAAGACTACATTCCCGTGAACGTAACCCAATTGGGTGAACCCGGTATATCTGGTGTACTATTTTCTCTTGTTCTCTTTCTGTACTTATTGTTGATATATTATTATTTTGCATAGATAGGTAAGCTAGTTTAGTTAGATCCATATCTCTTACATGGTACTAGAGCTTGTTGTTATGATCTAGCATCTTCTATTGCTTTCAAAAAAATATTTTAACATTTGGGCATTGTTTATTTCTTGTAGATTTTATTTCTATCTGGTAGTCATTAGGCTTCTCTTCATATCTGGGCATATTTCTGCAGTTTTTTATTTCTAACCCTAACCTTGTTGTGTATATTTTTGCAGAAATTTTTCAAGGGTTTCTTGATGTTGTTTTTGTAGATCTATATGATTTTATGATTCTCCTCAAAGAGATCTATCTTCTGGTTGTCAAAACGAAAATTTTCATCCAAGTTTGGTAGACTTTGTGCAGGTTTCCGTCTTCGGCAGATTCGGCACTCATTCCGGCCTTATACTGGACACTCGCGACTGTTCATGTGTTGAACTCGCACATGCTTCGACAGACCCGTGACTTCACAGTACTGAGACCCAAGCGTAGCCGCGAATCCTCTACACCGCAACCTGCGCACCCACAGCTGACTCTACTGTCAACCCGCGCATACCCACGACTTTTGTTGAGAAGAACCCGCGCATATCATTGTATATGTGTAGGTTTCCTGTTGGAAGACTCGCGCATGACCATAAATCGGTCAATTTTTACTGGAATTTTTATTATAACCTATTTTTGGAACTAGAAAAGTTGTTTTGGATCCACCTGTGCAAACAGAACAGAAATATGGGCAAGTTTGGGCACTTAATCAAAATGGTTGTAAGTAAAAGCTTCTCTTTCCTTTACTATTTTTATAACTGTGTTTTTTGGAGATACATATCAGTATGGTAAAGAATTTAAGTTTTCTGTTATTCATTTTTTGCATTTAGGTTTTGCTTCTAATCATGTTTATTAATAGATTATTTCTTATTCTTGATATATATTTTGTCTCACATTTCTATATGGAAACATTGGCATCTTTTAAGGGCATGGATCTCTAGTATTCTTTCATAATGATAGCTATAAACCATTTAATGCTTAATACTTTTTAACAACATACTTAATAACTAATTTGTTCTTTTTTGTTTAATCATGTCATGTTTATAAAAGCAATTTTATAAGAACAATCGCATATGTGTTATCTTGTGATCATTATTTGTTTTATTTATATGTTATTGCTGACCTTTGTGTAAAAGCAATTTCATTGTTCTATAAGTAAAATCTTTATGATCATTATATGCTCTTGCTAATTAAATTATTGGGTAAAATCAATTTTTTGATTCTATGTGATATCATATTTTTTGACTTGTCATAAGTTCTTTAATTGGGATATAGTTTCTTTCTCATGTATTGCAAAGATTGTATCTAGTTCCTATGCTATTTGTCTCTAACATTCATATACAGAAGCACTGACATGTGTTGTTTGTCTCTAACATTCCTATATGGAAGCATTGACATTTCCAGAGCATTTCATCTCTTGCATATTTACATAGTGTTAACAAGAAATGAACCCATGATTAAGACCATTAGTGACTTGTCATTTCATAATTTTTTATAAGTGATATCCTGAGTTGATCATAATTTGCTATATGTTGATCATACTAAACATTTTGATTTATCTATATCATTTTATGTTTATTTCAATCATCGTTTACTCAATATTTATATGGATTTGAGAAATCTTATAATCTTGAAATATTTATCATGAGCACCTTGTTCTTGTTGCAATGGAATTTCTATTCTTATGATTGCAGAGGTTATCTTGTTCCTACTTGTCTCTAACGTTCCTATATGGAAGCATTTACATGTGCCATTTGTCTCTAACGTTCTTATATGGAAGCATTGACATTTTCAGGATCTCTTGCATATTAACATCATACTAATAAGAAATGCACCCATACTTAAGATTAGTTGCTTGATGACTAAATTTTTTCATATATTTAAGTGAAATCTTGGGCTCACTATTCGTATGTTGTGGCTGACACTTATTGTGTAAAAGTAACTTCATTTTCCTTAATGAGCAAGTTAAGCTTTTATTTAATCATATCCTTTTTATATGATGTTTGCTAACCTTCGGGTGTATAAGAATTTTCATTTATGTATGAGCACCTTTGTTTTATGATCTTTATATGCTTTAATCTTGGAAGTTCTTGTGCAGATAAGTTCTCTATTTAGGTTTCACCTTATTCCATAAATAATGAAGCACCATCGTCTACTATTAAAGTCATGATGTTCATCTGTATGATATCATTTTCGATGTATAGACCAATGAGGTCTTATTCCTTCGATGTTTGAGGTCTTCTACAGATATTTCTATTGCACCTTGATTGGAAGAATGTCTGCTATCTACATGTGTATTGGCCATCTGGGTATTTTTGTACACTGTTGTGGTGTTCTTAGCCACATGTTCTGTTGTATTAGTCGTCATAAGGTATCTGTACACTGGTGTGGATGTTATATCATAGTTCTTCAGCTATCAGTTATGGTTGTTGTGATTCTTGTGGTGATCTAGGCATCTTGTGAATCTAGTAGCCATGTCGGCTTCTCTTTAGATCTGGGCACCTTGCTGGTGGATTGCGTCACATGTTCTCGACATCTGTTGGATCAAGTAGCCATAAAGGATTCTCTTTAGATATGGGAATCTTGTTGGTATTTCATCATACAACCTGGTTCGTGTGCAATTTCATGATTCAGTGAGAAGCGGTTATTCTTCATCAAATTTTATCAAATTCCATGAGCCGAAGTATTCTTCTTTTGTAGCTTTGGTTCTTCTGAAAATTGTCATCAAGGGGGAGCAGTAATGACTCCTTCCTTCCTTTGTTAGTGGGATTTTCTCCCATCCATTATTAACGAGGAGTGTTGGAATATCTTACATTCCTTGGAAGGTAATAATGTCTTTGTATTATGTCGGAAGATATCCACAATCTTATGTAAAAGAGTAATACATTATATCCCATATTCATTATGGTAAAATATACTCTTAATATTCATTATTATATAAAGAGATGTTATTATGGAGAATTATATTATCCCATATGTAATATGTGAGAGTAATTCCTCCTCATCTCTTGGTATATAATAGAGTCAATGGAGTCTTTCATCTTTATCCCTGTGTGGATCAAATTCAACCATTCATGAATCATCCATTCATCCCTGTGTGGATCATATTTATTCATTCGTGAATCATCCATTCATCTAGTGTGGATCATCCATTGTGGATCATATATTGATGATCTTTCTATATTGTATTGGGTTTATTGGCATTTCTCTCTTGTAAGCTTGAGGGAGATATTCTGGAGATAATAGAAGACTACCTTCCTGTGGACGTAGCCCAATTGGGTGAACCACGTATATCTGGTGTATTCTTTTCTCTTGTTCTCTTTCTGTACTTATTGTTGATATATTATTGTTTTACATAGATAGGTAAGCTAGTTTAGTTAGATCCATATCTCTGACAAAAACTCCATATGAAGATAAAGGGGAAACTGGCTCGAATCAATAGTTTACTAGGAAATTTTACATGAATGGCATGGAATTTCAAGCTATGGCTCCAATGTGTAGCTCAATACAGTGATATACATCAGATTACACAACCATGGAGTCACAAAATCATCCTCTAAAAAATCTACAAAAATATGAGTGCACCATCAACTAGAACATGGACAATGAGAGAATACTAAGAGAAGAGATAGCGGAGAAGGAGATAGTAGATGAACTCGAACTGAAATGGGACTTGAACCTGCATAAAAACACCTTCATTAAGCTCTTATAAGAGGTCTGGGTGGCCTATACTCCAACCAAATTGGACAAGAATATTTCACCTTCGATATTGGTTCAATGGCACGGAGGATGAAAATCCACTGTGCAAGGACAAGCTAAGCTCTCCAAGAGTGCGAAACAAAAATGATCCAAAATTTTCTCTCCTTTGTCATCCTCCTATTTTATTAACCTCATGTGGACTCATGAGGTTGAATTCCCTCCAATATATTTCACGCAACTCGAATTAGTGATAGATTATCTCATGAGACACTTGTCCACTTCTTCCTTGCATTCCTCTTTTCTCAATTCGAATTGAGAATCTTGGCTGACCAGAACTCCCTCTATGCGCCTTCTTGGTGGCTATTTTAGACCTAATATGTAATATGTGTCATAGTTCTTAAATCAGGTTTGAATTTGTCATATTTTGCATAGATTCCTTCATCATTGTTGTCATAGATGCCATGGAATCTAGCTACACGTGTCACAATGCCTCTTCCTCTTCCTTGGGAGTTACTCTTCCACTCCAATTCGACCTTCCTAGAGTCTTGCCATGAATATTTCCCCTTCATCTCCCCCAAGTACGTTACCCTCCACATTGGACTCGAATTGGTGATAGAATGATGCCAAGTGTAGTGGGGAATCTTGCCACATGTTGGCCCCACACCCTCTTATGCACCCTCATGACCAAATGTCACCTTATTTTTCTTTTATTATTATTTATTTGACCCAATTAATGTGAGTTTGTAAGTCTAAGGTCAATTTGGGGTCTTGCAACTCCCTTATTCCAAGTTTTAATGCTTCCACCCCAACCTAGGGACCTAGTAGGTTAGTGGAATTTTTCCTCCATGAATATTTATTGGAATGGGGGTATTACATACTGGTAAACGGACCTTGCGGCTACTCTACTGATTAGTAATGAAGATAGAAAACTGCACCTAAGCTTTCTATTGCTCTGGCATACTTGGTTCAGCTTGGGGTTGACCTGTTGAACGAACCAAGAACTGTTCGAGGTCTACACTTAGGTGGAACATGGTGGTTCCCTATTAAGCGAAAAGGATCAATAGGTATCTTAACCTTGTTTTATACTCTAAGAATTATCTAAGAGGTTATGTTCATGTTGTTTATTTAGACCTAATATGAATCATAAAGAATCGTCTTATAATCTATGTATTTATGTTTAAATCTGTATGAATTCTATTCTAAAGAACTATCTTAGAGGTTATGCTAATATTTTTTAATCTTAGTAGCAAATCTAGATTTGAATTTAACATGTTTATAACAAGGAAAAACACGGCATAAATTGTAATTATTACAGATGCATTCAGATTTGTTAAATTTGTCAAGCATCATGGGAGACAGCCAGAAACATGGTATAAAGAAAAATAAATTAGTTCAGATTTATAGGTAACAAATTTATAGCAAAGAAAAACGTTAGGCTTTGACATTTATTTCTTTCGAGCTTTGATGACAAAAAACATACTCCAAATTTATTATTATTTAGTATGTGTCAGAAAAACACTTCAAATTTATTCTTTATTATTATTATTATATAGTATTTATCATAATTGCAAATAAATATAAACGAAATTGTTAAAAGAATTTTTATTTATTTATTATTATATAGTATCTATCATAATGGCAAATAAATATAAACTAAAAGTTTTAAAAAGTTTTGTATTTTAAGTTATTGTTATGTACATTATTTTTAAATTATATTTTTTATTATTTTTTATTACATAAATAAATTTAACTATATCCAAAACTTCTAAACACTTAAATGATACAATTTCAAAAGCAATTTTAACAATTCCACCTTGATTTCAGCCAGAAAAATAACCAGCAAAACGCCTAAATATAGAATACGTCTAAATAATAATAGTAAGAGAATACGTCTAAATAATAGAATAGTATGACAGCTTATCCATCTTTGGATAGCGCAGCCCATTGTAGTTCTTGAATTCCGTGCAATGCATTAATGAGGAATGCGAAAATAGAGAGGAATGTAGCTCTTCGGCTGGCTCGCACTCCACACGGAAAATGCACTTGCTGAATTCATCCATTTCTCCACCAGTTCTGGACAGTGACGATTCAGAACGTCTTTCAGGCCCTCTGTCTTGTTTACCCATTCCAGGCCTTTCTCTGTATATACTTCCTTGTTAAAATCACTGGTGAAAAACCGATCTGCCTCCAATCGACTGCAACAATATAATATTCAACACATTCATAATTAGAAACTGCAAATATACATATAGTGAGACTTTTGTTTATGGATTGAATATAACCAAAGAGTATTACCCACCGTGATGCCATGAGCAGAAAGATAAAAAAAGCTGTCTCGCTGATTGCATAACCTTTGATCTTCTTCTCTGCCATCAAGCCTACCAACAAATCTAGGGTTTCAACATCATTACCATAAACTTGTTGCAGCCCATTGACGATTTCCTTATCGTGTGTAAGGTCCTCCCATTTAGAAATGGGAATCATAAGCATTTTACGACGGAATTGATTGTATCTTGGTACGCCCCTCTCCCTATCACGATAAACTGGAAAAATATCCAATTCATCAAATATATACCCAAAATTTTATTGATTCTAATTTATCATTTTGAAGAGAGAATTATGAGCGATTGATAATAATAATTCTTACTCTCGAGTGCAGGCAAATCTACATGATCAGGTCTGTCCTGGCCATTGGGGTCCTGAGGAATAAGGTTTCTCATCCACCCAGGATAGTTCCAGAGATCAAGGGCACCGCAGGCTTGATGCCCCATGGATACAATCTGAGCTTCACTACCAATCTCTGATAACGTTTTTTCGCCTGAAATTCCTAGGAGCTCCCTCATGTCTACCCTGTTACATGAAAAACCATGAAGTAGTTTCTATTTGCTCTTAAAATGGACTGTGAACTGTTTCAATTTCTTAAATCAGGAATGTTGTATTGTAATTGCTATAAACTACTCACTCTTTCAGAACTGGAGGGGTTTTGAAATCCGTTGGTGTTCCATGAATATCTCTGAGGACGATACTGTCTGGCATCAAACTATGCATTCGATACACGCTCACAAATTCCTCCGTGAGAGAGTATGGGACTCCATGATTCTGAGGCCTGGGCATACCGACAAAGCCACTGAGAAGAGAGCTTCCAGTGTGACCAAAGGTATCCTTGAACTTCTTACCCAATAGTCCATACCTGCAGTACATAGTGAAGATTTTGTTCCATTAATTTGCATATAGGGTTTTATTGTTAATTAGATGAATCTCAAAAGGATTTTTTTAAAGCAGAATTCATCGTTAACATGAAATATGTAAATGAAGCAATGAATCTAATCTACCAATTGGCGCGCATTCCAGCATGGAGGGTGTCCATTTTAAGGAGCTCTACAGTCCAGTCAATGGTGTGGATCTTGGCAATCACTGCGGAAGTCACTAATCTTGCATGACGGTACAGATCTTTATCATCCAAATAGCTATAGTGGTGCTGCATGAACCAAATAAGTATATTAATCTACAGTCTATAATCTATATTTATTGAATGAAAATAAACGGGTAACACAAATACTCTTGTTACCTTGAGCAGGTCGCACACTGAATTATGCTCTTTGACAAACAACGCCTGGAGAACTGAAAGACCCGCCCAGGAATTTCGACTATCCCCAATAACAGGAATTCCATCACTTTGCTGCAGAAGGAGATCATCCTCGCCCAACTTCAATTTCCCATCTTTAAATGTTCTTACTTTCATTAATTGATCAACATCGTTTCCATACACTGCACTGCCATCCCTGCTTGGCATATATTCAAGCACAATTCATAACTCTGCATTAGTCTGACTTACTAACGATGAAAACTCTAACGAATCATAAATTACCCAAATTTTTTGCGTTATTTTGAGCCAAAAATTGATGTGAAATTTTCTATTGACTCTCTTCGAAAATGTGCAAGACATATATAATTAGTTAAGAGATAGTATTCTTACCACCATGGAGTTCTTCGATTAAGGTATCCATTTTTTACATCATAAAAACTAAAAATGCTTTCAGAGGACATTGCGTTGCTACGCTCGATGGGGCAATCAACTCTGCCTAATAATGAGATGTACAAACTATTAACATGGAAAACTATTGAACAGTTGACTATGGAAGAACTAATATACAAATTACATCTATCCACATTTGAAAACTGGGAGGACTGATATTTTGTCAGCAAGCACAGAAGTGAAATACAAGTCTTGTAAAAAAGGCCCTTGAAAAACCCTAATAATTTTGCAGAATAATTACTTGGAACCCTATTAAGAAACTTCGATAACTATACCTGTTTGTTGTCTTCCACGTGATCAATCCAGTCATTGGTCATGAACTGAATCCAGGAGGCAGCAAGCATGTTGAATTGTTTGCCTGTATCTTTCATTTTTCTCCGAGCAAGCAGCTTGGTGGCAACAACCATGGGATCTGGTCTGAGCAACTGTTTACACGACAATTTCTAATGAACAACTCTGCATTTATTGAAAATAATGGGACAATTAACAGACAGAGAGAGTAATTACCTGATCCTTTTGAGGAGAAGGCATCATGTTTCGTCCAAAAAATGTTCCTTCACTTCCTACTTCCAGATTGAAGGGATCATTGTAAGATCCGTCAGCTGTTCTGTATGGATAATCGGCTGGATTATATCTTACACCCGTCGGTGTAGTTCCCACGTTGATAAGATTATAGCGCTGGTGCAACATCCGCCTTATCTCCAGGTAAGCAAGTCCCAGGAACACAGGCAACTTATGCCATGCATAGATTCGATCCACCAGATGTATAATCTGCAAAAGACATGATTAGAACTGGCTGTGATAATACATTTCAAAGATCCACTATTCGTTGAATGTGGAATCTACTTACAAGAAAGAGAAGTTTGTCGATGAATGTCATTCTCGAATATTCAGAGAAGAGACCCCTCTCAACGACTGGATGCGAGAAGAATACATTCTTCAAAGAATCGAGCAAACCCATGAATATTTCAGAGAATTACTGACTGCAAAAGCGGTGTGATTATCAATAAAAATAGTGCGTTAGAATATGTAAAGTGGATGCATTTGTAGTGCAGAAGCGAGCATGAATGTTGACTCATCCGTGGTGTTCAGATTTAATTTTCTGTACTCATTCTATCTAGCTGTGGAGCTGAAAACCAGCGACCGGTTTTCAATGTATTTCCATTTGGATTCATCAAATTAAATTATATTTAAAAAAATTATTTTCACAATGATTATATAGCAACAACTACATTTTTAACTATAATATTCATCCATGATGTATATCAACCATGACCATACATTGACCACACATTTAAAAGTGATTGATATCAACCACTTTTAAAATATGATTGTTGCTAAACAACCCAAAAAATAATTAAATTAATAAAAATATTATTTGAAAATAAAAATTAAAAAACATACATATTAAATTAAAAAAAATTAAAACATTTTAAAAATTAAATTAGATAAAAATATATTCAATTAAATTAAATTAAATATTAAAACATATTAAAAATTAAATTAAATAAAAATATTAAAAATTAAATTTAAATTAAATTAAATTAAATTAATTTAAATTAAATAAAAATATTAAAACATGGCATATTAAAAATTAAATTAAATAAAAATATTAAAAATTAAATTAAGTTAAATTAATTAATAAATATATTAATTTAATTAATTAATTAATTAATTTAAATTATTTATTTATTTATTTTATTAAATTAATTAATTTAGTTGGCTAATTTGTGGTTTACTATGGTTGTTCATGGTTGTTGACCATGATGGTCCATGGTTGGCTATGGTTAACCATGGTTATTCAGGGTTGAATATGGTTTATTATGGTTGACCATTGTTGACTATAGTTATTCATGGTTGACTATGGTGAATGATGGATGACTATGCTTGACTATGGTTGACCCTATGGCTGACAATGATAGACTCTTTGGTTGAATATTGTTGATTATTATTAGCCAACTATGATTGACCTTAGTTGAATATGGTTGACTATGGTTGACCATAGTTGGTTAACCATGGTTGTTAATGCCAAGCTATGGTTGTTCATGGTTCACCATGGTTTTTCATGGTTGACCACAGTTGATTATAGTTGACCATGGTTATTCATGGTTGACAATAGTTGCTCATGGTTTAGTATAGTCAATAATGGTTGACTATGGTTAACCATGGTTGTTAATAGGTTACTATGGTTGACCGTGGTTGCCAATGGTTGACTATGGATGGGTAACTTCAATCCATGGGTAACTTCAATACAAGGCTAACTTCAAGCTTGACTTCAATCCAAGTTTGTCTAAAAGGTTCACTTCAATCCAAGATTGACTTCAATCCTAGAGTGGCTTCAAGCCAAGGTAGACTTTAATCCATGGTTGACTTAAATACAAGGTTGACTTCAATACATTGTTGACTTCAATCCAAAGTTGATTTTGTACCATGGTTGAATTCATCCCATTATTAATATTAACATTAATGACTTCAATCCATTGTTGACTTTAAACTGCGGTTGACTTCAATCCATGGTTAACCATGGTTATTCAGGGTTGAACATGGTTTATTATGGCTGACCATTGTTGACTATGGTTATTCATGGTTAACTATGGTGAATGATGGATGACCATGCTTGACTATGGTTGACCCTATGGCTGACTATAATATTATACCATATGGTTGGCAATGATTATATTATACCATATGTGTTTTTATTTTAGAATTTGGGCTATGTTTTTTCTAGATTACACTAGACTCTTAATTGATCAATCTGTCAAGGATACGGTGGTTCGTTCATGGATGGATTTCATTCCATCCACCCGGGTTCCGGGTTCAATTCTGTTGAGACATCTTCTGGCTTGGATGACCGATCAGCATGGTTTGTTCGACCTACCATCCATGATATGTGGAGAAGTTTGTTGGGATTTCCAGAAAAGTTTGTTGGGATTTCCCATAAATGTTTAATCTTCCTTATTCAGAAAGTAGATTTTTCACTTGAAAAAAAAACTCTTAATTAATTAATAGATAAGACAAAAAGAAAACATATAACATATAATATCAATATTCACTAGATACAAATTAAGTAACTATACTAGTATTAAAAATTTCTTTAAAAAGCCAACCTCACTCAACTTCGATAAAAATTTACTTTTAGCATGATTAAATTAATTAAAAAATTCTTTAAAACCTCAACCTCGATCAACTTCATTATATTAAATGCATCCTCACAACAATAATAGAAAGCGCGCCGACATAATGTTTGAATAAAACATATATCTACTTTCCACCAAAAATAATAAACATCTTAATTTTTAATGACATCTGTCACTACAAATATAATATTTATGTCGACTGAATTTACCACAGCTTTTAAAATCGAACGCTTGATTCGTACATAAATGTCTATATGCTTTGAAATATCCATCGCGAGCTTGGTTCTTGTGGGCCAAATTCTTTTTATTAACATAAATATCTAAACTTATCATTTTCTTTTTTGAAAGGCGGTAGGTAAAAATTTAAATTGGTTTGTTTTGGCATGACAAGATAATGAAGAGCCATCAACAATTGTCTAGTATGTTATATAATTAAATTATTTCTATACATAAAAGCAATTTGAAAATTTGGCTAGAGAATTTAAAGAATAATGTAGTATTTTAACTAGGATTGAAATACTTGACAGGTTATAAATGGATATTTGAAGATGAATGATTATAAGAAAAGAAATCTTGGAGAATGTTGGAGAATGATGGAATGTGATATTTCATTTTTTACATTGTAGAGGTGAAATGTCTTATTTATTTATTTTGTTAGGTAGTTCGTACTCATTAATTATTGGACCACAAGTAGTTATGGTTTTGGCTATTGGAAGCTTATTAAAAGAGAAAAGGATATGGATTATTTTGTCGAGTATTGTTTTCTTTTGGAACTTGGCTCAAGTGAAAGGTCATCCAACCTTAAGAGGCATGTGATCATTGCTTTCCATTAGATTATCATAATACAAGGGTTTATTCTACAACATGTATTTGTGTTTGGTTATTCTACACTGTAATTTATAGTTTTTTGCATAAAAAATATCTATATATCTTGTTGTATTTTATGTTTAAGAGGTTACGAGAAATACAAGTTGTATAATGGCACTTTCCTAAGCCTCCACAACTCTTAATTTTTTGTAATTATTTTAAGTATGGAGGCATGCTCTAGTGTCTTTAAATAACACAACCTGATCTATCGTTATGTGGGTAAAACTACAATCGAGGAAAACTTCAGGCAAGAAATATAAGAGGTTTCACCTAGTTGGACACCCTTGTAACCCATGTACATACCCCTTCGAGTAGTATCGCATTAAACAATACATGTTATGGAATCCCACTTCCATGTACACTCATGTATATCAAAAGACCCCTATAGATCCTGAAACAAGCTTTAGATAATCGAATCAAACATCCTATTGCTATAGTGGCATTTGGAAAAACACTCGAGAATATTACTCTAGTACGTGGGTAGTCAGGTAGTATGGCTAAGGGTACAATTGAACCTCCTTAGTTAGTGCCCTAACATATTTGGTCGAGCACTATTGTTGAACCCTACAAGTATATTTGAGAGCTATAGCACCTGACACTCCCTTGTCCTTCGGACCATGGAAACCCTAACCTCTATGACCATTCAACAAAATCCATACATCTTTGCATCTAAAAGGAATTTGGTAATTATTTCCATTTAGTAATATTCAATAGGGAGTAACACTCCCAACAACGTAAATAAATAAATAAAAATAAAATAAAAAAGTTTGGGATCCACCAAAACCATTGTGGGAGACCTATCTCAAAAGCATCGTTGCATTGTGTTAATCATGTCAGTATACATCCATAACACCATTTTTTGTGTGGACTCAAAAATTAAACATTTGGTGGTGCATCTCAAAAGGATCGTTTTAGCCACTGACCATTTTGAGATAAGCTAACTTGTTAATACTTTCCAGATCATAAGTGGTTCCATGGTCAACACTCACAACAAACCAAATATGAATCCTCCCAAGGAACCTAAGGATATTAACTTCACGTTAGTGAGCTTGCAACATGTAGTTGACAAAATCAACAAACATGATGACTCACAAGAAAAAAATGTTTGAGATTATATCTAAACATGTGGGTCTAGATTCCACAAAATATGATCTAACCACTAAAGCATTTGTAAATAAAGAGCAGGGCTCTTTCACTCTCTCTCGCTAGACACCCAACCTCTACCCATTTAGGATAACAATTCATGGCACCACTCTCAAAGTTCAACATGGGTAAATTTGATGGCTTAGATCCCTCAAGTTGGGTTACCCAAATGGAACATTATTTTCCTCTCCATGGCAATATTGATGGTTTTTGAAAGTTAAAACTGGGGGTCTTATATATAGACTCAGAACATTGGAAATGGTGGCAATAGTACAAGAAACCTTATCATCATTATGTCTCATGAAGCCAAATTGTGAAGATTGTTGGGCCTAGCCCAAGTAAGGCATTTTTTGTACAAGACAGCTTTGGAGCTGTTAAGTTACAGCGCAGCTCAGATGAAGATAGTTTTGGCAAGACGGTTTTTGAATAGGTGCGGAGTTCAGCGCACTGCAGTATCGGTAGGTTAAGAACCGCGTGGCTAAGTTCCAGCTCCGCAAAGTGGTAGCACCGCGAAGTTCCAGCAGGGAACCTATTTTGGGTAAAGAATGAAGGGAAGGTCGAGCTGCGAAAGCGACCTGTTTCTGTTGAATTACTCCATGATTACCAGCAGGCGGGTAAGGAGTGGAGTGGAAGGAAAGCGATCGGTCACACAAGCAGAGGCTGCACAACGTGGATCGGCCGCACAAAGCCATTAGAGAAGGAACGACGGGGTGAAAGCAGCATGTCGACATGCACTCGACAGGGGGGCTGAAAGCGACATGACCACGCGCAGAAGGATGGCCACGACGGAGAAGTCGCTATTAGAGCCTAGCAGTCCTGGTTAACAAAGTAACCATGACATTTTTGGGTAACCTTTGGGTTTTGGCCCACTTGATTGTAAAGACGTGACCTACGGGAACGATCTATAAAAGGGAACATTTTGTAAGGGAAAGGGTTGAATAATCTCTAATTATGAATTGCTAAATATCGAGTAATACTTGTTTTGCATTGTTGAATGCTATTGTAAAGGCTTTGCAAGTTGCGTGCACAGAGAGCTACTGAGAGAGAAGAGAGTCTACAGCTGTGTGTGCAGACGGAACTATTGAAACCCTTCCCATTTGATAATATAATCAACATTTCCTTTGGACGTAGCTCCCATCTTGGGGGTGAACCACGTTAAATACCTTATTATGTGATTGATTGTATGCGTTTGAATCTGTGTATTTGCTTATGTGAATGGTTGAGATTCAGTTTATGAATGCATGTGTTCTTTCTTTTATATGTATTCGCCATAAGGATAAAGGATGGGAATAATATGTTAAGTATTGAACGTATATATGATTGAATGTTGAATGCACGAATATTTCACAGTCGGATGAATGCATAGATTAATCAGGTAAGCACCTTGCGCAGCACCGGAAGTGCACAGTTAAGTCATTCTTGTCATAGTATATAAGTTTGCAAGGCTCTATTTAAAGTGTTGTTGAATGCATAACTTACACCAAGTAAAAGTCCGTCAAGTTGCATAAGTGTCGAAGAGGAAGCGCAGTCTTTGTGGCATTGTCTTGTTGTCGAAGAACCATCCCGGGCCGCGCAGTCCTTGGATGTGCAATGGTCTAAGTTCTACTCGTGAAGAAGCTGAACTTCGCGTACTCCCCAGTTCGCAGTGTGAGTCCTATAGCGCGCTGCTCGCTAGCTTTATTGAAGCACTCATCACCTGGTTGTGGAAACCTGATTCCACACCCCCCCAATTACTTCGCCTTGGGTGAGACCTCAGTCTATTCGCAGTTTGTTTCCGAAGGGGCTGGTGAAAAGTGATTTTGTTGGTTCCTCGAACCGTGCAGAACCTGGGTCTTTCTAATAAACCTCAAGAATAGTATAAGCATCCAACAAAGATCCTTCATGGTCATTTTTTACATTCACTACTTGGGATGATTGACCAAACTATGCTAGAGAGGAAACAATACTATCCCCATTATGCTTAGGTATTTCGAATATCCCCATTAACATGAATTCCATCACTTTGGTTGTTGGCATTGTAGTGACATAAGTTTTTGTAAATTCAGTATGCGACATTCTAAAGAAGCACAATGCATTGTTTAGTTAATCATGTGTTTTGTAACTAAATAGAATAGTTAAAAGACAATTGGAAAGAGACATAAATGTTTCTGTTTTGTATAAAAGGGAAAGAAATGGGATTCTCTCAGGTTGATGATGTTTTATCCCCGTTTTGAGTGTATGGATGTAAAATATGATATTTGATATGGTGAATGAAAGATGAACCAACTGTTATTCTTATTTTCCTATGTTTGAATGTCTATTTTGCATGATTTATTGATGGGTTATGTTGTATGAATGAGATGTTGAATGTTAATAATGAATCTATACAATTCCCTATCCTAACTTTAGCATCTGTAATTCCTATGAGTGTCTCGGGTGAGACTGTATCATTTCGGATGCTGAAAATGCTGATGCTCATAGGATTATTGTTGGTAACTTAGTTTACAACCATGGGTCTAAATCTGATCCAACATTGGTGTAGAAGGACAGGGTGATTCCATGAAGATGGGTAACTCTTTTTTGCAAAATATGGCGATGAAAAATGGCAATTTTACCCATATATTAAATTGAAGCCCTCAAAACTGATATTTTCCATATGAATTTCAACATGCGGTTAAAAAACAAAATGTAGAGATTATGTTGGATTTCCAATGATATTTTTTTTTAAATATACCAATGTCATTTATCATGTCAAATTTTCATTTAATGAAACGTGTGTCCTTAAAAATTTGAAGAGCAAATAACAAGTGGCTCGTGTGTGTGCAAAATAATTTAATGTTAAAGTAATAATTTAAAAAAATGAAATATATGTGAACATGATCTAGACAGAATGCACTAGTGCGTACATGTTTTTATTTTAAATTTCCTCAAAAAATTATAATTATTATTATTATTCGAAACTGACCAGTGAATATTTCAGTCGCATTTTGCACACATGTGCGTGTGTGCGCAAAATATTTTGATTGTTTACATAATTTCCAAAACTAAAAATACCATTTTGAAGAGGACGTACTGATGTAGTGCTTGTATATTTTTTTTCAAAATTTTTGGATGTGTATTTTGAATGTTGTTGATTTATCTTTGAGCTCATTCGAAGTTGTCGACAGGGTTTTCTAGGGTAAGCTTTAGTAGATTTTTTTTTAAAATGACATACGAAGATAAAAATTCATAAATTATATGTATATGGATAGAGGATTCATTGACGAATCCAATGGTATCAAGTCCTCCCATTAATGTGCATTTAATGACATAGTTTAAGCTTCTGAAAGGCAAACCAAAATTTGTTTTCTATAGTGTAAAGGGATTTTGGCATGTTTTTAGGCCCTCGATCGAGGGCTAAAAAGAACCTCAATCGAGTGTTTTAGAGAGACCTCGATTGAGGTCTCATAAAGCCCTCGATCGAGGTTTTAAAAAAAGGCCTCGATTGAGGATTTGTGTGTGTAAATAAAACATAAAAAGGAACCCAGGAAATGAGTTGGACAATTAATGTTTCCAACCACCATTCCCACTCAAAATTAACAAGAAACCTCTATATAATCACTTAACAATTTCCAAACAACACTTATGTAATTCATTGTTAATTTACTTTCAAGTAGAGCTATGTGAATTTGAAGTTGTTCAATTAGAGTTCATTAGACATGTAAGAAGTAGTATTATTTTTCAATTAGAATTCATTAGACATGTAAGAAGTATTATTGTTGTTCAATTTCATATTACATATTGTTGTTTGTTATAACAATTTGAAAAATTATTTGTTTGTTTTCATTGTAGTTTGATGGGGAGCAAAAGAAAACGACAAAGGAAGCATGCTCGTCAACAAAACGAACATGAAGAGCATGAGAAGAATAGGGAAAGAATGAGACAACAAAGAGCAAAATTGAAAGAAGAAGAAGATGCACCTTTGGTGCAACAAATTCCAATGGAGGACAACCAAGGTAAATTTTTTAATTATATGCTACCTAATTTAAATTTCATATATCTTTCTCTAATAATTTGTTATATAGATACTAACTATTTTTTTTTTCATTTCAGCCTTACTATATTTTGTTTGCAATAAGACTTTTATCAATTTGTTATTTAGATTACAAAATTAGTAACAATTTAAAAAAAAGTTTTTAACTATTTCACAATCTAATTTATTTAATATATTTGTTTGTAATGAGATTCTTATTTATTTCATAACTTTGTTATTTGTATTTCAAAATTTGTAACAATTTTTATATTAAATGAATAATTTTTCAAGTGACTAACAATTTTAAATGTTATTAGAACAATTTTCAAATTAAATGTACACTTGGACACTATTTTCAAGTTAAAATGTACATATTTAACTAATTGCAATTTTCTAAGTTACTAACAATTTCAAGTTAAATGTAATTTCAATTTTTGTTTTGTTATTTGTTAAAAAAATATAAATGTGTAGCCTCATGTGAGCTCAAGTCTCAACATTTGTTGATTGAAATAACTAATAATGTCTAATTTTAACTTACCCTCATTTTATTTGAAATGAACATTATGATAGTTATGTATTAGTTAGAAAAATCAATTTGAAAACAAATGAAATGAATATCTTGATAGTTATGTAATACATGTAAAATTCAATAACAACAAATAAAATGAACTTTGTGATAATTATGTAGTAGTTGAAAAATTCAATTATGTTATTTTTAATGTATTTTCAATTCATGTACCAATTTTTCTATGCATGAATGTAGGGATAAGTTAAAAAAAAAATTCATATAGTAAGTATATATGTTATTTATATTTCAAAATTTGTAACAATTTTCAAGTAGATAATTTTCAAGTTAATGATAGTTATGTATTAGTTGAAAAATTCAATTCACACGCGCAATTTTCAATTTGTCAATTTCCACATCAAATTTCAAGCTACTAGCAATTTGAAAGTTCAATGCACAACTATCAAGTTATTAATAATTATCAAGTTAAATATATATACTTGATTTTCAAACTTTACTAGCAATTCTCAAACTAAATGTACAATTTCAGGTTACATACATAATTAGTTATTTTGAAATTAAGTTACAAACACTTTTCTTGTTTTTAATGTAAATTTTCAATACTTGTACCGAATTTTTTTCAAGTCACTAGAAATTTTCAATTTGTTAATTTACATGTAACAAATTTCAAGTTACTAGCAATTTTAAAGTTAAATTTCAAGTTACTAGCAATTTTAAAGTTAAATGTACAAGTTACTAGCAATTTCAAGTTACAAGCAATTTCAAATTTCAAGTTACTAGCAATTTCAAACTTTACTTAAAATAGTTATCAAGCTAAATGTACAACTTCAAGTTAAATGTGTAGATATTTAGTTATTTTGAATTCAAGTTACAAACAATTTTCTCGTTTTAAAATTATTTTCAATTCGCGTACCAATGCATTTTAAAACACTTCAATTTGGAACTTTAAAATTAACCTCCTTGTACAGTGCATTTCTGATTGAAGCTGAAGATAATATCACTCTGCCAAGGTCTACTTCTGTAAATACTACTTCTTTTTCTGGTGTGTCAGATTTTGAACATAAAGGTCAACATGCAGACTGCCCTGCATGTATGAAAATTAAACAAAAATTAATACAAAAACAAAAAATGAAAAAAGTTCAAGAAAATCCCCATGCATATCCATCCCTAGGAATGTTCTCGTTACCTCGTTCCGGAGCTGATGTAGAGACCACCAATACTCTTGGTCAAAAGTCTTACTACCCTGGTAGGAACCTTCCAGAAACATATTTCCACCAGTATGCTTCAGATGGCTCATCCAAAAGGGAATACATGATTGTAAAGTCTTCTACTGCTGACCAATCTGTGTCAGATGAAATTAAGTTAGCAAACTGGGGGAACTTGCAGGAAATGTGTACTGCAAGAAATATTGATGATATGGCAAATGACATTTTGATGTTGAAACATCAGTGTTCTGAACAAAGAATCCAACTAGATAAAGTTATAACAAAGTTGGAACTATTGGATCATTTATTACATGACACTACAGAGATACAAAAGGCAATCACTATAGCTTCTGATAAATTAGAAAGAATAATTTATGTTTTAAAAGAACTTTCAAGTAAAACAGAAGAATTAAAGAAGAAGCGTTATTATGTCCCAGATCATGTTCACCGCCTAGCAGCCCAAGGACATAATAGGAGTAAATCCCTAGGACAGTTCAATGTTGTCCCAGAAGAAGAAAAACAAGAATGGGATTTTGGTGAGAGTGATGCCAAAATACAATTCATTGAAAACTGGATCTCTGAGTTTAAATCTTTTAATCCTGTCTTAGATCCAAAATATGAAGTGTCATTAAATATGATGGCAGAAGAATCCTCTAACAGGATGAGGATTACTGGTCCAAGAGAACACTATGATGAGCATATGTTTGATGCCAATCCTACTACTGTGGATACCCAACCCAAAGTTTTTAACTTTGGATTTAATAATATGAATAATCTCATTTCCCAAATGCCTGAGCAACCAGTGCTCAATATTCAGTGCCAAAAATGAGAAGTTAGAAATGCTATTCAGTTGTTACAACATTGGCTTCTGTATAAGAAACAGCAAGATCATAATGTGATTGGCCAAATGCTTGCAACTCAACTAGTTGCAGGATTATCTGGTCTAGCTTATGAATGGTGGCGATGGTTGCCACAAGAAACAAGACATGAAATTCTTGCAGCCAATGATGCTGATGAACAACTTCTCTCTGCATTGGGAAGAGAATTCTATGGTCCAGAAGACCAAGAAGACACAGATCACCTTGCCTCTTTATTTATGTCTGCTAGATTGTGTGATCTGAGTAAAGCTGAAGAATATTTCTGCTATATGTAGAAATTGTTAATTTCATCAGGTAAATCAGGAGACCCGGCTTACCTCAAGCATTATTTGAGGAGTTACCCCGGCCATGTGCCAGATGTTGTTGAGCAAAGATTCAAAGATAAAAATATTGCATTGAGAAGTTTATCTTTGGCACAGTTACATGGTCATATTCTAGAATGTTGGCAAGAACATTGTTTAGAAAAGAGAGTTAGCAAAGATTTTAAGAGACATCAACAAATGTTCTCTGCTTCGTTTTGTAAAGAAGTTGCAGGTATGCCAGACTGGGGGTGTGGAGCACACAACAGAGGTCATTTGAAAGAATGCAAATGTAAAAAGAAGAAAAAGCATTACTATACCTCTGGAAAGAGATATCATCCTGAAGGCTCCTACAGACATAAGCCGAAGCACCGCTATAAGGACTACAAATCTAAGAAAAGGCATAAGTATAAAAGATTTGTAAAGCGGCGCACAGATAAAGGTTCTGCAGACAAATGCTTTATCTGTGGACAAAAAGGACATTGGGAAAGCAAATGTCCTAAGAGAAAATCTAAGCCAAGGCTTGCATCACTTTGTACAGCACTATATCCCGATTGGTGGGATTTATGTGAAGTTTCTTTTGATTCCCCTCTCCCTCCTGGAGAAATTATTGAACTCCCTGATTCTGATAGTGATTCTTCTTCTGACTCTAGTTCTGAGATCCCGCTCATTCCTAAATGTGATCCTCCAAATTCATCCTCTTCATCCGATTCTGATTTAGATGATCCACATTTAGGGAGGTGTAGCCAGCCAGAGTTTGACTTTTCTCTTTATATGTTTTCTTCCCATCTCTCTATTCACCAACTGGAAAAGCAAGTTGCCAGTATTGATCTTCAGTTGTCTACTATCCCTGTTTTTAGACACACAGAGAGAACATCCCTAAGAGAAGAAAAGAAACAATTACTTGCGAAGATTGAAACTCTGACTAAAGAGAAAGGAAAAGCTAAACTGACAGTCCCTAGCTATAACCCTATAGAACTTTACCAGCACTATCCTGATAGCCATTTTGATAGACAAAGCCATAGACAGGATAGAATGAATTTACTCCAGAGTCAGATAAAACAAAAGCATGAGCAAATAAAGACACTGCTGAAAGAGATAGAGAATTTAAAACAATCCATCTCAGTGTTATCAGCAGAAAGAGATCAGTCTTTAGAAGAAGAGCTCTCTCAAGAAATTGAAAGAGTTTGTGGTACCAAAGAATCCCCATCTCCTAAGTCTTCTCCTGAAAAGTCACAGTCTCCTAAGTCTCAATCTATAAGTTTGCTTGGTGCAGTTTCAAGTCCAAAGTTGTTCATAACTATAACTTTTTGTCCTTCTGAGTTTAAACCATATTCTGTACAGTGTTTAATAGATTCAGGTTGTCAGTTTAATTTAGCAAAAGGAAATGCCCTTCCATCTTATTACTGGGAAACTAGTAAAGAGTTCGGTTCTGCAATTCAAGGTTCGCCTGTGTTTCTAACAGGAAAGGTCAAATATTTTCCAGTAGAACTGTCAGGTCATTCTAGTTCTTTATCTTTGTTTAGATTAGATCAAGTAAGAGAAGATTGTGTTTTGGGATCTGAATTTCTTGTGAAAGTTAGTCCGTTTTCCATTGATACCCAAAAGATGGTTTTCATGTGTACAGTCAATGGTCAATCAGTGTCAATGTCTTTGAGTAATAAATTTAGTCCTCGATGCAAACCAATTGTAAATAGTCATGAGTCAAGTGTGTCTGGTCAGTCCAATAAAAGTTTGAATAAAATGGAACGCTGCATCTCCTATGCAGAAGTTCATGGTGAAAAGATTCTTGCAGATATCAAGGAAAAGATAATCAGAGACTGCTGCTCTGAGAATCCAAATGCCTTCTGGAAGAGGGAAAAATACTTTGTCTCCATTGAGTTAGATCCTCTCCAGAAAATAAAACCAATGAAGGCATCGGCAAGAATCATGAGTCCGTCAGAGAGAGACTTTTGCTCCAAAGAAATTCAGGAATTGTTATCCAAAGGTCTAATTGAGCCATCAAAGAGCCCTTGGGCATGTAGAGCCTTTGTGGTAAATAAACATTCAGAGCAAAAGCGAGGAAATCCAAGATTAGTGGTGAACTTCAAGCCACTAAATGTTGTGTTGAAGAAAATCAGGTATCCTCTTCTTGATAAGTCAAGCTTGTTGCAGAAAATCAATGGCTGCACTATATTCAGTGAGTTTGACTTAAAATCTGGATTCTATCAAATAGGAATAAAGCCAGAAGACAGATACAAAACAGCTTTTGTTGTGCCTCATGGTCAATACCAGTGGAAATTCTTGCCATTCGGAATAAATAATGCCCCATCAGAATTCCAGAAAAGAATGGAAGATATTTTTAGAGACATACCATGGTTGCTTGTGTTTATAGATGACATATTAATTTGCTCAAAGAATGTTCAAGATCATCTAAAACATTTGCAGAAATTCTATGATTTGGTTTTTAAGCATGGTTTGGTATTGTCTGCTTCAAAAATGGAAATAGGAAAGATAGAAATGGATTTCCTAGGTTTTCATATTAAAGCTGGAACTGTCATTCTGCAAGAGCATGTGCTGAAGAATTTTGAAAAGTTTCCAGATAAGATTTTGGATAAAACACAGTTGCAGAGATTCCTTGGTAGCCTTAATTATATTCGGCCATTCTATAAGGGCCAAGCTTCTGACATCAATTGTTTGCAGCAACGTCTCAAGAAAAACCTTGTTGCATGGTCAGAAGAGATGACTCTGGCAGTCAAAACAATAAAAGCCAGAGTAAAAGAGCTTCCAGCACTTCATCTCCCTCTGGGTACTGGTAAGCTGATTATTGAAACAGATGCTTCAAACTCTACGTGGGGTGGAGTTCTGCTTGAAGAAATTGAGGGAAAAGAAAATGTTTGTGGTTATGCTTCTGGTTCATTCAAAGGAGCAGAGTTAAATTATCCAAGCAGCCACAAAGAAATTCTGGCTGTCAAAAAGACAGTCAATCATTTTATTTTGTATCTCAAGCCAGTAAGGTTTATAGTCAGAACAGATCTGAAGATAATGCTTGGAATATTTAGAAATGAAAACTTGATGGCTGAGAATTCAAGTAGAATATTGAAATGGTTCATCTGGTTGAATAATTTTGATTATGATATCATATATAAACCAGGTTACTTAAATTGTCTTGCTGATATGTTGACTCGTGAGAATGTGCAGACTGAAGCCCCAAGTTTAAATATGTTTTCATCCAGTTCGAGTCAAAGTTTCATGAAAGACAGGATTGTGGCAGATAAGGGGAAAGCCCCTATGCAAGAAGAAGAAGAAGCACTAAGAGCGCCTCCAGAGTCCCTATTTCTAGCCCCTTGGGACAAAGACATTTCAAAGGAAGAATGCCAACAATTGCTGGACTATGCAGATCGGCATGAAGCCGAGAAGTACCTAAGCCTCACACTGATAAAACAAATCCAAACCAGTCCGTGTAAACTTCAAATCCTTGAGCGATGGGAGAATGCTGCTTTTAATGGCTTCAGGAAAGCAGAAGAAAAGTTGAGACAGTGTAAAGAAATTTGGGTTGACAACAATGAAGAAAAAGAAGGTATAGTCTGGTATGTTGATCTTGGTCAAGGTGATCTCACCTAGACAACATATAATCTAATTCTTCAGTTTTGTCGAGAACAAACTTCCATTATTATTTGTGCTGACCCAGGCAATATGAAGCACAGAAAATGGTCTGGTTGGACACAAGTTTTCTTGGACAAATTCTGCCCAAGATTAGATTGGGTTGAACGGAGAGCCAACTTCATTCTGCATCTCGAAGCAGATATGCAGGCAGCAGACCAAAATAATCAATGGTTCAAATTCAGGTTAAGACACCATGGAGGTAGATATACTCCATTAGAACACTGTGTGACGGTAACCCAGAAATTCATCAAGCGTGATATCCAAGGCAATCGGCTAGACACAAAGGTTCACCGTAGGACACTTCCGTTAAACTACCAAGTTGAATCACAGTTCGCTTCTGAGTTCGTATTTGGTCCGAATGAAGCTCTTAAAGGTTCTGACATTGAGCAGTGTTTTGGAGAACTGTTGTATCCAGACATGGAAGATGAGTTCCCTGAAAATGAGTACTGGAGATACACAGAGTCTCAGCCCAGCTACCTTGAAGAAGAAATATTGAGGAGGGAAATAGAGGAAAACCTCTATAATGAAGGTGTTCTTGACTGTGTCTGTGGCGGCGTACCAGGTCCTGGTGGGACAACTGTTTGTGTTTGCGGTTTCGGCTACGATACCCCATGATATGCCCGTTGAATTTTCCAGGAATGAAAGCCAACCGGTCCGATGAAGAATCTTTTCTTGTAAATATCTCTTTTAGTGGAATTCGTTGGTGGGCCTTCCGAATGTAATATTGTCGGCCATGTTTTAGCCCAAAGTTATTTGTTTTCCTCGGATGCTTTCTCCTCTGAAATGCTTTTCTTTCATAATAATGTAATGGGCCATAGTTTGTCGGCCATACGAATCTCTTTTGATTACGTAGTTGTCGGTCTGTCAGTGTCAAAGTACCGAGTCCCCACATGGC
This sequence comes from Larix kaempferi, assembly GCA_027924585.1. Lineage (NCBI taxonomy): Eukaryota > Viridiplantae > Streptophyta > Pinopsida > Pinales > Pinaceae > Larix > Larix kaempferi. Next base: position 11,682,134 of record BSBM01000892.1, read on the forward strand.
GCTGCCTTTAAGGGACGAGATAACATAGTGCGGTCCCACTATGCCCCGGAATCTAGCTTTACTACTGGTTAGTGTAAGTTTCTAGTGACCGGATGACTTCCTAAAGAATTATATAAGGAAGAGCCCGAGCTCATTCTTGTCATTCAAGTCTAGTCCATTGAGCTAGTTAAGAGCTCTGCAACATAGGTAGGTGTCGAGCTGTTCCAGTAGTTGGAAGCTCTGAGTCATAGGTGTGTGAGAACTGTAGTTCTATGCTCTGCTAGTTTCCCTCGTGGTATAACATAGCATCAAAACAACTGCAAGTTCGCCTCTGTATAAAGAGTCTGTGAGTGCGCTAGTGGATATACCATGGGTGTCCCAGGAGCCTGCTATTAAGCTCATGCCTTCGGGAAGTGCTGAACGCTAAACGGCCCCATGTCATTGTATCCAGGTGCTCAGTCGAGTGTATGGTGACGACCTTCGCAGTCCGAAGGTGATCCATTGGAGTCTGTATGTATGTAATTCCGCATTGAGGCGATAATAAATTTGCAGAAAGTTTGCTTGGGGAGATCTTGGTGCGTTGTGGTATCAGAGCCAAATTTGTCAAATTGCGCTAATCCTTGGTAATATCTTTATATACTCTTACAATGTATATGAATGAATTGACAATTGTTATTATCATTGTAACTGTATGCATTGTATTGTTGGGATGCCTGTCTAAAATTCTGCTAAAGGAAATCCGAAACCATTTCTCTGCATAAGTATAAGTCAGTATCTATCAGTTGTTGGTCATAAACTCTATAAATAGTACTCTGTAGGTGGTGGAAATGACCACTGAGTGATAGTTGGAATCCATAGGGGTGTAAGAGATGTCCGATGTCAGAGTAGCAGTAAGGCCCGTAGAGTGAATGGGAGTAAGTCTACAGAGTTTCCGGAGTCTAAATTTTAGTCAGCACTCACCTCTTTTCAAAATGGACCCAACTATGGATACTATTGAGCTGACAAATCACATAGAGTGTGAATCAACAAATGATACTGAAATCTCGTTAACAGAATGCAGAGAGTCTTCCTTTAATCTTCTACTTCTGAAGATGCATCCTATATTACTATTCGTGTTCAAAATCCTAGCGCTGACTGGCAATTACCCCAAATCTTGCCTCGAGATGTTTATAAACTCCATTGGTGGAATATTACTTCTGCTACCCATATCCGTGTCTCCAGTATTGATGTTGCTTTTACGGATAAGCAAGAACCCATACACATAAATCTGTTAGACCGAGCACAGATAGATTCGGCTAAGTCCATGAAATATAAGTATGCTCATTTTGGAGCAATAAAGTTAGGACTTGGACCCTTGGTTCGTCCACGGCTTGCTATTTCTTCTTTGTGTTGTATAGTTGATACTAGGCATAGAAAGTTTTCTGATGCTGTAATCGGTGGATTCACAGCCCCTCTGCATGATGGTCCTGCCTTCGGGACAATCTATCCCAAATTCTCTGTCATCTTGGAAGACCCTCATATTTATAATATTCTCAAAGCCTATATCTTGCCTAAAGGTTTTGATATGGAGACTAGATCTAGAATTATCTAGCTCAAAGGAGGAGTCTGTATTCGGTTTGGTAATGATACTCTCCCGCAGTTGCGAACTGCTGTCCATCAGAGTTCTGCAGACTGTAGCATGGTGGAATATCCCACTTCTTCTGCAAAATCAGCTAAATAAAAAGCCGCTATCTCCAAAAATGCCACTCTGATTACTTTTAACTGGACTGGGATAAAGTATCCATCCTCTTGGGAAGTTAAATATTCTGAGTTAAGAAACCAAGAAAGAATGATAGCCTCATATAACCCACAGCCTCTTGTCTTTGATGAAGCCAGTTGTTCTTTCAGACCAGCCCAAGAAGATCAAACTTCAAGATCTCGTCCTCCACTTATCAGATCTGCTTCAATGGCCTCTTATAACAATGCTGGACTACAAGCCATGTCTGATCAGGTGAGCAAAGAAAGTGATTATGTAGGGAGAGATTATGGTCATCCATCACATCATGGTGATCAAGAATCACATGACCCTATGCCCCCTCATGATATTGATCATCCACCACATGACAACTTTTCCTCTCACATTTCAAGTATAATTCGGAGTTGCAGTGGGGTTGGAAGGGGTGGAAATTGTCTAAAGGATTGTGCAGTTGTTTCTGCACGAGAAGAGATTGGGAACTTGATCCCTAGTCATACAATTAGAGAGCATGTCAGTAACATAATTACGTCATATTTTGAACAACATTCAACAATGGCACAAGCTCAAATCCTACATGGGTTGATAAAACACAAAAAATTGAAACGTGCCACAAAGTTGTTGGGTTTTCAAGATGCTAAACAAAAAAGACATGTGAGAATGCAATAGAAAATGTAAGAACTGCATTATCTTCGTTTGGAAAATAAAGAAATAATGATATCCGAGCTGCTCGTAGGGAAATTACAAAGGCTATTGTGGCACAGAGCACCTCAAGAAATCAAATGGTATCAACAATGGCATCATTGCTCAAAGTTTCAAAAAGAACATTGTTCAAATATACTAAATTCAGGGTCCGGATAGATGAAAATGAAGAAGCTGCTTGTTGGGCTCTTATTTGTTGGGGACCATATCGAGGCAGGATGGCATCGGGCATTAGAGAGAAGGTGATAGAGTTTTGGCATATCCATTCTCGTGTTATTCCATATCAAAAGCATCTCCTGCGACAATGTTTATCCAGAGGCATTTATCAAGAGCACTGTAAGCATGTGATGGAGATGACGGGAGTTGCACTTTACGAGGAATTCCAAGAAATCAATCTCGATGTTCAAATATCATTTAGCATGTTCAACAAATTGAAACCGTGGTATATTAGGCCGAATACGATTCACGACACTTGTTGTTGCCGATACCACATTGAATTTCAACTATACTATGACACGTTTCTGGATTTTTGCAAAAGGTACTGGAACAGTGAACTAGCTCCTCACACAATGCGGCATTTAATTTGTATGATACTATGCAACAAGAATCCTGAACAAGTGTTTTTCAATAAGAGGTGTGTAGCTGGGAGAAGATTCCCTGAATGCGGTGATTTGACATTGTTCCATAGGAAATTTCCTATCGATCCAACACATCCTGGATTGTCAGATATCACAGTTATGTGGAAGAGGTACGAGTATGTCTCCATGAATCCATCATCTTCTTCATCTATTCCATCTTAGAGGATCGACTTGCTCGAGGATGAGATTCATGTTTCAGATTTCATGGAGAAGTTTCAAAGTTAGATTTATAAATACATAAAGCACTCCCATAGGTCGAGGTGGCAAGCTTCAGAATTCAAACATTCTCATGAGGTATTTGATCCGAGCACAATCTTATCAATGGTAGACTTTGCTGAGAACTACACATTTGCTCCTTAGAGAGAGATACAGAGTGAGTACTATCACTTTGACCAGGTGTCTATCTTTGTACATGTATTATACATACATGCTTAGGAAAGCATTGATGGTAGGGATAGCACTCCTCAGTCACATGAAGTGATCAAGGAGTACCATTTTTATGTCAGTGATGATTGTGAGCATGACACATTGTTCGTTCAACACTACTTTGGGTTGATTTATGATTCATTCAGGAAGAGAGGCATATCATTTACTGAACACTGGATTTGGTCAAATGGGTGTGCAGGGCAATTCAAATTGGTGCACTCTTTTTATTGGTTGAGTTTGCTTCATAAAGAGACAGGAGTAAGACACACCTGGAGCTTTTTTGAAACAGGGAATGAAAAGGGTGAACATGATGGCATAGGTGCATGTGTGAAATGAGAACTTCGGAGGTACCAGATGAGTCATGGTGCAACCCGACTAAAATGATCCGCGGAAGTAGTTGATTGGCGCACACGTCATTTGGGACATCAAGGTCACTAACAAGCAAGGCAGGTGTGCATGTAATAAACTCCAAACTCAATTAATAAGCTAATAACATTCAATATCATCATTTCCAAAAGAACACCTACTTAGTAGGAATTTATATATGACAAATTTAATTCCATGCAGATTCTTTTGGGATGTTGCCCTTGGTGATGTGAATAGATCCTTTCCATTGTATTGTGAGACCATACCTGGTACGAGGGAATTACATTATGTTCGGGGTAAAGACACGGGTGACATATTTGCCATTGAAAGGAGGAAGTATGCTTGTTTTTGTGATGTTTGCACTGATGCAAATGGACGCAGGCTTCATCACTGTGAAAATGATGTATATGTGAAACCATGGAAATATGTCCCTCTTAATCCAAAGGGACCACATCCAATTCCAACATGGAAAGAGATGCACACTGACGAGGCAATGGTCTCACTTGATCATGATCTATTTTCTGATGTGGTTAGGGAAGGTACAATACTTCATTAATTAGTTCACTATATATTAGTTCAATATATAGTGTTATTTAGTTCACTATATATTACACATATACATTTGAATAATATTTGTAATTTATCTCGTAGGTGATGTACATTCGTTGTTATTGCACCCTCCCCCACAATCAAGAAAATGTGGCATATTATTTGATCTGGTGCACACAAATTAAAAGCAGGTTTGTGCGACCCTATCAGGATGGAGAGTTCACATACCAAATTGGAGACCTAGTTCTAATGGGACACGTTTTTGAAAGAGTGAAAAAACAGGGTGCTTATTGTTGGTGTCCATTTTGTCACCACTTTTGATCATCAAACAAAACTCAAATTGGCGTTATTTTCACTATTTTGCTATGATAAATCATTCTCTTTTCCATTTAGACCATCAAACAGACTCAGGTATGCGTTTATTTGAAAATCATACGAATTACGAATAATTATTATCATTTTTTATGTTTTATTGACTATCATCTCATATTTCTAGACATTCTTGGCATTTAGTTTTTGTTCTATAGGCTACGGTCGTCAAACGGACCTCCATTCAAATGCGTGTTCACATTGCAAATGTTCAGCCGCATCCAGCCCGCCATTCAGACCTTCATTCAACCCGCGAGATCATCGGTTGGAATATTTTTGGTCATTAAAGGCAGAAACAGAAAGATTGGTTTTGTTAGCAACGTGGCTATCATGGTTGGTGAGCCCCTGTTCTAGAAGATTCACCCTCCTACTCGCCTCGCGTGACAACACACCTGCAGCTCATGCCAACACTCCAGAAGTTCCGTCTTTTCTGCACGCTCAGCTCAACAACACATTTCGCTGCCCATGCCAAAGGAGGATCAATGTCTCAACGACCGCGTGAAGGAAACCAACGCCATGGAACCTGGTAGATGTTCTGTGCGTTGTCGTAAACTGTTATGGGGCCATTCCTTGGCCATGTGCTATCGTGAGTTGTTAAGCAGAGTTGTTTTCTGGCATTAAGACTGTCTATTATTAGAGCAGTTGACCACTAAAGGGTCAACTTGCTCTCCCATTTGTAATTCTGTATATATAGACGTCTTCGTGACTGAGATGAATTAGTCTTTTCAGCTACAAGTAGACACAGAAACACTGTAACTCTGTTTTAATTTAATATACCTATGTTCTAGTTTTTATGAAAGCTTAGTAGCATGCATGGTGATTGATTGATTAAGGTGCAGCCTTTGATTGCTGAGAAGGGCCCCTCAACAACCAGTGGTCTTCCATCTGTGTACATAATTTGTCTTTGTCTTCTGCAGATAAGTTGTGTTATTTGTTTAATTCATGTATTTAATTTGTATATGATATATTTGTCTTGTAATATATATGTTGCTTTGCCACTTATATAAATGATACCTTTGTTTTATGAAATGTATATCTTATTTACTATTCACATTAATTATATTTCCATAATGTAATTAGTGACCGGTCATGCTTAGTTTGCTTACATTGTTTAGTTTGCTTTTAGTCCTGTTATTTACAAATACCTAGAGTTTAGTTAGCTTAACATTCCAAGTTCAGTCGTAGTTAGAATTAGTTATGTCAGTTTCTTTCTTGTAGCTGTAGGTTAGTTTTATTCCTATCTCAGTTTTGTTTTATTGTGCCATAGAAATAGTTCATTCCTTAGACAATGACTAGAATAGGTTACTTCTTGTTATCTTAGCTTCTAAACACTATATTCATTGCTTCCTTGTACTATAGGTTCATATGCATTAGCCAACTGACGTTAAGATCATCCAATCTGCTTCTTTTCTTAGTTTAAATCATTCTCCTCCATCCAGACTGTCATTCGGACAATCATCCGAATCGTCATACAAACCTTAATACTTTCTACATTGTTTTTATGCTTATTTAGAATCTGGTTTTCTTAGGTCTTCGAACTATACTATTTCTTGCATTTAATTAGTCTTTTTAACTGTAATTAAGATCTTGTTTTACACTACATAGAGTTTTAATTAAGTTTCATCATCATTCTTAGTTCCATTCCATTTTCTTAACTCTGTTTTAACTGCTTTTCAAATGATGTCTTTCATATCTGATTTTTTAATATGTTTATGTTACAGAATTTATCAGCTTCATTCTTAGTGTAGTTTATCATATGTCGTTAAGATTAATTTTAGATTAGGCTTACTAATTTCATTCTCCAAATTATCTCATTTTTGAATAGTTTATCAGTTCAAGCATAGGATTAGTTTTTCCAATGAAGATGGTCATAGAATAGGATTTGGTTCATAAATAAATATCTTTATCAAGTTTTCTACTTGCTTCTATATAAAATATCTTTATTAAGTTTTCTACTTGCTTCCAAATCAAATTCAGTTCAAGTAAATATCTTTATTAAGTTTTCTACTTGCTTCAAGATTTCATTAGTTTTATATCATTTTCTTATGGATAGAAGATAGATCAAAATGTTTAAAGTTAATTGTAGTTGGACAATCTTTAGTTTGCATTTATTTGTAGAAGTTAAACTAGATTTGTTTCCATTTTTTTTCCTTGTCACATTTGAAAGTCACTTTGATACATTCGCTCCCATTCCTATTACATTTTATACACTTCCTCAGAATCCCCAAGGAGAATGGAATTAGGTAATTTAGTGTAGTCTTGAAATATTGATTGAATGCATGAATAGTTGTTGAATTCACTTAGTCATTTGTAGTTTTGCTTTAAGTTCTTTGTTTCCTAATTAGTTTTCAATTGAATTATCTCATAGATAGGTTTCTGAACTCATTTACAATTGTTTCTAATTCCTAGTTTAGAGTTTTTAATCAGTAGTTTTCAAACTTCATCAAAGTAGTTCTGTTTTTTATTCAGTCTTGATTCCTAAAATAATATTGTTGTTTTTATATCTTTAAGTTATTATCCATAGAGTAGAGTAGTATATCTTGATACTATTCTGATATGTTAGTTTAGTTAGGTTTGATTAGCTCAGTAGTTTTATTTTCAAAGTTTGACTCGGTTTTTCATTTTGAAAGATCTTTCGATCTTTTTTTTATTAAACATTTCTAAGGTCTGCCGAGCCAAAACTTAGGTCCCATTCTACCTCAGCATCTACTGTGCCACAACTCTAAGATTACCAACCCTAGTCGATAATTAAATATTTTGGTAATTCTTTAAGACAACAAATACACCTCAACACTTATATTATTTACAGAGATTTTATGCCTGAATATATATCATGCCAATACAGTCATTTGGTGGTGGCAGCTCAGATACATCTAACAGAAATCAAGGTGAAGAGAGGTGAACCAAAGAGATGGAAGATGACAGAAGCTGACCATGATCGTATTATGGAGACTTGCATTCCTATAACCCATTGGCCGGATGAATGAGTTACATGTATGCCATTTGCATCATTGACATATATGTCATGTGGTCTTATTGAAGATTTTTGTGGAGGTTGTTTTTTCCTCGTTTATATAGGGTTTGTTTTGCAAGGTGACCAATTTAGTTTTATAAACTTGTATTTTTTTAGATGCTTTAATGCCAAGATTAAAAAGACTAGATGGGAGGTTTTTAAAAAAAATTGGGTCATGGTGCTCGAATGTGACAAGCACATTGATACTTTGAATACACTTGAATGTATGGTCAGTGCTCCATGAACTTCCTCAATATCTAGGATAAACATGTGTTAAATAGCCATAATCCCTAAAAACCAAGAATTATTATTTAATACAGTTCCACCTAACCTTATAAAACAGGTAAATTTTATTTGATTGTAGCTCTAGGAAACAATTTTTTATTTAAAGTTTATGTGGATGGATAGAAACTAAATAAATCATCCAAGAAAGATCCCATAATGTAATTTTAAATTGTAAATTTTAATTGAATTGTAATGCGTAGACACCATAATGTAATTGTAATGTACAATTGAATTCTAAATTTTGAATTTGCAATTGCAATTTGTAGTCGAAATTGAACTTTTAAATTGTAACAACACATCAAATTTTCAATTGAAATTACACATTAAGTTTGAAATTTTAATTTTAGATTTTAAATTGTAATTGAATTGGAATGTGTAAATTGCAATTGAATTGTAATGCGTAGACAACATAATGTAATTGTAATTTCAATTTTAAATTGTAATGTACAATTGAATTCTAAATTTTTAATTTGCAATTGTAATTTGTATTCGAAATTGAACTTTTAAATTGTAACTACACATCAAATTTTCAATTGAAATTACACATTAAATTTGAAATTTTAATTTTAGATTTTAAATTGTAATTGAATTGGAATGTGTAAATTGTAATTGAATTGTAATGCATAGACAACGAAATGTAATTGTAATTTCAATTTTAAATTGTAATGCACAATTGAATTTTAAATTTTGAATTTGCCATTGTAATTTGTAGTAGAAATTGAACTTTTAATTGTAACTACACATCAAATTTTCAATTGAAATTACACATTAAATTTTAAATTTTAAATTTTAAATTGTATTGTAGTTGAAGTTGAACTTTTAAATTGTAACTAAACATCGAATTTTCAATTTAAATTACACATTTCTGTAAAATTGTAATTTAAATTTTAAATTGTAATGTACACAATTTAATTTTAAATTTTGAATTTGCAATTATAATGTAATTGAGATTGAAATTTTATATTTTTTTTTAAACAGAAACAGGGAAGAAGGTTTGATATTAACAAAGGCTGTGCACAGCCATTCAGTACATTATCAAAATTTCATATTCTGCATCTAATAAAGGAAAGTTGCAGAGGTTTTTAAAGTCTGTCCTCTGAGAGCTTTTACTATCAAAATTCATAAGAAAACTACTGTAGCTAGTGGGATAAACCCTCACAAACTGGTTACATAACTTAAGGCAAAAAAACATTTAAAACAGACAGCTGGGAGGAACCTGCACCAGAAAGTGCCATTATCCATAATTCGGTTGATTAACTGAGGTCGCCTCTGCCATTTCCAGATTCGCCATTGGAGCCTCCTGTGCAAAGCTAAGCTGCGTTTTGCAAACTAGAACAGAGAGGTCGTTTTTCACACTGTCGAGCTTCCCAATGAGATCAATTACATTTCTGTCAATGCCTTCCATTCGTGTTTCCAAACTGGTGAGCCTGGAGTGAATAAATTTGTCCTCCTCCACAAGTTCGTCGATTTTGTTATCGGTGTTACAGACTGCAGAATAGGTTCTGGACAAATAAACTTTAATGTCTGAGGTGAGGCGGCTCAAGGTGACAATCGCCTGCCTGACCCCGTCCATCTCGTGAGCAGCCGGGGGAGTATCTGCGAACAGCTCTGCGAAATGCTGAAGAAAGGGATGCAGAGCAGAGCCGGGAGCGTCGAGAGGGAGAATGGCCATAGTGCTAATGAAAACAACCACCTTCACCTGCGCTGTTAAATGCCCGGGCGTGAGAGAGGTACCCGGCACGTGGAGTGGGGTACGTGGATCTTGCTGGGGGATTCGGGCCATGTGATGGCGGTGGGGAGGGTGGAGTCCAAGACAAGGGACGTCGCGGGAGCATGGAGGGAGGTGTTTAGACCAAAGTTTTTCATGACCATAGCAAATCCAAGGATGAGGGGGGTTAAACCAAGGGCCATCGTGCCTATGACAATGCCAAGGAGTATAATGACTAGACCATAAATTCATTAAGGGATAAAATGATGAGAAGAGACATTATTTAGAATTACATGCCCCAAATCCAACTTGACTCCTTTGTTGGCGAGAGTGTCGGCATAGCCGTTGAGATCCCTTAGCACATGGAAGTAGAGTGTATCTTTTGGGAGGGTGAGGCGCTTTATTCTTTTCTGTATTCTCCGGTTTTGGCCTGTCTTTAGTGGGGCGCCATTGATCATTGCCTGTATAACATGCTTGGAGTCCCCAAAAACTTGAAGATGATTCATGTTGAGGGTGACTGCTAATTCTAGGGAGTGATACAAGGCAAGCCATTCAGCTTGATTGTTGGTGCCGAGTCCAAGACCCCAAGAGAAATCCACTAGTTTATTTCCTCCGGGGTCATAGATGACCCCCCCCGCGCCTGCCGCCCCCGGGTTCCCCTTTGAAGCTCCATCAAAGAAGATTGTGAATCTTGCTTGTTCTTTCCACCATTTCCCAAAGCTTTTTTGATCTTTTCTGATTTCCCAGTCGTGCCAGACTGAAGAGGGATTGGACTGAAGTGAACTCACTGTTAAAAACCTTTGGCTCCATTGAAATTCATTCCAATTTAAAGCTTCCTTGGCACCCAGCACCACTCTTTTGGATTTTAAAGATTCAGAGATGAGAATTATTGCTTTGTTTGCTAGCCTCTCCTCTGATCTTGTTTTGTCTTCGAATATTCTTCTGTTTCTTTCCAGCCAGATTTGCCAGCAGATGTTCATGGGGGTTAGCTTCCAGATTCTGGAGAAGGTGGGATTGTTTTTTGAGCCTCCCTGAATTTTGTGGTTCCAATTCTCCAACATCTGATTTAGCTGCCTAGGACATGAAGTTGGGTAGATCAGAGGATCTAGAACCGCATTCCAAACCTGTCTGGCATAGATGCAATCCAGGAAGAGGTGTTGAGCAGTCTCCTCCGCGTTTTGGCATAAAGGACATAGAGAAGGGCCTTCAATACCTCGTTGTTTGAGGTTGTCAGCAGTCAGTTGCTTGTTGTGAGCGAGGGTCCAATAAAAATAATTGATCTTTGGGATACTATCTCTGTTCCAGATTTTCTTCCATTTTGTTTGCAGAGGGTTATTGTTTCTAGTGAGCATTGCATAGCCGTCTTTGACAGTGTATTTCCCAGCTTTCCCCCAACCTCTAGTGTCTTTGGATCTGGCACTTAAAGGGGATTTCCCATTCAGCAGATGCATGAAGGTCTGGTAGCTGTCTAGAAGGTGACCGGGAGGGTTCATATTTTTCCAATCCTTCCATTTCCCTGTGGATGTCCATGTGGCCATGTCTGCCAATTTATTAATTCCTGCGTCTTGTAGCCAAGGTTTGATGCTCTGAATTGCCTGAATCTCCCCTATGGGTTGTTCTCCATTTATGCTATCAGTCCATATATTGATTTTGTTTCCATTCCCTGGAACCCAGTACATATTATCTTTGATTATATCAGCTGAGTCAAGAATGAGTTTCCAAATGGCAGTACCAGTGTTTTTCTTCATTTTGTTAAGGCATCTCTGTCTAGGCCCACTGGTATATTTATTTTTGATTGCCTCCTTCCACCATTCCTTTTGTCCTGAAACCAGTCGCCAGACCATTTTGGCTCCCAAGGCTTTGCTCATCACTGCTAGATTGAAATTTTATATTGTAATCACTATACATTAAATTTGCAATTGAAACAACAAAACATAAATGTAACTGCAATAACTATATCTAGATGTAAAAGAAAAAACGATCAACTTCATTTAATCAAGATACAAAATACACATGAAGACATCAATATGATGAAATATATGTAAAATATATAACAAAATATATGGAAAAGTCCATATCCAAAACATGTTCAAATATCCAAAATATGAAAATATCCAAAACATGGAAATGTATACATCATCAACTCATTGGCCGCTAACCCCACGAGGCCCTTGATCGGCCCTGTGACTGCCTTCACCTGTAGTAGGCCCGTCCTAGCCTTGAGACGATAAACTATGAAAGAATGCCTCGATCTCAACATACTGTAAAAGTTAAAATTGTGAACTTTGTAAGTTAATTATATTTTGACCAATGCATAATATTCAACAAGAAGTGAAAAATTTTAATGGATGGATGCGAAAATAACCTGAGCCGAGTCAATGGTGATATCCAACATCTGGGTCGAAATATGGATAGATGGGCCCTCATCAGGACCATGTGGTCGAGTTATATCCCAATCATCTGAGAAAGTGATTGCAACATCGACACCCACCTGTAGTGATGCCTGTGTAAGATTCCATTACATTAAACATAAGTTAGATTTATTAAAAATTATTTAACTAAAACATAAAAGTTATAATTCAAGAATTAAAACATAAAGTATAAAATGAAATTACTAAATGTGAAATGAATTGGAACATAAATTAAAACTCACCTCTGTGTCTAGGCCTGGATGGTCAGGACCTTCGCAGTCCTCATGTGTATCATCTTGAGCAACGGCCTTGCCTTTGCCCTGTACAATTTGAAATTCAAATTTAGGCTCTAAAACATAATGTCTCAAATTAAGAATTAAAACATAAATTATTTAAACTGATATTAATAAACACAAATTCAATTGGAACATAAATTATAACTTACCTCGACTACTGCGTCTCGTCGGTGGGGACGAGTGAATGGACCGACCGATGGCTCACTACGAAAGAGCTCATCCATGTATGTGGTCCCCTGCATGGAGCAATAAAATACACCCCTTAAATATTATTGAGCATTCAATTTACGACATATAATATGATGTAACATGAAAGCATATATACATAATTGTACAAAAATATACCTGTCTCGGAGCGCAGTGTGTACGATACAGCCAGAAGTATGCATCTCGGGCTGACCGAGCATACGCCTGTATGTCATGATCATCTAATGAATTGAGTAGGTCATCGTTGACCCACTCTATCTCTATATGTACATGTGTAGGGGGTGATCTAGATGCCTCTCCCTGCACAGCAACAACAACACTTCCCATGGCAGTGAACAACGAGTCTGTTATCCCCTGCCTAGCCTTTGTAGCAACCTGGGATGACTATGTCACATCCCTTTACCTAATGACCACCCTCTCTGGAATATGTACCAACCTCGGAGGGGGTGGCACGAAAGTGGGGTCTCTACGAGCCTCGATATGTACGAGCCCCGGGATGTTGGTAGGAACGTCCCCTACCAACACTAAAGAACCCATATCACGTGTTGGTGTAGTCCGAGTGCATGTCTAGAACAAAATTTGCATATATGTGTTTTTCAAAGTACAAAGGGACCTGGTCATGGTGGGGGAACATGCCCCACGCTCTGATGAATCTATCGTATACATATGGTGTTGCAGCCTCGAGCTTAAACTCCTTGAGTCTAAGCAGTTGACTAGCAGGGCAATCATGAGGGATGTCAAACAAAGTACCCTTTATGTCATGCCCTCTTGTGGCACCTTTGACATCTTCCCATTTATGGGGGCCCATGACATCCAGTCTTCTCCTATGGCATGTAAAATGCCAAATGTCACTAAGAGGTCCCACTCTCCTATAGAGGTCCAACATATCATCAACTACCGATAGCATCATGAATAATGAGTGTCTGGTGGGAGAATCCTCCCTAAGTGTGCACATGCACGATTGCACCCACTCTCGTTGGGTGGTAATATCAACAAGAGTTATGTGTGCAACCTCATCATCATATGAGCCCCCCAATGCACCTGCGATCCAAACCAAAACACAAATGTTAGTGAAAATATATATTATAACTTGCAAGTGAAATTCAATACATTCTATATTAAAAATTTACTGAAAGCATATCTAACAAAAAATATGCACATGATGTACCTGTGTCCTGGCACACCTCCTCCTCCTCAGGATCAATATGTACATCGTTGGGATGAACCGATGCACTATCTCACCTGTTGTTTCCTTTAGCGGCAGCTGAACTCGATGTGGCCTTGCTCCTCGGTGAATGAGAGCGTCGCCGATGGCCACCCTGTTGGGCGACACCGGATCTTCTCGTGCTCCACCGAGGACGAAGCAATGAAGTTCTCTCTTGAGAACTCTCTACATCGTATTTCAATTTCAATTTCAGTTTTCTATTTCAAATTCAATACAAATTCAAATTCAAATTCAATATCAATTTCTATTTCTATTTCAATTTCAAATTTCAATTTCAGATTTGAATTTCAAATTTCAAATTTCACATTTCAATTTCAATTTCAAAGTTCAAAGTTCAATTCCAAATTCAATTCCAAATTCAATTTCAAATTCCAAATTCCAAAATCAAATTTCAATTTCAATTTCAAATTTCCACTCCAATTTCACATAAAATTCCAATGTGAATTTCAATTTCATCTTCAGTTTTCAATTTGAAATTTCAAGTTTCAAATTCTATTTCTATTTCAATTTCCAAATCCAATTCCAATTCTAATTCTAATTCCAATTCCATTTCTCAAATTCAATTTCAATTTCAATTTTCAGTATCAATTTCAATTTCAATTTGGTTTTCATTTTAATTTTCAAATTTGAAATTTCAAACTGTAATTGTGATCGGTGAACACCGATCAGTCACAAGTCAAATTTCAAATTGCAATTTTCAAATTTTAAATTTTCACTTCCAATTTCAATTTCAGTTCCATTTACATTTCAAGTTTCCAATACCAATTTCAATTTCAAATGTCAATTTTCAATTTCAATATCAAATTGAAATTTCAATTGCAATTGCAATTTCAAATTGAAATTGAAATTGAAATTTAATTTCAATTGCCAATCCAATTGGAATTTGCAACTTCATCAAATTGAAAATGAAATTGCAAATTACAATTCAAATTGAAATTGCAATTAAAATTTCAATTTCAATTTCAAAGGTTTTCAAATTTCGATTTCCAATTCTCAATTTTCATTTCCATTTCCATTTCAATTTTTTATTTTTTTTATTTCAATTTCATTTCAATATCAATTGCCAATATCAATTTCATTTTCATTTTCATTTTCATTTTCAATTTCAATTTTCAATTTCAAATTTCAAATTTCAATTTCGAATTTCAATTTAAATTTCCAATTTCAATTGCAATTCCAATTGCAATTCCACTTACAATTCCAATTGCAATTGCAATTATAATAGACCCTTAGTGTACTTTAACTTATTAAAAAATAAATCTATATATTTAAAAATTCAATACCCAATCAAGCGAATACACATTTTAAAATAAAACCAGTAGCATAAACGCTATCGGGAACGTTTAATCGGCAACGTTTATGTTGTCGGTTTTATTTTGAAATATGTATATGTTTTTTTCAATCCTCTTGCCATTCTCAGAGGATTGAAAAAAAATGGGCAGCATTTCTGCTTTCCAATACACATTTTAAAATAAAACCGGTAGCATAAACGCTACCGATTGATATAAACAAAAATATTAATAATTTGAAAAAATAAATACAACCTAAATTTAAAATTTAAAACATAAAACATAAATTTAAAATTGCTACACATGTTTTCAATGAGTTTTCAAATTTATTGGAAAAAAAACCCACAACCAACAACATTTATTAAATGTTTCCGGTTTTATTTCCAAATGTGTAATTCAGCAGCATTTCTGCTCGCCAATACACATTTAGAAATAAAACCGGCGGTTGATACAAATTTATACAAACAAAAAACACAAGAAATTTAATTTAATTTTAAAAATAAATTGTAGGTTTATGTTCCACTTACCTAGTGGATTGGAGGACATCATGGCGTGGCGTGGTGGGTGGCGTGGCGTGGCATGGTGGTCTCACGGCCTTGGTCGAGCTCACGTCCTCGGTTGAGATGCTTTGATCGGTCGTTGTCGTTGGAACAGTGTCAATCGGCCGGACGCAGCCGATTTTTATTTTTTTTCACTGTCTCAGCAGCTCGATCAAGCATTTAAATAAGCCCTAAAACCCTCGATCGAGGTGTTTTAAAGATCTCGATCAAGGTATTTTAAAACCCTCGATCGAGGTTTCAATAGGTTTGGGGGGGAGAGAGAGAGGTGGGGTTAGGTTTAGGTGTAGGAGTAGTGGAGAGAGTTAATGAGAGAGAGGATTAATGAGGGTTAGGGGGAAGAGAAAGAGAGAGAGAGGAGGAGGAGGAGGATGAGAGGGAATTAGAGGTAAGAGGAGTAGGGGAGAGAAAGAGTGAGAGAGGAAGTTAGTAAGGGTGAGAGAGAGAGAGAAGAGGGGTTTAGTGGTAGGGGGAGGTGTGCGTGTGTGTGTGTGTGTGAGAGAGAGAGAGAGAGAGGGGAGAGAAAGGGAGTCTTAGGGGGTTGGGGGAGAGAGAGAGAGGGGTAGGTGGAGGGGTAGAGAAAAGAGAGAGCAAGAGAAGATCCTAGTAAGGGTTAGGGGGGATATGGGAGAGAGAGAGAGAAAGGAGAGGAGGAGGAGGGGGTGTTATAGGCAGGGGGATTAGTAGGGGGATGAGAGAGTGAGGGAGGTTAGTAAGAGTTAGAGAAAGGAGGAGAGACAAGGGGGGAAGGGGTTTTAGTGGTAGGAGGAGGAGTATGTGTGTGTGTTTGTGTGTGTGTGTGTGAGAGAGAGAGAGAGAGAGAGAGATAAAGTTGAGGGTTAATGGGGGAGGGTGTGTTTGATTAGGGGTAGGGGGGAGGAGGGGGGTTGAGGTAGATATAGAGTTAAAGATTGCGGTCAAGGGGTGCGTGGGTAGGGATCTATGGAGGATTAGGGATTTCAAAGAGAAGGGGGGATGTCAAAGAGAATGTTAGAGAGAGAGGGAAATTTTAGGGGGATGGGGGAGAGAGAGAGAGTGGTGGGGGTTAAGTGTAGGCAGAGGATTAGGGGAGAGAGAGAGAGGGAGAGTGGATGTTAGTAAGGGTTAGGCGGAAGAGGTTTGAGAGAGAGGAGGAGGAGGAGTGAGAGAGTGGGTTAGTAAGAGTTAAGGGTGATAGAGAGAGAGAGAGAGAGAGAGGAGGAGGAGGTGTGGGATAGAGGTAGTGAGAGGAGTGGGGGGGTAAGAGTGGGAGAGAGCAAGGGGGTGTTAGTGTATTGGGGTAGATATAGATAGGGTTGGGAGTTATGGGTAGGTATAGGAGTATGAGAGAGAGAGGAGGAGGAGGATAAGTGTGGGACTTGGCTTGGTGATGATAACAAATGAGAACATTAAAATATTTTGATGGCTAGGTATATAGAATGAACATCTTTCATGAAGTCAATATGACTTGGTGTGTTAGACTTGGCTTGGTGATTATTTAACATGAAAAATATTTGGATGGCTAGGTATATAAAATGATAATAAATATTAGTAAGGGTTAGGGGGAGTGGGGGAATAGATAAAGAGAGAAGTAGGGGAGTGAGAGGGGGGGTTAGGGGTTTGGGGAGGAGTAGGGAGATTAGAGAGAAAGGGGGTATATGTGAGGAGTGTGGGTGTTGGGGTTAGAGAGAGAGAGATAAAAGGGGTTAGGTATTTGGGGAAGAGTAGGGATATTAGAGAGAAATGGGGTATAGGTGAGGAGTGTGGGTGTTCGAGTTAGAGGGAGAGAGAGAGAGGTAAATGGAGAGAGATTGGCGGGTTGTAAGGGGTTATAGGTAGAGGGAGAGCAGGTGTTAAGGGGTTAGAGGTAGTAGTAGAGGGGGGTGTTAGGATATTGGGGTTAAGTTAAGCAATGGATAAAGAGAGTGAGAGAAGGGGTTATTAAGTGGGAGAGACAGAGAGACAGAGAGAGAGGGAGAGGGGGGAGTGGGTTTAGTAGTAAGGGGAGGTATAGGGATTTTGGTGTGTGTGTGTGTGTGTGTGAGAGAGAGAGAGAGAGAGAGAGAGAGAGAGAGAGAGAGAGAGCCCATGGGTCGGTGGTGTGTTAGGGGATTGGGGGAGAGAGAGAGTGGTGTGGGTTAGGTGTAGGTGGAGAAGTAGGGGAGTGAGAGAGAGTGAGAAAGGGGGTTTGTAAGATTTTGGTGGGGAGAGGAAAAATGAGAGAGAGAGAGATGTTTGGGGAGGAGTAGGGTGATTAGAGAGAAAGGGGAGCATAGGTAAGGAGTGTGGGTGTTAGGGTTATATATATATATATATATATATATATATATATATAGAGAGAGAGAGAGAGAGAGAGAGAGAGAGAGAGAGATTGTGTTGTGGTAAGGGGTTATAGGTAGAGAGAGGGGGGGTAGTTAAGGGGTTAGAGGTAGAGAGATAGGTGGGTGTTAGGAGATTGGAGGGTGAGTAGAGTAGGGGATAAAGAGAGTGAGAGAAGGGTTTAGTAAGTGTTAGAGTGAGAGAGAGAGAGAGAGAGAGTAGGGAGAGGTGTTAGGGGCCTAGGGGGAGAGACACGGGTAGGTGGAGGGTATGGGTGATTAGGGGTAGGGGGTTTTAGGGAGTTAGAGAGGTGTTTTTAGGGGTTTGGGGGTCGTGTTATGATTTTGTGGGGTGTTAGTGAGTTGGAGAGTGTCATGTGGGTGATTAGAGGTAGGAGGTGTTAGGTATTTTGAGAGGGTGTGTTAAGGGGTTAGGTAGGGGGTGTTAGGTAGTTGGATAGGGGGTTTTAGGGGATTGGGGATGTTTTTTAGGGGATGGATTTATGGAATACAATATTTTTTACAAAATGCATACATGTTTTGGTTCTCTAAAGCGTGTGCACGTTTTGGTTCTCCAAAACATGTGTGTGTTTTGGAGAACCAAAACGTGCATGTGTTTTAGAGAACCAAAATGCGTACGCATTTTGTTATCCTGGCCTTCATGGAATCCGACTTGGTTTCCTCAGGCTTTCCCGTTCCTAGGCTTTCCCGTTCCTACATTTAATAAACGCATTTGCGTTGTTGAATTCTACAACAAGAACATGTTTTTCGAAACACCCTTTGCATCTAAAAGGTCCCACATCTTTGTGCGAGGACCCCTCTATCTAAAAGAAATCAAATAATTAGATGTACAAACTATTAACATGCAAAACTATTGAGCAGTTGACTATGAAAAATTGAAAACTGGAAGGACTGCTATTAAGTACACATTACATCAATCCACATTTGAAAACTAGGAAGACTATTTTTTTGTTAGCAAACACATAAGATAAATACAGGTCTTATAAAAAAGGTTCTTGAAAACCCCAAATATAGTTGCAAAATAATTACTTGGAACGCTAGTAAGAAACTTCAATAATTGCACATTTTTGTTGTCTTCCACGTGATCAATGTAGTTATGGATCATCAACTGAATCCAAGAGGCACCAGGCATGTTTGTGTGTATCTATCATTTTTCTCCAAGCAAGCATCTTGGTGGCAACAACCATGGGATCTATCCTACACAACAATTACTAATGAACTCTCAACGACACACTAAATTAGGAAACTTAGTTGGAGACAATATCTCTCACGACCAACTATCTAACAACCCATGTAAACTTATAATAGGATAAACAGTATCTCTAGCACTCCCCCTTAATGTTTATCTTCTTGTGCTCAGTTTTTTTGTCTTGGTCTTAATCTGGGTCATGTCCTTATCTTCTATTTTTATCTATCATTTAACCAGGCTTCAGTGTGTTGCTTCATTTTATTGGCTTCTTCTCGTCATAAATCACCTTGATATTTTTCATCTTACATCTGGATATTATCAAGTGGTTTTGGATTACCATGAACCAACACACCAACTGGTTACTAGCTAACCACAAACTTCCATTTGTCATGACAAGTGGTTTCATATTACCATGAATCTTGCACACAAGTGGTTTCAAATGACCATGAACCATTATGATGGGGAAACTAATTCACATTGCAAACACTTACTTAGACTTTAGTCAAACTGGGCTTTACCCATGAACTTCATGCTTCCTTTTTGTTTACTTGCATAAAAATTTAATTATTTATGTCTATATAAAAAACAATCCATATACCGAGATACATGACTGCAATCCGTTGCACTTGCCATTTCTCTAGGAATCCTTTTCACCTACATGGTTTATCAACATGTTAAAATTTTCTTATAATCACAACTTGTTCGCAACCAAATCACACTCTAAGATTACTCCATCTCACATTCCTCCACTTAATTGAAGATTCAACTTCTGTGATTCCACATCAAGGTTAGTATACAAGTACACTTGCCACCCTCTTTCCAATCCGAGTGGTTCATTCCACAACTTGACGCCACATCCTTTCTATGCCATAAGATGGATACACGCTACATGATTACATGTGCTAAACAACTAATGCATGTAGGCATGACTCAACAAGGCTTACAAAACACTTAGAAAATCAACTTTCCTATGGAAAGTCTTTATAAATTGGACCAAATATTTTGGGGTGTCAAGTACAACTGATCATGCACCCCCTACAACACTTTTGCTCAATTTCAACATTTCAACTCAAGTACAATAAGCATTCCAAATTGTTTACACAATCATGATGTTAACATTACTCCATGGTACCAACCATAGCCTAAATATTACAAGCCCATTACATATCCCCAAAATATAAATCCATTTACATCTCATCAACATGCATACATTAGGTGTTACCTCTACATGCAAAGTCTTCCTTCTTTGTCCTTCATCATTGATCAAAATCTTCCTCTTTCCATACTTCATCATGAGTTAACTTTGTCTTTCGCAACTTTTGACTTCTTTCATCTTGTTCTTGATATATTCTTGTTTTTTTCATTTTGTCTTCTTCATGTCATATTTTCTTACACCTGCAATATTCTTCATGCATCTAAAATATCTTGCATAAAAAATGTTTCTTGTTGGAGTGTACACAATATCCAACAAGATAACCTATGACAATAGATTTGGAAAACTTAATTTACTCACCATTATCATGATTCTACAAAACTTAAACTTAACTTGATATTTGACTTTAACTCATTAAACTTGGCCTTACCTTTAATTTGGATTTTGAATTCAATGTTGGCTTTGACTTGACTTTTATCAACTTAGTTTTGGCTTAAATTTGACCCCAAAATTAACTAGACTCTTTAAAATAATAAAAATGCTTGACATTGACTTTGACTTGCACTTACTTTGACCACATTTTTTATGACCTCATCCCAAAATATTTACAATCTTGAATACTGACACAGATCCAATCATTCTATATCCTGCACATAATTTTTACATGCACCTATTCAAATCTCAACTTCGAGCAATACGAGTAAATCTCAACTTCATTACATGACTTCCTAAAGCCACACGATCACATCTTTTTAACAATGAATCTGGTGCTGATTTACAGTAGCATACAAAGAGCATGCACTCATCTCATACAAGCACATTAACTTTGTCGTTTCCATGTACCTTTCACAGCTTCCACCCTCAGGAACCAATCGATATTTATGTTGGAGGGAACCATGATCTCAAACATTGGAAACACCCTCTTGTAGTTTAAGCTGCCATTTATATAATTTTCCCCGAGCAATAACAAAAATGCTTGAGCATTTATTCACAAACATAAGAGTTTCAACAAGATTAATAGCTTCCTTACTACAACATCCATCACTTGAGATGCTTCGACCTTTTCACACCATCCTCTGACCTCTAGTTTTGAGAGGGTTTTTCACTGCATAAGTTTTTCAATTCGAGCATCAAGTTGGCCACAATTGTTGGACGATGAGAATGGATTGGGGCTCATATTGTTCAGATACCAAGTGCTCTCCTTAGTTCTTTGTAGGATCTCTCTTCATGACTATAATGATGCCACAACCTCTTCAAATTGCAGATTTCTTCCTTTCTCCATGGTGGTGACTCACACAGATCTTAGCTTCTCCAATCAAGCTCCAGTTTCAATTTGAATAATCAGACAATGCAACACTTTTTCCTAATCTTCCCTTGTGACCCTATCAATGCATCTATAGTACCGATCTTCACAATTTTTCTCCATAACTCCTTTTTGCAAGAAAAAATTATTTCTATAGACCTATTTTGGATCAAATAGGAAATAATCCATACTTTGTTGGTCAATACAACAATCAGGTTGTTTGAGTGTTTTTCCTATAGAAAATATATTGCAACGCCTTCCCTATCTCTTTATCACGTAAGAATGGTAAGCGTGCCAACATATGGTTAACAAACCCTCATGGCCTCTCATTCTTACTCTATTGAATCCTTAATGCACCCTCTCTATCGATCAGATGGTGTCTTTTACTTCCTATAAACAATAGGTAGGTAAGCATAGGTCTATTTTCTATTCTTCCCGAAGAATTTTAACTTTTCTTCCTTTAGGAAACCAATGGCCCTCTCTTCCACGTGACTCGGTTTCTCCCAAATGATAGTGCTTCTCTAAAACAATAAAAAAATAAAACACATGTGGCTATGCTCTCCTACAACATCGATTTCTTTCCAATGGTAGCAAAATTTAACACCACGCCTCTACACAGGATTCCCCTCCGCTAAGGATTTTATTATTCTCCTTCATGTCAACACTTATATGAACCACACAATCTATTTGCAGGAAATAATTGTGGAAATCTCCTTCACGTGGTTATGTTCTCCATAGAAAAATAATTTAAATCTTCTCCATGTGAGTCAATTCTTCCACACAAATTACTCATCACGTCCATTTTTATTAGAGAAACAACTCCACCTTCAACTTCATAATTCCTTTATTACTTTACATCCTCTGCCTTGACGTCTGCACAGATATCATAGTGGAATTCCTTATTCATGGCAGCTCTTTCCTTGGAAAACAATAATTCCTCCATCCTTGTTTCCTTTCACTTCTACACGGCTACAAATCTCACACCCTCCCACTCAGCTTCTCAACTCCTTTAAACAACAGTGGTTTTCTACATGATTCCCTCAATATATTGATCAATCATCCTCCATGTGAGCTTCTTCTAGAACAACAATCTTAACACATAGCGATTTCAATAAACAATACAATATTCAAGGGAAAAGGACACACCAAGCAGTAAAGAAGATTTAACTGCGCAGTAGATGGATACCTTCTTTTTCTTCTACTATGGACTTTGCGGACCATACAATAGAGAACTTCAAATTTATCTTCGCGGAACACTTTCCTCACTAAGAATTAACTTCGCAGTTTTAAATGCGCGGAAATTAACTTTTACTTCACGGCAAGCAACTGCACGGCATTCACTTCGCAACAAGTAACTGCGCGATTTCGACTTTTCACTGCGCGGTGAACTTCAGAGTGATGCGAAGTTCACTTGGCCGCAATACTTTACTTCACGGACTTCACAAACACTTCACGGAATACTTAACCAATATTCCAAACTTTATCATGAAATAATATTTTTCTAATGCATAACACCTTAAAACATCTAACGCGAAGTTACTCCATATTAATTTAGAACTTTCACCACGGTAAATCTATTTGCAAATCTTGATTTCTTTTACTGCCGGTAAATGTAAACAATATTCACACGAGTAAATCTGGAGATGATGTGCGAATTGCAATAAACAACATTCTTGAGAATAAAACATAAAACTATGGACTTGTATATTTACCACAGTAAACTGCGCAGCTCCTCAATACATGGAAATGAGTTTCACTGCGATCTTTTACATTCACAGAGCTTGGGCTCAAACTTCACGGATCTTCACTTCTATATTTTTCTTCTTTACATCTCTCTCTCATTTTAAACTAAGAGCTTCTACTTAGAGAGTTTCAACCACCCGAATTCAAAATACTTCACTTGGAAGCTACAGAGTTGCATTAAAGACTAAAATAAATTCTTACCTAAGGTTTCTTGACTTGCAAACTATTAACGCGGTTTCATTAATGAAAACATAACATGCACCGGATTGGCTGCGAAGTAACTGACATACTGACACTGCGCACTGCATGCTGACACAATCTTTAATGATAGGGTGACTTACAGAGCCGGCACAATAAATATGCGATCAACTCATTTAAGTAGATATTTCCAATACTCCACGTTAATTATGAGCAGATGGGGATATTCAAACAAAATTAAAATATTACAAAATATTTCAGAGCTAAAACATGCTCTGTTCATGACAGAGTTCACTGTGCTGAACTTGTCACTCCCAAAAAGCTACGCAGATACTAAAATGGGTCCTTTGCCAATGGTTTCGTAAATATGTCTACAACTTGATCTTCAGACCTGCAAAATTCTAAACAGATTTCTTTGTTGTTTATCAACTCTCTGATGAAGTAATACCTTCTGTCAATGTGCTTGGTTCTTTTGTGGTAGACATGATTCTTTAACAATGCGATAGCTGAATTGTTGTCGCAGTAAATGACTGTAGGTTCTTGCTAATGCTGCGATAGATCACTTAACATCCTGCGCATCCAAATGGCTTGACATGCAGCGCTTGTAGCTGCAACATACTCTGCTTCTGCTGAAGAAAGAGTTACTATGGGGTGTTTCTTTGACGCCCATGATACAACACTTGTTCCTACATGAAATGTATTCCCAGATGTGCTTTTTCTATCATCCACGCTGCCTCCATTATCACTATCAGTGTATCCAATGAGTTTCAAATTTTCTGAGGTGGAATATAGAATACCACGGTCTCTTGTTCCACTTACATACCTCAGAATTCTTTTACCTTCTTGCCAATGCAATTATTTTGGTGACTCCATGAATCTTGAGATTAAGCTCACTCCATACATGATATCTGGCCTTATCGCTATAAGGTACATAAGGCTGCCAACAAGCCTTTTAAATAGTGTAGGATCTATATTGGATCCGTCATCATCCTTGCTTAATTTCAAACCCGTTATTACTGGTGTTGGAGCTGTTTTACAGTTTAACATCTTAAATCTGTTTAAGACATCACTAGCATACTTTGACTGAGATATAAATATCCCATTTTCAGACTGTTGAACTTCAATGCCCAGAAAGTATTTCATAAGGCCCAAATTTGTCATTTCAAATTCACTTTCCATGACTGTTCTAAATTCTTCTATGCCAAAATCACCAGTAAATATTAAATCATCTACATACAGGCAGACAATTAGCTTATTACCTTGCTGGTTGATTTTTGTGTACAGCGTTGGCTCACATTCACTTCTGTGAAATCCATTCTGAATGAGGTATGAGTCAATGCGACTGTGCCAAGCTCTAGGAGCTTGCTTCAAACCATACAGTGCCTTTTTCAGTCTGTATACTCTGTGTCCTTGTCCTGGAACTTCATAGCCTTGTGGCTGCTCCACACATACTTCTTCCTGTAAATATCCACTTAGAAACGCGGACTTCACATCCATTTGAGAGATAGGCCATTTCTTTTGTGCTACGATGGCCAAAACTGTTCGAATAGTGTCCATGCGAGCTACAGGTGCAAAAGTTTCATTAAATTCTATGCTAGGTTGCTGGCCTCTTGCTACCAATATCGTCTTGCGCTTCTGCACATTTCCTTCAACATCTTGCTTGGTCTTATAAATCCATTTCACGCTTATTACATCCTTGTCTTTAGAAACATCCACTAGTTCCCATGTTTGATTCTTCTCAATGCATTCTATTTCTTCATTCATGGCTTGTGCCCAAACTTCATTTTCAACAGCTTATTCATATGTTAGCGGATCATTAATTTGAGAAAATAATGCAAAACAAGAGAATGAATTAGGTGTACCAGTCTCATATATCTAACGCAGACTTCTTGTCCTTGGCGGAGTTGCTGGTGTCAAACTGTGCGAACTGCTTGATGGAGTTTGCTGCGCACTTGGAGTGCTTGTCAGAGTTGCTGGTGCTGAACCATGCTGCGCAGTCCTTGGATTAGGCAGTGCTGCGAAGTTCTGATTCACATGCGGAGTCTCAACCACATCTTCTGCGATGTCATCATGTTCAACATGTGACACGATTTTCACATTATTCTCAACAGTTCCATCCCATGCTTCATTTTCCACAAACTGAACATCGCAGCTAATAATAACTTTTCTTGCAACAGGATCATACAACTTGTATGCTTTTGTGTCTTCAGAATATCCAACAAAGATGCATTTATGTCCTTTATTGTCTATTTTTCTTCTCAGCTCATCTGGAACATGTGCATATGCTACACAACCAAAAACTTTCAAATGCGAAACATTATGTTTCATACCTGTCCATGCTTCCTGTGGAACTTCTGCTCATTTGCTTTCTATCTTGAACGCAGCTTCAGAATTTTCTTTCTGATTGTCATGAACAAGATGAGTATTTTTACCTTTGATGATTGGTCTTATCCTCCGAGGAAACAAGCAATTGCTTGTCATCTGCACTTCGACTATTAACCGATTGCTTGGGTATACATCTTTTATCACACAGCGCTTCCCTATCATATGAACTCTATAACCTTTTTCCATCAACTATCCAATGCTCATCAGATTATGCTTCAAACCTTGAACATAATACACATCAGGCATAAATTTATGCTCCCCCTGTTTTGTTAGAAAATCAACAGTACCCTTACCCAAAACAGTAACTTGAATATTGTTTCCAAGTGTGACATCAGTTTGAACTATTTTATCTAGGCTAGAAAATAACCTTAAATTACCAGTCATATGATTGCTACATCCTGAGTCTAAATACCATATGTCATTTGGACTTTCTTGGACAGCATTGCATTCCGGCGATGATGCGCATGCCAAGAAGAGTGAACTGTTCGCAGTGCTGTTGCTGCTTGACTGAGTTTCACCTTGCTTTCCTTGGTCATACTGCTTCTTCTTGCATTCATATGCGAAGTGTCCATACCTCTTACAGTAATGACATTGAATATTTGATTTATCATACCTTTGTCCACTTGGCTGATTGGGGGTTAGATTCTGGCCTCTACCAGTGATATGTGCAGGACTGTTGTTGCGACCTCCTCTGAACGAACTTCATCCTTTGCCTCTACCGCGACTTATGGATGACTGTGCTGTGAACGCACTTTCCAGCGATGTGTCTGAACCGTTGATTCTATGTTCATGATTGATTAATGAGGCTTGCAACTCATCAATAGTAAATGTGGAAAGATCTTTTTTTTCCTCTAGGGTTACAACCAAAGATTCAAATTTTTTTGGCAGAACTCTAAGAACTTTTTCAACAACTCTTTGGTCAGTTAGAGTTTCTCCATGAGACTTTATTTGATTAACTAGACAAATTACACGAGTATAGAAAGAGTCTACTAACTCTGTATTTTTTATTGACGGAGATTCAAACTCTCTTCTAAGAATTTGAAGTTTGGCAGTCTTTACCTTGTTGAAACCTTGATACGCTGTTTCCAGCGTGTCCCATGCTTCCTTTGCTGACTGCGCTGCTGCTACTCTTGGGAGTATTGATTCATGTGTCGCTTGATGTATGTGGAACAATGCCTTTCCATCTTTCTTCCTTTGTTCCCTTAGAACATCTTTCTCAACTTATGTCAGATTGTTGTATGCTGTTGCATCTGCTGGTTCTGCATAACCAGTCTGGACTATGTCCCATACATCTTGACCTCTAAACAAAGCCTTCATAGTTAGAGACCAATATTCATAATTTTTACCAGTAAATATTGGGGTTTTCAAATTACCAGAAGTGGAAGCCATCCTTAACTGCTTTTCCCTTATGAATTCAATTCCTTCTTTTTGTAAACTAGGCTCTGATACTAGATCAAGGGAAAAGGACACACCGAGCAGTAAAGAAGATTTAATTGCGCAGTAGATGGAGAACTTCTTTTTCTTCTGCTGCGGACTTTGCAGACCATACAATAGAGAACTTCAAATTTATCTTCACGGAACACTTTCCTCACTAAGAATTAACTTCACAGTTTTAAATGCACGGCAATTAACTTTTACTTCACGGCATTCATGTCGCGGCAAGCAACTGCGCAGCATTCACTTCGCAGCAAGTAACTGCGCGATTTCGATTTTCACTGCACGGTGAACTTCAGAGTGATGCGAAGTTTACTTGGCCGCAATACTTTACTTCACAGACTTCACAAACACTTCGTGGAATACTTAACTAATATTCCAAACTTTATCATGAAATAATATTTCTCTAATGCATAACACTTTAAAACATCTGACGCGAAGTTACTCCATGTTAATTTAGAACTTTCACTGCAGTGAATCTATTTGCAAATCTTGATTTCTTTTACTGTCGGTAAATGTAAACAATATTCACACGAGTAAATCTGGAGATGATGTGCGACTTGCAATAAACAACATTCTTGAGAATAAAACATAAAACTATGGACTTGTATATTTAGCACAGTAAACTACTCAGCTCCTCAATACATGGAAATGAGTTTCACTGCGATCTTTTATATTCACAGAGCTTGGGCTCAAACTTCATGGATCTTCACTTCTATATTTTTCTTCTTTACATCTCTCTCTCATTTTAAACTAAGAGCTTCTACTTATAGAGTTTCAACCAACCAACTTCAGAATGCTTCACTTGGAAGCTACAGAGTTGCATTAAAGACTGAAAT
The DNA here is from genome assembly GCA_027924585.1 of Larix kaempferi. Lineage (NCBI taxonomy): Eukaryota > Viridiplantae > Streptophyta > Pinopsida > Pinales > Pinaceae > Larix > Larix kaempferi. The sequence continues at coordinate 11,710,448 of BSBM01000892.1, forward strand.
AAATTCTTACCTAAGGTTTCTTGACTTGCGAACTATTAACGCGGTTTCATTAATGAAAACATAACGTGCACTGGATTGGCTGTGAACTAACTGACATACTAACACTGTGCGCTACGCGCTAACACAATCTTTACTGACAGGGTGACTTACAGAGCTGGCGCAGTAAATACGTGATCAACTCATTTAATTAGATATTTCCAACACTCCCCATTAATTATGAGCGGATGGGGATCTTCAAACAAAATTAAAATATTACAAAATATTTCAGAGTTAAAACATGCTCTGTTCATGACAGCGTTCACTGTGCTGAACTTGTCACTCCCAAACAACTTCGCAGATACTGAAATGGGTCCTTTACCAATGGTTTTGTAAATATGTCTGCAACTTGATCTTCAGACCTGCAAAATTCTAAATAGATTTCTTTGTTGTTTATCAACTCTCTGATGAAGTGATACCTTGTGTCGATGTGCTTGGTTCTTTTGTGGTAGGCATGATTCTTTGACAATGCGATAGCTGAATTGTTGTTGCAGTAAATGACTGTATGTTCTTGCTGATGCTGCGACAGATCACTTAGCATCATGCGCATCCAAATGGCTTGACATGCAGCGCTTGTAGCTGCAACTGTTGGTTTTGGAGCCAAATCTTCTAGTCTCATAGATGATATTGTATCAGCCGTGTTTGTACCCCATTTTATATGATATGTAGGTGGACTGTACAGTCACCCTAGCGGGGGGGTGTGGGGGGGCATCGCCCCCCCACGGGGTTGCGGGCCCATGGTTTTGGGTATCCCGTGGTATTTTCCCATTGTATTTCCCTTATAAAATAAAGACATTGTAATACGGATAGAGTGGATGATGTATTAGGTTTTATGCATTGTAAAGATCTTTGAGATCAGGAGAGAGACTGTGAAACAGAGAAGAGGAAGTGCAGCGGTTGTGCTGCAGGTTGTATCCCTTCACCTTGCTGGACGGTAATAATAATAAGGACTCAAAAATTCAATGGGACGTAGCCCAAGTCGAGTGAACCACAATATATCTGTGTCTCTCTTGTAATGTGTATGTGTGATTATATTTGCTTTTCTATTTATTGTTATTGCTCTGCGATCCTATTTTTCTAACAGCAACATACTTTGCTTCTGCTGAAGAAAGAGTTACTATTGGTTGTTTCTTTGACGCCCATGATACAACACCTGTTCCTACATGAAATGTATTCCCATATGTGCTTTTTTTGTCATCCACGCTGCCTCCATTATCGCTATCAGTGTATCTAATGAGTTTCAAATTTTCTGAGGTGGAATACAGAATACCACAGTCTCTTGTTCCACTTACATACCTTAGAATTCTTTTACCTCCTTGCCAATGCGATTCTTTTGGTGACTCCATGAATCTTGAGATTAAGCTCACTCCATACATGATATCCGGCCTTGTCGCTGTAAGGTACATAAGGCTTCCAACAAGCCTTTTAAATAGTGTATGATCTATATTGGATCCGTCATCATCCTTGCTTAATTTCAAACCTGTTATTACTGGTGTTGGAGCTGTTTTACAGTTTAACATCTTAAATCTGTTTAAGACATCACTAGCATACTTTGACTGAGATATAAATATCCCATTTTCAGACTGTTGAACTTCAATGCCCAGAAAGTATTTCATAAGGCCCAAATTTGTCATTTCAAATTCACTTTCCATGACTGTTCTAAATTCTTCTATGCCAAAATCACCAGTAAATATTAAATCATCTACATACAGGCAGACAATTAGCTTATTACCTTGCTGGTTGATTTTTGTGTACAGCGTTGGCTCACATTCACTTCTGTGAAATCCATTCTGAATGAGGTATGAGTCAATGCGACTGTGCCAAGCTCTAGGAGCTTGCTTCAAACCATACAGTGCCTTTTTCAGTCTGTATACTCTGTGTCCTTGTCCTGGAACTTCATAGCCTTGTGGCTGCTCCACATATACTTCTTCCTGTAAATATCCATTTAGAAACGCGGACTTCACATCCATTTGAGAGACAGGCCATTTCTTTTGTGCTGCGATGGCCAAAACTGTTCGAATAGTGTCCATGCGAGCTACAGGTGCAAAAGTTTCATTAAATTCTATGCTAGGTTGCTGAGTGAACCCTCTTGCTACCAATATCGCCTTGCGCTTCTGCACATTTCCTTCAACATCTTGCTTGGTCTTATAAATCCATTTCACGCTTATTACATCCTTGTCTTTAGAAACATCCACTAGTTCCCATGTTTGATTCTTCTCAATGCATTCTATTTCTTCATTCATGGCTTGTGCCAAAACTTCATTTTCAACAGCTTCTTCATATGTTAGCGGATCATTAATTTGAGAAAATAATGCAAAACAAGAGAATGAATTAGGTGTACCAGTCTCATATATCTCACGCAGACTTTTTGTCCTTGGCGGAGTTGCTGGTGTCAAACTGTGCGAACTGCTTGATGGAGTTTGCTACGCACTTGGAGTGCTTGTCAGAGTTGCTGGTGCTGAACCATGCTGCGCAGTCCTTGGATTAGGCAGTGCTGCGAAGTTCTGATTCACATGCGGAGTCTCAACCACATCTTCTGCGATGTCATCATGTTCAACATGTGACACGATTTTCACATTATTCTCAACAGTTCCATCCCATGCTTCATTTTCCAAAAACTGAACATCGCAGCTAATAATAACTTTTCTTACAACAGGATCATACAACTTGTATGCTTTTGTGTCTTCAGGATCATACAGTGCTTTTTTCAGTCTGTATACTCTATGTCCTTGTCCTGGATATTCATAGCCTTGTGGCTTCTCCACATATACTTCTTCCTCTAAATATCCATTTAGAAACACGAAATTAACATCCATTTGATAGACAGGCCATTTCTTTTGTGCTGCGATGGCAAAAACTGTTCTGATAGTGTCCATGCGAGCTATAGGTGCAAAAGTTTCATTAAAGTCTATGCCAGGTTGCTGAGTGAACCCTCTTGCTACCAATCTCGCCTTGTGCTTCTGCACATTTCCTTCAGCATCTTGCTTGGTCTTATAAATCCATTTCACGCTTATTACATCATTGTCTTCAGGAACATCAACTAGTTCCCATGTCTGATTCTTCTCAATGCATTCTATTTCTTCATTCATGGCTTGTTCCCAAACTTCATTTTCAATAGCTTCTTCATATGTTAGCGGATCATTAATTTGAGAAAATAATGCAAAACAAGAGAACGAATTAGGTGTACCAGTCTCATACATCTCGCGCAGACTTCTTGTCCTTGGCAGAGTTGCTGGTGTTGAACTGCACAAACTGCTTGATGGAATTTGCTGCGCACTTGGAGTGCTTGTCGGAGTTGCTGGTGCTGAACCATGCTACGAAGTCCTTGGAGTAGGTAGTGCTGCAAAGTTCTGATTCACATGCAAAGTCTCAACCACATCTTCTGCGATGTCATCATGTTCAACATGTGACACAAGTTTCACATTCTTCTCAACAGTTCCATCCCATGCTTCATTTTCCACAAACTGATCGTGGCTAATAATAAATTTTCTTACGACAGGATCATACAACGTGTATGCTTTTGTGTCTTCAGAATATCCAATAAAGATGCATTTATGTCCTTTATTGTCTAATTTTCTTCTAAACTCATCTGGAACATGTGCATATGCTACACAACCAAAAAATTTCAAATTCGAAACACTATGTTTCATAGTTGTCCATGCTTCCTGCGGAACTTTGTTCTTCACGCTCTTTGTAGGACATTGATTCATGATGTAGACAGCAGTTGCCACTGCTTCAGCCCAATATTCATTTGACAGATGCATCGCTACCAACATACTACATGCCATCTCCATGATGGTTCTGTTTTTTCTCTCTATGATACGATTCTACTGCGGTGTATACCGCGCAGTGAATTGTTTCTGTATGCCTTGATTTTTGAAAAAAATTAAGAAATCATTTGAGACATACTCACCACCTCTGTCTGTTCTCAATATATTGATGTTGTAACCACTCTGCTTTTCCACAAGTGCCCTGAATTGCTGAAAACAATCAAATGCATCAGATTTATGCTTTAGAAAACAAAACCATGTTTTTCTTGTGAAATCGCCAATAAATGTGAGAAGATAAGTGCATCCTCCCATGGATGGTGTTTGCATCGGTCCACAGATATCGGAGTGCACAATTTCAAGTGGTGTGCGAGCTCTGTATGACTTTCCGACTGGAAATGTCTCTCTATGCTGCTTTCCAAAGATACAGCCTTCACAAATTCTCTCTGGCTTTTCAATCAATGGAAATCCTTTTGCCATATCCTTCATGTGCAGTAGCTTCAGCCAACCAAAGTTCAGATGTCCAAATCTGAAATTCCATAACCGGGATTCATCCTTCATTTCTGTTTGAAACGCAGCTTGCATTTCACTGCCTTTTTCTTCCTTGTCGCTGCAAACTTTTGCTCCTTTGCTTTCTGTCTTGACGCAGCTTCAGAATTTTCTTTCTGATTTTCATGAACAAGATGATTATTTTTACCTTTGATGATTGGTCTTATCCTCAGAGGAAACAAGCGATTGCTTGTCATCTGCTCTTCGGCTATTAACTGATTGCTTGGGTATACATCTTTTATCACACAGCGCTTCCCTATCATATGAACTCTGTAACCTTTTTCCATCAACTGTCCAATGCTCATCAGATTATTCTTCAAACCTTGAACATAATACACATCAGGCATAAATTTATGCTCCCCGTGTTTTGTTAGAATATCAACAGTACCCTTACCCAAAATAGTAACTTGAATATTGTTTCCAAGTGTGACATCAGTTTGAACTGTTTTATCTGGGCTAGAAAATAAACTTAAATTACCAGTCATATGATTGCTATAGCCTAAGTCTAAATACCATATGTCATTTGGACTTTCTTGGACGACATTACATTCCAGTGATGATGCGCATGCCAAAAAGAGTGAACTGTTCGCAGTGCTATTGCTGCTTGACTGAGCTTCACCTTGCTTTCCTTGGTCATACTGCTTCTTCCTGCATTCTTATGCGAAGTGTCCATACCTATTACAGTAATGACATTGAATCTTTAATTTATCATACCTTTGTCCACTTGGCTGATTGGGGGTCAGATTTTGTCCTCTACCAGTGATATGTGCAGGATTGTTGTTGCGACCTTCTTTGAACGAACTTCATCCTCTGCCTCTAGAGTTTGATCTTCCTCTGCCTCTACCGCAACTTATGGATGACTGTGCTACAATCGCACCTTCCAGCGATGTGTCTGAACCGCTGATTCTATGTTCATGATTGAGTAATGAGGCTTGCAACTCATCAATAGTAAATGTGGACAGATCTTTGTTTTTCTCTAGGGTTACAACCAAAGATTCAAATTTTTTTGGCAGAACTCTAAGAAATTTTTCAACAACTCTTTGGTCAGTTAGAGTTTCTCCATGAGACTTTATTTGATTAACTAGACCAATTACACAAGTATAGAATGAGTCTACTAACTCTGTATTTTTCATTGACAGAGATTCAAACTCTCTTCTAAGAATTTGAAGTTTGGCAATCTTTACCTTGTTGAAACCTTGATACGCTGTTTCTAGCGTGTCCCATGCTTCCTTTGCTGACTGCGTTGCTGCTACTCTTGGTAGTATTGATTCATGTGTCGCTTGATGTATGTGGAACAACATCTTTCCATCTTTCTCCCTTTGTTCCCTCAGAACATCCTTCTCAGCTTGTGTGATATTGTTGTATGCTATTGCATCTGTTGGTTCTGCATAACCAGTCTGGACTATGTCCCATACATCTTGACCTCTAAACAAAGCCTTCTTGTTAGAGACCAATATTCATAATTTTTACCAGTAAATATTGGGGTTTGCAAATTACCAGAAGTGGAAGCCATCCTTAACTGCTTTTTCCTTATGAATTTTATTCCTTCTTTCCGTAAACTAGGCTCTGATACCAGATCAAGGGAAAAGGACACACCGAGCAGTAAAGAAGATTTAATTGCGCAGTAGATGGATACCTTCTTTTTCTTCTGCTGTGAACTTTGTGGACCATACAATAGAGAACTTCAAGTTTATCTTCGCAGAACACTTTCCTCACTAAGAATTAACTTCGCATTTTTAAATGCGCGGAAATTAACTTTTACTTCGCGGCAAGCAACTGCGCGGCATTCACTTCGCAGCAAGTAACTGCGCGATTTCGACTTTTCACTACGCGGTGAACTTCAGAGTGATGCGAAGTTCACTTGGCCGCAATACTTTACTTTGTGGACTTCACAAACAGTTCACGGAATACTTGACCAATATTCCAAACTTTATCATGAAATGATATTTCTTTAATGCATAACACCTTAAAACATCTAACACGAAGTTACTCCATGTTAATTTAGAACTTTCACTGCGGTGAATCTATTTGCAAATCTTGATTTCCTTTACTGCCGGTAAATGTAAACAATATTCACACGAGTAGATCTGGAGATGATTTGCGACTTGCAATAAACAATATTATTAAGAATAAAACATAAAACTATGGACTTGTATATTTACCACAGTAAACTGCGCAGCTCCTCAATACATGGAAATGAGTTTCACTGCGATCTTTTACATTCGCAGAGCTTGGGCTCAAACTTCACGGATCTTCACTTCTATATTTTTCTTCTTTACATCTCTCTCTCTCATTTTAAACTAAGAGCTTCTACTTATAGAGTTTCAACCAACCGACTTCAGAATGCTTCACTTGGAAGCTACAGAGTTGCATTAAAGACTGAAATAAATTATTACCTAAGGTTTCTTGACTTGTGAACTATTAACGCGATTTCATTAATGAAAACATAACGTTCGCCGGATTGGCTGCGAACTAACGGACATACTAACACTGTGCGCTGACACAATCTTTACTGATAGGGTAACTTACAGAGCCAGCGCAGTAAATACGCGATCAGCTCATTTTATTAGATATTTCCAACAAATATGAGGTCAATGCTTCACGCAATTGATTGTAAGACAACATATCATGAAAGATATATGGAGAAAGTAAAGAAAGACATGAAGGTGAACAATGGCAAAAAAAGGCTTCAAATTAATGAGCAATTAATCTATCTTGCATATGCCACATAGATGTACATATATATATTACAAAAATGCCATAACTGTCATGTAACCGTATAACAGTTAGGTTAACTAACAAACTATGATTAGTCTTTAACATCCCTCCTTAATCATAATTTTGTTAGTTCCTGAAAAACTGTCACTTCTTGGAAATCAACAATGTGTCAAGCAAATTGAGAGTGTACAAAACTTAACAAGGTCAACTACAAATTGCTGAAATTATCTTTGAAACAAAATCTAGCAAAAGATGAAGACTTCTACTAAGTTGTATGGTTTCAAGTTGACCATAAACTATCCCAGCAGAGAAACAATTGTATATGTTCTTTGAAAATGTAAACAAGCATAACTTTATGTCTTCTACTTCATTGGTGGTTTTAGGATGACAACAAACCATGACAACAATGATGAGGTGGTTTTAGGATGACCATAAACCGTATCAACGAGGTGGTTATAGGATGACCATAAACCGTATCAACTAGAAGCTTGACTGACTTCTAGTGATCACAAAAACAATACGAAGAACCACTAAAAGATGGTTTAAAGATTACCAAAAACTTTCAATAAAACAAGTAGACTCTCATGTGTTCTACTCGATTGATGGTTCTAGAAACTTGACTTTCACTTTGTCCTCAAAATTCAGGAACAAGGTTGCATACTTGTTTCCCATTTGTTCACAAACTAACAACAAAAACTCGGAGCATGAATTCAAACTATAGATGTTATTCCCCATCTTAGTGACAAGTTTTATCAAGTGCATTAACTTCATTTGGCAACTGAAATATATGAACATAAACATGTTTAGATTACTTAGTCCTAAGTTCATTCACAATCTTCTAAAAATTCTGAACATAAACAGGTTTAGAATGGATTTTCTTTTGTTGCACGTCTTCTTTCACCCTTTTACAATAAATCAACTCAATAATACTCACTAAATGAACAATAGTAAGTACCCAAATCCGTAATCCTGCAAAATCACAAATTGCAAGTCATAAAATTATGAACAGGCACAAGTCCAGAATGTAGGTGTTCAATTATTCTTGAAAATATGAATGATCTATATTTCTGAATGCTAGAAGCGCTAGAAATGGTTGCTCAAATATATCAATCTTCAATCTTGGAGAACACAATTTTGGCATCAATGCCCTTCAAATTTTTAAGTCACACTTTCACTCTCGAACTTTTTCTTGGAAGCAATTTAGATACTTCATGGCAGTCTTCATTTCATTTAATTCTTCGTCTGCTCCTTTACAGATCGTGCATGCTGAATCTTTGATCACATCGTCCATGTAGTATTTCTCTCTTTAACATTATTGGCTTGCTCTTCATCGTTCAAAATATAGAATTAAACATAATCTGATCTCAAACTAAATTCCCTTCTCACCTCCAAACATCAATGGCGGTTTTCGCTTTCATATTGGACCATGCAGCTTCACACTTGCATTCATCATGGTGGTTCAAAATATAGAATTAAACATAATCTGATCTCAAACTAAATTCCCTTCTCACCTCCAAACATCAATGGCGGTTTCCGCTTTCATATTGGACCATGCGGCTTCACACTTGCATTCATCGTGGTGGCTGCTTCGAGCAGATCGCAACATTTACATAATTCTCAAAAAATTTATGAAAGAAACCAACGCTCTTGACTTTTACCTCAATAGTGGCCCGTCTCTCTTTTCTCTGAGAGAAATTTCAATGGAGACTTAAAGCCCACTTTGCACAGGTCAGGTCTGGAGATGGAGATAATTTTTAGAATCAAAACGTCATCACCTTTGAAATCACGGGACTCCACCTCTTATCGTTCTACTCAAAATTCTTCACGCACTGGCCAATCAATCACACAGAGAACAATAGTTCCTTTCTACTCATGTGGAGGCTACAGAAAATGTTTGTCCAATCTGCCAATCAAATGGTAAATGCATGATCTGTTAACAAATTATGTTCGACGTCTTTATACAACTTCCAATGCATGCATGGCCTTTATGAGATCTTATTTTTTGACAACGTTATTCAGAGGGAACAAAAAAACAGCGAGCACCCAAGATAATTCAGCATTTGAGCATTGGAATAGCAACACTTACTCAAATAGTTGAGGGCAGACATCCATTTTGTTCAACTCTAGTTTTATAAGCAACATGCAGGAATATTCATAATTCGACTTTACAAAAAAATTAGGGTTTAATCAAATTAAACAAAAAATGATACTCACATTTATTGATTTTGTTCAAAATAATCAGAACAAAAATCTTCCAAAAATTTCTTCACCTTGAATTGCAAATTTTTAACTTAACTCCTTTTATGCAGCAATCTCATCTTTTACGATTCAAAAACGGCAAGCACTTCCTCTTCAACGAATTGTTCTTTCAAGAAAACTGAGTTTGCATACTTCTTCTAGATTTAAGACCCGATCTCTTTGGAAGATTTCTTTATTCACTATCTCGATGTTGGTTTACACACACTCGAACACTCCAACATATAGGGTCGTCATGCACTCTTCCACGCTCTAGGCCATCGATTTACTTCTCTCCAAACCAATGCTCTATCTAGGATCTTCATTCGCTCTCCTTTCTCTGCGCAGCTTTAGAATACGTGTTGATTACAGGCACAAGGTATCTCATAAATCTCATTAATCAGGCCTCTAGATCACTCTGCATTCCTTTCTCTGCAATCTCCACACTCAGCGATGAGCCCTTAAGATCAATGATCAATTCTCCTGGACGTGGACGTATGGATCTTCATGTGCTCTGATACCACTGTTAGATAACACATCAGGAAAGATATATGGAGAAAATAAATAAATACATGAAAGCAAACAATCCCAAAAAAAGCTTCACATTAATGAGCAATTAACTATCTTGCATATGCACATATATTACAAAAAGATCATAACCATCATATAACCATATAATAATTAAGTTAACTAACAAACTATGATTAGACTTTAACACTGACTTGTTGCTACATTTTACACGTTGTGATTTTGCAACACTTCACAGCCAACACACCTTCACATGGATGATTTCTCTTTCAACCACATCAGTATCTTCCTTTCATGGCTCCCTCATTCACTGCGCAACTCTTTTAGTTCGTTAGCTCCCTCTCACGTGTTGATGTTGCATTCTTAAAAACAATATTGTCTCCACCATTTTTTAACAACGTCTCTTTTAATAGCCTTGATCTCTCTCCAACAACGATTTTATGGCATATGAATTTCCTTGTTGACTCCTCAGCTAAAGCATGAGAGACTTCACACAAATACAACAACAACAACTTTCTTCTTTGCAGTGACTGCTTTGTCACTTCGTTGCTTGTTATTCACAGCCCACTAACATTCGCAAGACTACATCCACTCATCCACAAAGAAAAAAACAACAGTGGTGAGACACACAGAACACATGAAACTAACACAACACACTCTTTCATAATTATGGGCTCTTCTGTGAGGGAGTTAGGCCCAGTCCAACTATGACACCAAAATAAAATAGGAGAGATGAGACATTGTTGCACACACAAAAGTAATATATTATGATTGCTATAGATAAATATATAAATCATCCTGTTTCTATAGTGGCATCTATAGTGGCATTGAGCAAAACAGTCAAGCATATCATTCTTAGTACCTAGGTAGTCAAGTAGTATGGATAAGGATACAATTGAATATCCATAGCACCTGACACTCCCTCGTCCCTAGAAACCCTATCCTCTATGACCAACCAAAAAAATTCATACATCGTTGCATCCAAAAGTAATTTGGTAATTCTGTCCATGTAGTAATATTCAGCACGGAGTGGGATCCACCGAAATCATTATGGGGGTGGGGCTATCTCAAAATCATCCTTGGATTTTTTTATCATGTCAGTATACATCTATAACAACTTTTTTGTGTGGATTCAAAAATTCAACATTTGGTAGTACATCTCAAAAGACTCCTCTTTAGCCAGTGATCATTTTGAGATAAGATAACTTGTTAATTCTTTCTAGGTCATAAGTGGTTCCATGGTCAACACTCACAAAAAAACAAACATGAACCCGCCCAAGGAACCTAGGGATATTGACTTCATGGTAGTGGGCTTGCAACATGCATTAGAAAAAATCAACAATATGATGACTCACAAGAAAAACATGTTGGAGATGATATCTAAACATTTGGGTCTAGATTCCACAAAAGAGGATCTAACCATTGAAGTATTTGTAAATAAAGAGAAGGTCTCTTCCACTCTCTCTCTAGACACCCAACCTCCACCCATTTAGTATAATGATCCATGGCATCACTTTTCGAAGGTCGACATGCATAAATTTGATGGCTTAGATCCCTCGAGTTGGGTTTACCCAAATGGAACACTATTTTTCTCTCCATGGCATTATTGATGATCTTCAAAAGTTAAAATTGAGGGTCTTATATACATACTCAGAACATTGGAAATGGTACAAGAAATATTATCATCATTATGTCTCGTGAAACCAATTTGTGAAGATCCTTCATGGTCATTTTGAACATGACACTCACTACTTGGAACGATTGACCAAGCTATGCTAGAGCAACAAAATTACAATCCACATATGCCTAGGTATTTCAACTATCCCCAATAGCAAGAATTCCATCACTTTGGTGCAAAAGGAGATCATCCTCCCCCAATTTCAATTTACCATCTTTAAATGTTCTTACTTTCTTTAATTGATGGACATCATTTTAATCCCATCCCTACTTGGCATATTATGCAAAATTAATAACTATGTATTAGTCTGACTTACTAACGATGAAAATCCTAATCTAATCATACGAGTCATAAATGACCCAATTTTTTACATTATTTTAAGCTTAAAATTGTGAGAAAAAATTTGACGATAAAAATTCTTATTCATACATTTAAAAACTATGTTATTAACGGACTCTTTGAAAATGCGCAACAAATATTTAGTTAGTTAGAGATAGTATACCTAGCACCTTGTAGTCCTTCGATTAATGTTTATATTTTTTACATCATAAAACCCCGTCGTAACTTCTTTGCTTTCTAAAAATCTAAATACTTTCAGTCGACCTTGTGGTGCTACTCTCCATGGGGCAATTAACTCTATCTAAAAAATATCGGATAATTAGATGTACAAACTTTTAACATGCAAAACCATTTAACGTTTGAGTGTGAAAAATTGAAAATTGGAATGATTGATATTGAGAACACATTACATCAATTCACATTTGAAAACTGTGAAGACTAATATTCTTTCAGTAAACACGGAAGTGAAATACAAGTATTATAAAAAAGGTGCTTGAAAACCCCTAATATAGTTGCAAAATAATTACTTGGAATGCTAGTAAGAAACTTCGACAATTATACCTTTTTGTTGTCTTCCACATGATCAATCCATTCATGGATCATGAATTGAATCTAGGAGGCAGCAAACACGTTTGTGTGTATCTATCATTTTTGTCCGAGCAAGCATCTTGGTGGCAACAACCATGGGATCTATCCTACACAACAATTACTAATGAAATCTCAACGACACACCAAACTGGGAAACTTAGTTGGAGAGAATCTCTCTCACAACCAACTATCTAACAACCCATCTAAACTATAGAATAGGATGAACATTATCTCTAGAAATCCCCCTTAATGTTTATCTTCTTGTGCTCTATTTTTTATCTTGGTCTTCATCTAGGTCATGTCCTCATCTTTTGTTGTTTTCAATCATTTATCCTCTATTCGATGTGTTGTTTCATTTTACTGGCTTCCTCTCATCATAAATCACCTTGAGATTTTGCATCTTACCTCTAACTATTGCAATTCTCAAGTGTTTTCAACTTACCATGAACCAACACACCAAGTGGTTACTAGCTAACCACAAACTTCCATTTGCCATGACAATTGGTTTCAAATTACCATGAACATTGCAAACAAGTGGTTTCGGTTGACCACAAACCATTGTGATGGGGAAAATAATTCACAATGCACACAATTACTTATACTTCTGTCACACTAGGATTTACCCATGAACTTCCTGCTCGCTTTTTTTGTACCTACATAAAAAAATGATTATTGATGTCCATATAAAAAACAATCCATGTACCAAGATACATGGGTGACATCTGATGTACCCACCGGTTCTCTAGCAATCCTTTTCACATACATGGTTTATCAACATGTTAAAATCTCTCTTAATCATAACTTGGTCCCAACCAACTCACACTTTTATATTACTCCATCTCACATCCCCTCCCTTAATTGAAGATTCAACTTCTCTAATTCCACATCAATATTAGCATATGAGTACACTTTCCACCCTCTTACCTATCCGAGTGGTTCATTCCACAACTTGATGCCACATCGTCTCTATGCATAAGAGGGATACACGTTATAATGATTATATGTGCTACCACACTAATGCCTGTAGGCTTGACTCAATAGGGATTACAAAATACTTGGGAAATTCAACATGCCATTGGAAAATATTTACAAGTTGGACCAAAAACTTTGGGATGTTGGGTACAACCAATCATGCACCCCCTACAACACTTGTGCTCAATTTCAACATTTCAACTCAGGTACAGTAAGCATTCCAAATGCTTTACACAATCATGATGTTACCATTACTCCATGGTACCAATTATAGCCCAAAGATTACAAGCCTATTACATATGCCCAAAATATAAACCTATTTGCATATATTCACCATGCATACATTCTGTGTTACCTCTACATCCAATTATTCTTTCTTTGTCTTTCATTATTGATCAAAATCTTCTTACCATACTTCATCACAAGTTTTTTTTCCACATCTTTTTACTTCTTTCATCTTGTTCTTGATGTATTCTTCTTCTTTCCTGCTTGTCTTCTTCATGTCATATTTTGCTTACACCTGCAATTTTCTACATGCAACTAAAATTTCTTGCCCAAAAAAGGTTTCTTGTTGGAGTGTGCACAATATCCAACAAGATAAGCTATTGCAACGGATTTGATAAACTTAATTGTCGCACCATGTTGATGTCCAATTTTGTCATCACTTTTGATCATTGAACACGCTCTATTGGCATTATTTTTACCATTTTTTATGCGTTAAGTCATATATCTTACCATTTAGACCACCATTCGAACTCAGGTATGAATATATTTGAATATTTCATAAATCTTATTTGATTATCATCTTTTTATGGTTTATTAACATTAATTTAGCATTTCTCAACTTGCTTGGAACATAGTCTTCATTCTTCAGGTTATGGTTTCCATGCGGAATCTCATCCAAACGCGCATTCACGTTCAGACGCCCATCCGCATTCGGACCTCCATTCAGACCCTCGTTCGCACCCTCGGATTCGTTGGTTAGCATATTCCAGGGCATTGAAGGCGGGAACCGCGCGTGGGTTCTGTTGGTGACGTGGCCCTAATGGATCGTGAGCCCTTCTTCGAGAAGATCCGTGTCCTCACTCGCCTAGGCTGCCAATGCATCAGCTGCTCACGTCATAGGGAACCATCACGCACGGAATGGGGAAGACGTCCTATGCATGTTAATGGGTCATTTCTGCAGCAATAAAAGACCTTCTAGTTTTAGAGAGGTCGACCACTAAAAGGGTCGACCTGCTCTCTCTTTGTAAAACTATATAAAGACATATCAGGTTGAGAAACAGATATACATAGAAATAGAGATAGAAGAGAAAAACGTTGTATAAGCGTTGCTTCAGTTTAATAAAAAGACTTTGTTTCAGCTGTTGATGACCATTTTCATTTCTTGTTAATGACTAGTGACTGAGTAGCTTAGGAGATAAACCCCTGTTGCTGAGAAGGGCCCCTCAAAAATCAGAGGTTCCATTTGTGTATATTCAGCAGTTTCTTTTGTATTTGCAGCGAAGTCATTTCATTTTTGCATGTATATATTACGTTTCCCTGTAAGTCATTTCGTTTTTGCAAGCAAGTAGTTCGTTTTCCTGTAGGTGACGTTTTATTGTTTATGAAATATAATTTTTCCTGTGTTTTTATGCAATTTATGCCTTCAGAATCCATTCAGCCGGCCATTTGCACCATCCGTTCAGACTGCCTTTCAGACCTTCTTTCATCCTTTCATTCGCATTTAGACAGAATTTTCCAGAATTTGCAGTCATTTCCAGAATTGCTAGTATTTCATTTTATGCAGAGATAGTTAGTTGGAGTCTAGGTTGATTTTTCAGTACTTCATCATGCTTTGTAGTTATATTGGGATTCGAATCCATCTTTGACACCTTTATCAATTTATATTTAGTTTTACACTCACACATAGGTTAATTATTTCAGTTCTAATGATGATGAAACTAGTTTACATTCAACATATGTTTTACTGTTCAAATGAGAAATAGTTCTAGTTCAAGTAGAAGCAACATAGTTGTCTTTTGCTTATGATTTAGGTATTTTATGAGTTACTTTCACTTACTTTCATGCCTAGGACCTAGATTAGCTTAAACTTGTTTACAATGTTATCATAGACTTTGTTAAATCTCAGTTTGTCTTATTTCTGAATCAATTCAGTATTTCATTTCCAGTTTTCATTCAAGTTTCTAATTAGTCTTTCACTTTTATTTACATAGTGTTTTGTTGTTCAGACTTGGTTTAATTTCATTGTTTCAAGTTCTTTCATTTTTTTATGTAGAATAGACTAGGAACTAGTCTCAATCCAAGTTTAAATAAGTTCATGTGTGTTTAATATAGATGCATTAGTTTTCAATATCTAAGATTTCTCGTAACTTAGTTTAATATAGGCTCCCTTTCCAAGTTATAGATCAGCTTTATTGCACTTTCATAGTTGTCTTAGATTATAGTTTGATTTGCAGTAGAGATAGCATAAAGATACTTTGTTTTTAGCTGTAGGTTTTAATTACAAGTTAGCATTGATTTCAATCATTTAAGTTATTGTCTTGTACTTAGTTTAGCTTGTTTTTCTTGTAGTTAATAATTCATGAACTAGTTTGAAGTATTAATAGATATCATTTGACATTGATAGGAATGTGCATGAGTTAGATACGCATTTCATGTTTCAATCCCAAGTAGTCACTAGAGATTGTTAAGTAGTTTTTCATTTCAAGTATCATAATTAGTTTTTGAATGTCATTTGCTTATGGATGAAAAGTAGTTTACAATGTTTAAAGTCACTTGCAATTGGTCCATTCTTAACTTGCATCTTTTTCTAGAAGTTAAATTAGATTTAGTTCATTTTGTTTTCTCTATAACATTCGAAAGTCATTTTGATATAACTCCTCAAGGAGAGTGGAATTAGGTAGCTTAGCTTAGTCTTGAGTATTTGTCAAATGCATGAGTAGTTTAATTGTTGGATTTATTAGGTTCATTAAGTAGTTGTAATCTTGTTCCAAGTAACATAGTTTATTATTTCCATAGTTAGTTTACAAACTCAATTGTTCTATAGCTAGGTTTCTGAATTTATGTCATAGTTAGAATATGAATAGTCTTTCTAATTCCTAGGTTAGAGTTGGAATAATTGATTAAGTAGTTTCCATTTTCATAAGAGTAGTTTGCTTTTGATCAAGTCTTGTTTCTTAGAGTAGTACTGTCTTTTGTAGTTTCAATTATTGTTCATAGAGTAGAGTATTATAGATTGATACTATTCTGATCTATTGGTTTGGTTAGGTCTAATCAGCTTAGTAGTTTTATTTTTAAAGTTTGACTCGGTTTTTCATTTTGAAAGATCTTTCGATCTTTTCATTATTAAACATTTCTAAGGTCTGTCGAGCTGATATATTAGGTACCCTTCTACCTCAGTATATACTTTTCCACAACTCTAAGATTACCAACCCTGGTTGATAATTAAATATTGGAATTATTTAACACATAATAAACACCCAACATTTTGGCGCCATTGTCGGGGAGTTGTAGATAGGTAGAATTTTCTTATAAAACTTAGTAATAGGTAGAATTGTTCTTTTGAAACTTAGTGATAGGCTGATGGCAGGTGAGCGGTAAGATGAGAGGTAAGAACCTGCACATCTTTTATAACAGGCATCCCCAAAACCTAGCAGTAGTAGTGATGCAATTAGGTTTTGCTTCAATTTTAGTCTTGCTTCATGAATAGACCTAGAGATTTAAAAGGTAGATATATTAAAACTAGTCCCCAAAACACTAAAATTCCTACTAAACTTTACAAGGGCATGCCACCCCAACTACTAACTCAGCAGAAAGGTATCAGAAAACACCAAAAGGGGATAGTCCTACTTGGAAAGCCAAGGAAATCCTTTCTAGAAACCATTCAGGGGGAACCATAGGGACATCAGAAAAATCAGTCCATAAAGAAACACCACTAAGATAACCTCAGTCTCATATTGAAACCGAACTTAGTAAGGAAGAAGCTCAAAAATATAAACAATCAAAACCTCTCAATCCTCCATTAGCTTCAAAACCTAAAGACACAACCTTCTCACTAGTAGGGGGTCTGAATTTGGTAGATTTTGTTGTTCCCTCACAAATAGACGCTCTTTTTGAAAACTCTGCAAACATAGTTGTTTCACAAATAGAAACATCAACTATAGGACCTACAATCCCTGTAGAGCTGGACTCTCATGTAGCTGACAACTCTTCTCATCGGAGAAATACTCTCCCTGAAACATAACGTTGGGGCATTCCATATTCACCAAGAAAGGAACCACTTAGGTTTACTCTCTTTGGGAATCAAGTTTACATGGAGAATGAAAACGAAGATCATGTTCAACAAGATGAAGAAGAGGGAGAGATTAGAATTAAAGGTACTTTTGGGTGCCCTATCTTAAACATTGCACAAGATGTAACCATGAAAAACATCCCTCCCTCCTCACTACCTACCTTTTATGGGAAGAGTAGTGAGGATCCGAATACATTTCTATTCGAATTTGACATTTTGTGTTGGAGTTATAACTACCTACAAGATGGCCAAAAGTTAAAACTTTTCCCTGCTACACTGAAAGATTCTACTCTTAGGTGGTTTATGGGGTTAGGAGAATCTAGCATTAGAAATTGGGAAGACATGAAGACTGCATTTCTACGGAAATATCGGGATTATTGTAAACCTAAGGACTCTCGAAATGACATCTTTAAAATACAACAACTTGAAGACGAGAGCTTAGAAGACTATCTCGAAATATTTAACTATGTGTTACATAAATCAAAGTATAGTGACCTTCGAGAAGATGCAGTAAGAACACTCTTCCTTAAGGGAATTTCAGAAGAGTTTTTAGAAAATATTAACCTCATGGCAGCTAGAGATATTTCTCATAGGTCTTTTTCACAAATCTGTGAGTTGTGAGGGAATTACTCTAGAAGCAAAGGGAAAAGTGGGAGACACTTTCGGGAATCTTATACTAGAAACCTAAAAGGAAATACATCTAGTCCTAGTGGAGTTACAAGGGTAGAATTGGGATACCTATTAGAAATTTCAAAACAGATATTTTAGGAGCCATGGATTCTCAATTAGATGCATTACAAGCTAAGAAGAGACGGGATGAAGAGCGTGCAATGATGAGTATTTTTTGTCCTAGGTGTAGAACTAAACATCCCCAAAGGGAATGCCCATTGAATAATGTCTTAGTATGTCACCTTTGTACAGAAGAACATCCAACTGATAACTGTTCATCTTTCCTGGGTTGCAAGCTGTATATAAGAGTGGAAATTTTGGTGAGACATCTAGGAGGCCTTGGAAACCTAGATACCAACCATCATATCATGATCCATCATTACAATTTCCAACCTATTATCACCCTTATCAACCACCTCAACAATGGAACACCTCGAATTGGCCACCTCAGTATCCTCCTCAAAATGCTCAGCATCAACAATGGTCACAAGGATGGAGGGGACAAGCATATGCTCAATATCCACCTACTCCTGTGCCTAATTATCCTTACCCACCTAATATCCAACAACTTCCGCCTAGATTTGTACCTCCTTCACTACCCCCTATTACACATCAGCCTCACCATTTCTAGAATATGAATCCCCCAAGACCAACAATATTGCCTACGCAACCGATACTAAATCCTAACAATAAACCAACTCAAGCTCTTAACAGCATTGGGTTGCCACCTCTTCCATCGTATGTCATTTCTACTGCACCAGTGCAAGAGATTCAATTGCGGTCTGGAAGAGTTCTACGAGATCAGCCCAAATCATTAGTTGTTATTCGTGAAGAGAATGAAGAAGAAGACATACCTAATGAAATCTTGAATGATGTCATTTTCGAAAATGTAGTTATTCCAAAAATTTCAACACATGACCACCTTTAGAAAGAAGCAACTCCAGGAGAAAAGTTTCCCCCATATCCGGAGCGTCTAGCAATAGAGAAATATGCAACTCATCCAGAGTATGATATTATTAACGAATTGAAAAATATTTGTATCAAGATCCCTTTATTACAAGCCATTAAGGACATACCAATTTATAGTAAAGTGATAAAGGAACTCTGTATTAAAATACCAAGTAAGAAGAAAAAATACCCTCCAACAATTCATGTCATAGGTGAAATGTCAGATTACATAACATATCAACCTAGAATTCCAAAGTATACAAATCTAGGAAACCCTGTGGTAACTGTTATCATCAATAACACTGCTATAGGAAACACACTTATTGATCTAGGGGCTGCTATTAACCTGATGACTACCATAGTTTTAGAAGCCCTCCATTTTGGACAGTTTCTCCATCCTACCCCAACAATACTGGAATTAGCAGATCGCACTATGGTATAGCCTACTAGAATCCTAGATGATATTATTGTATCAGTGGCTTCATGGGAATATCCTGTGGACTTTATGGTCATAAAATCAAAGGATCCTTCCAAAGGACATCCTATTATTTTGGGAAGACCTTGGATAGCCACATCTAATTCATTTATAGAATGTAGGGATGGACAGATGATCATCTTTGATGGGTTATCTACAAGGAAACTCGCTCTATACCCACCAACACAACCAGTAACTGAAAATTTGTTCTGGTTAGACTGCCCTTTCGGGGATGAAAACTTGGAAGAACTTTCACTTGTTAGTGACTGCTCCTGGGAACTTCAGGAACAAACTACCGAAAATGTGTTGAACCAATTTGTCTCTTCCACAACATGTATAGACTTTCCCCAGTCTTTTTCCCAACTTGATCAAATTTTTGGAGATGAATTCCAAGAGAACATGAGCCTCTCCACATTTTCAAATACACCTTGTGTATTTGCAATTGAATAACACATAGGATCCTATACCATACCTTGTGATGTTAGTCCTGAAAAATCTCTACATATAAATGCAGGTTTAGATGAGATTCAACAAAAACAATTACTAGAAGTTCTTAAAAGTCAAACTGGAGCATTTGCATGGGAATACACCGATATGAAGGGTATACACCTAGATACTTGTATTCACCATATTTACACAGATGCAAACATACCACCTGTCAAGAACCCCCAGAGAAGAATGAATCCATCCCAAAAGGATATAGTTAAAGATGAGTTACAAAAACTCCTCAATGCTAGTTTCATCTTCCCAATTTCTAACAGTAAGTGGGTGTCTCCTCTGGTAGTAGTTCCAAAGAAAGTTACAGGGAAATGACATATCGATGTTGACATTCGAGAATTAAACAAGGATACTCTTAAGGATTATTTCCCTTTACCATTAATTGACCAGGTGTTAGATACCTTATATGGGAAAAAATACTTTTCTTTCCTCGATGGGTATAGTGGATACAATCAAATCTTAATAGCACCTAAGGATCAAGAAAAGACCACCTTTACTTGTTCTTGGGGGACATATGCCTATAGAATTTTTCCATTTGGACTATGTAATGCACCTGCCACTTTCCAACGTGTAGTCTTAGGAATTTTTGCTGACCTTATACATGACTGTGTAGAAGTATACATGGACGATTTTACAGTATACGGTAATACCTTTCAAGAATCTCTTGATAACCTTGAGACAGTTCTTATTCGGTTCCAAGAAACAAACTTAGCCCTTAGTCATGAAAAATGCAAGATGTTACTAACCGAGGGTATAGTTTTGGGACATCATGTCTCTTTTCAAGGAATCAAGGTGGATCCTGCCAAGATAGAAATAATTGTTAATATCCCTCCTCTGAAAACTAAGAAAGAGGTAAGGAGCTTTCTTGGCCATGTAGACTATTACAGACATTTTATTGAAAACTTTACCAAAATAGTTGCACTTGTGTTCAAGTTGCTCATGAAAGATACAGATTTTCAATGGACTGAACCTTGTCAACATGACTTTGAAACTTTAAAGGCAAAGCTATTAGTGGCACTAATACTTAGGGGCCCCAATTGGTCCCTTCCCTCATATATCCACTGATGCTTCTGACATGGCTATAGGAGGGGTATTAAGCCAAAAGGAATTCTAAGCATCATATTCCATTTACTTTACTAGCGAGAATTTGACTCCTGCAGAATCAAAATACACTGTTATTGAAAAAGAGTTTCTGGCAGTAGTCTATGCTATTAATAAATTTCGTCACTATATCACAAGCTACGAAGTTTTTTTACACACAGACCACTCTGCCATTAGATTTTTAATGAACAAACCAATCACCAATGGCAGGGTGATTCGGTGGCTTCTTTTACTACAAGAATTCAACATCACCTTTTGTTGATCGTCCCGGTCGAGAAAATGTGGTAGCAGATTTTCTCTCTCGTATTCAAATTGAGGACAGTGCTAGTCCCGTCAATGATAGTCTTCCCAATGAACATCTGTTCGCTGTGTCTATTCAAACCCCTTGGTTTGTAGACATAGCCAATTATTTAGCAACTAGAAAGTTACCAAACCATCTCTCCCCACCTGAGAAACGTAGGATCATAGTCCAAAGTTCTAATTATTCTTGGGTTGATAATGATATTTTTCGTACTGGTCCTGATCTTATTATTAGACGATGTGTATGAGAGGATGAGATGGAAGAAATACTCCATGCATGTCATGGTGGACCATGTTGTGGGCACTTTTATGATAAGAGAACAGCATATAAAGTGTTGCACTCTGTATATTACTGGCCAAGAATTTTCAAAGATGCCGCCAAGTATGTCAAGGGATGTGATAGTTGTCAAAGAATGGGTAGACCTACGCCATCCGATGAGATTCCCTTGCATCCCCAGGTTATGATTGAGCCTTTTGAAAAATGGGCTCTAGATTTTGTAGGGCCAATTTCCCCTATGTCTCGCAAAAATAAGTATATCCTAGTTTGTACAGACTATGTCACCAAATGGGTGGAAGCTAAAGCCTTATTCCGAGCCACAGAAAAATATGTGTTAGAATTTATATCTGAATAAATATTTACCTGGTTTGGTGTACCTAGGGACATTGTAACTAATCAAGGATCTCAGTTTACCTCCAATTTAATGGAACTTACTGAAAAATATGGAATCAGACATTGTAAATATTCGCCATATCACCCGCAAGCCAATGGTTAGGTAGAGGCTACAAATAAGGTATTAGAATCCATCCTGACCAAGACTATCCAGTTACACCACAAAGACTAGGCAGATAGGCTTCCAGAAGCCTTTTGGGCTTATCGAATAACATGGAGGAATACCACTGGCCACACACCCTATGAACTTGTTTATGGTAAACAAGTTCTTCTACCCATTGAGTTTCAAGTAAGAACCTTTCGTATGGCTGCACAATTAGGGATAGATCTAGAAGAAGCACAGAAACAACGGATCTTGCAAATAAATGAACTAGACGAGATAAGGCAATATTCCATTCAACGCACAATTCTAGTACAAAATCAACGCAAAAAATGGCATGATAAATATATTAAACAAAAACAATTCAAGTCTGGAGACTGGGCATTGCTATTTGATTCGAGGTATAAAACTTTTAAAGGGAAGTTGACTACCCATTGGATGGGTCCATATGAAATTGTTACAGCTTTTGATAATGGATCTTTTGAAATTAAAACAATTGATGATTCACAAGTTTCTTTTGTTGTAAATGGACATAGACTAAAGCTTTATCACCAACCAATCTCTAAACAAGATTTTGTGCAGGATGTCTCACAGCAGAAGGAAATGGAGCTAGTTGAAGGGGAAGTTTATCCTTCTCCTAGTTCTTGACTTATTTTTTTGGGTTATCTTTATTTGTACATATGTAAATATATTTTTGTTCTTTAAATAAACAAGAGTCATTCCTGACAGCTGGTTTTTATTTACCCAGGGATTTCACTCTTATGATTAGCTCATAAGACTTCATCAATTTACAAGAGGAAGACTCTTTTCCTTTCTTTTAGCTTTTGATAAATTTTCATGTAATTTCTCTTTGTACATATGTTTTGCTTTGAATAAATTTGAATCATATAAGAAGTGGTTTTGCAGCTTGATTACAAGAACCTCATCTCTATAATCAACTCATAAAAGTATTATCTGAAAAGGGAAGTGCTCTAAACATTCATCACACATATTAATCCATTTTCTCATGATTATTTTAAGAATTGAAATTTTACATTAAAAGGTTGAAAGCTTCTTGTATCATCTTTTTCCACTTAGTTAACATGATTCTTGCAGCTCTTCTAATAAGACTCTCATGTTATACCTCTATGTTTCACAGTGTCGCATCCCCATCACAACACATCTCGACGACACTTTCCCTACTGTTTTGAACCATCCAGAAGAGACAGATGATGAGTCAACCTTGAAGGTAAATCCACCCTGGCAAGTTTTGACCCACCTTGGACTTTATTTCCACATACTACCGCGTCCTGCCAGCTTGACAAAACGCGGCACAGTGCCGCGCCCTGTAGCATTTGCAAAGCGCGACACCCTTTTAATAGTTTTTGCCCTTGGCTTGTGGGATCTTGGATTTTCGAAGATGATGGAAGATTGGGTTCCTTGATTCGATCCCAACTTACCTCCTTCGATTAGAAACCCTGATCCACTTATCCCTCCTTAGATCCACTCATCTCTCTTGTTGGTTAACCTCACCATTCACTATAAAAGAGAGGCATGCCATTGGGAAGGGGGAGGACTCTTGAGAGCACCAAACTTATGGTCTTGCAGCATTGTGGAGATAGCTAAGAGGAGAAGACATTTGGAGTTGGAGGATTGGCTTGGGCATCAAGCACCCTTTGTAAGTAATCTTCAAGTTGTAATGGAATAACTTGTCTTGTTTCCCCAAATCATTTGTGTTAATATTGTTTTAATGATATGATTTGCATCTCTCATAGATTTAGATCCTAACTCATATTTTCAGATTGTTAGAGAATAGTACATGCTTGTGTTTTGGTTCCATTGTTAACAGGTTTACTTGTGAGGACTTGGAGCTTGGATACAAGGTCAGTTAAACTCCTTTCTATTCTCTTCAGCATTTTAATTCTGAGATGTTTGTTAGATCTAGGGATTCAAGGTTGCATTTGTTTTGTCTGTTCTTAGCCTAGAGTTAATTTAAGTCTGCTTTAGTCTAAGGGATTTCTGACTTATCCGTAGGGCAGAATTCCACATAACAAGAATGGCGACTCCACTGGGGTTTGATTACTGCTTGATTGGTTCAAATTCACAGTCATTTATCTTTGAATTATCAGTCTTTTGTTGCACTTCAAACCACCTTGAATTTTGGTCTTTTTTGACCCTTATTCACCCCTCCTCGCAGTATTTATCTCCCTGTTTAATTACTGAGTCCCCTGGGTTAGCAACAACCCTGAAAACTTGATTTTTTCTTTTCCAGTTGCGTTTTTTTTCCCTCTTGCCACAGTGCCGCGCCCTCTTAACCACTTCAAGCGCGACATTTACACAGTGCCGCGTTCTAGGCATTCATACCAGCGCGACAGTTACACAGTGCCGCGCTTCAGGCAGTCTATAGCCCGCGGTAGTGTCTGCAAGTAGGTAAATTTTTTTAATTTTTGCTTGGTTTCCTGAGTTTCTCCCTGCCTCAGATAGTCTTTACTGTTGCCTGTTAGCATCCTGGTTAATTTCCAGTCTGTTTGGTCTGCTTATTACATGGTTTGTGAGCTTGATTGATTGATTGAATTAAGTGGCACTTTTGACATATTGGTCATTTTTCAATTTGATTGCATTTGACTTAGCTTTTCCCCACAACCAACTCAACACCACTGTCTTCTGTTACTGAACACTGTAGTTTTACAGTCATATTGTCATTATCATTTTCAGTAAATTAAAAAGATCATTGGTTGAGAGCAAATTTGTTGTTTAATTTGAAAAAGTCTAGTGGCATTTTGCATAGGGAAATGAACCATTATATTTGCCATAAAAATTCTCATCATAGAAGCATTGTAGATTGTAAAATCAGTGCATTGAAAAGCGTGTTTACTTCAGTTTGGCTTGGTTTATAAATCGAAAAGAAAAGAAAAATCTTTTACTTTGATTGCTTGTGAAAGTTGTTATGCATATTGGATCGAAGAACCTCTATCTTTACCTTAGCTAGATTTCATCGAAGACAAAGGCTTGTTTATGATTCATTCTCATTTGCATGGTTTGAGTCGTCATAACACCATCAAGTCTCACGTCCACTACCCGATTGAGTAAAGACAGCCACTAAAATTAATCACCCTAATTAAACCAACTTTAACCTCACTTGAGGAAATCAAAAGAATTTGGTAGTTAGGTAGGACACCGGGGATAGGCATCAAAATAATTCCCCCTTGTCATTTTCATCTGAGACATAGTCGTTGTCTTTAGGGAACTAAAATCCTCTAGTACTTATTGACACGGTCACAGCCAGTTTGTGGAGGGGCCTCCTGACTGTTTCTAACTGTTCAGGGGTTAAACGGCCGCGAGATTGAGAACCGGACGGACTCTGTGGAATACCGCACTCCACTTAGCCCTAAGGCAACATCGATCGCTGTCTTCTTCGGAAGGCTGAAGTGCCCAAAACCTTTTCCGACGTGTCATGAACGAGGTGGCTTAGTATCTATTCTACTAGGGCTCTTTTACCCAGGATCCCTTTCGGTAGAGGGATATCCTTCTTATATCGGTCTCTCATGTTGTATTGTTCGACTTGGATTTCATCACCTTGCGAAGGATACAGCCTGTTGAGGTCTCCAGCTCTTAGTTAGGAGTTTGCTTGGCGTCTCATCTTTGTAGAGGGTCATTTTTTCCTTTGTAGGGACTGCTTGTTGGCATTCTGGCCATTTTGTTGATCAGCTCGCTTATTGAGACACCGGTCTCAGTATAGATTTTAGAGCTTGCTTTTTTGGCCTGTGAGCCTTGCTTTTTCTAGCTCCTCTTTTGCACACTCGGCTGCATTAGAGTTTTTGAGTTCTTTGTTTACAGTACTGCCCCCGATTTTCATTTTCCTGTCATCATGTCAGATCAACAAAGAAGATCACGAAGACAACAGGGCCTAAGCCCTCCACCACCACCACCGCCACGGACTTCTGGTCCGCCTGCATCACGCATTCCTGCTCCCCCTGGCCGCGGTGCTGGTCGAGGCAACATCCCACCGTCGATACGTACAACATCTTCAGTTACGCCTGTAACTGCCACACACAGCACAGTCTCAGAATCCATTGCAGCTTCTATGACCACTAGCATGTCTGAGGCTTCCACTGTCACCTCACCCACTGTCATCCCAGATTTATCTGTAACAGTGGGCACAGTTACAGCAGCTGAACCTAGCACGACCCAGAGTACTAGACCAGAGGTCATCCTTCTACCGGAGGCCAACACTTCCCGTCCATCAGACACTTTCCACGATGATATAGACGGATCTATTGGCACCACGGAAGGATCCGACCAGGACATACCTGGCCTAATTTCAGTCCCAGGCGGCTACGTTGAGATCGTTGAAGATACTCGTCTACCTGACACACCTTTTGAACCTGATTATGGATTCATTACTTCCCAGACGGAACTTCCGCCTGTTATTACTACGTCACCCAGTGTTCATCCTCAGGAGACAAGTTCTTCTAGCAACGTACCTCGCACTTTTCATCTACCCAACATCCCACCGGGACACGAAATTATGGCTTCCATCCAGTCTAGTATGGTTAGCCTAGCGAACTCTCCGTTAGCATCGGCACAATTTAGACGCAACACAGAGCAAATGCTTTCGACAGCGTCTAGATACCCCCCTGTTTTTCGTCCTTCTGACTATAGGGATCCCAACGTTCCGTCTAGCACAGAATTTCATCATTCCTTTGCAGACGGCTCAGGACCTTCGGACTTTACTACACCTAGGTTCCTGCCGAATCCCCAAAATCTTTTTTAGGATATGAACTCGGACCCAGTTCTCGATGGTCCTCCTATTATTGAACACGTGATGGACGACGCTGATACTCCTGGGCTAAATTCCCCACATTTGCTGTCATCACCAATGTTTGGTGCACATTCTATGAGGGATAACCCAGTTTTTTCTCCGTCCTCACCTGTCCAATACGGACGACCGCCTCCGCTAATCGGTACTTTTGGCGCCGTTGGCCAATCCATGCTATCATATTTGGCTAGCGGCGGAAGAACACCTAGTCATACTGCTGGATCTTCCGTTTCGACCGGAGGATCACCTTCGGCCACCATTTATACTATTTCAGGAGGTGGACAACCGACTGCAATGGTCCCTAACTCCAACTTACAAACCCTCCCTGGTGGGCCATCAACCCAACCAGCTGGGGGGCAACCTTTTGTTGGGAACCCCATCGTTAGTCAACAACCTCCAACTGGTGGGCCATCAACCCAACCAGTCGGAGGACAACCTTTTGCTGGGAATCCACTTCCCAGTCTATAGCCTCCTCACATAGGGCCATCCAACCTAACTGCTGGCGGACAACCTATTGGCTCGCTCCAACAAGTTTCCCAACCAGCAGTTTCTACTCAGTTTGGTATGTACAATCCACCTGGCAGTGGGAAACCTTATTCCGGTGTTCCCACCGGGCCTTACTCTCAACCACCCCTGTCAGGTATGCTTCCTTCTTGGGATCATCAAATCCCACAGAGTGGGGGGTACTCACTTTTCGGAAACTGGAACCAAGCTGGGGGGCAATCTCAGATTTCCCCCAACTTGAATTCTGGCTTCCCTTACCCTTCGGCTGCCACAACTCCTTGGAACCCGTCACTTCAATTTCCACTCGTTCCTCAAGCAGGAACGAGCATTCCATGGACACCACCGTCGCAGCCACCCCCCAACCCTGCTATGGGAAATCCTCCACTTACACAGTATGGTGGCAACATCCCTGGAACACAACAATTCCAAGGAACTTTTCCCCAACAAGGAATAGCAACCAATCCTGGGCATCAACAGCCTCAGGGTACTATACCCACTCAGCAGAACACTTACCAACCGGTTGCTTACAATCAACCGGTTAACCAGATGGCTTATTATCCACAGAACTTCCAGCAGTATCCCGCGGGAAACACATATGGGTATAACACACAGCAGCATGCTATGCAAGGCCATCCAGGGTTCTCTACACCACATGGTTATTACTCATACCCGCAGACCAACCGTCAACTTCCTTTCTTAGCCACACTTGATCTACCTGATTTGTCAAGGCTTATTAACGATCCTATATGGCACGAACCTCACTGGCCACCTATCCCAGCCAAACTACCATCGGACATTCCCAAGTTCGATGCTAAGCCCGGGGAAGACCCCAAGAACCACGTGATGACCTTCCATCTTTGGTGTTCATCAAACTCCTTAATGGATGATTCCATCCGACTTCGGCTCTTCCAACGTACGCTTACCGGAACGGCAGCAAAATGGTACATCGAGCTGCCACAACACTCTTTTCGTGATTTTAACACTTTGGCTATGCAGTTTTTGACACATTTCCAGCTTCCCATCCGGTATGAGACTGGAACAGAACTGCTAACTTCACTGCGTCAAACCACTTCCACACACATTTCGGATCACATCCACGAGTGGCGAAGACGCCGTAGGCTAATCAAGGCACCTATTCCAGATCAGCTACTTGCTAATTGGTTTACAAAATCCTTTTTGCCTCCCATAGCCAGAGATATTGCTATGCGCGGACCTGTTACGGAAGAACAAGCCATCTCGGCAGCACAATACATGGATTTAGTATATACTCAATCCGGTACTTTACATGAACTTCTTCCACATGCTTCCCGCATTCACACTGATCCTACAAAGCCTACTACTGAACCACCCATTGATGGTATCGTTGGTTCAGTTAAGGCTCAGCCTGCTACCAACTCGACGGGGCAACAAGCTCATGCTTCCCCCGCTTTTACCCAGGCCGCTTCAAAAGCTTCCACTTCTCCTTCTGTTTCCTCCGAAGTGAATGCAGTCCAATCTACATCACAACCATCCGGAGGAAAGAAGAAAAACAATCGTGGTAAACCTAAAAAGAACCAGCAGGAGAACCCCAAACCACAACCTACCCAGAATGATCAAAAACCACGTCGGAAAGCTAAGTTTCCCTGCTTGATTTGTCAAGATGATCATTATACGCGTGACTGTCCCTACAAGGACGAGGTCCATAAATTCGTTAAAGGATCCTCTAGACCGGCAGTGCTAACTGACCCTTTCCCCCAACAGCAACAGCAAATGGTTGCCCAAGAATCCCCACAAGGGGGCAACCCGACCAATCCTTCCCGTGGAGAGACGTCCACAAACCGCGAGATCCTAATGACAAGTAATGAGGAGATTAATATCACCACTCGTTCAAAGACGTATGACAATCCTCCAAGTTCAACCAAACAATCGGAGACAGCCAAAGGCAAGTCTCCTGTTGAAGATCCGATTCCTATTCCCCCCCCTAATGGTCACCTCCATATCGAGAGACCACTTATGGATACAGTGCTACGCCCACCCAAGGGCACCATACGAAAGGCGACATTCAATCCGAATGCGCGAGCTGCCCAAAACTACAACATTGTTGAAGATTTGGCTCAAGCACCTTGCGCTATGTCAACTCTCGAGGTTCTCCAACACTGCCCCACGCAGCGTAGAACCCTACTTTCAGCACTGGGGGCATTGGACCCAGATACTTCAAACTCCATCATGTTTAACTTGGAGCACGCTAAACCTAGGCTTTCTCACCAGTTAGCCTTCCAGGTGCATACGAAAATCCGTGGAAATGTTATCCACCGCACAGTGTTAGATGAGGGTGCTTCCACGTCGATTATGTCTTTGAACTGCTGGAGAGCCCTCGGCTCGCCTGAGGTCACAACTTCTCCCACTACTCTTAGAGCGTTTGATGGACATGGTTTTCAACCATATGGACTCATCCCCTCAATCGGCGTTGAACTGGGGGGAAAAACAGTATCCGTACACATCGAAGTCGTAGATGCACCTTTGGATTACAACCTCCTACTTGGTCGGAACTGGTTTTATGCCATGACTGCCATTGCATCTACAGTCTTCCGGATTGTACAATTTCCTCATGAAGGGAAAATTGTCACTATTGATCAATTGGATTACTGTATCCCAGACTCCCATCCGAACTCCGCCAATACCGTTCCGTTATTGGATCAACCACGGTACCGGTTCCAAGACATAGGTGTTGGTCTCATGAAGGATTCATCCCTCATTGGAGTTTTTCCAGAGCTGGGAACCCATCTTCAACCAGTCAACATGATTTCATCACATGTCACCCCGTCCGATGATTCATGGGTGATCCTGAGTCCTACTCAGATCCAAGGCTATGGTAATTCCATGCCTTTGAACCGAAACCTTGCAGCTTATGACGCGATCCAATCAGCCACAGATTGGGTCGACTGTTCTACTGATCACACAGTGGCACAGCTCTCGACTGAAACTCATACACGCCCACCATTGTTTGATCCTCTCAACTTGATTTTTCCCACCGACGAATCAATCATAGAGGTTATGTGCGGTAATGAGCCACCATGGGGAGATTTTCATCATCGATCTTCATTCCCCACCATTCAGTCACTCGAGCCTGATACCAAATCCAGTGCTTCACTTGGGATGGTTCAAACCAAGTTCCCCACTTCCCTCGACGAAGTATTTTCTGAAGGCAACTTGGCCAATCTTATGGCAACCACTCCCATCGACATTTCAGTAAAGCCTGGTATCGTGGAAAATGTACACATTGGCAAAACATGTACCCCTCTCGAGACGGAGTTCTATAATGCCTACTTTAAAACTTTCCGCGATGTTTTCGCCTGGAGTTATGAAGAGATGCCAGGAATCGACCCATCGATTGTAGTTCACGAAATTCCAACTTTCCCTGGCGCCCGACCTGTTCGGCAAAAGCTTCGACCCGTTCATCCTCGTAAGGCAGCCGCCATTAAAGCAGAAGTTGAAAAACTTTTGCGTGCTGGTTTTATCTATCCTGTCCCATTGACAGAATGGGTATCCAACATCGTCCCTGTAGCCAAGAAACAGGGAACGATCAGAGTCTGTGTTGATTACCGTGATTTGAACAAAGCTTGTCCCAAGGACAACTACCCAACTCCGTTTATCGACCAGATCATCGATAACTGTGCCGGAAGTGTTATCTTTTCATTTATGGATGGCTTTTCTGGCTATAATCAGATCGATATCCTCCCAGCCGACCAGCACAAAACGGCCTTTATCTGCCCTTGGGGGATCTTTGCATATCGGAAGTTACCTTTTGGCCTCAAAAATGCCGGGGCAACTTTCCAACGGGCGATGTCCTACGCATTTCATGACATCAAACATATCGTAGAGCCATATCTCGATGACCTTCCCGCTCATTCTCGAACTCGGGAAGAACATCCAGATCACTTGAGCACCATTTTCGAAAGGTGCCGGCGCTACAATATACGTTTGAACCCGCATAAGTGCGTCTTCTGTGTAGAAGCCGGAAAACTGTTGGGCTTCATAGTCTCCAAAGACGGGATACGTCTAGATCCCGCAAAGGTAGCAGCTATCATAGCCCTGCCTTCACCTACCAATATTCCAGAACTTCAATGTTTGCAAGGGCATGCAAACTTTATACGCCGTTTTATCTGTAATCTGTCTGAGATAACAAAAGGCTACATGCGGCTTCTCAAGAAGAATGTTCCCTTCATATGGGATGATGAAGCCCAACGCTCCTTTGACAATTTAAAGGCAGCCTTAACCAAAGATCCTGTGATCCAACCCCCCAATTACACACAGGACTACATCCTTTATCTCGCAGCCTCGATTTCCACCATTGGCATGGTGTTAGTCCAGGAAGATCACAACGGCATAGAACATGTGGTGTACTACCTCAGCAAGAGTCTTCTCGACTCTGAAACTCGCTACTCACATGTTGAAAAGCTGGCTCTGGCAACAGTGTTTGCTGTCCAGAGATTCCGTCACTACATCTTACTCCGTCGGACCACCGTCATCGCTGATTTCAATCCAATGTACTATATCCTCACACGACAAGTGCTTGGGGGCAAGTACTCCCGTTGGATTGTCATCCTTCAAGAGTTTGACTTGGAATTTGTCAAAGCCAAGTCTAAGAAATCTCTGGTCTTCGCTGAGTTAATTTGTCACTTGCCCCGTGCTACTGAGCAATCCGAGCCCATTGATTCTCTTCCCGACGAATCATTGTTCCTCATTAGCACGTCCGATCCGTGGTATGGGGATATTCTCTTATATCTCCAAACCCAACGCTTCCGTCCCAACCTCAACCGCGATGAACGACGACGTATCAGACATCACGCAAAATACTACCTTATAGTGAACGATACTTTGTATCGGCGTGGTGTCGACACTGTCCTTCGACGCTGTTTGACCTTAGATGAGGCGGAACGCGTTCTCAATGACTGCCACGCTGGAGCATGTGGTGGTCATCTCTCTGGGATGGCTACGGCCCAGAAAATATTGCGAGCGGGATACTTCTGGCCTTCGATTTTCAAAGACTGCATTGAAACAGTCAAGAAGTGTCCGCCATGTCAATTCTTTCATAGCAAAGCACGCTCGCATCCTGCTCCACTCCATCCTGTCATTGCCGTCGGCCCTTTCTCCAAATGGGGCATTGATTTTATGCACTGTAAACCCACTTCAGCCGGGGGGCATAGCTATGTCATAGTAGCTGTGGACTATTTTACAAAATGGGCTGAAGCGATGCCTACGTATGCTGAAGACGGCAAAACAGCAGCGCAGTTCATATTCAATCATATCATAGCTAGATTCGGTGTCCCACAGTCTATTGTGACCGATCATGGTTCCCATTTTAGGAATCATATGATCGAAGAACTAAGTGCCAAACTGGGTTTTCGCCACGAAAACTCAACCCCGTATTACCCACAAGCCAATGGCCAAGTTGAAGCCATCAATAAAGTCCTGAAACGAATGATTCAGCGCATTGTGGGTACCCAAAAATCCAATTGGCACTCAGCTCTGTTCTCAGCACTGTGGGCATACCGAACCTCAGTGAAAAGTGCTACTGGGTTTACACCATTTCAATTGGTGTACGGCCTGGAAGCCATTCTCCCGATTGAATGTGAAATTCCATCACTCAAGATAGCCATAGAGCTACTCCCACACACTACTTCCGAAGAAGAACGGTTTCTATACCTAGCCAAGCTAGATGAAACCCGCCGCGACGCCGCTTTGGCTAATGAAGCTCACAAAAAACGCGTCAAAGCTCAATATGACAAATCCGTTCAACCTCGGATCTTTAATGAGGGTGACCTTGTACTTACATATGATCAGATGCATGACAAACTTGGAAAAGGCAAGCTTGAATCTATGTGGTACGGCCCCTTCATCATAAAACGTGTCTTAGAAAAAGGAGCCTATGAACTAGTCGACTGTGATGGTACGCCATTGGCACGGCCCCGCAACGGGCTATACCTCAAGCGTTTCTACGCATGAGGTTACCCCACGCGGGTTACTTCTTGTACATAATGTACTTAGTTTGTTTTTTGCTTTATTTTTAGTGTGCGCGTGGATCTTATGTATCTACTCTTACTTTGACTCGTGCTTTTATGCGCAGATGTCTACCTACTTTGGATTCGCTGACGGTGCAAGCCGACATACCCGGAATCTCGCTTCCGCAGCATGGGTGATTTATTCCCCCACTGGCGAGTTGTTTTATTCAGGAGCTATTTGTTTAGGTCCAGCAACCAACAATATCGCAGAGTACCATGCAGTCATTGGTCTCTTGACAGAGGTTGCTTCACTCGGGATTAACTCCTTATCGGTCTTTTTAGACTCCCAACTCGTGGTCTCTCATCTAAACCGTGTTTACACAGTTCGCGATCCTACATTGCTTCGGTTATTTCGAAGAGTACGTCTCTTGGAACGGTCATTTGATTTTATCATATATCAACATATACCGAGAGAATTCAATTATATTGCCGATTCATTGGCCAATTACGTTTTGGACTGGCATCTTGCCCATACATAAACACATCATAAAAGATAAATAAACGCACAAGTCATTGTAAATATTTAGATCATAAATAGGTCCATATCACTATATATAAAAGTGTTTTTTCCAAAAATACATAAAGTTTGTGTCAAAGACAAAATTGGGGATCAAATCCCATATACAAAAATTGGCCCTCAAAGCCTACATATCGTGTACATGCCGCAAAAAGATCGAAAGACCATCTATGGAGATCTAGGGGACCTATCATGTCCCTCATCGGACTCCTCCCGCTGATGGTGGTAACACATCACGGCTCGAACCACCTTGCGAAGAAGTCGACTAATACGTCCAGGCACACCCACAGTATGCCTCTGGAGGTGGTAGGGGACATCGTCCATCCGCATAGCAGGAATCCCATGGGTCAATCCCTGCAGGTTCCTCTCAATATCCCGCACACCTCCTGCCTCATCTTCATCTTCTTCTTCGACAGGATCAGCTTGACGATCTACACCGCCACGACGTAGTGGTGAATATCCAGCTGGTCGTTGTGGTCCACGGTCTGCAACATGCATACGAATATACATTAGAAGTCTTTTACATATTATAAAAAAGCATTAAAAATTAAATATTCAAAAAGAAAAATACATATCCATGAAGGTCATACCAGAGTTGTCCCAGTCATCATCTTCTGGCAAAGCCAAGTCAATATCCTCGCGGAAATCTACCCCTGAATAGGGATAGATATCTGGGCGAGGATGCATAGATATCTGCGGACGCAGTAATGGCACCCTTGCCAGGAAGAAAGTGACCAAGATACTCCCATAGCCAAACTGGGTATTTTTCCCAGTTCTACATTTGTGCACCTGTTCCTTCATATGGGACAGCACTGCATCACACCAGTTGAAGACCGTTCCTCCCATGCACTCTGCTGCGAGATTTACCTGTGTGCGGGTTGCCTGATGTGGGCTCACGCTTCCTGCTGCACGTGTAATAGTGAATAGCAAAGTTTTGAAAGGAAGATTTGTGACCTCTTTTATGGCCACTTTCCCACTCTTCTTACTCGAACCCGCCTGACAATATCGAGCAATCAAATCATCCGTGCTTGAGTCTGAAGCACTGTACCCGGTAAGATTCGGCCGGGCCCCTCTTTTCGAGAGGCCCGTGAGAAAGTAGATGTCTTCAAGTTGGATTTCAAGCACGTGCTCTCCTACTCGGAAAGCTTCGATATCATGGTCCCACAATTGAATAAGGTGAGTAAGGAGCTTAGGTTGTTGGCGGATCCCTTTAGTCTTGAAAAACTTTAGCAAACCACATTCTCTCAATGCGGTCACGGTGGGTAAGTCATTTTCGGCCCTAAAATCATCCGTTTCATGCTCCCTCTCTTTCCAACTCACCATTTTGCCTCAAACAAGTTGCAAATCCCTGCAAAAAGGTAAACAAAGTAATTAGTGACTATTTAACAACTTGATTCTAGCAAAAATTTGAGGAAAAATTGATTTTTCAAACTTAATTTTCGCACGTGCCGCGCCTGGAGGGCACCCTGCCGCGCGGCAGTCCACAGTGCCGCGCCTCATTTTGAGGTTACAGCGCGGCACTGTTGAACAGTGCCGCGTTTCACGATAGGGGCCCCACGCGGCAGTACGGCAGACGATTCTTGCCAAAAGGGCTTGCCAAAAAATTAATTTTTCCCTGGTGAAAGTGAAAATTTCTTGCATGAAATGAAAGAGGAGTTCAAGCACTCTTACCTGGCACAGACGGCGGTCGAAATGGTATCCCAGAACTCTCGGTATCGATCCTTGAAATTTTGCTCCAAAATGGGTAAAAATGTCTCCTTTGGGTAAAAATCACAAATGAATGGTAATTTCTATTTTTACCATGCTTTATATAGCATTTTTTCACATTTTTTAATTAATTAATTATTATTTCAAAATTAATAAACCCTTATTCATATTACTAATGCCCGATTTTTGAGCATTTATTGACAGGATCTGCGGTAAAAATGGGATGCATTCATACTGGTATTTGTTCGTAGTTTGACCTTCATATTGAACCCACTTTATCTTTTTCGTGCTCTGGATTTAAAACTTGAAAAAGATTCCAAGCGCTTTCACACCTGTGTCGTGCTTGTCAAACGCAAGTAAACGGTGTCGAGTACGGTCAGCTTTACTCATGCTCGTTAAACGATGAGGAAAGTATTATCCTGGTTGTATTTTATTCTTTTTTCGGGCCAGAATAATTAATTTTTACGAAAAAGACCATAGGAGTCCATAGTTAAGCTCTTTTCAGACTCCTTAAAATTGAAAAGATTGCCAAGTGATCTTGACTCTTTCACACTTGTAAAAGTATTTGAAAGGTCGTCTATTCGGTGATAGGTTACCCCTTTTTCGGCCCGTCTAGACTATTTACGAGAAAGGTATACCTCGGTCAATCTCGGCTGGGAGAGTTCTCTCGGGAATCGTTTTACACTTTTTCGGGATCGAGAGACTAAATTTTACGAAAAAGTACATTATGGAGCTTCCTTTAAGTTTTTTAGGCTCTCTAAATATGAAAAACTACCGAGTTTTCCTTCCTTGGACTCGTTAAAATATTAACATCGAAGGACCCACTTTGGGACGAACCCCTCCTTTCTCAGGTTCGTAAAATATGTGAGATTGGACTCATCCACAAGATGAGCTACACCGAGCATCTGTTATCCTCTTCAAGCTCGTAAAACAAGAAAGAGGTACTCGTCCATCATGTCGGGGAAATATGGGGGAACGAGTCAAGTTTATCTATGGCAGCTTGTCAGTCGTTACCTTTGAACATGGCATGTGTCCATCTCTTGTCTATATTTGGGTGTCCGTTTTTTATTGAGTCATAGTCATCATCATGGGTCGTCTCCCTGGCCACGAGTCCACTCATCTGACGTCTATCCTCTATTTATCAATAATTCTTGCTGCCAAGTCTTGTTACATGCCGTTACATGTTCAAAGGGTTGCATTGTATCGAGTCATTCACTGTGTCAGGCCTCCGCCGTGTCAGTACATATCCCATTACTTCATCATCCTATCACATGTGTCGATTTCGTGTCGATGATGTGGGAATCATCATGGCCCACCTTCGACGAGTCTATTCCTGTCGACACCAAATCACTATCCAGGAATTGGACTTAGAAATCAACCATTAGTACCTTGGTACCTGCATGCCTCAATGGCAGGTTTCCTCGTGTTTGACAGCAGGTTCACATCATTGACCTCTGATCAAGCAATCTCTCGGATGCTCGACATCAACTCATTTATTCGCATTTCGTTGAGATGTACTATTGATACCTTGGGAATCATTGTCATTATTGGTGATCTCCCTCGCATTTGTTAACGGTCCTCATCATTGACCGGTAATCAAATGGTTTCTTCCATGTTCGACTTCAACATCTTGTAATCACATGGTTAGATTCGTATCTTTATGCGATCGGGTAGAAGACCCTGGGTGCATCACTGTATCTTGACTGCGTCCAGGCTGCGATGGAGATGTCTCTTGTATTGTCACACAGATCCACTTATTGTATTGGTCGTGGCTGTGTCGTTACTGTCTCATGGATCTACGATTGTTCATAGTAGCCATGATCTGTCCACAGTTTACATTATCTCAGTACTCATGGATCTGCAATGTATTGGTCGGCAGCCATGCTTTGAGTCGTTTGTTTCCGAGCATGGGAATGCCCGCCTCGGTGGTATATCTAACACTTTGTTTCCATTTCAGCTCCGTGTCGCTCTCCTCGATGCTATCTCTGCACATTTTATTCGTAAAGTCTTTCGGCCATCAGTCCCTTCTGACCTCACACTTTAGGGGGCATCTGTTATACCTCTATGTTTCACAGTGTCGCATCCCCATCACAACACATCTCGACGACACTTTCCCTACTGTTTTGAACCATCCAGAAGAGACAGATGATGAGTCAACCTTGAAGGTAAATCCACCCTGGCAAGTTTTGACCCACCTTGGACTTTATTTCCACACACTACCGCGTCCTGCCAGCTTGACAAAACGCGGCACAGTGCCGCGCCCTGTAGCATTTGCAAAGCGCGGCACCCTTTTAATAGTTTTTGCCCTTGGCTTGTGGGATCTTGGATTTTCGAAGATGATGGAAGATTGGGTTCCTTGATTCGATCCCAACTTACCTCCTTCGATTAGAAACCCTGATCCACTTATCCCTCCTTAGATCCACTCATCTCTCTTGTTGGTTAACCTCACCATTCACTATAAAAGAGAGGCATGCCATTGGGAAGGGGGAGGACTCTTGAGAGCACCAAACTTATGGTCTTGCAGCATTGTGGAGATAGCTAAGAGGAGAAGACATTTGGAGTTGGAGGATTGGCTTGGGCATCAAGCACCCTTTGTAAGTAATCTTCAAGTTGTAATGGAATAACTTGTCTTGTTTCCCCAAATCATTTGTGTTAATATTGTTTTAATGATATGATTTGCATCTCTCATAGATTTAGATCCTAACTCATATTTTCAGATTGTTAGAGAATAGTACATGCTTGTGTTTTGGTTCCATTGTTAACAGGTTTACTTGTGAGGACTTGGAGCTTGGATACAAGGTCAGTTAAACTCCTTTCTATTCTCTTCAGCATTTTAATTCTGAGATGTTTGTTAGATCTAGGGATTCAAGGTTGCATTTGTTTTGTCTGTTCTTAGCCTAGAGTTAATTTAAGTCTGCTTTAGTCTAAGGGATTTCTGACTTATCCGTAGGGCAGAATTCCACATAACATCTCAGATATTTTATGTCAGTGATCCTATCTTTATAAAGAGATTGATAACTAAAAGTTTTTCTCCATCTAAAGCCTGGAGGCTCTCGGTACATTTTGACCTTGTTGTTCAGTTAGTAAGTAGACCAATCTTTTATGAACAACAACATGAAGGGAACCTTGGAGATCTTACTTTTGAGAAACACCGTTGTAATCTTTTGAAGAAGGAAACTTGGACTAGAGAGGTCTTCTTTTTATTATCTTTTGGCTCCATCCACTACACATTAAAACAATCAACCATATGTATCTTTGATTCAACAAGACTTTTTATTTACTTGGTTTATATAAGAACAGTTGTCTTCCAACCCATATATCATCCCATTCTGTAGCATGGTTTTCAGATTTGCTCCCCCATCCACTCACTTTTAGGCAATTCATTGTCGAATATTTATAGCAGGTAGAAACACTGGGACAAGAGCCTCTGATGCAAAAAGGGTTTAAGAGGTTAACCCGCCGGAGTACTGAACAGGCTTGCTGGCAGCAGGTATCGACCTATGATATGACTAGGTAAACTCGACGGGGTACTGAACAGGCCCGACTGATAGAGGGGAATCTTCCTAGGGAAGACATCTTGTTCATAAAAAAAAATAATGTCTAAATTTTTTTTTTTATATATTATTGAAATTCTAATCGGAAAGAAGTATGTATGGTTGAGCTAAGGAAATGAACTTCATCAATTGGCCAAGGGAGAATAGTTTCAAGATTGTCTTAAGACCGGTTATCCAACCTTCATGAGATTAAAGATTTCTTATCTTTCCAGGTGGGGCCATATACTTAAGATTTCCAGGGACTTGAATGTGAAATTCGATGGGATTGCTCTATGTACTATGATTCTGGGACTCTAGGGAAGTTCGAATGAGTTCCTTTGAGCAGCTTTGACGAGGAAATCTGATTAAGTTTGATATTCTCTTAATTTTATACAAGGGTCACTGTAATTTTCTCTGAAAAATCTTTGACGAAGAAAGGCATATTTTCTTTTGTAAAATTGAAATATACTGAATGACTATTTGTATGGATCATTTTTTTTAGCTAGTTAATGTTTCCTTTTTCATATAATAACAACAACATTCTAGAGTTATTTATTAAATTGCTAATTGGAAATATTCGAATACCAATCAGTTTTTATTTGATGGCTTTAGGACACGCCATATTTTTGGTTTGGGGGAGGATCAGAATTGTCTTTATTTTCTGATTATTTATAAAAAAAAAATCATTTATCTCTGATAAAATGATATGTGTTTCATGAATAATGCAAGTAGCAGAAGAAAAGATTGTTCTGATCCATGTTAAACAAAGGAAGAACGCGACTAAAGTTTTCAGAAAAAAGCATATTTACATCGTCCTTTTGTGTGCTGGTAGCCTCAAAAATTATCTGCATAATCAGCAGTAGTCAGATCCAACAAAGCAAATCTTGTACAGATAAAAGGTCTGTATGAAGGGTCGAATGACCATCCAAATGAAGTGACGAATGAAGCGAATGAATGAGATGTTGAATGAAGCATCGAATGATGATCCGAATGAAACCATAGCTTGATAATAGCATTATCAAGTGTGCTAAGGTATCTATTTTTTGAATTTTGACTATAAATCTAATTGACTAACCATATCAGGAAATATCAAATGTCATCTCTACACACGATCTCATTCTTCAACTCATCTCGACTTCACCAAACGAATCGACTAATCTTGCATCAATGCGATTTTAGAATTTTTTGACTATTATATGGTTTTAACTCTTCATTAAGTTATATGCAAAAATCATCATGCGAGCTGTCATTTTATTAATTAAAGGTCATCATGATTTTTCAATGCACCATATGATTATAATTCCATGATGAAAATTTCATTCAACCTGTCCAAAGTTTACTTTGGACATGGTTGAATATTTCACAACCATACAAATTCATTAACGCATGCATCTTTATTAGGCCACACAATTCAAAGTTCTGAATGATGGCATGATCATTTAACCGTGCCAAATCTCCATCTCACGATCACTCAAACGTTCAAACGGACCACGATTTAAACTATTTCCTGCGTGATTTTTACCTTCATTATGATCGTTCTCGTCCTCTCTGAGTCCATCCAATCGCATTCCCTGCATTCTTCGCATCCCCTTTATCCCTTGCATCCATCTACCTCCTTTTAACAATGTTGATCCACCCTGAGCCTGGGAGCTACCAATATTTTCTCCATATCCCTGAATTCCAAGCATTCCGTGAGATCTTTCTTCGTTCAAGTTGGGGTTCGTTCCTCCATCTCCTCTAGGGTCATGATGATGAAATCTCGCTGCTATTCGCCAAAGGATTCGACCGCAAGATGGCTAGGGTTGGCCACCTTACTTTTCCTGTGACAGAAGAATCCATTACGGTGGCTACAAAGCTTCCACGGGAGGGTGCTCGTTGGCACAAGCACCTCTTCCTCCCTCGGACAGCTCATGAATTTGATCTTAGGGCTGACTATCAACACGTTGCAAGAACAAAAGGGTTCCATCGAGAGTGGGTTAAGCCAGAGTACCTCGAGCCTTTAGCCATCATCATCTGCCTCATAACCTATGAGGGTAAGTTTACCATCTTCAAAGCCTACCATCTCAAGTTATTAGCTCATTTTTTTAATGACCAAGCTCTCAATTTCCCATTTTATTTTCTGAAGAGCCTTGATAAAATGTCAAACCAGGTGAGGAAAAACATAGTTAACCCTACTGGTAGTTTATATCACCATTGCCTCATTAAAATCCTGATCATTCATCAACTAAGGGAAAAGGGGTAGACATGGGAAAGTTTTTTGTTTGAAGTATTGAACCCCCATTTGGTCAAGAAGCCCCTCGCTAAAGCTTCTGCTTCTCGAAAGCACCATCAATTTCAAACTTGTGCTGATGAGCATGCTTAAACCTCTGCCCAAGCAAAAAGAGACATTAAGTCTATGCGGTTTGATGAGGATACCTCAGGATAAATGCACCTTGTCCATTCATCCTCCTCTCCTGAGCTTTTCCATGAGGACACGACCACGGAGCCCCCACTCTTTTCATCAATACCCACTAAATCATGATCAGATCATCGTCCAGTCTTTCGTTCAGCCCGTCATTCAGCTGGTTCATTCAGACAGCCCTGACGCCCAGCAAAATGACCCTATCCCTGAAATGTCACTTCTTACATTAGCTTATGTCTTTGCTCGTTTTCTTGAAGTCCCTATCCTCGAACTTACCCCTGCAATCACTGAAGGCAAGGCTTCTGAAAATCAAACCAGCTCTGCTGATCCCGAAACATTTCCAAATGGATAGCCCTCACAAGGATTCTGAGTACCTTGCAGATCCATCCACTCAAAGCCATCAAACAGTGGGTAGGTTGACCCAGGACATATCACGATTAACAAACCAGAATCAGAAGTATGTTGAAATAATCTCTGAGCTTCGCCAAGAGAATAAGGAACTGCGTCTACAAGTGAAGAGTGTCGAAGACCTGAACAAAGCCATAACATCTTCTCATGACTCTCTCTGGGTCAGGAACAATACCTTGAGGGCCCAAGCCAGGAATTTTAAGCCTAAATTTACTTCTTATTCTAAGTCGAAGGCAGCTGCTGTCGCAGCTCAACATTCTTCCTGACTTCTTCTCTTCTTTGCTCAATGGGACCTGGCATATCTCCGGTTTGGGGAAGTGTTGATGTCCAATTTTTTTATCACTTTTAATCATTGAACACGCTCTGTTGGCATTATTTTTACCATTTTTGATGCGTTAAGTCATATTTCTTGCCATTCAGACCACCATTCAAACTCATATATGAATATATTTGAATATTTCATAAATCTTAGTTGATTATCATCTTTTTATGGTTTATTAACATTAATTTAGCATTTCTCGACTTGCTTGGCACATAGTCTTCATTCTTTAGGTTATGGTTTCCATGCAAACTCTCATCCAGACGCGCATTCATGTTCAGACGCCCATCCGCATTCGGACCTCCGTTCAGACCCTCGTTCACACCCTCAAATTCGTTGGTTAGCATATTCC
The DNA here is from genome assembly GCA_027924585.1 of Larix kaempferi. Taxonomy (NCBI): domain Eukaryota; kingdom Viridiplantae; phylum Streptophyta; class Pinopsida; order Pinales; family Pinaceae; genus Larix; species Larix kaempferi. The sequence goes on from BSBM01000892.1 coordinate 11,753,493, forward strand.
GAGGCATTGAAGGCAGGAACCACGACATGGGTTCTGTTGAAGACGTGGCCCTAATGGATCGTAATCCCTTCTTTGAGAAGATCTATGTCCTCACTCGCCCAGGATGCCAATGTATCAGCTACTCACGTCAAAGGGAACCATCACACACGGAATGAGGAAGACGGCCTGAGCATGTTAATGGGTCATTTCTGCAGCAGTAAAATACCTTCTATTTTTAGAGAGGTCGACCACTGAAAGGGTCGACCTGCTCTCTCTTTTTAAAACTATATAAAGACGTATCAGGTTGAGAAACAGATATACATAGAAATAGAGATAGAAGAGAAAAATGTTGTATAAGCTCTTCTTCAGTTTAATAAAAAGACTTTGTTTCAGTTGTTGATGACCATTTTCGTTTCCTATTAATGACTGGTGACTGAGTAGATTAGGAGATAAACCCCTGTTGCTAAGAAGGGCCCCTCAACAATCATAGGTTCAATTTGTGTATATTCAACAGCTTCTTTTATATTTGCAGCTAAGTCATTTCATTTTTGCATGTATCTATTACATTTCCCTGTAAGTCATTTCGTTTTTGCAAGCAAGTAGTTCGTTTTCCTGTAGGTGACGTTTTATTGTTTATGAAATATAATTTTCCTGTGTTTTTATGCAATTTATGCCTTTAGAATCCATTCAGCCAGCCACTCGCACCATCCGTTCAAACTGCCTTTCAGACCTTCTTTCAGCCTTTCATTCGCATTTAGACATAATTTTCCAGAATTTGCAGTCATTTCCAAAATTGTTAGTATTTCATTTTATGCAGAGATAGTTAGTTGGAGTCTAGGTTGATTTTTCAGTACTTCATCATGCTTTGTAGTTAGATTGGGATTCGAATCATTCTTTACCACCTTTATCAATTTATATTTAGTTTTACACTCACACATAGGTTAATTATTTCAGTTCTAATGATGATGAAACTAGTTTACATTCGGCATATGTTTTACTGTTCAAATGAGAAATAGTTATGGTTCAAGTAGAAGCAGCATAGTTGTCTTTTGCTTATAATTTAGGTATTTTATGATTTACTTTCACTTACTTTCATGCCTAGGACCTAGATTAGCTTAAACTTGTTTACAATGTTATCATAGAATTTTTTAAATCTCAGTGATCCAAGTGGATATCGGTGGCGGCCCACCTCTTCCAACTGTCTCAAAACAGTCTTCTAACAATTTTTGTAAATTACTATTTTTAGCAGTTTTTCGGGTCCTGAACTTCTGGAGCCATTTTGAGGCCCTAAACGACATTTTTTGGCGATTTGGGGGACCAAATGGTTGCCGACGGCATCCATTTGGGCCCACTCGAAAGTTGTAAATCTCGGTTAGACCTTTCCAATGGGTTACCGAGCACCCTAAACGGAGATCGTATGCAAAATTTATGACCCCGGGAAGTTGACTGTTCAACTAACCACCTTGGGGCCGCAAACTTTATGACGGTTCATCTTCTAGGGTTAGGTTTTTTGGATGTTTGGGATTCTTTCCCTCATGCTTATGATAAATAGGCCCTTTCGGCCTCTCTTTGTATTCATCTTGGCACGAATGAGCATAGCGGCCACATCTCTTCTCAGAGATAGCTACCACCATTCTAGCTATTGTATTTTACAGTCTGTTCTATTTCCGCTATTTAATAGAATATGTGTTTACTGTATCACTGTGTTATTTGCAATATATCTCTGTATATGATTCTGTATATGCTATCTTTTGTTTCGTTCCCACATAAATCCGGATCAGTGGTATCAGAGCGGTCTGCTCTTTGATTGTTTCTCGGTGCATGTCCCCGACGAGGTCAGGATACAGAGAGTTGGGTCTCGAACTAGTTTCACTTGGGGAAGACCACTCTCGCCGCCCCAAACGGCCTCCCATGGCGGAAGAAAAGAGAGACGACGGAGCAGTAGATCCTATCAAGTTGTTGCTCGAGGAAGCCCTCGCGCGACAGAGGAACGAGATGATGGATAATTTCGCCCAGATCCTTCAACGCATGCCAACAGCGGCAAATTCACCCTCAACGAGCAGCCATTTCGGAGATACGACTCCCTTCAAGGTACAAGTTAATTTTGATATCCCTTTATTTGAAGGCCAAATCGATGCCGATGCTCTAGATAAATGGTTGAATCTACTAGAAGGGTATTTCTCTGTCCACCAATTTTCCGACAGGGAAAAGATCATCTTTGCGCTCCTTAAGGCCGTCCCCCATGTCAAAAATTGGTGGGAAACTTATTGTGAGAAAAACTCATCAGACGAGTCTGGATTGTTTGAATATTCCAATCCCACTTGGGCCTCTTTCATAGATGCCGTCAAGGAACAATATTACCCTGTTGGAAATTATGATGACCAGTACACAAAATGGACCATTCTGCATCAAGAGAGGGACCAAACGGTGTCGGAGTACACCAACAAATTCCATACCTTGCGCACAAAGCTAGGTATCAAGGACTCCGAGCGGCACCTAGTACTGAAATATCGCAGTGGCCTACATCGGTACATCCGAACAGAGATGGATTTCCTGGAAATCTCTTCACTCGGATCCGCCTATCGATATGCTGTCAAAATTGAGCAGAAATTTCAGCAAAAGAACAAGCGTGACTTCGGACCTGCGCAGAAGCAGGTCAAGGGAAACTCTGGCTCGCAGAACACAGGGCAGGAAAAGGACAACCGGTCCCAACCACAAGCGAAGAAGGGAAAAGAAAAGACAAAGAAGGACACCGGGAAGTGGTGCGAGTTCCACAAAAGCCCCTGGCACAACACTGATGAATGTCGCTCAAAAAAATCATTGGTGGCTGAGATCAAAGCTTCAAAATCAGATCCCAGTTCTGATTCTGACTCAGAACCTAATTTCACAGCCGCGCAAAAAGGGAAGCAAATCATTGATGCAGAACCCAGTGCCGTTGTTGCCACCACACAAATTCAGCCAGAGGAGCCTGAAGAGTCCGAGGCAAAGGAGCGCCTTTTCCACTCACAGATGTGGGTGAAGGGAATTCCCCTACACTTTGTTGTGGACAGCGGCAGCCAGAAGAACCTGATCTCAGAAGAAGTCATCAAGAGATTGGAGCTACCAATAACGCCACGCCCACAACCATACACCATTGGATGGCTAAGCCAAGGACGAAGGATCCGTGTCAGTCACCAATGTCGCCTACCATATGGCATCAAGCCCTTCAAAGATGAGGTATTATGTGATGTGGCCCCACTCGAAGTATGTGATGTTCTTTTGGGACAACCATATATGTGGAAGCGTCATGTTGTATATGAATCACGACCTCGCAGTGTCATTGTCACTTTGGGAGGACAACTCTATCGGATACCAGAGATAGTTGCACCTACCCCAAACAAGCAGGGAAGGAAGATAATCTCCCACACTGGGAAATTTTCCTTATTCGCAATTGCCACTAAAGGTGAACATCAGATCGCGGAGACATCCACAACCTCTGCAGATTATCCTTCTACTCAGCAGAAACAAGAACACAAATTCAGTGCCGCATCGCCTATTCGGGTACCTCTACAGTGCAAGGCCACGCATTCAAGGTGCTCCTCCAAAAAGAAACCATCCACACCGGTGCATACCAAAGATACCACAACAACCAAAACTGTTGAACAGCTCCAGCGCATCCATCAACAACAATTACAACCCTCTGAAGATGTCAAAGTAAGGCAACCTTTCCACTTCAGCAAATGTCGCACCAAGAGCTCAACTCGACACACAACTCAACATATGATAAGGGAATTAACGCAATGGAGACCATTGCTTCCTAAGGAGGGAGGATTGATCCAGGTGGATATCGGTGGCGGCCCACCTCTTCCAACTGTCTCAAAACAGTCTTCTAACAATTTTTGTAAATTACTATTTTTAGCAGTTTTTCGGGTCCTGAACTTCCGGAGCCATTTTGAGGCCCTAAACGACATTTTTTGGCGATTTGGGGGACCAAATGGTTGCCGACGACATCCATTTGGGACCACTCGAAAGTTGTAAATCTCGGTTAGACCTTTCCAATGGGCTACCGAGCGCCCTAAACAGAGATCGTATGCAAAAGTTATGACCCCGGGAAGTTGACTGTTCAACTAACCACCTTGGGGCCGCAAACTTTATGACGGTTCATCTTCTAGGGTTAGGTTTTTTGGATGTTTGGGATTCTTTCCCTCATGCTTATGATAAATAGGCCCTTTCGGCCTCTCTTTGTATTCATCTTGGCACGAATGAGCATAGCGGCCACATCTCTTCTCAGAGATAGCTACCACCATTCTAGCTATTGTATTTTACAGTCTGTTCTATTTCCGCTATTTAATAGAATATGTGTTTACTGTATCACTGTGTTATTTGCAATATATCTCTGTATATGATTCTGTATATGCTATCTTTTGTTTCGTTCCCACATAAATCCGGATCACTTAGTTTGTCTTATTTCAGAATCAATTCAGTATTTCATTTCCAGTTTTCATTCAAGTTTCTAATTAGTCTTTCACTTTTATTTACATAGTGTTTTGTTCTTCATACTTGGTTTAATTTCATTCTTTCAAGTTCTTTCATTTATGTAGGTAGAATAGACTAGGAACTAGTCTCAATCCAAGCTTAAATAAGTTCATGTGTGTTTAATATAGATGCATTAGTTTTCAATATCTAAGAGTTGTCATAACTTAGTTTAATATAGGCTCGCTTTCCAAGTTACAGATCAAATTTATTGCACTTTCATAGTTGTTTTAGATTATAGTTTGATTTGCAGTAGAGATAGCATAAAGATACTTTGTTTTTAGCTGTAGGTTTTAATTACAAGTTAGCATTGATTTAATTCATTTAAGTTATTCTCTTGTACTTAGTTTAGCTTGTTTTTCTTGTAGTTAATGATTCATGAACTAGTTTGAAGTATCGATAGATATAATTTGACATTGATAGGCATGTGCGTGAGTTAGATAAGCATTTCATGTTTCAATCCCAAGTAGTCACTAGAGATTGTTAAGTAGTTTTTCATTTCAAGTATCATAATTAGTTTTTGAATGTCATTTGCTTATGGATGAAAAGTAGTTTACAATGTTTAAAGTCACTTGCAATTAGTCCATTCTTAACTTGCATATTTTTCTAGAAGTTAAATTAGATTTAATTCCTTTTGTTTTCTCTATAGCATTCGAAAGTCATTTTGATATAACTCCTCAAGGAGAGTGGAATTAGGTAGCTTAGCTTAGTCTTGAGTATTTGTCAAATGCATGAGTAGTTTAACTGTTGGATTTCTTAGGTTCATTAAGTAGTTGTAATGTTGTTCCTAGTAACATAGTTCTTGTTTCCATAGTTAGTTTACAAACTCAATTGTTCTATAGCTAGGTTTCTGAATTTACGTCATAGTTAGAATCTGAATAGTCTTTCTAATTCCTAGGTTAGAGTTGGAATAATTGATTAAGTAGTTTCCATTTTCATAAGAGTAGTTTGCTTTTGATCAAGTCTTGTTTCTTATAGTAGTATTGTCTTTTGTAGTTTCAATTATTGTTCATAGAGTAGAGTAGTATAGATTGATACTATTATGATCTATTGGTTTGGTTAGGTCTAATCAGCTTAATAGTTTTATTTTTAAAGTTTGACTCGGTTTTTCATTTGGAAAGATCTTTCGATCTTTTCATTATTAAACCTTTCTAAGGTCTGTCGAGGCGATATCTTGGGTACCCTTCTACCTCAGCATATACTTTGCCACAACTCTAAGATTACCAACCCTGGTCGATAATTAAATATTGGAATTATTTAACACATAATAAACACCCAACACACCATTATCATGACTCTACAAAACTTAAACTTGACTTGATATTTGGATTTAACTCATTCAACTTGGCCTTGTATTTACGTTGCATTTTGACTTTAATGTTGGCTTTGAATTGACTTTACTCAAGGTATTTTTGGCTTAACTTTGACTCCGAACATAACTACTCTTTACAACAACAACCAATTCTTGACTTTGACTTTGAATTGCACTCACTTTGACTTCATCCCATAAACTTGACGATCTTGGGCATTGAAACAGATCTAATATGGCCTCTCTCCTACATGCACCTCTTCAAAGCTCAACTTCAAGCAATATGGGCATATCTAAATTTCAATACATGACTTCCTTGAGCCATATGATCACATCCTTTTAATAGTGAATATGGTGTTGATTCATAGTACCATACAAAGAGCATACACTCATCTCCTACAACCACATTACAAGAAAACTTTGATGCTACCACATACCTTCCACAACTTCCACACTCGGGAACCAGTCGATCTTTATGTTGGAGGGAACCCTGATCTCAAACAATGGAAACTCCCTCTTGCAATTTAAGCCACCATTTATACAATATACCTCGGGTATGAACATAAATTCTTGAGCATTGATTCACATACATTAGAATCTCAACAATATTAATGTCTTCATGACTACAACATCTGTCTTTGAAGATGCTTTGACCTTTTCACACCATCCTCTAACATTTGGTTCTAAGAGAGGTTTTCACTGCATAAGTTTTTCAATTATGGCATCGAGTTGGCCATAATCATTGGACGGTGAGAATGGATTTAGGTTAATGTTGTTCAGATCCCAAGTGCTCTCCTCAATTCTTCGTAGGATCTCTATGAACAACTAGAATGATGTCACAACCTCTTCAACTTGTGGATCTCCTCCTTTCTCCACGATGGAAACTCACACAAATATTAGCTTCTCCACTAAAGCTTCAGTTTCAATTTGATCAATATGACAACGCGACACATTTTCCTTGTCTTCCCTTGTGACCCTATCCATGCATCTATAGTGTTGATCTTCACAATAGTTCTCCAAAAATTATTTCTGTAGATCTATTTTGGATCAAATTGGCATCAATCCACAATTTGTTGGCTAATGCAACAGTCAGGTTGTTCGAGTGTTTTTCCTCCAATGAATATGTTGTAGAGCCTTCCCCATCTCTTTTTCATGTAAGCATGGGAAACATGCCAATGTACGAGTAACATACCCTCACGGCCTCTCACACTTACCCCATTGAAGCCTCCATGTTCCCTCTCTATCAGTCAAATGGTGTTGTATTCTACTTACAGACAACAGGAAGGTAATCACATATCTATTTTATAGTCTTCCCCAAGAAGTTCAAGCTTCCTTCTTTTAGGCAGCAAGTGGCCCTCTTTTTCACGTGAGTTTTTTTGCCCAGATGATTGTTCTTCTCTCCAACAACAACAAATTAAAACACAAGTGGCTCTACTCTCTTACAATAGCAATTTATTTCCAACGGAAGCAAAATTCAACACCATGCCTCTACACATGATTTTATTCTTCTTCACGTCAACACTTCTATGACCCACACAATCTATTTGCTAGCAATAATTATGGATAGCTCCTTCATGTGGTTCTTTTCTCCGCAAATAATAAAGTTAACTCTTCTCCATGTGAGTCAATTCTTCCACACAAACGACTCCTCATGTCTTTTGTTATTAGAGAAACAACTCCTCCTTCACATCCACCTCCTTCACATCCTTGGAAATGGTAATTTAAACCCAACAATAACTTAGCTTCATACAACTACAATGATGCTTACAATTCCATTCATAATGCATATCAGCTAACGACACAACAAATGCTTCATTTATTACTTTACATCCTCTACCTCAATGTTCGTGCGACTACAATAGTGTGGTTCCTCCTTCATAGTGACTCTTTCCTTGGACAACCACAATTCCTTCTCACTCGGTTGCTTGACTCCTTTAAATAACAATGGTTTCCAACACACTTCACTCAATAAATGACTCAATCTTCCTCCGTGCGGGCTTCTTCTAGAACATTGATCTAAACACATAGCAATTCCTAAATGAAAAATGATTTCAATCAAACATAGCAACTACAATACAAGGTTAATGCCTCACATGGCTCACTTGTTGCTACTTGTTAGCACCAAAACCAGTTGTTCAAATATTTTCATTTCACTAATCCAAAACTAGCTTTGCAAGCCTTTTTGCAAGCTCCATAGCATGTAAACCTTGCCTAAATTTTTCTTGATCTGTTCATGTTATGCTATTAATGTTTTGATTGGACTTTATTTGTTTCATTTAGTTAATGGTAAATATGATTTTAAAGGAGCACACAGTATTTTTCGAGAACATTTTGCATAGTTTGATTCTCTGCAGGATTGCAGAATCTAGACATGTTGTTTGGATCACTAATTATTGAAGATTGAAATTTTGTAGAACAAATATGTAACACCCCTAGTTTTGACTTGGAATGTATTTATCCAAATTATGTAAATGATGTAAATATGCTAGTGCGAATTCCTAGTGTGGAGCTCAAGGCCAAGGCCCGACTAGTGAATGTCTAGGCATGCATGATGTTTATATTTTATTTGGACTGTTTAGTTGGATTTTATGTTGATTTAGAATATTATGTAAATATTATTTGCATAAATAATAAAATGGTCGAACAATGGTTATGTAAAGAGAACCAAAGGGGCTATGATTCCATCAGAGGGGAAGAGGAAAGGGGGTCCATGGGTGACTAAATCATTGCTTCCAAGTGTCAACCTTAGAACACACACCTAAATTCTTTCATGTGCCTTGAATAAGCCAATTATCTCATTTTTTAACCATTTTCCAATCATTAATGCACGTGTGTGGTTGGTGGGAAAATTCACCTCATGTATTTATTGTAGTATGGGACTGACTGCAATTTTGTGGCAGTTCTGTCATGACAGAAATCAGTCTACAGCTGCCAGGAGTCCTTTCTTCTACTTCCAGAAGTTATGTCAGTTGTCTTTTCACCATTTTCTCATATCCTTTGGATTCAACCCTCATTTCTCTCATTCTTTCACACAGGTTTAGAAGGTGAAAAGCTCTCCCTTATTACAACGTAATTTTCTACCTTGTGAGAATCAGCATTCTTTGGCCTTCAGGATCCATTTCACTGACTCAGATTCACTTTATGTCCTCCAGAAAACACATTGTTTCCCTATTTTTCTTCCTGTACGCTTGATGTCCCATAATAGCCAGCGTACACGCAAGTTGTTCCACTATAGCCCGCGGGTACCAAGTAAAATGCTAAAAATCATTAGAAAATTACTTTTTACTCCCAAAACGCAGCCTTAGGGTGACCTTTGGCCCTCCATATGCCCCAAAATTCTTTGATGTGTCATTTCATTTACCTTTGGAAGGCTATATATTGAGCTCTTATGGCATATGGAAGGGAAGAAAAAAGAGAGAGCAAGATAACTCTAGTGGATTTTTGCTGTTAGGATATTTAGACACTTAGGAGTTAGTTAAGATCAACTTGTGTAATATATCCGTTAGGGATAGTGTGTTTCTTTAGTATGCATTAGTATGTATTTGTAAATACTTAATCCGACGGTCATGATATGTTCCCGACATAGAGTGATCCAACGGCTCAATTTCTCTTAGATCATACCTAACCTTGATCCGTAGCTTAACACCCGATTGGTCCATGATCTCTATTTAAAGAGCATGGAGGGTCATTGTTTAGTTGATCGATTATGAGAAGCTCATTTGTAACTTTCTTTCTTTGCATAATAAATTGTCCCGTAGAAGCTATTTGGTCAGGGCCATGGAGTGTTTCCCTCAAGAGGGTTTAAACCACGTCAAAACATTGGTGTGTTGATCTGTGATCAGTTTGTGTGAAGTGGTTGCTCTTGGTGTTCGGTCCTTTGGTAGTACCCTATGTACCTGAACATGGTATCAGAGCTTTTATGAAGAGTCGCTTCCGGTTATGATCTAGATCTTGAACTGTTGTTGCTGAAACTCGAAAGGGTTTCTGGTTCTAGTATTTATGTGCATTTCTGGGCTATGGGAGGTGTTCCATTGCGTCCAAAGTATCGTTTCTATTGGGAAATAATTTTCGTTTGATCGAAAACGGTTCCCGGTTGCTCCAGAAACGCGTATTTCATCAGATCTGACAAGCACGCAAACCGAGCAAAAAAAAGAAAAAAAAAAAAGAAGGCCCCCTTCCTCATTCCCATATTTTACATACCTTTTAATCTAGCTCACTTGGTTCAAAGTTGCTTTATTCCTTATTAGGTCTTGAGTTCAAGTCTTAGGAAGTTACTTTTAAAAGAAAAAGTGCATGCAATTTCTATTTTCAAGTTACTTTATTGTAAATGTGTATCTTACTTAAATAATAAAAAATAAAAATACAAGTGAGTCACTTAAGTTCTTTTTTTATTGTTGCACTATTTAAAAGTAATATCATTGTAAAAGTGAAATCACTTATTATACAAAAGTGGTTTACTTAAAGCAACTTTCTTGTAAAGTGATTGTCAAAAGGTTCATCTTGAGAAGAGGGTTGTTCTTTTTTTTTGCTGGACATTCTCTAGCTGCCACGTCACTATTGGGGACATCTTCAACAATTTCTTTGTTCAAACATAACTTCATCATACAGAGTCAGTTTTCAGTGCCGTTTTTTTTTAAACCGCCTATTTTTTCGAGCTCTTCACATCCAGACTATTTGTTTCTGATTTTACAGCCATTAATTTACAAATATGGCCGCCCCTTGTGATATTCTACTTAACAGTTCCAACTATTTCTCATGGAAATCTCGTATGGAGGATGTTCTACGAAGTAGGGGACTTTTCAGAATTACCTCAGGGAAAGAAACAGAACCCACTGATGATGATAAGAAAATAAAATGGGCAAATAGATGTGACGAAGATCGTGGATTGATTGGGATGTCAATCTCTACTGATTTGCGATTCCACATATTTGGAATTGATGAACCTGATGCTGCTTGGGACAAGTTGGAATCTGTGTTTGGTAAACACAATGAAATTCAAGGTCCCCAACTCGAAAATGAGTTGATTTCTTTAAATCCAAGTGACTTTTCATGCATTCAAGATTATTTATTTAAGTACAAAACTCTTAAACTCTTATGTGCAGAATATAAGTTTAAGAGGGAAGACAAACAATGCATTTATCATATTCTTTCCAAACTTGGACCTGCATATTCTGTTTTTGTATCTACATTTTACTCCATGAAAGAATCCTTGAATGCAGCTAGCTATCAAGAGCCTAGTCTTGAATCCTTTTGTGATTCCTTTATTAGAGAGCAAGATAAAATCATTCATCTTGGAATAATCAACAATGCAAATACATCTGGGAAAGCCTTATTGTCCCAACAGAAAGAAAAGTCCAAGCCTCCCAAGAAACAAAATTTTCGCAATAATAAGTCAAACAAGGGTCCAAAACCCTCTCAGTCAGCTCCTTCTTTAAAAAATGACAAAGGATCCAAGCCAAAAGGAAAGAATACTGAGCGTCATTGCAACTATTGCGGGAAAGATAATCATGATAAATCTAAGTGTTTCAAGAAGATGGTATCCTTGGAAGCAGCAATGAAGAAGCACCACATCAGCCTAGATTCGCCTTCAGAATCTGCCTCTCATGGACATGCACTTTGTGCTTCTGGTTATTCTTATAATGCATCTTCTTCTTCTACTTCAAATGAATGGCTCATTGATTCTGGAGCATCTTATCATATGGCTAAGGATCAAGCCATCTTTTCTACTATGCATGAATGTAACACCAAACAAATATTTGTTGGTGATGATAGATCTCTAAGTGTTGTAGGAGCTAGAACAGTTCCAGTAGATAATGGTCATTTTAGTGATGTACTATGTGTTCCAAGAATTTTCTGCAATTTGTTATTAGTCTATCAGATCACTCATTCTGGTGAAGGTAAAACTGTGACCTTTACACCTCACCAAGTTGTAATCAAGGATTTTAAAGATCCTCAACAGGTCCAAGCTACCAAAATTGTTGATGATATTACCAGGTTGTACAAGTTTAACAACTTTGGGTCATCACCTTCCCTTTCAGTTTTTGTTTCTCATAGTGATAACTTGAGCAAACTTTGGAATGAGCGATTTGGTCACTTAAATTATCGCTCATTGCAACAACTATGTAAAGACAATATGGTGACAGGTCTTCCAATAGTATCTTGCAGGGATGGTGTTTGTTCCGGTTGTCTACTTGGAAAACATCATCGGGACAGTTTTGACAAATGTGCCTCTTGGCACACCTCGGTTCCCTTGGAGCTTGTGCATGGTGACTTGTGTGGTCCTCTTCCATCTGCTTCCTTTTCTGGTTTCAAATATTTCTTAACTTTCATTGATGATTACACCAGACGCACTTGTGTTTATTTCCTAAAACTTGAGCGAAGTATTTAACATGTTCTTGGCCTACAAGGCCCTTGTTGAAAAACAATCTGGTCATCAAATTATTAAGTTAAGATCTGACAATGGAGGAGAATATGTTAACAAAACGTTCACTACTTTCTGCACTGAACAAGGCATCCAACAACAGCACACTGTTCCATATACACCACAACAAAATGGTGTAGCTGAGCGGAAGAACCGCACTTTAAAAAAAATGGCTAATTGTATGATCCAATCTAGGGGACTAAGTCTTCAATTTTGGGCTGAATCCATTAATTGTGCAAATTACATAGTTAATCGTACCCCCACTAAAGCATTACAAGGTATAACACCGAAAGAAGCATGGAGTAAAACTAAACCTGATGTAAGTCACTTCCGTGTGTTTGGTAGTGAAGCATAGGCTCACATTCCGGATGAAAAACGGAAAGTGTTGCAGCCTAAAAGTGAAAAGTGCATATTTGTTGGATATTCTGAAGATGTAAAAGGTTATAGACTTCTTCAACCACATTCTCATGATATAATCATTAGAAGAGATGTTAAATTTGATGAAAATCTCTTGGCCTGAGAGCCTAACTCGACGATTGTGCCATCTTTGGCCTACGAGCCTGATTCGGCGTTTGTGCCTTCTTCTTCTTCTTCCAACTTCCTTGACAGGTTTTCAACTCCAGTTTCTGATGATGACAATGAGGATGAAAATCCACCTCCGCCTGCTCATGTTCCTCCAGTTGCACCAGCATAAGTGCTTCCTCGATGGGTCCGTTCAACATGTGAAGCAGCTGGTGATCTTGCCGGTGATCCTAGAGATCAATGCCGAACACGTTCTCAGTTTCAGTGAGCCTCTTCTCTTTTGTCTCAAGTTTCCGAGAATCATGATCCAAAAACTTTTGCAGAAGATTTAGGGAATCCAGATTGGGATGCAGCCATGGATGAAGAATATCGTTCCTTAATGGCAAACGATACTTGGGATCTTGTACCTCTTCCAAAAGGAAGAAAACTTGTCAGATGTAAATGGGTCTACAGAACTAAGTATGCAACAGATGGAAGTGTTGAAAGACTTAAGGCAAGGTTAGTTGCCAGAGGTTTTTCCCAAGTTGAAGGGATTGACTACAATGAAACCTTTGCTCCCGTCGCAAAAATGAACTCCATCCACCTTGTTCTTTCCCTTGCATCCTTACATAACTGGGAAGTCCATCAAATGGATGTCAAGTCTTCCTTCTTACATGGTGTTTTACAGGAGGAAAGTTACATGGAACAACCTCCTGGATATGTTCAGAATAACTCTAGCCTTGTCTGCCGCCTTAAGAAAACCTTATATGGCCTTAAGCAAGCTCCTAGAGCTTGGTATGCCAAAATGGATAACTTTCTCTTTGACACTGGTTTTTCTAGATGCCATTCTGACCCCAATGTCTATACCAAGAAAGTAGGAAACCATCTCATCATACTTGTTCTATATGTTGATGACCTTATTCTTACTGGTAGTGACCCTAAGATTATAACCCATGTGAAATACAGTCTTAAACAAAATTTTGAAATGTTAGACTTAGGACATTTGCATTATTTTCTTGGTCTCCAAGTGCTGCAAACCAAAGAAGGAATCTTTCTTTCTTAGTCTAAGTATGCTTCTGACCTTCTTCGTCGCTTTCACATGGAAGATTGTACACCAGCCCCTTCTTCCTTCCAGTCTAGATTCAAACTTTCTGCCACTTGTACTTCACCTGAAGTTGATGCCACCTTGTATCGTCAGCTTGTTGGTAGTCTCTTATACTTGACTCATTCCTGTCCTGACCTTTCCTTTTCTGTTGGTCGTGTTGCCCGTTATATGCAGACACCTCATGAAAGTCACTGGAAAGCAGCTAAAAGAATACTTCAATATATTCGAGGTACAGTTCAGTTTGGGATTCATTACAGTATAGGGGGGGAACTTTTGTTGGTTGGTTTCACTGATTCAGATTGGGCCGGCGATCTTGATGATCGAAAGTCTACTGCAGGTTATGTTTTCAGTCTGGTATATGGACCTATCACTTGGGCTTGTAAGAAACAACAAGCTCTTGCTCTTTCTTCAGCAAAAGCAGAATATCGAGCCGCGGTTAATGCCAGTCAGGAAGCTTTATGGCTTTGACAGATCCTTTAAGAGTTTGGATTCGAGCGACAGCAGCCTAATCCACTTTGGTGCGACAATCAAAGTGCCATCAAGCTTGCCAAAGATCCAATTCTACATCAACGCAGCAAACACATTGAGCTACATATGCACTTCATCAGAAATCTTGTTCATGATCGTGTTCTTGAAGTGCTCTTTTGCCCTACAGATGATCAAGTTGCAAACATCTTCACCAAGTCTCTTACAGAAGCGAAGTTTTCTAAACTTCGATCTATGTTAGGAGTTCAGGAACTTGTCATTAAGGGGGGATAGGCTCTAATGCCTCCTTCCTTCTCCTAATAGTGTCACTTTTGTAAATCCTTCAATCCTATCCCAAGTTGTTCTTAAGGGGGTATGTTATGATATTTAGACACTTAGGAGTTAGTTAAGATCAACTTGTGTAATATATCCGTTAGGGATAGTGTGTTTCTTTAGTATGCATTAGTATGCATTTGTAAATACTTAATCCGATGGTTACGATATGTTCCCGACATAGAGTGATCCGACGGCTCAACTTCTCTTAGATCATACCTAACCTTGATCCATGGCTTAACACCCGATTGGTCCATGATCTATATTTAAAGAGCTTGTAGGGTCATTCTTTAGTTGATCGATTATGTGAAGCTCATTTGTAACTTTCTTTCTTTGCATAATAAATTGTCCCGTAGAAGCTATTTGGCCGGGTCCGTGGAGTGTTTCCCTTAAGAGGGTTTAAACCACGTCAAAACATCGGTGTGTTGATCTGTGATCAGTTTGTGTGAAGTGGTTGCTCTTGGTGTTCGGTCCTTTGGTAGTACCCTGTGTACCCGAACAGCCGTGACTTGAGACTGCACTCATTGATCGTTGTTGTTGTGAATTCCTTATATTCACCTTCGAAACACCTGTCATAGTTTGAGTTTTCCATTACATGGGGGATTGAAGTGGTGGAGGCACAAGTGGAGAGACCCAGTTCTTGGTTCAGATTGGTTGCCGGCAAGAGGTTGTATATTGTACTTCTTGTTATTCATTAATGGAAATACTCATTTTCTCGTCCAAATGATGTTGTGAATATTGTTAAATTACATTGGGTTATATTTGCTTATAATATCATGGATTATGCTATTGATTATGCTAATGTATTTCACATATTATATGCACTTGCTTGTACTTGTTGTTGAGACTAATCTGCAGGTCCAAGTGTAGAAGTTGAAAGCTCAACGGGGATCTACGTCGAACATCCGGTTGAAGGTCGGTCTTTTCTCCATTATCTTAGCATTGTCATTTATATAGCATTGCATTGGGAATTGAGTCATTTTCTAGTAGTCAGTTGTCTGTTTTGGTCTATCCCAAGACATTAGGAATTTTTCTCCGTAACAGAAATGGTGACTTCGCTGGGGAGAACATCCATTTGTTGGAGATTTTTAGGCATTTGTCCTTATTTAGAATTGATGTGTGTCGAGCTTCTGTGTCATTGATTGGCCATTGGGATATACTATAGAAAACAAGTTTTTTATGGGTGATTGGACTCTTTATTTGTTCATTTTCTTTTCACTATACGTGGGTCAACTTAGTTTTTCCCGCGTATACCTGCCTCTGTCAGAACTGTAGCCCGCATCTACCCGCTGCTTTTTTCTCGATAGTAGCGTACAACTCCAGGTTTGATTGATTTATGGCCTTGGATTGTTGTTGGGTTGGTTTTGAGTGTTCCTGAGTCTTAGTTGGCCTAATTCTTGATTGTTCCATGCCCTTTTTGTGACCAGAAACTCCTCTTTCTCTTTGTTTTGAGCCTTGTTAGTTTTTCACCATTTTTTATTTTCTAGCTCATTACATTGGCTGAGTCTCACTATTTGGGATTTGTTGGGTTGTCTTAGTGATCTGCTCTACATTTCTTTAACCAAATAGGTAGATTTCGCTTGCATTTTTTCATTTCATTATATTGAAAAAATAAAAAAAAACATAGTTTTGCATTTTCCTTTCCATTATAAGAGAAAATACAAAAATATTTGCTTTCCGTACTGCATTTTGCATCTAAGTTCTTGTGCTTTCATCTAGGATTTGCTTGTGCATTGGAAATTTTAAAAAATTGCATTTTATTTTGAACCGTTGGATTGATTCTCATTTTAGTGGCATTGTTTTTATTGATAAATGGGTCTAGAGTTTTTTGATTGTGCATACTATTGAGTCCTATACATCATCAGTTTCACGACCATATCCTT